>OX451739.1:1645258580-1645877737 GCA_948472305.1 Vicia faba | reverse complement strand
ACTTTAAATCTGGCTCATCCTCTAGACCAATAACACACAAAAAACTTGTCCTCTAAGCTTTCAAACCCCTCTCTAGTTTGAGACAAGTCACTAGCTCCCTCAGAACTAACATGCATACCTCTTGACAACAAATGATGCATGTACAATTACAACAACCATATGCAATTAAGATCATTCTCTAATCTTAACATCCATGCATATCTTCAATAATTCATCACACTTGAATTACCACACATTTGCACATACATACACATACTCATGAGTTATTCACATATAATTCATATTCATAATATCCCTGCACCAAAACATCCTCACAACACATAATAAACAATGTACGAAACACTGTTACAATCCAACACCAATCACCAATATGCATAACACATATACATGTCATTTTACACAATTATCCAATGATTAAATCACCTACTATCAACAAAACTATTTTTATTGAAAATATTATTGCGCTAGATTTCTAACGCTTCGAACGTTACTCAAAACGGAGTTACGGTTCAAAAGATATATATTTTTTAAAGTTATATTAGCCTCAGAGACATAATGGCGAGAGCCATAAGGCTAATGGCGAACGCCATTGGTATAAAATGCTTTGTTCCTGCGCATACATAATTTTTTATGTGATTTTGACCCCCATAAAACATTTTTAACATCCAATTACTAGGGTTTGACACATTATAATATATATCTATCATGTATTTATCAACCAAAACATCTCAACACAATCAATCATCGCATATCAAGGTTTATCATTCAAAACCTACAATTACCAAAACTTAACAATTGGTAAATTTGCATTCTAAACATGATTCTATCCATCATACATCATCATACAATCTCGATGATTAAGTAAAAATCCACCCTCACCTTGATTGTCGATAAACTCTTCGAATCTTCTTCTTAGGGTTCTCTTCTCCTCTTTCTCCTTTTCTCTTTTTCTCTACTTTAGCCTCTTTTTTTTCCTCCTTATTCTCTTACTAACTTCTATTTTCCTCTTTTTATTAAACCATTAACAATACACTAACTCTAGTAATCACTATTGGACTTACTAACATATCCCCACATTTACTCTTCACATTTCATCATTTGACCCAATTACTTATTATTCTACTATTTTCTATAATTTTTACTTAATAAAATAATTTTATCATAAGTCGATATTATTATTAATTATAATTGTACGGTTCGACGTATTTAACACAACAAATCCATCACGTAACACACATATCAAATAATTTAAATAACCAACTATACACAAAATCATATAAATAATTAATATATATATATATATATATATATATATATATATATATATATATATATATATATATATATATATATATATATATATATATATATATATATATATATATATATATATATATATATATATATATATATATATATATATATATATATATATATATATATATATATATATATATATATATATATATATATATATATATATATATATATATATATAAAACTAATTACTAAAAATTGAGATGTTACATTATAGTCTCATTGACTGAAGGTGGTAGAGGTTATTGTTATCAAGCATGAGGATAATCATAGAACCAACAAGAGAGCTTTGGCCAAAAGAAAGAGAAGGATTTACACCAGTTTAATAGGTTTGGGTAGTTTTTCCCCCATAAGACCAAAAATACAACTAAGTGATTGACTTGATTGTTATTTTAGATGTTTTTATTCCATATTTGTTCTATTTATTTTATAGATATTTAAAGTTAGGATATTTAAAGATATTAATCATCTATTAAAAGGGTAATGATTGGTATCTAAAATAGAAAATCCAAATGGTTAAACTGAGGAAAGTGGCTGAGAAAAAAAATGTAGTCAAATTCCAAAGATTTTAAACCAACTAACTGCTCTATGAAAGTAGATAATTTATTGGTTTAGGACAAAATCACACGACACGAAAAAAAAGGTATGATCAATTTTATCTATTCATTCTACAAAACACAACTTCTCGTCATTGGTAGGAAACTAAAACCTATGTGAGTGAGTATAGGATAAAAAATCACAGTCTTAATTATTATCTTATAAAATTTTCAAAATAAACTAACCAATTAACGTCTTAGATAATTATTGAAAATAATAAAATTTGGTATTCATATATAAGTCCTCAGCAAAACAACATGTTTTATATTCTGATAAAATCGTGCGCTTGCTGCATATTAGATAGCCCGTTTGTTAGCCAAATATGCTTGTACAACAAACACTACTTATTGAATGAAGGAAATTATGTTACATATAGGTTTATAATAAACTTAAAGAAAAACTATTTTTCAAAGATATTAGTCCATATTGTTGGAATCAATTGAGTGAACAAAAGGTTTATAAGAAAGATGATTAATAAAAGAATGAAGAAGAATGAAGAAGAAGAAAGATAGATTGAAAGTTTGTTATAAAACTGTAACAAAAAACTGAATTGTGAAAATATGTTATTGATGTGATTATGTTGTATTGTAAAATTACAAATTAGCAAACCTTTTATATGAAGAAGTGAAAAACACAAGAAGGGGGATTGAATTGTAAAACTTGAAATCAAATGCAGACAACACGTTGTTTTTATCCTGATTCGTTTGATCTCAAACTACTCCAGTTCACCCGTCAAGGTGATTTCGCCTCTCTCCAACGAGGTCTTAATCCACTATATTCAACTGAATATTACAACTGCTAAAGCCTTCTTGAGTCTAAACCACAAACCGGTTTCTCAAGGAAATTCTTTCTTACAGATAAATGAATATTGTGTGTTGAATGTTTTCTACAAAAACTTTATATCACAACTGTGATAATACACAAATTAAGCTTATGTGAAACTAGGATGCTATAACTATAGAGTAAGCAATTTGAGAGATATAGCAAGTTGTATGAGTGAGGATGAAGATGATTTGCCTTTTTGCGTGTAAAGAGTTGTAGAGCATTAGCCAATTCATTTCTCACTGACTTGATTATATAGCCTTTGGAAAAGATACGTTGTTGTCAATTAATCCATTTCAATGCCCATTACGTTCTTTCCATATTGAGAAGATCTTTGTCTTAGAATACAACCGTTGGTAATAAAGTGTCTTGAATGCACAGTACTGTTGTCAATTAAGCGTGTTGATTGGCTTTGGCTTATTCTGACGCTTCTAGGTGCTGATGATATTGTTTTGGTCTTGATCAAAGTTTAGAGTATGTTACGCGCAGATCTGTTCATCAAGCTTCAGCGTAAGCACATGCTTTGATCTTCTGATGCTGGCATATGATATTTCATCTTCTGATGCTGATGTTGACATTCATATGCTGATATCCATCAGAGTTTCTGCAAATGTATAATGTAATTTTTAGGTAGCATATATGTCTCATATGAATTATACAATTTATTTAATCTAGTATTTTGTTATCATCAAAACTTTAACTTAGGGTAGTAGATTCAAACTTTGTTCTAACAATCTCCCCCTTTTTGATGATGACAAAAACCAGATATTTTCAATTGAAATTTAAAGAAAAAATATCAGAGATAAATAATAAATTTGTATCAGCGATAAACAGAAAGGTATCAAGATAAGAAGATAGGGAATAAAAAGGTATCAGAGTTAAGAAGATAAAAAGAACTGTCAGAGTTATGATCAGAAAAACTCCCCCTGAGTTTATTACTTCCCTTTTAATTCCATGAGTCCTTTAGCATCAGATCTTTATTGAACTTTCTTTGAGCATCAGATCTTTCCTTCACTAGAGCAGAGCTTCAGTGTATCAGAGATAATTGAATTCTTGTACCTGTAAGCTTATGCAGAACACAGAAACATTCAAGTATGTCAGAGTGTTAGAATATTTGAGACTTTTGTCTCGGTAATCCGTTATTGAAAAATATCATTCTTTCTCCCCCTTTTTGTCAGCAATCAAAAAGTGCAAATAATTGAAGTTAAAAACGATCAGTGCAGAAAAACGATTGTATTCAGTTCAGAGCTCATAAAATATTACAGATAATATGTAAAGAAAACAGTGAAAACATCAAGAATCAAAATCTAAGGTTGGGGAGGTGTTTACCTTGGGTTTTGGTAAACAACCGCTGATCCTCCAAATGGTTACTTATTTGGTTACTCGCAGGATCGATCAGATTGATCCTATGGACATAGGTTGATTTTGAAGTTTGATTAAGGTGGATAAGGCTTTAAATAAAATGTTTCAAGTAAATTGCATAAAGGAAAGACTTGGTAAAATAAACAAGGCTTTAAAGTAAAGGTTCGACAGGAATTTAAAGGAGAAAAGCAAGTAAAATGCTGGAAAAGTAAATGACTTTAATTGATAAAATTGGTGTTTCACACATACATTTCTCAACAATTCTTTCTCACACACTAGGTACTCGAATCTAAATGAGTGACTATGTATATAATTGTGAACACACGCGAGAAACTACATGTCTACTCCTATTTATACTAAAACATTCCAAGTAACCGTCGGGCAGTTACACTGCTTCGAGATCAATCCACTTGGCACGTTCTCCATGCTCGACGCTCCAGATCCTTGCACGTTTGCACGTAGTAACTGCTGGAAACCGTTTTCCCTCCAAAGCTTTGAATTTCAAACTGCTCCACTCTGGACCATCGAACACTTTCATCAAGAGACGTCTTCGACGAAAACTCCTTCGACGTCGAAGGCAATCAGCCTTCTTCCTTGGAAGAAATCTTCTAAGTATTTTGCCATCTTTCGACGGGTACTTCGACAGGCTTAGCCAGTCGAAAGCATCTTTCAGCTTTTAATGGCTGATATCAATCAAAACAAAGGTGTCGAATTTAGGAGCCAACAAATTGCCCCCCAAGAATGCCTTATTTCGACTCTGAAAGAAAAAGGCATTCTTTGAAAACGCCATTCGACACCTGTCTTTCCACGCTTAGTCACAAGTTAACTTGTGCACTTTTTGTTGCTTTTTACCAACTATTGGCAATCCCAAGAAACCATCATTGATTTGATCCTAGGACGTCACTTTCAGTACGGCGTGCAGTACCAAATGTCACTTCAGAATTTGTCATTATGACAAATCCCAAAAACGAGGACGCACGCTGCGTCTCTCTGTTTCTGCAGAAACGGCCAAAACAACAAGATGCTGCCACGCGTCCCACTAATTCCTGCAGCATTAAATGACATTTAATGTCCTCGTTATTGGGGATTTCTCCCACTACTATAAATAGTAGTGAATATCCCATTGTGGGACTTTTTACGCCAACCAGCCCTCAAACTTCCTTGTTTTCGTACAAGCTTACTCTCTTTGCAGAAAAAAACTCTTCCTCTTTCAATTCATCTTCAACCTCAACAATGGCCTCTGCTTCTACTGCTCCCAAGGCTAACACACCAACTGAACAACATGTTAAACCCAAGGTCTTTGTTACTGCTCCGGTAGTAAACTCTACAGGGAAACGAAGGGTTCCTGAACCTTCTGACATCTCCGTTCGCGATGCTTACTCGCGCCACTTGATGATCCCGGTTGGATACTCCAACCAGATCTTCGCAATGTCTGGCCCCATGAATCCAAGCATCTCTGAAGCTCTGAAGATCAAGAGCTACTTCCCAATCGTCGAAAAACTCAAGCCAGTAGCATGCGCCAAGAAGGACGCAGAAGACAACGAAGACCCTACACGCGAAAAAATCGACCTCCGCTTCTTCAACAGAAGTGTTAGGGTCTTCAGGTCTTGCCCTAATCTGACCTCCGATTATGTTGCTTGGCTAACAAAGTTGGAGAAGCATCAAACTCCAGTCTGGAAGGAAATGGGAATCTTCGACCTAGTGATGCTGTCGAAGACAGGCTTAAACTACTCCCCAGAGATGCTTATAGCTTCGCTGTTGTTCTGGGATTACTCTCACTTCACTTTTCATCTTCCATGTGGGATGTTAACCCCCACACTCTTCGACGTAGCAGCTATTACTGGCCTTCGACCAACCGGAGATTACTTCGACCCGGAGGAGATGTCGGAGGACCAAATTGGCTTCTCTGAGACCAAGCCAACATACACCACCTTTATCAACCATTATCACGACAGGTCGACAGACGCGGTGTCGGATGTCGAACACATAGCGTTTCTAGCCTTATGGCTAACTCGCTTTGTGTTTTGCTCGAAATCTCTGCAGGTGACCAAAAAGATGGTCACTCTTGCTACCCAACTGCATCACCGCCAAAACATCTGTCTGGCAGAACTGATTTTGGCCAGTCTTTATGACTCGATCAGCAATGGGGCCACTCTTCTGAAACATGTCGAAGATAGGGCCAGTTTGCTACTCGCTGGGCCTTTCTGGCTACTTCAACTGTGGCTCAACGCCACTTTCGAATCTTTCTTGCCCAAGAAGGTTCAGATAAATGAACAGGCGCCAGCAATAGCAAACAGGCGCGTCGAAGGCATCAGGCTGGCTCTGCTAACACCTGTGGAAGATGGGCTAGAGTTTCAACAAACCTTCACCAACTTCGTTTTAATGTTCGCTCGAAGGAAGGAATTTGTTTCAACTATGGCTCCATTTGCTCAACGGAGAGTGGGGCCAGCATGGTTCACTAGGCCACATCCAAAGGAGTCGAGTGGTCCCAATGTCGATGAGCATTCAGTACTTTGGGAGGCGTTCCTTACACCGAGGATCATGCCTCTTCGTTTTAAGAGTTCTAAGACTCATTTGAGTCTGCTTGCCTATCAACCAAATCTGGTATCTCGCCAGTTTGGTATCATCCAAACCCTGCCTTCTCCGATTTTTCAGAGAGAGAAGTCAATGTTGTACTTCTGCAACGATTATACAGAAGAAGCTGCCATCAAGCATATCGGAAGATATGCTGGTCGAACAATCCTCTCGCTGTTTGACTACCAGCTTAATTTCCTTTGCTCACCATCCTTCGAGGAGTGGTGGAGAAGCTATTATGCTGAGTACTTCTTCGACGAGAAGGACTTCATGGCTGAGTTGCAGAAGTCTTTTGTCCTTGTGTTGGACAAAGTAAAGAAATGTAAGTTCATGCTCTCACATTACTTTTTGTCTTTCTCTTCGACTGCTAGCCTGTTAACTGTTTCTTTTGCTTTCAGTCGTTCGAAAACCTCTAGCCAAGAAGGCTACAGAAGGCCCACAAGGAGGAGGCCCTTCAGCAAAACCTCCACCGCCGGCGAAGACTACAGCGCCGGCGAAGACCATAAGCAACCAACAAGGGGAAGGCTCTTCGAGGAAGCCTCCTGTATCGGTAACCAGATTTTCTTCATTTTTCTTCTGGCTTTCGATTTTTGATTTTCGATGCAATTACTCAATCGAATTCCTGTTGGTTTTCTAGGCCCCTTCGCCCAAGAAAAGGGCAGCATTGGTGGTCGAATCGGGGAGTGATGACGAAAGTGATTCCCCTCCTGCTCCCTTAAAGAGGCGAAAGTTAACGAAGGACGCTTCTGTTCCTGCTCCTGCTCCTGAAGGTCGAACCGTCAGAATAAAGGTTGCTGTGAGAAAGCCTAGGCCACCTCCAGTAATCATCGAGGAGCCAACTGAGGAGGAACTGAACGTTCTTCTTAACAAACCTGTCGAGAGTGACAATTCCAGCCCTGGGGCTGAAGTTAATCCACATGTAATCTATTGGACCCTTTTCATAACTTAGGCATAGATACCAGTATTCGATTGTGTCTCTTTCGACATCTGAAGATTTATCTTCTTTCTCTTTTTCAGGACACTACTGAAAGTTCTCCACCAAGGACTTCAGAAACTCTAGAATCTGCTGACCTTAGCAGGCCTCAGGAAAAAGATTTGGGCAATGACGAAGCCCATACTGAGAATGAGGCCAATGCTGAAACAGTGGAGAAGACAACAGAAGAACCTATGGTGGAGGAACCACAGCCAGTGGAGGAACAACAGCCAGAAACGGTTCAGGTGGTGGATTTGTCGTCAGAAGAGAATCCTGAAGGAAGAGACCAAGGCAATGGCGAAGAGAATCAAGATGCTGTTGACGAAGAGCACCAAGGTGGTACTGGCGAAGGACACCAGGGTGACGCTAGCGAAGAGCCACAAAATGACGCTGGCGAAGGACCCCAAGGTGATGCTAACGAAGAACCACAAGTCGACGCTGGTACCGCCTCAGTCCAAGTCGAAGAGCAACCAATCGAGGCACTCAGCATTCAACAGCCTCAAGCCCAAGATAACACTGTGGCGAGGGTTACCTCCTCAAAGCACAGGTCAAAAGAGGACTTGGAAATCTTGAAACAAACTGACCCTGTCAGCTACCTCAATGCAATCATTGAGAGTAAGAGTTCATCTGACACTAGTCAGGAAATTCCTACCCTGTCGGGG
This sequence comes from Vicia faba, assembly GCA_948472305.1. Classification (NCBI taxonomy): domain Eukaryota; kingdom Viridiplantae; phylum Streptophyta; class Magnoliopsida; order Fabales; family Fabaceae; genus Vicia; species Vicia faba. Next base: position 1,645,869,430 of record OX451739.1, on the reverse strand, counting down.
AAGTCTACTGAAACTTCTCCTCTTGATGATGCATTGGCGAAGGTTAAGGCCCAGTTCTTCAAGAGGGACTTAATGAAGACTTTAGAGGGGGACCCCACTGCTCCATCATGCTTAAAAGAGGTCTTGAATGCTGTTGACTTCGAAGCTGTAGCCCCAGAAATCTCAGACTTGATCATGGAATTACATTCTATGATTGATCAAGTTTCAGCAGATTACAGGCGCCAACGAGGGTTTAACAGTCAGCTCGAAGTGTTGTATGGCAGAAGCTCCTCTGCGTGGACTGCTGTCTCAGATTCGACTTCTCGAATTGCTGAGTTGTCGAAACAGAAAGCGTCTGCACAGGAAAGAGTCGATGCCATTGAGCGAGAGAATGTCTCCTTCCGAGCACAAATCGCAGAGATAGAGGCGAAGATAAACGCCAACACTGTACTGCAGGAGGAAATTCTTTCGACCATCTCAGACACTGAGAGCCAGACTGAGATCAAGCAAGGCCTGGAATTCGCTGAGAGGGCCCAAAGCCTCGACGCTCAAATTGCCAAACTAGTGCAGGAAAACTCTTGGTGCAAGAAGAGGTTGGAGCTGCAGCATGCCAAGTATCTTCGACTCAGGAACTCTCTTACCTTTTGATTGATTCTCTTTTGTAACCACATTCTGTAATCGTTTTCGACAACAATTGCCATTTTGGCTGAAATTAATAAAATTTCCATTCTGGCATTTTTATGGTTATTTTAGTTTGTTCTTTTATTATTTTATTTTTATTTCTTGAAGTATAGGCTTGTATTTTTTCAAATATTTACCATTTACTCTCAAGAGCCTTTTATCTCCACTTATCTCTTCGACTTCATAGGCTCCGCCAGAAAAAGTTTGGATAACTCTGAAGGGTCCTTCCCATTTGGGTGACCATTTCCCCATGCTTCGATCCCGTCGATCCATGGGAAGAATTACCTTCCAAAATAAATCTTCAGGCAAAAATACCTTAGGTTTTACCTTTCTATTATAAGAGTCTTCTACTCTTTTCTTCTGAAGCCTGAGTAAGTCGAGAGCGTGTAATCTCTCTTCGTCTAAATCCACCAGTTCATCTAACATCATATTCCAATAAACTTCAGAAGGAATATCATAATGCCTCTGAACCCTTGCAGATTGAAGACAAATTTCTGCTGGCAACACTGCATCATGGCCAAAAGTTAGCCTATATGGTGTTGTACCAGTGGCTTCTTTTGGGGACGTTCGACAAGCCCATAAAATCTGGTCTAACGTCTTGTGCCAATTCTTTGGTTTCTCCCCAACATGTTTCTTTATCAAGCCAATCACCACTTTGTTAGCTGCTTCGACTTGACCATTCGCCTGTGCATAATAAGGCGTGGATGTTAGGAGTTTGAAACCTGTTTCCTGAGCAAATTCCTGCATCTTTCGACCAGTGAAAACTGACCCTTGATCAGTTGTTATTGTCTCAGGGATTCCATACCTAAATATAATGTTCTTTTGAATAAATTCAATGACATTTTCTTGGTCTACATTGACTAAAGGGACAGCTTCGATCCACTTAGTAAAATAATCAATGCCTACCAATATGTATTTCTGACTCTTTGATGATGCTGGTCGAATCTCTCCAATAAGATCCAACGCCCATCCTCTAAAGGGCCAAGGCTTCACTATCGAGTGAAGTTCGCTTGCTGGTACATGCTGGATGCCTGTATGAACTTGACACTCTTGGCAACCTTTGGCGAACTCAACACAATCTTTCAGCATAGTGGGCCAATATAGTCCTTGTCGAAACAACAACCATTTCATCTTATGGCCTGCTTGGTGAGCCCCACATGCCCCAGCATGGGTAGTCGAAAGGGCTATGTATGCTTCAGTTTCACTTAAACATTTCAGCAACACCCCTTCAGGCGTCTTCTTGAATAACTCATTTCCCATGAGTACAAAACCCAACGCCCTGTATTTTGTTTTTCGTTCTGTCGAAGCTCCTGGATTTTGAAGATAGTCCACAATGGGTTTCCTCCAATCTTGCTCTGACAAATTATCAATGAACGAAATCTCGAAGTTTGAGTGATCAGCATATCCTAGCCTCGTCGATTCCAAGTCTGTTGGTGATAGACAAGTTGCTCTTATCTTCTCTCGAACTTCGATTGCTCTTTGTAATCTCGTTTTTGAAATCTTATACCCTGATGCAATTTGTGCCAAGTCATTGGCTATTTGATTTTCGACTCTGGGTATGTGTCGAATATTGACACTTTCAAATTGTTTCAATAAACGATTTGCTATCACAAAGTACATAATGAGATTCTCTCTTATGCATTTATATTCCTTTGTGACTTGCTTGATGACTAACTCTGAGTCTCCCATTATTTCGACTCGAGTTGCCCCCAATTCCAACAATATCTCAAGGCCAGTAATTAGAGCTTCATACTCAGCCTCATTGTTCGAACAAAAACCTTCTATTTGGTACTTGAATGTTGTTGGAATTTTATCTGGAGAAATAATCAAGACTCCTACTCCTGTTCCATTTTTATGGCTGGAACCATCGAAGTAGAATTTCCAAGGTTCTATCTCCATATAATTAATATCCTCGACTTGAATTGAGTGGTCGACTATGAAGTCTGCAACCACTTGTCCTTTTACTGCCTTAAGAGGCATAAAGGTCAAGGAGTATTCAGTTAATGCTAATGCCCACTTGCCAATTCGACTATGCAAGATAGGTTTCGACAACATATATTTGAAAACGTCAAAATGAGACGAAACATAAACATCAACTGGTTTAATATATTGCTTGAGTTTTGTACAAGAGAAATACAGACATAGACACAATTTTTCAACTTCGCTATATCTAGTTTCTGCATCATTCAAAACTCGACTGAGATAATAAATGGGTCTTTCGACTCCATTCTCATCCTCTTGGGCTAACATACTTCCCAGAGTTTTGTCAGATGCAGCTATGTACAATCTCATACTCCTATTGCTACAAGGAGGCACCAAAATAGGTGGCTTAGTGAGGTACCCTTTGATTTTGTCGAAGGCTTCTTGTTGCTCTTGCCCCCATTCGAACCCCTCTTTATTCAGTCGAAGTAAGGGTGAAAAGGCCTGAGCTTTCCCACTTAGATTAGATATAAACCTTCTCAAGAAATTTATCTTGCCTAAGAGAGATTGCAATTCCTTCTTATTCGATGGCGCTTTCGCTTCCAGAATTGCCTTCGTCTTGTTCTGATTGATTTCGATTCCTTTCTTGTGGACAACGAAGCCCAAGAAATCTCCAGCTTTCACACAGAACGCACACTTCAAAGGGTTCATCTTCAGACCATGTTCTCTCATTCTTTCGAATGATTGTCGAAGGTGGTCAATGTGACTCTTCCTGGAAACAGATTTTATAACAATATCATCAATATAAACTTGCATAAAAGTGTTAATAAAATCATGGAAGATAGTATTCATTGCTCGCTGGTACGTTGCCCCAGCGTTCTTTAGGCCAAAAGGCATCACTACCCATTCGTAAGTGCCTAAGGCCCCAGGGCATCGAAAAGCTGTTTTCGACACATCCTCTTCAGCAATGAATATTTGATTATATCCTGAATAACCATCGAGCATACTCAGGTATTCGTAGCCAGCGGCAGAATCGACTAGCATTTCCGCCACAGGCATAGGATATTCATCTTTGGGGGTGGCAGCATTCAAATCTCTGAAATCTATGCACACCCTTAATGTGCCATTTTTCTTAATTACTGGCACAATATTTGCAATCCATTCGACATACCTTGTAACACGGATGAATTTGCATTTCAGAAGTCTTTCGACCTCCGTTTTGATCTTCGACAATATTTCTGGAGCGAAGCGTCTTGGATTTTGCTTGATTGGCTTCTTTCCAGGTTTGATTGGCAACTGAAGTTCTACCAATCCTCTGTCGAGACCAGGCATTTCGTCATAATCCCATGCAAAACAATCTTTAAACTCTTTCAACAATTGGATTACTTCCAACCTAAGTTCTGGATCAATTTTGGCGCTGATGTAAGTTGGCCTTCTCTCTGATCCTTCGCCTAAGTTGATTTCTTCTAAAGGGTCTTGTGCTAACATCTTAATGTTGTTCGCCAAGGGATCCTTTTCGAAGCCCAAAGGCTCATCGTCATAGATGGCGTCGAGCCTCTGTTCCTGCATTTCTTCTGGCATGATGTCAGGAGGTTTTGGATCAAAATCCTTACTTGGGCCAACAACAGATATTTGTTGATCATTGGCCTGTGTGGCCATGTACTTTACTTCGGCTTCGAGAGCCGTTATCATCTTGGTTTCGGCCACATAAGCCGAAATTCGCTTCAGAGATTGTGACTCAGTCATTATCACTGAATTCACTTCCCCAACCAGTTGGTTGGATATCAGTTAACCCACTGAAGTCTATGTGGGACAAGTCTTCTCTGTCCCATTGGAAACCATGCTCAGGATGCAGGTATATGGAACAAAAGGTGTTTGGCGCTGGCGCCATGTCGAAGTCAGGAGTTGGACATGGCCCTATATGAGCCAAGTTTTTGTCGAAATCTGTTACACCCAAGTGATTCACTTCGCCAAGGTAGTAACTTTGATCCGCCTCTATGTTTTCGACCATCCCATCTGGGCGCCATAGCAGCAGTCTTTGGTGCATCGATGAAGGCACAACTCCTACACCATGAATCCACTCACGGCCTAACAAAAGGTTGTAGTTAGGTTTGGCCGATATGACCATGAACATTGTTGGTCGAAGGATCGACCCAACTTTGATATCTAGCTGGATCACTCCCATGGTGGTCCCAATGCCTCCCTCATAGTTGGACAGGACCATATTGTGAGGTTTGATTTCTTCATCCCTTTTGCCAATCTTCCTTAGCATAGAATGAGGGATAATATTGATAGTTGCCCCACAATCGACCAATATTTTATTCACAGTGGTCTCTTCGAGCTTAGCCCTTATGAACAAAGGCTTGAGGTGATTCTTCATCGCCTCTGTAGGTGGCTCGAAGAAGCCATTTTGTTCCTCTGTAGTGCCATTGTCCATGACAAAATAGCACACTGGCCTATGTTTGGCCATTTCTTGTTCCACCTCCCAGTCACTGGCTTCGACTTCTACCTGTCGATTGAATTCCCTGGGCAGTACTGAAACAATGTTCACCATTATATCCAAAGTATCGTCGGACTCAGCATCATCTTCGTCTTCGACTTCACTTTGGTTAGGCCAAATTAGCCTGTTGGTAACTGGTTCTCTCTCAAGAGGCTTTCTTTGTTTCCTTTGAGGAACATTCGAACTAGTTTCTGCCTTAGGTTCGTTGGCAGCCTCCCTTTCAGCTTTTCGCCTCCTTTGATATCTCCTCCATTGGGATCGAGACATAGGATTTTTACCCTTGTAGTTGCTAGACACTTGAGCAACCTTGGGTGCAGCAACTTGAGGCTCTTTCTTCTGAGTTAAAGAGGAACCTCTTGGCACATCGAAAGAATGCCATTTCTCTTCGTTTGGCCTTTTTCGGCCAGAAGTTTTGTACCAAGTGTCTACTGGCACATTTGTTGGAGGCCTAAAAGTCAATGGCCTCTTGTCTTGATTAGAACCCCTTCTGGGATCATGTCGAAGGTCGGCATTCTCCCTTCTCTTGTTCGCTGCTCTCACGCCTTGTATGTGCTCAGCAGCTTTTTTATCAAAGATTGAACTGCATCTTGGACACAGCATTACCTCTGATTTCTTTTTCTGGCATCTTTGTAAAAAATCTGCCAAGTTTTCGTTTTCCCTAGGGAAAGCCGTTTTATTAGCCTGCTCTTGCCTTATGGCCTCTTCTGAAGCTTTTGGGTCAGAGAGTTCAACCATGTTGATATTCATTGTATCTTTAGTAGCGAGAGTTAACTGCTTCATTTGTGTCTCCAGATTCTCCGTCTGGCCTTGAACAGTGGCCAAGTGGGAACTGGGCTTTGGTCCAGTTTTTTGTGTTTCAGCAGTCTTCGACTTCGGGTCCTCGACCGCTTTCTGGACAACCTCAATTGTCTTCCTGGATAAATTTCCAGAAAAACTGCCAAAGATTGGCATGTTGATGTGGTCCTTTGAGACTTCGACCATGTTAATGCCTGGCTTCTTCGACTGGATCCTGGTTGCCTCTATCATGTTCACCTCAGAGGGTTCTGCATAGTGGGCTTCAGCCTTCAGTGGATTGGAGTCGACAGCCATGGGGGATTTGTCAGCAAACTTTAATCTCCCTTCCTCAATAGCGTCTTGCACAAGATTCCTGAAAAGAAAACATTGAGAAGTTTTATGGCCCAAAAAATTATGATATTTGCAAAAACCTCTCTTCTTTCTTTGATCGAGAGGAGGCACTTTTACCCCAGGGGGTACTATCATTTGGCCATCTTTAACTAGCAAGTCGAATATTTCATCACATTTTGTGATGTCAAAACTATAAGTCTTTTTTGGGAACCTATCGTTGGTCCTGTCTGGACCAATGGGATTTTTCCCATTTGAGGGGACTAACTGTTTACAAGAGTAAGGTGGCCCTTGTTTTAGTTCTGCTAAATCGACTTCTCCTTCTTCGACAGTTAAAGTATCGTCGAAGGATTCTAGATCTTCGTCATCCATCTCAACGTACGCTATTCTTTCTCTTTTGTGAGTTTTCGTTGCCTTAGCTTTTTCAGCTTTGAGGCGTTCGACCTGTCGAACTCTATCGGCCAGTTGGGCCATGTCTCTTAGGTACTGGGTGTCTAGCTTCTTCCTAATGGAATAATCTAAACCGCCTGCGGCTATTTCGACCAACTCATGTTCTGGCACCTGTGTAAAACATCTCGCCTTAAGCAACCTAAACCTATTCAGATATTCATCTATAGGTTCGGTGAAACGTCTCTTCACACTGGCCAGTTCTTTCAGGCTTATCTTGGTTTGCCCCATATAGAATTGTTCATGGAACAATCTTTCCAACTGGGTCCAATGATGGATCGAATTGGGGGGTAGAGTTGTGAACCAAGTAAAAGCGTTCTTGGTTAAAGAACTTGGGAAGTATTTGATCCTTAGGTTTTCGTTATTCGAAATGTCTCCTGCTTCGATCAAATACCTCGCCACATGTTCGACAGTAGAATCTGTCGTGTCCCCAGAGAACTTAGTAAATTTGGGGACTTTGCTTCTAGGAGGTAAGTCCGTTTGTAACACGTACTCTGACAATGGAGATGTAAAGTTGGGCCTTCGAAAGCCCATGTTCATTCCATTCTGATTCATGATCCTTTCGATCATGGTTGCCAGATTGTTTTCCAAACCCATGTTTTGGTATTGGATATGCTGAACTACTTCGTCAGCATTTTGGTTTCTATTAACTAACCTTACCTCTGGGGCTATTACCCTAGGCTCTTCGACGGGTTGTTCCAACCGTGCCCTAAGGTTTTCTTCGACAGGCTGTTGGGCCTGGTTAATGGTGGTTTCTTCCTCTACAAATATCCCCTGATTTCCTCTTATTTGCGCCCTTTGGGGCTGTCGAATAGGTGGGGGTGCTCCAAAGAAGTCAGCCAAACGCGTCATTTGCGCTGTAACTTGCTGATTCGATTGAGTAGTATTTTGTATTAGAGGATTTATCACTGTACTCAAAGTTTGTGCCAACATTTGCACCATATCATGGTTGCTTTCGTCCATCTGTTGCCTCAAGACTGCTGTCGAGGCATTTGTAAGGCCATGGGCTACTTGGGACGTTCCTCCTAAGAGTTGGGTCCTATTTCTATTCGCCATGCCTACTCCAGAGCCTTGGAGTGGCGAAGAGGCACTCACGAAAGGGTCTGAATAAGTGGGCGCAACATTCGTCAGGCTTGCCACTTCAGAAGTTGGCATACCATAGAATGGAATAAATCCTGGGGGAACCACAGGCCTTGTGCCTATATTTCCCCTTGGTGGGGGAGTTCCCAAAGGTATTCTGGGGCCTGTTAACGAAGTTATTGGCCCCGTGGTTGTGATTGACACTGCTGGTATCGAACCAACATTCGTCGCTTCACTCACGGTCATATTAACCGTTCCTCCCACACTCGTTTGTGGGATTTCGTTATTGTTTGGCGGATTCGCCATCTCTTCCCTCCTTCTGGCAGTATTGTTATCGTTGGTGTATATTCTACCACTCCTCAATAACATACAACTCGAAAAGATGAGATTATTTTCAACAATCAACACACAGTCCCACCAGGTGTGCCAATTTGTTTACCTTGGGTTTTGGTAAACAACCGCTGATCCTCCAAATGGTTACTTATTTGGTTACTCGCAGGATCGATCAGATTGATCCTATGGACATAGGTTGATTTTGAAGTTTGATTAAGGTGGATAAGGCTTTAAATAAAATGTTTCAAGTAAATTGCATAAAGGAAAGACTTGGTAAAATAAACAAGGCTTTAAAGTAAAGGTTCGACAGGAATTTAAAGGAGAAAAGCAAGTAAAATGCTGGAAAAGTAAATGACTTTAATTGATAAAATTGGTGTTTCACACATACATTTCTCAACAATTCTTTCTCACACACTAGGTACTCGAATCTAAATGAGTGACTATGTATATAATTGTGAACACACGCGAGAAACTACATGTCTACTCCTATTTATACTAAAACATTCCAAGTAACCGTCGGGCAGTTACACTGCTTTGAGATCAATCCACTTGGCACGTTCTCCATGCTCGACGCTCCAGATCCTTGCACGTTTGCACGTAGTAACTGCTGGAAACCGTTTTCCCTCCAAAGCTTTGAATTTCAAACTGCTCCACTCTGGACCATCGAACACTTTCATCAAGAGACGTCTTCGACGAAAACTCCTTCGACGTCGAAGGCAATCAGCCTTCTTCCTTGGAAGAAATCTTCTAAGTATTTTGCCATCTTTCGACGGGTACTTCGACAGGCTTAGCCAGTCGAAAGCATCTTTCAACTTTTAATGGCTGATATCAATCAAAACAAAGGTGTCGAATTTAGGAGCCAACAGGAGGAAGGCGTGTGAACAGAGCTTCTAGCATGTTCTTAATCTGATCAGTAGTTTCCTTCTGCTGATGCACCATGCTGACTACAGAGTCAATCTTACTATCCTAAACATCCATCATTTCCTTCATACGTTGATCATTCTCATCCATTCTCTTCTGCAGTCGAAGATCATTTTGCTTCAGCTCCTCAAGAGTCTGCCTGTCCAATGCAGCTTGAGAGATGTCAGAATTAAGATGCTTCTAAGAGCTTTCTGCAATAACTTCTTCTTGACTTAAATCTTCAGCTGGAATCCTCTGTTCTTCTGCTGGTTGAACTGTTAAAGCTGGACGCTTTTCAGACCAAGGCTCAGTGTCCAGATGAAGCACTTCCTCCTTCAGCAACTGACTCAAAATTGGACCTTCAATTTCTTTCAGCAGATTGCTGAAGTTCTGTTGAGCCTGTTCATAGTTTAGGTCTTGCAGCTTAAAGGTTTCAGCGCATACCCATCCTCTGAATTGTGTCTAGAGTTGGTCTGAAACAGCAGGATCAATCACTCCCGGACTAGCCTGTTTTAGAGAAGAAATCCACTTCTGCATGTCTGTTTCAAAATTCAATATGCTAGAACCAACATCTGGTTGTTTGGGTTTGGGGATGGCAGTTTTATTGATAATGGCAGCAAAGCGTTCAAGGACTGTTAGATCAATGAAGGTCTTGCTGTGGTCATCTAGATTTTGCTTGGGTGAGGGAGTAGGAGAATCAGGAATGATTATTGGAGTGGATGGGGTATTAGGTGGAGTAATTTCTGGTGAGGATGGTAGTTGAGGGATATTAACAGTGGTACCACCAGGAAATTGTATGGCTAAGGGTTGTGGTTTAGAGGATTCAGATGATTGAGGTTCAGGGGTTTGAGCCTCAGAGTGTTGGAACTCATGTTGTTGAGATGATTCGTGTGGAGGTGAAGGTGGATTAAGTTCTGGCTGTGGAGATGGAGGTTGTGGAATTTCTGGTTGTGGTGAATGTGGATCTTCTGGTATTGGTGAGAGTGTAGTTTCTGGTTGAGGTGAGTGGGGAGTTTCTGGTTGAGGATTTGGATTTTTTGTATGGGGAGAGGAAGAGTGTTGATCTATTTCTGAAAGAACTTTTTCAAGTTCTGGTTCTGTTGTGGTTGTAGGTTTTGGATTGAGAGGTTTTGCGCGGGATCTTCTGATGGTTAATGACTCAGAAGGGTCAAACTCAGGTTCAGTATCATCAATGATTGGAATGGGAATTGGGATTTCAGTTGAAGCTGGGGTTGGAATAAATGTTGGAACAATAGATGAATTTAAAACATTAACAGAAGACAAATTACCTCTCTTCTTTGGGGTCTGCTGTGACGATCCTTCTGATACAGCCTTTCTCTTCTTAGTCTTCTTCAGAGTAACCTCTGGTGCTTTCTGCTGAAGATCTTGAATGTTGAGATTGGGTGCTGTTCCATCAGCTTTGCACGCATCCAAGTATCTCAGAACTATTTGAGGCTTGGAGTCAACCTCTAAGAACATGGGGAAGTCATCTAGGGGAATTCTTCTGTTGGAGATTTCAGCAAAAGGAGTAACGCTGGGCTCCTTCTTAATGTTCTCTATCAGCTTCATCTTCTTGAGATTCTTAGCATTCAGATGCTTCCCAATAGAAGGTTCTAGAGAGCTTATTTCCTGTGCCTCTGCCAAGTGTTCAATCAGCCTATTCTCCGTTAGAATATCTGATATCAATCTGCCGAAGGGTATCCAATCCCTTTTAGTCCTTTCTTCTTCTCTAGTCTCCTTGACGCTGGTCCTCAGATGGTTGAACAGAAGATGAGCAAGATTAATCTTTACCTTCTGATTAATAAAATAGATCAGAAACTGCTGATCTATGTTTATATAGTCAGGAGAGCTTGTAGGCTTCCTGTGATTAAAACAACCCAGAATAATCTTTGCCCAAATTTTGTGTTGATCTTTCAAATCTCTTATTTTGCTAGAGGGAACCCCATGTGTGAAAATCTGCCTTGCTATAATAGCAGCATCTGAGCATCTTTCTGCCATGTCTATACATCGAACACCACCACCATTGTATCCAATCAGCCTTGCAATGTGATCTTCAGTAATCACTATCTTCTTTCCCATGATAAACGAAGTAACCTGATGAGTTGAGGAAGACGCATGTATCCAGAATTCTTTAACCAAAATGGGGAATGTTGGACCCACCAACCTATCAAAGTACCTTTCCCACTCTTGTGCCTTAATTTCTTCAGACAAATCAAAGCCATTTTCCTTCAAGCTGTTGAAGTCTACTATCAATTCTGACAGAACTTCCAAGTTCTTGACCGGAGTAAGGAGCGTTCTGAGAGGAGTCTGATACTGTTCAGAAGAAGCATCTTGCTGGGAACCTGCAGAAGGAGTGCTAGAGGATTCCATGTTCACACACAAGGGTTTTTGAGAAAAAGCTTGAAAAAGGGTTTCTTTGAGGAAAAAAGATGAACACACAGTAAGAAGTGAAAAAACGCAGAATAAATGTTTTGAAGTTTGTAAGTGACGGTAAAAAGTGAATAAATGATGTTTAAGGTGTTTAAATATGTTTCAAAAATGTTTTGAAAACATAAACATAGACGTTTCAAAAATTAAATCATGATTACTCGCATTTAATGTTGGCTGATTTTGGGGGATTTAGAAAGATATTTGGAACGGTTACCCATGACATGTGTCTCAATGCATCCAATCAGCGCTTTGCCTTCTCAGAAGCGTACACGCGTGTTCTGCCTCAGGAATTAGCTGATGACTGGATGACACTTGTTTGATTTAGTGAACAACACATCTATCCTTGAAATGAAATGTTCAGATCTTTATGGATAGAATCTGATACAACCTGCATGTCTAAATTTCTGAAGGAAGATTGATCAGAAGTTCACAGTAAAATAAAACACATTCTGAAGGTTAATATATAAAATTAAAACATTTTCACTCTGGGCAGAGCTTCATGCTGAGATGTTTCAGAATGAAGTTGAACCTATCTTCAGAAAGTGGTTTTGTGAAGATATCAGCCCATTGATGGTCTGTATCAATAAATTTTAAGTTTAAAATGCCTTTCTGAATGTAGTCCCTAATGAAATGATGTTTTATTTCTATATGCTTAGCCCTAGAATGCAAAATTGGATTTTTACTTAAGCAAATGGCAGAAGTGTTGTCACAGAGTATAGGAATGTTACTCTCAAATATCTGGAAGTCTTCAAGCTGACTTTTCATCCAGAGCATTTGTGTGTTGCATCCTGCTGCTGCTATGTATTCAGCTTCTGCTGTTGATAGCGCAATCGTGGATTGCCTTTTGCTGGACCAAGAGATCAGATTTTCTCCCAGAAACTGGCAGCTTCCAGAAGTACTTTTACGTTCTACTCTGTCTCCAGTAAAATCAGCATCACAGTAACCTACTAAGCTGTAATCACTAGATTTTCTATAAAATAAACCCAGATTAGTAGTACCTTTCAGATACTTGAAAATTCGCTTAACATCAGTTAAGTGAGATTCTCTAGGATCTGATTGGAATCTTGCACAAATGCATACACTGAATAAAATATCAGGCCTTGAAGCCGTCAGATAAAGAAGAGAACCAATCATACCTCTGTAGACCTTCTGTTCTACCTTTTTGCTTACCTCTTCTCTTTCCAGAATGCACATGGGATGCATTGGAATCTTTGATGACTTACATTCTGAGAGATCAAATTTCTTCAGAAGTTCTCTGACATATTTGCTCTGATGAATGTAAGTTCCCTCTGGAGTTTGATTGATCTGAATTCCCAGAAAGAATTTTTGTTCCCCCATGAGGCTCATCTCAAATTCTGCCTGCATACACTTAGCAAATTTTCTTCCAAGAGAAGGATTAGTAGATCCAAATATAACATCATCAACATAAATCTGACACACTAAGATGTCATTCTTAACTGTCTTACAGAATAAGGTTGTGTCCACTTTCCCTCTGGTGAATTCCTTTTCTAACAGAAAGTTACTTAGTCTTTCATACCAAGCTCTGGGAGCTTGTTTCAGACCATACAGTGACTTCTTTAGTTTGAAAACATATTCTGGATTTTTTGTACTTTCAAAACCAGGGGGTTGGTGCACATAAACCTCTTCTTCTATATAGCCATTTAAGAATGCACTCTTGACATCCATCTGATATAGAGTGATGCCTTTATTAACAGCAAAAGAAATTAAAAGTCTGATAGATTCTAACCTGGCGACTGGAGCAAAGGTTTATGTATAGTCTATCCCCTCTTGCTGACTATAACCTTGTGCTACCAGTCGTGCCTTGTTTTTGATGACTTCACCTTGTTCGTTCAGTTTGTTTCTGAACACCCATTTTGTTCCAATGACGTTGAATCCTTTTGGTCTGGGAACTAGATCCCACACGTCATTTATGGTGAATTGATTCAGCTCTTCTTGCATTGTTAGAATCCAGTCGTTGTCCAGAAGTGCTTCATCAATTGAAGAAGATTCAATCAGAGAAACAAGTCCCATGAGGGATTCTTCAGAGTTTCTGAAGCTGGCTCTTGTTCTGATTGGATCTTCCTTTCTTCCTAAGATTGTTTCTTCTGGGTGATCCATGCTGCTTCTGGATAGTCTTTTCTGAGGTTGATCAACAGATGTTGCTGGATTGCTCGCAGTGCCTCTTTCTGATGTTGAAGGAGTGTCTTTGTTGAGAGCTTCTGATGACTTATCTTCAGAACCTGTGAATTCAACTTCCATACCTGCAAAGACTTCATTCTGCTTTGACTTTTCAGAGTCAAGCTTATCATCAAATCGAACACTGATTGATTCTTCCACAATCTGTGTTTCTGTATTGTATACTCTGTACCCTCTTGAGCGTTCAGAGTATCCTAACATAATACACTTCTGTGCTTTAAAGTCAAACTTGTTCAAATAATTTTTTGTATTTAACATAAAACAAGTACATCCAAATGGATGAAAATATGAAATGTTGGGCTTTCTGTTCTTCCACAATTCATATGGAGTCTTTTCCAAAATAGGTCTTATGGAGATTCTATTCTGAATGTAGCACGTTGTGTTTATTGCCTCTGCCCAGAAGATCTTAGCAACGTTTGTCTCATTGATCATGGTTCTGGCCATTTCTTGCAATGTTCTGTTCTTTCGTTCTACAACTCCATTTTGCTGGGGAGTTCTAGGACAAGAGAAATCATGCAGAATGCCTCTGTCATTAAAGAATGACTCAAAATCTTTGTTTTCAAATTCTCCACCATGATCACTTCTGACTTTAACGATTCTAAGATCCTTTTCATTCTGAACTTGGTTACAGAAGGTGACAAACACAGAGTGTGACTCGTCCTTGTGTCTTAAGAACTTTACCCGTGTCCATATGCTATAGTCATCTACGATTACTAACTCGTACTTCTTGCCACTGACTGAAGCAGTTTTAACTGGTCCAAATAAGTCAATGTGCAGAAGTTCTAATGGCTTAGAGGTGGAAACAACGTTTTTAGATTTGAAAGCAGGTTTTGCAAACTTGCCTTTCTGACATGCTTCACACAGAGCATCTGAATTGAACTTCAGATTATGAAGTCCTCTGACTAGATTGAGTTTGTTAATGTGAGATATTCTTCTCATACTAACATGCCCCAATCTTCTGTGCCAGATCCATTGCTCTTTGTTAACAGACAGAAGACACTTTACATTCTGACTTTTCAGTTCAGAAAGTTTGATTTTATAAATGTTGTTTTTCCTCTTTCCATTAAATAGGATAGTCCCATCTTTCTGACTAACAGCTTTACATGATTTTTGATTAAAGATTATATCATAACCGTTATCACTTAATTGACTTATGGATAACAGATTATGTATTAATCCATCTACTAATAGAACATTATTTATAGAGGGAAGATTTCCATTACCTACTGTTCCAGAACCAATGATCTTTCCCCTCTGATTGCCTCCAAAGCCTACGTGGCCTCCAGGCTTAAGTTCCAGGCTTTGGAACATATGCCTTCTTCCCGTCATGTGTCGTGAGCAGCCAGAGTCCAGGTACCATGACTGGTGTTTCTGATTTGCTGCTAAAGATATCTATAACATGTATTATTTTATCCTTAGGTACCCATATTTTCTTGGGTCCTGATTTGTTAGCTTTACCAAAACTTTGGTTGAATTTTGGTTTCATAGAATAATTACTGCTAGTATATTTAATTTCATGTGTGTGACCATACACAAAGTGTGAATTCAGAGGAGTGCGTTTAATAACTAGATCCATGGCATTCTTTGGTGTAGGTACCTTACCTTGGTATCCTATTCCCTTTCTGCCATTTCTGCTAACTCCATAGATCATTGAAGCCATTTTTCTTCTATCTATGCTTTTAGCAAGGAACTTCTGAAAGCTGTGATCATACTCCTTGATGATCTCATCAGCGCTGCTGGGAGTTTCAGAAATTGTTTCCTTCTGAGAGTTTTGTAAAAGATTTTCTAATTTTGAAATTTTATTTTTCAACTCAGAATTTTCCAATTTAAGACTCTCAGTTTTATCAGAGTCAGAATCAAGATTCCTTTTCAGGTTTCTGAATTTAACTCTGATCTGCTGATATCTTTCCAGAATTTCGTTAAGGCTTTCAGCAAGTTCAGCCTTAGTAAAATTAATTGCAAAGTCAGGGAATACCTCTTCGGTGTCTGATTCAGAGTCTGATTCAGAAGCTTCACTGTCTCCTGATATGTTAGCCATGAGAGCTATGTTTTCTCTCTCATCATCTGATTCTGAGTCAGCTTCAGACGAGTCAAAGTCATCCCATGTAGCCATGAGACTCTTCTTCTTTTCCCTTCCAAACTTCTTTTTGGGCTTTTCCCTCTGAAGCTTTGGATAGTCACTCTTGTAGTGTCCTTTCTCGTTGCACTCATAGAAGATGATGTCCTTGGTGTTTGGCTTTCTGCTTCCTGAGGAGCCTTCAGATCTTCTGAATCCAAAGGAGGAGTCTGATCTTCGGTATCTGGAGGAGGACTCATTCTGATCTGATCTTCTGGTATTCCTGAACTTTCTTTGCCTCTGCTTCCATAGTTGGTTCACTCTTCTGGAGAGGAGGGAAAGTTCGTCTTCTTCTGATGAGGACCCATCAGAGGTTTCTTCAACAGCCTGCAAAACTTTTGAGTCAGATTTTCTGTTAGACTTTAAAGCTAAAGGCTTACCTTGCTTCTGAGGTTCATCAGCTTCTAGCTCTATCTCGTGACTTCTGAGGGAGCTAATAAGTTCCTCCAGAGAGATTTTGTTGAGATCTTTAGCTAGCTTCAACGCTGTAACCATTGGCCTCCACTATTTTGGCAAGCTTCTGATGATCTTCTTGACATGATCAGCAGTAGAATACCCTTTGTCCAGAACTTTGAGACCAACCACCAGAATTTGAAATCTTGAGAACATAGTTTCAATAGATTCACTTTCTTCCATTTTGAATGCCTCATACTTCTGAATGAGCGCAAGAGCTTTAGTTTCTTTGACCTGAATGTTGCCTTCATGCGTCATTCTGAGAGAGTCAAACATACTCTTAGCAGTGTCTCTGTTAGATATCTTTTCATATTCAGTGTAAGAGATGGCGCTGAGAAGAATAGTTCTGGCCTTGTGGTGATTTTTGAAGTCACGCTTTTGTTGATCAGACATTGCCTTCCTGTCAATCTTCTGACCACTTGCATTCACTGGGTGCGTGTATCCATCTGTCACCATGTCCCACAGATCAGCATCATGAGCCAGAAAGAAGCTTTCTATTCTGTCTTTCCAGTAATCAAAATTCTCTCCATCAAAGACTGGAGGTTTGCCGCTGAATATGTCTCTACCTTCATTGTTGTCATTGCTGGTGTGTTGATATGTTCCTGCCATTGTGTTTTTCTGATGCTGGATCTTGTACTGACACGGTTAAGTGTTTTAGCTCAGAACCAGGCGCTCTGATGCCAATTGAAGAAGTGAAAAACACAAGAAGGGGGGTTGAATTGTAAAACTTGAAATCAAATGCAGACAACACGTTGTTTTTATCCTGGTTCGTTTGATCTCAAACTACTCCAGTCCACCCTTCAAGGTGATTTCACCTCTCTCCAACGAGGTCTTAATCCACTATATTCAACTAAATATTACAACTGCTTTAACAACTGCTAAAGCCTTCTTGAGTCTAAACCACAAACCGGTTTCTCAAGGAAATTCTTTCTTACAGATAAATGAATACTGTGTGTTGAATGTTTTCTACAAAAACTTTATATCACAACTGTGATAATACACAAATTAAGCTTATGTGAAACTAGGATGCTATAACTATAGAGTAAGCAATTTGAGAGATATAGCAAGCTGTATGAGTGAGGATGAAGATGATTTTCCTTTTTGCGTGTAAAGAGTTGTAGAGCATTAGCCAATTCATTTCTCACTGACTTGATTATATAGCCTTTGGAAAAGATACGCTGTTGTCAATTAATCCATTTCAATGCCCATTACGTTCTTTCCATATTGAGAAGATCTTTGTCTTAGAATACAGCCGTTGGTAATAAAGTGTCTTGAATGCACAGTACCGTTGTCAATTAAGCGTGTTGATTGGCTTTGGCTTATTCTGACGCTTCTAGGTGCTGATGATATTGTTTTGGTCTTGATCAGAGTTTAGAGTATGTTACGCGCAGATCTGTTCATCAAGCTCCAGCGTAAGCACATGCTTTGATCTTCTGATGCTGACATATGATATTTCATCTTCTAATGCTGATGTTGACATTCATATGCTGATATCCATCAGAGTTTCTGCAAATGCATAATGTAATTTTTAGGTAGCATATATGTCTCATATGAATTATACAATTTATTTAATCTAGTATTTTGTTATCATCAAAACTTTAACTTAGGGTAGTAGATTCAAACTTTGTTCTAACATTATATAGGTATTACAATGTCCAGGTTCAATTCGACTATATATAAGCTTTGACCCAAAACTATATTTTGACATACTGTGATCCAAAACTACAAACTGTTGTATTCGACGCTGTCGAATACAGCTGACAACCTATCAGTACTAGTTATTCAACATACACTTATGCTCTTCGACATACACTTAGGCTCTTCGAAAAAACGAGAATTATATCTCCTAACACACCTCCTAATTCATATTCTTGAGACTTGTCATCCCGATACTTCTCTTTAACTCGTCGAATATGACTTTCTTCAGAGGTTTGGTGAATATGTCATCTAGTTGCACTTCTGTTTTGCAATGCTTTAGCTCCAACTTCCCTTTGTTGATTTGATCCCTCAGAAAATGATACCTTCTTTCTATATTCTTACTTCGACCATGACACACTAGATGATTCTTCAAGTCAATCGTTGACTTGTTGTCGACAAACAACTTCATCTTCTTAGGTTCCATTATCTTGAGTTCTTCAAGTAACATTTCGATCCATGTTGTTTGGTATGCAGCCTATGATGCAGCCACATATTCTGCTTCACATGATGATAAAACCACAATACTTTTCTTCCTCGAACTCCAAGAGATTGGAGCACCTTCAATCATGAAAATGTAGCCTGCGATACTTTTCTTTTCTTCTTGATCTCCACTGAAATCTGAGTCAGTGTATCCATCAACTTCTACATCTATTCTGTTCTTCGACTTTCTTGGCAATAACACACTATGATCAAGTGTTCCCTTTAATTATCTCAACATCCTCTTTACTGCAATGAGATGACACTCTTGAGGTTTCTCCATGAATCGACTTAATAATCTGATACTTTGACAAATATCGGGTCTAGTATTGCAAAGATACCTCAAGGATCCAATGATTTTTTTGTATAGTGTCGAACTTACAAATTCATCATTTGTTTCCTTTTTCAACTTTGCTCCAGGTTCTAACAGAGTGACAGTTATATTACAGTTGCTCATATTGAACCTCTTCAGTATATCTTGTGCTTCGTTTGATGCAAGAACACACCTTCTTCAGTATCCCTGGGAAATATGAAAGATTCCCTAAGTTGGACATCTCAAATTCCTGCATTTGTTTCGACTTGACTTTCATTATCTCAGCTTCGTCTGCTCCTGTAATTAGTAAATCATCTACATATAGGCATAAAATGATTCGACTATCATTTTTGACATCATTTACATACACTCCATGTTCAGAGACACACTTTATGAAACCGGCTTCGATCAGGTAGCTATCTATTCTCTTATTCCAAGCTCTAGGGGCTTGTTCCAAACCATAAAGAGCCTTCCTTAATCTATATACCTTTGACTCCTGCCTTTTGATGTTGAATCCTGGTGGTTGAGTAACATAGACCTCTTCTTCCAATGGTCCATTCAGAAATGCTGACTTTACATCTAGTTGATGCATCTTCCATCCTCTATATGCTGCTGTTGAAACAATGATTCTAATTATTTCTAGTCTCGAAACAGGTGCATAGACTTCGTCAAAGTCGATACCAGGTGTTGTATCCCAAAATTTGCCCTCCCATATTCATCAAGAAATTGCCAAGTCAAGGTCACAAAATTCCCCAAGGGTTGTGCAGCTCAACTGTCTCCTATACAGTCAAAACTAGGGTTTGTGTTCTGATCAAGAAAAGGAAGTTTTCAAAGGCCCAATCAAGTCTCATATGCCTACAAAGATGGTCAAGTATCCTCATGTCAAGTTTCAAGACATTCAGCTCAAAATTGCACAGTCAAAACCCTAGATTGCACTACAGTCAACTGTAGGGGCAAAATGGTCATTTGACAGTCAAAAGTTCAAATTTTTGGTCAACATATCATTTTGAAGCCACAAACATCATTTGATCAATGCTTGATCATGATTCTCAAAATTTGGCTCAGAAATCATCAAAGATGCAAAAGTTGCTATATTTGGACAGCTGAAAAAGTCAACTGAAATTGACCAGGGCATAACTTTCACATGGATTATCAGAAAAATTCCATCCAAAGCTCATTTTGAAGAGAAAGACATTTCCTACAACTCATCTTCATACTTCAAGTCCAAGAAATGCTCTCACAAAAAGTTATCAATTTCAACATTATAGGTCATTTTCAAAAGTCAACAAAAAGGGACTTTAAGTCAAAGGCCATAACTTGAGATTGGTAAATCAAAATGACATGGGACCAAAGGCATTGGTTAAAGGACTCAAAGACCTTTCCAAAATGTCCAAGAACATGTTAAAAGCTTAAAAATTGATCAAGTTATGCCTTGTGGAAGTTGGGAAATTTTTGGAAATTTTTGAAAGTCAACATTACTTCAAAAGGCCTAAAAATGCAAATGGGCCCATTTTTCTTCCAAGTTTCTTCATGCCAGGCCTATGCACGACCATTAGGCCCAAAGGGAAATATTTTCTCATTTTTTAATTATTTATTTGAATTTATATCAATATTAATTCATTTAAATTAATTAAATACATGAAAAATATCAAACTTAACCTAAAAAAATCTTTTCATGCATGTTTATTCTTAATATTTCGTGCATATCTTAAATAGGCAAGTTTTGGTGTGATTTGAGCTGATTGAACACAAAATGCACATGGAGAAGATTTGGAAAAGATTTCATGAAATCAAATATTGGAAACAATGAATTCAAAGGATTTTGTGCAATATTTTTGACCTAGCATGCTCTATACATATTCAAGATCAGAAACCTAATGCCTAGAGACTGCAAGCTGCGCCCCAAGAACCTTTGGCAAATTGAAATTTTTCCATAAAACACAAACATTGAAAACCAGTTTCAAGGTCGATCCAAGCTTCAATTTTTATTCCATCAGCATCCTTAAGCATCCCTGAAGAGATTCCAATCAAAAACTTTCTCTCAAACGCCAAGAATTGGTATCAGGAACTCAAACTTTGTCACAAAAATTTCCAAATCGCATATCATAATTTACGCATCATTGTGCATTTTTATTCATGAATTCTTGTTCAATATGAAATTTGCAAGCTAACCATAACTCTTAATTGAAGTTTCGTGCGCTTTTGGCCAAGTTACCATGTTCGTTCGTTAGGGTTTTCAGAAGGAAAAATTAGGGCTTTTTCAATACAGTAAAATTGGCCTTTGAGACCACCATGGTTGAACTCAGCGCCTAGAGACGAAGAAGAAGCATATCTCGCGATGAATTTATATATGCTATAGCGCTAGTCGCTATTTTTCCATAGCCTGCCTAACACCATGGTTGCAAAACCGTTGCCTATTTTGTTTTGTTTTCAGGATGAGGAAGAAGACGAGTGCGTGTCCATCAGCCATTGGCCACTTTGAATCTCGCGCGTTTTTCATCCACTAACGCCATATTTTATTTATTATGTTTACGCGTTATTATATATTCAATTGAAGGCGCTTGGTTCAGTGGTTAAGTGTTTGTGTTGGTAACATCAAAGACCTGGGTTCAAGTCCCAGGTCTGGCAAAATTCCATATTATTTTTCAACGTAAAATCCTATGCTTTGCTAACGTCCAGGTGCACCATGTACCATCACCATCCAAGCATTACACGTCATCCTGGGAATCAATCCAAAGGCATAAGATGGATGAGTACGTTGAACCCTAGTCAAAGCATCATACAGAATTCCAAAAGTCAATGGACTCAGGCGTTAATGGGCCAAAACTCCAGGCCTATACCTCCTGAATTGGGGACTACCCCCCCCCCCCTGGTTTGCCTTATTATTTTTATTTTTATTCTTTCTTTAATTTTTCTTTTTTTATTTCTTTTATTTTGCTATTTATTTAGTTAATTATTTTTACAAAAATATAAAAACATTCAAAAATCAGAAAAGACCAAAAATAATAGAGATTTATATTATAATTATTTTCATAAATAAAAAATGCTTGTAATTATTTAGCTTTAATCTAGGTTTATCAAATATTTTTCATAATAAAAATCCAAACATAGAATTTAGGTTTAATAACTTTTTATTTTCTTTTTTTAATTTTCCTTTTTTCCAGAGTAATAATATTATTTATTTATTTTCATAAATTAAAAATTGTACATAAATTAATTTAGAGTTAAATTAGGTTAAAAGTCAATATTTTCATAATAAACTTAAAATAACATTAGAACTAGGGTTTAGCATTTTAATTTTAATTAATTTTTCTTTTTTCTTTCAAATCTAAAAAATACAAAATACCAAAAAAACATTTAATCATTTAATTTTTAATTCTCATTAACCATTAATATTTTGCAAAAGGGTCCAACGCCCTAGTTTCGTTTCAATTCCTTTACTTCGCGCATTTATTTTACAATCGTTTAAATAATTATGTAATTGTCCCTAAGCCTTGTAACTTTACTTTTCGCGCCTTATTTTTCCGCTTTATTTATTTTCTGCTAAATCGGGTCCGGTTTAATTTTGGCGATGTGGACCCGCGCCTTTGTAATAGTCGTAGATTTATTTTTTCGCAAATTTATAACTGTTAAAAAGCATGCAAGAATGAATGTCCTAATTAAAATCAAGCGTAGATCACAACAAACATGACAAGACAAATAACTGAAACATGACACACGGATCGCACACACCACCCCTAGGGTACGCCTCGCTGTTGCCTTTCGAAAGGTGGTCGTCGAGTAGAGGGCGTCTTAGTAAGTCCTCATGATCCGGGAACCTGGCATGAGGGTAGCTTCTAAGGTGTCTTCCCATTGCTCTGGTGATCACCATGTCCCTAAAACTCGAATTGACCCGAACACCTCCAACGGTGGTGCTACCTACCTCTCAATGGTGGGATGGCACTACTTTTAAGGACATTTACACAGACGAATTCCTTAGGGTAGGTAGGTTCTCAAGGATACTTGCTCTAATTTCAAACAAACAAATTCAAAAAGACTTTTCACACCAACACTTTTCAAAAGCTTTCAAGACAAACTTTTCAAACACTCTGACGTACGAGTCGATCTGAAATTTTTCAAAGAAACTTTTAAACCCACATTGAAAAGCAAACACTTTTGAAAACACATTGAGCAAGTATCTAAGAGCCCATGGATAACCATGGATAGAAAGGGTGCTAACCCCTTCCCTTTCTATAACCTACCTCCCGAACCGAGAGCAATCTCTATAAAGGAATTTTTCTGTGCTTTTGTCCTTTCCATTTGGAGAAAATAAAAGACGGTGGCGACTCTTGCTTCCGCGACATTTCGCGAACCAGCGTTAAACAGTCAGTTCCAGATCCACCGATCACAGAACTGGCGACTCTGCTGGGGATAAACTTAAAGTGGGGTGTACCTTAGGATTAAGATCACTGTGTTTTCAATTGTCTTCTTTGCTTGCTTTATTATTGTGGGACTGTCTTGGGAGTTCTATAGATCCTAAACCCGGATCTGGGGGATACCTTTCTTAGAAAGTAGCAACAAGGCTGTGAGGGAACTGTGCGGGGTATACCGACATGGTTGAAACAGTCTGCTACGTTGATGTGGCACTTTGGTGTGTACCGGTAACCCTTGAGTTCAGTCAAGGAGAGTACGGGGCCTCCGCGTGGTGTCGTGAAGCATCAACAGACCTTAGGAACCTTAAGTGAACAATCTTGGCCTCTTTAGGGTAGTGAGATAACTGACTTTGGTGCAGTCCGAGGTTGGTTGATACTCGATACTACGCTCAATTGAGGGTTGCTTTCCTGGAATATTTCGGTCGCCAGTTCAGTGGCTAAATCGAAACGATGAACAATGAAAGCAATCCCGTGATATTGGGAACCTTAGAACCCGGTTACTTTGATTAGGACAGGTTGAACCCACCAACTTCAAGAGGGTACTACCCAGACCCCATGCTGGCCTTAAACCTTAAGGGCTTGTCTTGTGTGCCTTGTGTGCCCTACATGTTTGTCTTTGTAAATATCTGTGGTGTGTTTAATCATAGCATCATGACATCATCCAGCATCATATGCATTGACTAACCATTTCAGCGGTTCGAATTTTCATCTTTGTTCCTGTTTTGTAGGACATGGAAACTGTTCGTAGAAAGACAATTCAGGTCAATCTTGTAAGGATCCCTCCTCAGCTTAAGGAGCTTATATCCAGGATTCCCGAGAACTCTTCATTCAGTGACAGGCATGGAAGCCTCATCAGCTTGGTCAACACCAACATTGAGGAAGATATGATAAAGGTCTTGTTTCAGTTCTTTGACCCTCTGCATCACTGCTTTACCTTCTTGGACTATCAGTTGGTACCTACATTGGAGGAGTTCTCCCGGCTCCTGAAGATCCCTATCCTTGATCAGCTACCCTTCAACGGTACAGAAAAGGAACCTAAGCTTGAAGAGATTGCTAAAGCCTTACACCTACAGTCATCTGACCTCAAGGGACATTGGGAAGTCAGAAGTGGTATCAAAGGGTTCTTAGCCAGGTTTCTGTTTGAAAAGGCCCTTGAATGTTGGAACTCTCTGGACTTGCAAGCTTTTGAAGAGGTCGTGGCCCTCCTTGTTTATGGTTTGGTATTATTCCCTAACCCAGATCAGCTCATTGATATCAGTGCCGTTCAGATCTTTATGTCCAGGAATCCCATACCTACATTGCTGGGGGACATCCTTCACTCATGTTACACTCGAACCATGAGAAAAAGAGGTGTCCTTATGTGTTGCACTCCTCTCCTGGGAAGGTGGTTTATTTCGCACCTTCCCCAATCAGTCCTGAAGAATGAGCGGGGTTTGAGATGGTCACAACGGTTGATGACTCTTACGCATGCAGATATACATTGGTGTCCTAGGTCCAGAGGAGACGTCACTATCATTGATCGTTGCGGGGAGTACCCTAATGTTCCTTTACTTGGAATCAGAGGAGGTATCACTTATAGCCCATGCCTGGCTTGGAGACAGTTTGGTTATGCTCGGAGGGACGGTCCTCATGACATGCTAATTCCTGACATAGTTTTTGACTTCGACAATGATACTCAAGGACTTCGTCAGAGATTTATCAGAGCCTGGAGGATGCCTAGTAGGATAGACAGCAAGACACTGGGGCACAGGAACTCCATCCCTTTGGAGCCTTATCTCAAATGGGTACGCGCCCGCTCTCAGAGGTTAGTGATGCCTTATCCTCACATGCTGCCAGTAATCAAAGAACCAGTCTTGGAAGGGGAAGTGTCTCGTGTTATTCAGCACCCTGACATGCCCACATCCTGGGAAGAGATGCAGAAGAGCTGGATCCAGCTTAAGGAGGAAAGGAATTCTCTTGAGACTAGTCTGCATGCCAGTGAAAAGAAGGTCTTGGAGCTCACCCGTCTGTTGCATGAGGAGAGGAATCTCAACACCTACATAGCTCCGAAGAGGATGCGCAGTGTATTTTGGGATTGACTTGATTTCTGTACTTTTTGCCCATGAGGCCTTGATGTATTAAACAATGGTTTTCTTTAATGATAACGTGTGTTCTTTTCTTGTCTACAACAAATTTGAACGTTCGAACCCTTGAATGCATTGCATACGCATTTCATACATCATGTGCATAGCAGGTTTTTCCTCTTTTCAGGTTGCTTACAGTTCTTCGCTGTTTATTTCAGCATCATGAATCCCGGATCTGAATCAACAGAGACATCAATCAAGGCTCTCCAGGCGCAGAATGCGCAGTTTCAAGAACTAATCATGGGTCTAGCTAAAGGCCAAGAGGAGCTGAAGACCATGCTCCTGAAAAAGGAGAAGAAAAGAAGAGAAGAACTGTTCTGTTCAACTCGGGCCGAAGGTTGGGTAATACTCTGCACTATGAAGAGGCTGGTTCTTCTGTTGGCAGGAGTCCTTCTCAGGCAGAAGTCAAGATTCCTACTCCAGTGGTCTCCGACAACGAGACAGATTTTGATGAGGAGCAGTATCCTCCTGCAGATGACAGGTACAAACAACTGGAGGACAGGTTGAAGGCTATGGAGGTGCAACAGGCACCTGGGCTGGATTTCGGAGATCTGGGTTTGTCGACTGGTGTGATTATCCCACACAAATTCAAAGCACCCACCTTCTCCAAGTATGACGGGGCATCCTGTCCCAAGCTGCATTTGAGGTCCTACGTTCGGAAAATTCAGCCGTACTCTGCGGACAAGAATCTATGGATCCACTTCTTCCAGGAGAGTCTTTCAGGGACTCATCTCGAATGGTTCTATCAGCTGGATGGGACCAAGGTTCGTAACTGGGAGGAGTTGGCTACTGCTTTCTATAAGCAGTATCAGTATAATGCCGACCTTGCCCCTACACGTACTCAACTCCAGGGTATGTCGTTAGGTGCAAGTGATGGTTTTAAAGAGTACGCGCAGAAGTGGAGGGACCTGGCTGGCAGGGTGCAGCCATCTTTGACTGATCGAGAGTTAGTGGACATGTTCTTGGGGACCCTATCTGGGCCATTCTTTAACCATCTCATTGGGAATTCTTCTGCTGGTTTCACTGATTTAATCTTGACTGGAGAAAGAATCGAAGCTGGGCTGAAATCTGGGAAGATTACAAAGGGTGCATCATCTAGTGCAGAGAAGAAACCCTTCAAAAAGGAGTCTAGTGCCGTATATGGTTCCAGGAGATCAGAGAGAAATGAACACCGCCAATCTGTCAGTGCGGTAATGATTGCTAAGCCTGCTGCCGCTCCCCGGCCAAACAATCCTCAAAGGGCTGATAGACCCCGGAGAGAATTTACCCGGTTAAGCATGACCCTATCGCAAATCCTGCCACAGTTGCTATCCACCAATTTGGTGACTGTCAAGGAGGCGCCAAAGTTCTCAAACACTACCTCTCCTAAGTACAACCCGAATGCCCGTTGTGCTTACCATTCAGACAGCCCGGGGCATGCCACTGATGACTGTTGGGCGTTAAAGAATAAGGTGCAAGACCTTATCGATGCTAAAGAGATACAATTCGAAGCGCCTGCAAAGCCGAATGTAGTCACTGCCCCTATGCCTCAACACGGGGTAAATGCTGTAGATGAAGACGTTTATGCTGTTTCAGTGGATGATCTAGCCACTCCTCTAAAGATCGTTAAGAAGAACCTACTGCAGGCCGGTTTATTTCCGGGTTGTAGTGAGGGTTGCCTGTTCTGTGTTGTGTCCCCATCCGGTTGTCCCTTGCTAAAGTTAGGCATCCAAAGCTTAATGAATAGCAAGGAGATTCTATTCAAGAAGTCTGCTGTTCGTTTGGTTCCAATGGAAGAAGTTTCTGTGGTGACCATCTTCAACAATCCGATCCCGGCTCTCCAGAAGAAGCCTGTCCAAATTCTGACCGTGGCACCTATTACTATCACCGTTCCTGGGCCCCTGCCCTATGTATCTAACAAAGCTGTCCCTTGGCACTATGGGGCAGATGTATATATAAATGGAGTTAAACAAGAGCTCAACGCTGGCGCCAGCATCTGTGACATCACTGGCCCGGCCAAAGTTACCCGCAGTGGCAGGCTCTTCTCGCCTGACATTGCGCCACCTGCTGCCCGAAGACCGCTCTTGATAATTCCCACAAGTACACCTATTCCTGTTGCTGACCAAGTTGTTGTTCCTGCTGCTGACCCAATTGTTTCTCCTGCTGCCGAGTCATCCAGTGCTCGGGGCAAGGGAGTTGAAGTTGAGCCTGCCCAGATGGAGGCACCCATACCCATAGCTGCTGAGGCCTCCCCACAAGAGATGGAGGAGATTTTGAAGATCATAAAGAAGAGCGATTTTAATGTTGTGGAACAGCTGGGGCATACGCCCTCCAAGATCTCCATGCTCTCTTTACTGCTGTGCTCTGAGGCCCATGCAAAGGCCCTCATCTCATTCCTCAAGACAGCCCACGTGCCACATGAAACCTCTGCAGTCCAATTCACTGATTGTGTGGCAAGCCTAACGGCAGATAACGGCTTGGGTTTCTCGGATGCTGATTTGACCGCAAAGGGGAGAGACCATAATGATGCTCTGCATGTTTCAATCGAATGCAGGGGCACCACCTTGGCACATGTGTTGGTTGATACTGGGTCATCTTTGAATGTGCTACCCAAGAAGGCTCTGGATCGTCTAGATTGTGAAGGCCTGGATTTGAAACCCAGCAACATCATTGTCAGGGCCTTTGACGGTTCGAAGAGGATGGTCCACGGGGAGGTCGACATTCCGATTCGTGTGGGTTCTCAGGTGTTCGACTCCACTTTTTATGTGATGGACATCCGTCCATCTTACTCTTGTCTGCTGGGTCGACCCTGGATACATAAGGCTGAGGCAGTGACTTCTACCTTGCATCAAAAGCTGAAGTACCCCGTCAGAGGGAAGATTGTCACCGTGCAAGGTGAGGAAGAATATATGGTGAGTCACCTGAACTCGTTCAGATACATTGAGATGGATGGGGAGTTTATTGAGACCCCCTTTCAGCATTTCGAGGAGGTGTTTCCAATCGCAGCAGAAACAGCAGAAGCAGGTGGTCCTTTGAAGATGGCTTCCCTAAAGGATGCCAGGGCTGTGGTGCAGAAGGGTGAAGGTGCCAACTGGGGCAGACTTCCAGACTTCACCCAGAAGACTGATAAACTTGGGCTGGGTTTCACCTCAGAAGGGCAGAGAGCTATGAGGAAAGAGAAGATCGGAAGGCCTCCGGTATTTATTAAAGGTTCAGAAGTGAATGCTGTCGGGGAAGACCTTGAAGTGGACGAAGCCGAATTCAACAGCTGGATTTATCCGACGGCCGAAGAAGGATTGAACAATTGGAGTGCAAAAGATCATACCCCTGTTACCTTTGTGACACAGTAATGAATTCCCATGTTTTGTTATTTTGTAATAAACAATGATAAACTCTATGGCCCGGTGTCTTACCCGAGGCACCGTGGTTCTATTTGTGAGGGCATACGAACTGTCATTTTATACATCATGAATGAAAATCTTGGACGTACTTTTCGCATTGCAAATATTGTGTTCCTTTTCTGTCTTTCTTTTCCTTTACATAATTTTCAAAAACAGCTGTATTTACACACACACTCACTCATACAGGTTCCAATCCACTCTGGATCTCACTGATAACAGCTCTGCTAATGCCGGTTATGACTTCGAAAATCCGATCAACTTAGCCGAAGACGAAGGTGAAGATGATTGCGAAGTGCCTGGCGAGCTTGCAAGACTGTTGCTTCAGGAAGAGCGGGCAATTCAACCCCATGAAGAGCCAGTGGAAACCATAAACCTGGGTACTGAGGCAGACAGAAAAGAGGTAAAGATTGGTGCTAACCTAGAGCTCAGCGTGAAGCAACGGTTAACCAAGATGCTGCATGACTATATGGAGATATTTGCCTGGTCCTACGAAGACATGCCAGGGTTGGATACCGATATTGTCGTTCATCACTTGCCGACTAAGGAAGACTGCCCTCCAGTCAAACAAAAGGTCCGTCGGATGCGTCCAGAGATGTCCGAGAAGATTAAAGCCGAGGTCATGAAACAGTTTGATGCGGGTTTCCTTGCAGTAACTTCTTACCCTCAGTGGGTTGCTAATGTGGTGCCGGTACCTAAGAAGGACGGTAAGGTCAGAATGTGTGTTGATTACAGGGATCTGAACAGGGCCAGCCCCAAGGATGACTTCCCCTTACCTCACATTGATGTCCTTGTTGATAATACAGCTCAACACAAAGTATTCTCTTTCATGGATGGTTTTTCAGGCTACAATCAGATCAAGATGGCACCTGAAGACATGGAAAAGACTACATTTGTTACTCAGTGGGGCACCTTCTGTTACAAGGTCATGCCGTTCGGATTAAAGAATGCTGGGGAAACCTACCAGCGTGCCATGGTTGCCTTATTTCATGATATGATCCATCACGAGATTGAAGTGTATGTGGACGACATGATCGCTAGGTCCCAGACTGAGGAAGAGCACCTAGATCATCTGCAGAAGTTGTTTGACCGGTTGAAACTGTACAGGCTGAGATTGAACCCAAACAAGTGCACCTTCGGGGTAAGATCTGGGAAGTTGCTAGGCTTCGTGGTCAGTGATAAAGGTATTCAAGTGGACCCTGCTAAGGTCAAAGCTATTCAAGAGATGCCAGTTCCTAAGACAGAGAAGGAAGTCAGAGGCTTTTTAGGGCGCCTGAATTACATTGCTCGATTCATCTCTCATCTGACTGCTACTTGTGAGCCAATCTTCAAGCTACTGAAGAAAGATCAGGTAGTACGTTGGAACGATGAATGTCAGGCTGCCTTTGACAGAATCAAAGAGTATCTCCAAGAACCACCCATCCTTATGCCACCGGTTGAAGGGAGACCTCTGATACTATACCTGACAGTGCTTGACAACTCAATGGGGTGTGTGCTGGGGCAGCATGACGAGTCTGGCCGAAAAGAGCACGCCATTTATTACCTTAGCAAAAAGTTTACCGACTGTGAGACCCGATACTCACTGCTTGAGAAAACTTGCTGCACTTTGGTATGGGCTGCTCGCCGGCTGAGACAGTATATGCTGACTCACACTACCTTGTTGATCTCAAAAATGGATCCTATTAAGTACATATTCGAAAAGCCTGCTCTGTCTGGGAGAATTGCAAGATGGCAAATGATCTTGACGGAATACGACATTCAGTACACAACCCAGAAAGCCATCAAGGGAAGTGTATTGGCAGACCACTTAGCTCATCAAGCTGTAGATGACTACCAATCAATGAACTTCGAGTTTCCGGATGAAAGCATCATGATTGTAACTGATTGTGAAGTACCCGGACCGGATGAAGGACCTGAACCAGGATCCCGATGGTCCATGCACTTTGACGGAGCTTCCAATGCTTTGGGAAATGGTATCGGCGCCATCATCATATCTCCTCAAGGTACTCATACTCCACTCACTGCCCGGCTGTGTTTCAACTGTACCAACAACATGGCGGAGTATGAGGCGTGTATCATGGGTCTTCAAGCTGCGATCGACCTAAGGATCAAATTTCTAAGTGTCTTCGGAGATTCCGCTCTTGTGATCAATCAGATCAAAGGGGAGTGGGATACGAAACATCCAAACTTGATTCCTTACAAAGAATGTGTGTTGACCCTGATTCCCCACTTCACAGAGATAACCTTTGAGCACTTTCCAAGAGAAGAGAATCAGTTAGCGGACGCGTTAGCTACAATGTCTTCAATGTTCAAGGTTAAATGGGATAATGAGGCTCCCCGGATCATCATCTGGAAACTGGACGAACCGGCATACTGTTGTGATCTCGAAACTGAATTGGTGACTGAGAAGCCTTGGTACCACGAAGTGAAGAGATATCTGGAAGCTCAGGAATACCCTGAAGGTGCCTCTGTCAATGATAAGAAATTCCTGAGGAGGTTTGCAGCCAAGTTCTTCCTTAGCAACGGCATCTTGTACAAGCGAAACCATGATTCAACCTTACTGCGTTGTGTGGATAAGACTGAAGCAGAAAGGATCATGGAAGAGCTACATGAAGGGACCTTTGGTACACATTCCAGTGGGCACACTATGGCTAAGAAAATCCTACGGGCAGGATATTATTGGTCCACAATGGAAGCTGACTGCTACCAACATTCCAGGACATGCCACAAGTGCCAGATCTATGCAGACAAGGTGCATGTTCCTCCGGTTCCCCTGAATGTTCTGACTGCGCCTTGGCCGTTTGCAATGTGGGGCATAGACATGATCGGCGAGATAAAACCTACAGCATCCAATGGACATCGCTTTATCCTAGTGGCGATTGATTATTTCACAAAGTGGGTTGAGGCAGCATCCTATGCTACAGTAACCAAGACTGTTGTGGCACGGTTTATTCGGCACAACCTGATCTGTCGGTACGGCGTCCCGGAGCGAATAATTACAGACAACGGTTCCAATCTGAACAATAAGATGATTGCTGAGCTTTGCGAACAGTTCAAGATACAGCACCACAATTCTTCTCCTTACAAACCGAAGATGAATGGGGTTGTAGAAGCAGCGAATAAAAACATTAAGAAGATCGTGCAGAAAATGACAGTGACGTATAAAGATTGGCACGAGATGTTACCGTTCGCTCTGCATGGGTACCGTACCTCAGCTAGGACGTCAACCGGGGCAACTCCCTTCTCTCTGGTTTATGGCATGGAGGCGGTCTTGCCGATCGAAGTACAGATCCCCTCTCTCCGGATAATGAAGGATGCAAATCTGAACGAAGATGATTGGATCCAGACACGACTTGACCAACTCAACCTCATTGACGAAAAGAGACTTGCTGCTATCTGTCATGGTCAGACGTATCAGAAACGGATGATCAGGGCATTTAACAAAAAGGTCAGGCCACAGGAATATCAAGTTGGGGATCTGGTTATCAAGAGAATCATCCTTCCTCAGAGTGATCCAAGGGGCAAATGGACCCCTACATACGAAGGGCCATTTGTGGTTAAGCATGTGTTCTCAGGAGGAGCAATGATCTTAACTAACATGGATGGTGACGACCTTCCTCACCCCGCCAATGCAGACATAGTTAAAAAATACTACGCATGAAAAATGACCCGCTAGGCTGACATGCCTAGGCAAAAATTAGGGCTTCCCGTCGAACCAAAAGGGTTCGGGCAAAATGAAGGGATAAAAAAAAAAAAAAAAAAAATCTGTACACCCGGCAAGTCGAAAACCTGAAAAGGCGGCTTGGGCAAAAATGGGTATCCCGGTGGGCCGAAAACCCGAAAGGGCGGTCCAGGCAAAAATTAGGGATAAAAGCGTAAAACTATGTCTCATTGATCACTTCGCATCCAGAATCCGGTATCTGCATCAAACTCAGACGGCATCAATCAGTCAGCTTCACCTTCAACCAAGGTCATCAAGTAATGAGACGCTCGGAGTTATAAAGGCAATAGCAGAATTGAAACCCAGTGGATCATTCATCTTTCACACAGCTGTTTTATTTTTGTACCAAAACTTGTATAAACTCTTGATCGGCGGCGTACCTCTTACTAGGACGTCAGCCTCTTGTACCCAAAACGCCTATTCAGGCCATTCAAAAATCAATACAAATATATTTTTCAGTTAAACGTGCCAAGTATTTTTTCTTGTTTTCTGTTTTGTTTTGCGAAGAACGTCCAAGGTTCAATTTGTGATGTATGCATTGACAATAATTTGCTAACTCATAAATATTTGCATACGAAACAAAGGAATTAATTGCAGGTGACACTAGAAACAGGGGCAATAAAGAGTTGTCTAAGCAGTCTAATTGTTCTATCCTCCAAGGTACCAAGGTAGGTTCGGCTAAAGAACACAACCAGTACGTACTAAATCCCCAGAGAGTGGTTCAACAAAACAGTGCATTCCTCTCCAAGCAAAATCGTCAAGGAAATTGAGTATCCTCCTGTAGATCTCAATACTTCCCCCGCAATATACATATATTCTTAACAAGCATCCCCGGCAGTCTTGGTCTAAAGATTGTTCCCCGGCGTATATCAACATTCAAAGGGATCATCCTCCAGCATATCAAAACTCCCCATGAGAGTCCAATCCAGTTCCCCAGGAAATTTGGAGTTCATACCCCCAAGCAGTAAGCTTATCCCCAGTAGATTCTGGAAGCTTATCCTCAGAGCACGAACGCGTCGTCCCGGCTTGATTTAAAGAGTTATTTCCGTAACAGGATATAACTGGGTTATCCTCAGCCAAAAGCCACGGAAAGAGCGTCCTCGGCAAAGTATCTTCCTACCCCCAGCGAAGTCTATCAACACTTCCAGCACAACAAGGATATCCCCAGCGGAATCCATCAAATCTTCCAGCATAACTCATCAACGGTATCACCAGCGGAGTTATCTTCATCAACTCAGCAAAGCATCGCTATCCCCACAGAGTAGCATTCCCCAGCATGATCGCTAGAGTATCTTCTCTCCTGCAGAATTATTTCATTTGCCAAATTTATTCCTCAACGGAGTTATCTTCTCCTACCGGTATTCTTGCAACGATCATCCACAGCGGAAGCAAAATCTCTTCCTCAACATCAGCCCAGGATATGACTTCCCGGCACCCGTCAAGGATTTATTTTCCTAGACGAAAACATACATGAATCATCACATACATCATTATAGCATGCATGTACGCATCATATCATATAAATCGCATCCATGTTGAGAACATCATTGCTTGATCCATATCATGCATTGCATATAACTGACCTTTACCTTTCAGGAAAGATGCAGTTGAAATTCTCAAACATATTTCAAGGACTTCTCTAGTCCAGTTAAATCGACTCCAAACAGATTTTTCTGATAAAGACTCAGTAGAAGTTCTCTTATGGTCCCCTCTCCAACGGCGAGTGAGGTGGTAATTCCTTCTTCAGATGTTCCCCTCTCCGGCATGAGCGTGAGGTGATATTCTCTTATGGTCCCCTCTCCAATGGCGAGTGAGGTGGTAATTCCTTCTTCAGATGTTCCCCTCTCCGGCATGAGCGTGAGGTGATATTCTCTTATGGTCCCCTCTCCAACGGCGAGTGAGGTGGTAATTCCTTCTTCAGATGTTCCCCTCTCCGGCATGAGCGTGAGGTGATATTCTCTTATGGTCCCCTCTCCAACGGCGAGTGAGGTGGTAATTCCTTCTTCAGATGTTCCCCTCTCCGGCATGAGCGTGAGGTGATATTCTCTTATGGTCCCCTCTCCAACGGCGAGTGAGGTGGTAATTCCTTCTTCAGATGTTCCCCTCTCCGGCATGAGCGTGAGGTGATATTCTCTTATGGTCCCCTCTCCAACGGCGAGTGAGGTGGTAATTCCTTCTTCAGATGTTCCCCTCTCCGGCATGAGCGTGAGGTGATATTCTCTTATGGTCCCCTCTCCAACGGCGAGTGAGGTGGTAATTCCTTCTTCAGATGTTCCCCTCTCCGGCATGAGCGTGAGGTGATATTCTCTTATGGTCCCCTCTCCAACGGCGAGTGAGGTGGTAATTCCTTCTTCAGATGTTCCCCTCTCCGGCATGAGCGTGAGGTGATATTCTCTTATGGTCCCCTCTCCAACGGCGAGTGAGGTGGTAATTCCTTCTTCAGATGTTTCCCTCTCCGGCATGAGCGTGAGGTGATATTCTCTTATGGTCCCCTCTCCAACGGCGAGTGAGGTGGTAATTCCTTCTTCAGATGTTCCCCTCTCCGGCATGAGCGTGAGGTGATATTCTCTTATGGTCCCCTCTCCAACGGCGAGTGAGGTGATAATTCCTTCTTCAGATGTTCCCCTCTCCGGCATGAGCGTGAGGTGATATTCTCTTATGGTCCCCTCTCCAACGGCGAGTGAGGTGGTAATTCCCTTTCAAGATGGTTCCCTCTCCAACGGCGAGTGAGGTGATATTTCCTTTCAGATTATAATTTCCTATAGTTCCCTCTCCAACGGTGAGTGAGGTGACTCCCTTTGAGATTATAATGTCCTTTGGTTCTCTTCTTGACACTACGAAGATGGTAATTCTCACCAAGATTTTCTCAACGAGCGTTGTTGAGGTTCAAATCATTCAGGATTCTCTTACCATTCATGCTAAGGCAGTAACCATCCCTGGTTCATTCATCAGCGTTTGAAGCTCCAGACTCAGCTCCTGTAACCAGTCAGGACACATCTATATCAAGCATCTAAAATCAGCTCCTGCAACGTGTCAGGTACTCATTTTCTCTTTTGCAGGTATGCAGGTTCTCGCTAAGGAATCTCCTACGCGATCAACATCCCGATGGCATCTATAAGCCCATCATCCTATCCAAGCAACATCCAAATGGCATTTATAAGCCCATTCCCCCATCACTGTCACTATGTGAGCGCAAATTTCTGGGCACTCTAGTGTCCAATCATCTTCTACCCTCGGATTACGAAAGGCACGTCAGCCAATCCGCATCCTCAGGTCTAAGAAGATTGAACAGGGGCAACTGTTGTATCCCAAAATTTGCCCTCCCATATTCATCAAGAAATTGCTAAGTCAAGGTCACAAAATTCCCCAAGGGTTGTGCAGCTCAACTGTCTCCTATACAGTCAAAACTAGGGTTTGTGTTCTGATCAAGAAAAGGAAGTTTTCAAAGGCCCAATCAAGTCTCATATGCCTACAAAGATGGTCAAGTATCCTCATGTCAAGTTTCAAGACATTCAGCTCAAAATTGCACAGTCAAAACCCTAGATTGCACTACAGTCAACTGTAGGGGCAAAATGGTCATTTGACAGTCAAAAGTTCAAATTTTTGGTCAACATATCATTTTGAAGCCACAAACATCATTTGATCAATGCTTGATCATGATTCTCAAAATTTGGCTCAGAAATCATCAAAGATGCAAAAGTTGCTATATTTGGACAGCTGAAAAAGTCAACTGAAATTGACCAGGGCATAACTTTCACATGGATTATCAGAAAAATTCCATCCAAAGCTCATTTTGAAGAGAAAGACATTTCCTACAACTCATCTTCATACTTCAAGTCCAAGAAATGCTCTCACAAAAAGTTATCAATTTCAACATTATAGGTCATTTTCAAAAGTCAACAAAAAGGGACTTTAAGTCAAAGGCCATAACTGGAGATTGGTAAATCAAAATGACATGGGACCAAAGGCATTGGTTAAAGGACTCAAAGACCTTTCCAAAATGTCCAAGAACATGTGAAAAGCTTAAATATGGATCAAGTTATGCCTTGTGGAAGTTGGGAAATTTTTGGAAATTTTTGAAAGTCAACATTACTTCAAAAGGCCTAAAAATGCAAATGGGCCCATTTTTCTTCCAAGTTTCTTCATGCCAGGCCTATGCACGACCATTAGGCCCAAAGGGAAATATTTTCTCATTTTTTAATTATTTATTTGAATTTATATCAATATTAATTCATTTAAATTAATTAAATACATGAAAAATATCAAACTTAACCTAAAAAAATCTTTTCATGCATGTTTATTCTTAATATTTCGTGCATATCTTAAATAGGCAAGTTTTGGTGTGATTTGAGCTGATTGAACACAAAATGCACATGGAGAAGATTTGGAAAAGATTTCATGAAATCAAATATTGGAAACAATGAATTCAAAGGATTTTGTGCAATATTTTTGACCTAGCATGCTCTATACATATTCAAGATCAGAAACCTAATGCCTAGAGACTGCAAGCTGCGCCCCAAGAACCTTTGGCAAATTGAAATTTTTCCATAAAACACAAACACTGAAAACCAGTTTCAAGGTCGATCCAAGCTTCAATTTTTATTCCATCAGCATCCTTAAGCATCCCTGAAGAGATTCCAATCAAAAACTTTCTCTCAAACGCCAAGAATTGGTATCAGGAACTCAAACTTTGTCACAAAAATTTCCAAATCGCATATCATAATTTACGCATCATTGTGCATTTTTATTCATGAATTCTTGTTCAATATGAAATTTGCAAGCTAACCATAACTCTTAATTGAAGTTTCGTGCGCTTTTGGCCAAGTTACCATGTTCGTTCGTTAGGGTTTTCAGAAGGAAAAATTAGGGCTTTTTCAATACAGTAAAATTGGCCTTTGAGACCACCATGGTTGAACTCAGCGCCTAGAGACGAAGAAGAAGCATATCTCGCGATGAATTTATATATGCTATAGCGCTAGTCGCTATTTTTCCATAGCCTGCCTAACACCATGGTTGCAAAACCGTTGCCTATTTTGTTTTGTTTTCAGGATGAGGAAGAAGACGAGTGCGTGTCCATCAGCCATTGGCCACTTTGAATCTCGCGCGTTTTTCATCCACTAACGCCATATTTTATTTATTATGTTTACGCGTTATTATATATTCAATTGAAGGCGCTTGGTTCAGTGGTTAAGTGTTTGTGTTGGTAACATCAAAGACCTGGGTTCAAGTCCCAGGTCTGGCAAAATTCCATATTATTTTTCAACGTAAAATCCTATGCTTTGCTAACGTCCAGGTGCACCATGTACCATCACCATCCAAGCATTACACGTCATCCTGGGAATCAATCCAAAGGCATAAGATGGATGAGTACGTTGAACCCTAGTCAAAGCATCATACAGAATTCCAAAAGTCAATGGACTCAGGCGTTAATGGGCCAAAACTCCAGGCCTATACCTCCTGAATTGGGGACTACCCCCCCCTGGTTTGCCTTATTATTTTTATTTTTATTCTTTCTTTAATTTTTCTTTTTTTATTTCTTTTATTTTTCTATTTATTTAGTTAATTATTTTTACAAAAATATAAAAACATTCAAAAATCAGAAAAGACCAAAAATAATAGAGATTTATATTATAATTATTTTCATAAATAAAAAATGCTTGTAATTATTTAGCTTTAATCTAGGTTTATCAAATATTTTTCATAATAAAAATCCAAACATAGAATTTAGGTTTAATAACTTTTTATTTTCTTTTTTTAATTTTCCTTTTTTCCAGAGTAATAATATTATTTATTTATTTTCATAAATTAAAAATTGTACATAAATTAATTTAGAGTTAAATTAGGTTAAAAGTCAATATTTTCATAATAAACTTAAAATAACATTAGAACTAGGGTTTAGCATTTTAATTTTAATTAATTTTTCTTTTTTCTTTCAAATCTAAAAAATACAAAATACCAAAAAAACATTTAATCATTTAATTTTTAATTCTCATTAACCATTAATATTTTGCAAAAGGGTCCAACGCCCTAGTTTCGTTTCAATTCCTTTACTTCGCGCATTTATTTTACAATCGTTTAAATAATTATGTAATTGTCCCTAAGCCTTGTAACTTTACTTTTCGCGCCTTATTTTTCCGCTTTATTTATTTTCTGCTAAATCGGGTCCGGTTTAATTTTGGCGATGTGGACCCGCGCCTTTGTAATAGTCGTAGATTTATTTTTTCGCAAATTTATAACTGTTAAAAAGCATGCAAGAATGAATGTCCTAATTAAAATCAAGCGTAGATCACAACAAACATGACAAGACAAATAACTGAAACATGACACACGGATCGCACACACCACCCCTAGGGTACGCCTCGCTGTTGCCTTTCGAAAGGTGGTCGTCGAGTAGAGGGCGTCTTAGTAAGTCCTCATGATCCGGGAACCTGGCATGAGGGTAGCTTCTAAGGTGTCTTCCCATTGCTCTGGTGATCACCATGTCCCTAAAACTCGAATTGACCCGAACACCTCCAACGGTGGTGCTACCTACCTCTCAATGGTGGGATGGCACTACTTTTAAGGACATTTACACAGACGAATTCCTTAGGGTAGGTAGGTTCTCAAGGATACTTGCTCTAATTTCAAACAAACAAATTCAAAAAGACTTTTCACACCAACACTTTTCAAAAGCTTTCAAGACAAACTTTTCAAACACTCTGACGTACGAGTCGATCTGAAATTTTTCAAAGAAACTTTTAAACCCACATTGAAAAGCAAACACTTTTGAAAACACATTGAGCAAGTATCTAAGAGCCCATGGATAACCATGGATAGAAAGGGTGCTAACCCCTTCCCTTTCTATAACCTACCTCCCGAACCGAGAGCAATCTCTATAAAGGAATTTTTCTGTGCTTTTGTCCTTTCCATTTGGAGAAAATAAAAGACGGTGGCGACTCTTGCTTCCGCGACATTTCGCGAACCAGCGTTAAACAGTCAGTTCCAGATCCACCGATCACACCAGGTTTTTATATAAAGCCTCTTGCCACTAATCTTGCTTTATACTTGGAAATCTCACCATTTGACCTTCGTTTCACCTTGTAGATCCATTTCACATCGATTAGCTTCTTATTAGATCTTTCGTCAAACTCCCAAGTCTTGTTATTTTCAATAGCTCTGAGTGTGAGCAACCCCTTCATAATTCGTTTTGAATGATTGCAAATATATGTGAAATAATCAATAAATGTTATCTACATGCGTGCATTACAAAAATATAGTATAACATGTTTAAAATGACTTAAAAATGTGTTTTACACATAAAGCATCGTCATGAGTCGACACAACCTGTTTTGCATCGACACATACTCAAGCAAAGAATCATAAAAACGATTCAGCTTTGTCATACCCCAATTTTTGATCTAAGATCCCATTTTTATTTTTGCATTTTTATATAAAAGTCAAGGTCACTAAATACAGTCGGTTTTAACCTCTCACCTTCGAGCATTAATTATGCAAAAATTGTCAAGTGTTTTGAACATTCTTACCTATGTATCACTAACTTCTAATCAAGCACGAAATGTATTTTTTTGTTTCTTTGATTTCATGTGCTGACAGGTCTCCTTTGAATGCAACTTGGATTACATCTTTCGTTTTGAGCAAGAACCTCCTCCGATTCAGCCTTTCGATTGGACAAGTTTACTGCCTGCAAGCCTGCTTCGACTGGACAAGTTTACTGCCTGCAAACATGCTTCGATTGGGCAACATTGGTTCCTTCGAACACGGGCTTTCGATTTGGCAATATGTTTGTTTCGATCCACATGCTTCGATTTGTCAACATTGCTTCCTTCGAACACGGGCTTTCGATTGGGCAATATGTTTGTTTCGATCCACATGCTTTGATTGGGCAACATTGCTTCCTTCGAACACGGGCTTTCGATTGGGCAATATATTTGTTTCGATCCAAGATTCGTTTGGGTATGTGGCTCCCTTCGTGCAAGACTTTGTTTGAGCATTGACCTTTTGTGTGCTTGCTTGGAGTCACAAAGTTTAGACCTCCTCCATGCAGGCTTCGACTATATTTGTACTAGCTTCGATTGGACAACATTTCTCTTTAGTATGCTGCATTTCCATCCTTGACAAACTTCAGCACATGGTTGATGGCCCCCTCAAAAGACATATAGTGGTGGACTTGAGGGGCATACATATGAGTCCCTGTCGAAGGGTACGCCTTACTAGTCCATTCGAAGCACATATTTGGCCCCTTCAAATGATGCACAAAGATGATTCGTTCGAAGGACACTTGTTGGAGGAAAGTCAAACAATGTGTTGGAAGAAGAATCTGGTCGAAGGAGGGTTAAAATGAAAGGATAAAATATTCAAAGATGCCTGCTGCCAAGTTCAAACATGGTACACTGGCCAAAACTGCTGCATAGCAGTCCTGAAACACTGCCCCATTCTTGTACCAAAACAACATACAACCACTGTCCCTCGAAGGCTGCAAAGAGCAGTTTACCCAATTTGTTCAAATTATTTTGTTTTCCCTCCAAAAGCTTCAGCCCACTTTGCCTATAAATAAGAGGCTCCAACACATGTTTAAGAGAGGATCTTTGGACCAGAGGAACGAATCCTCCAAATTTTCTCAAACACAAAAAATCTCTCAAGTCCCTTCAACACTTGTGAGAAAAAACCCAGAATCACATACTTACTTCCTTCGATTCTGAAGAACAAATACTCTTCAGTATCCTTCGAATCCAGTTTGGAAAGAAACATAAGACTTGTTTCTTTCCTTCCTTGGAATCCAGCATTTCCAGCGCAACTGTTGGCCCCCTCTTTCAAATCCAGAACCCTAGGCCTCCACTCAAGGTCCCACACCCATTCAAAGCCTCCAGCAAGGTAAGTCACTCTTACCCTTGAACTTTTTGTTTCATGGCATAACATGTAAATAATACTTCTGTTCGTTTCAAGCATGTACATACCATTGTTCCTTTCGTTTCCACCCTGTTAACATGTTTTTAAAAGTTAACCCTTTCGTTTTGCTTTCTGTTTACCTGAACTAACTTTAATTATCAAACTGTTTGAAAGATAAATACTAGCATGGCCTCAGGCCATGTTGTCATTTAATGCTTGAAATGAAAGAAACAGGAAACAGGAAATAGGGAACGAAGCTTCTGGCTTCTACCCTCTTTCTCCAGGTCAAACGAAAGAGACAACCAGGAGGAAAGCCATGTTGACTTCTAGGCCCAAACTAAAAGTATGCCTTCACTAACTTCCAGGCTCAGTCGAAAGGCATTCCCTCACTGCTTTCAACCTCCAGTCAAAGAATGCAACAAGGTAGAACCAGAAGGCTTCGCCATACACTGACTTCCAGGCCCCAGTCGAAGGATACAACTTGTTTCTGCCTTTGCCCAATCGAAGGACAGGACCTCGCCCCCGCCAAGGCCCAATCGAAGGAGGCCAACAGAATGCAAATCTAAGGCTGCTCCCCCCCAGTCGAAAGACACTCATTTTTCTTACTTTTATCTTGTTTTTTTTCCTTCATATTTTTTATGTCTTTCGATACGGTTGTAATAGCGTAGGATTTTATCTTTCTGCATTTTATTTACTTTGTAAAAATGCTAGTAATTAGGCGTGTATGGCAAGATAAAATCAACAAGTAAACAAACAAACAAAAATCCAAAAACACTCTTTAATCCTTACTTGAATATATCTTAAAACCCACAAAACACTCAACAAATCAAAACTCCCCCCAAGGGCATGTTATCTTCGTTCTACCGCGATACCGGCCTTGCCTATTACTAGAATGCGTGCGTTAATGTCGCCCACTAAAAAACACAAACAAATCAACTTTTTTCTAGAGGAACTACGGTGTTTTGATTCCTTCATTAGATACGTAGGCAAAGGGTCGCGAAACCCTCATGACCGCAATAATAAAAACTCATTTCTTTCCCCTTAAGCAAACATAGTTGTAGATAAATACAACCTTGTATATAACAAACAATTTTAACCAAAAACAGATATTCCAAAAGGTTCCTGCGGAGTACTGCAGATGCATTGGGTGCTAATACCTTCCCACTGTATAACCAACTCTTGATCTCTTTCAAAAATGCATTGTATATTCATTACTTTTAAGTATTATTTTACATTGCATGTTTTAGGGTTTTATTTCGCTCTTTTCCCTTTCCCCTTGGAAATAATAAAGCTCGGTGGCGACTCTTGCTTTTGCGAGTCGAGTTAATTAATAGCTCGATCTCCGATTTTCACCGCTATAGAATTGGCGACTCTGCTGGGGAAAGATTGACCTCTTGCTGGTTCATTCCTAAGTGGGTTAAGCCTAATTTGTCATATCTGTTTATTTATTTATTATTACTTGTTTGTTTGATTATATGTTTATATTGTGGTTATTTGGGTTTTTGCAAAGGACAAGTCCTATACCCGGACTAAGTTACACTTAAGAATAGGACGGGCGGTATAGTCATGTTAACTTTGAGGGAGTAATCCCGAAGAAGGAGGCATGAAATCCCCTACTCAGTGGAAGCCCCTTTGAGTGTAGTATTTGTTTATCGAGTAATCGGGAAGACATTATTGCTTTCAACCTGGGAGCCAGAGAAGCTGAGAACCGTAGAACCCTTAACCCATCTTGGCCTCTTAGGTGTAGTGCGAAGACTATAACGGAGTAATTAGGAAGTAGTTGTCACGCGATGCTGCACTCAGACGAGTTTCTCTTGAGAATATCACTAATTATCGAGTAATCGGGACGTTGGTAATATCCGAAGGAGGAATGTAGACTATGGGAACTTTTAGAACCTTGTTTTACAGGTGTGATTAAACCTTTAGTACATACCTTGGGGTTGGTCTTTACCTTTGACTCCATGCTCGTGACGTTGAACCTTTCGACTTTGTTTGCGACCTTGCTTGTGGTTGTTGCATAGCCATGCCTTCATGCATACATGAAACCCTTTTCACTTGATTTTCAAGGAATTTGGAGGTCTTTATATGTAAACATCACAAGTTTCGTCAAGCTCAATGGATCTTGGGTGTTGATAGGGTGAAAACCCTAATCCACCAAAATGGATGATTGATCTTGATGATAACTTGATCAACGCTTTGATCCAATTTAAAATTCATCTTATATCTTCATACTTTGATGTTTACAACTTAATATCTTGAGTTCCTTGAAAGTCAAATAAAAACTCTCTTTTGCATATCATGCATCATTCTACATTTTTGGTTTCACTTTCAAAGGTCTTTTTCCAAGTCTTATTTTTCCTTTTGGTCTGACCAGTACAACACTCGCGCTAAGAGAATAATGGAGAATATCAAGCAAGAGGTTTCTGAACTCCGTAGAGAGATAACTAATTTGAAAGCTAGTATGGAGCTGTGATCGGTTGAAATAGAACTGACTATTTTAAAGCTGGTTCGCAAAATGTCGCGGTAAGCAAGAGTCGCCACCGTCTTTTATGTTCTCCAACATGGAAAGGACAAAAGCACAACAAAATTCCTTCTTTGAGAATGTTTCTCGGTTCGGGAGGTAGATTTATAGAAATGGAAGGTGTTAGCACCCTTTCTATCTGTGGTTATCCACGGGCTCTTAGGTACTTGCTCTTATGTTTTCAAAATTTATTTGCTTTTCAAGTGTGTGTGGGTTTTGAAAAAGTTTCGTTTGAAAAATTTCTGGGTAACTCTTGTATCTGTCCTCAAGAGTGTATGAAATATTTGTTTGAAAACCTTTTGAGAGTGTAGGTGCAAAAAGTTGTTTTTGTTTGTTTGACAGAGCAAGTACCCATGAGAAATCTACCTACTCTAAGGAATTAGGCTGTGTAAGAGTCCTTTAGACAGTACTATCCCACTATTGAGAAGTAGGTAGCACTGTGGTTGGAGGTATTCGGGTCAATTCGATTATAAGGGACATGTGTGGTCACCGAAGCAATAGTAGGACACCTTAGTGGTAACCCTAATGTCCTAGATCCTTTGTATCCGAGGCAACCATTTCGAGGCAACTGGATCTTTAGACAGGAGGGCGACCTCTAAAACACCATATACTTGACGACCACGTTCGAGGCAACCAGTGAGGCGTACCCTAGGAGTGGCATGTGCATGTGTATTGTTTCAGTTTATGTTTATCTTTGATCATGCATTTGTGAGCTACGAATTGATTTTATTTGTCATACAAGTCTTTCATGCATTTTTTAACAGTTAAGAGTGCGGAAAATAAAGTGCGGAAATATGAATCTACGCTATTACAAGGCGCGGGTCTATACATCGCCAAAAACATAACCCGTTTTGGAAAATAAATGCGAGAAAAGTAAATAAAGCGATAAAAGCCTAATTAACTATTACATCCTTGGAAACAGATACATCAAATATAATCAAAAATAAGAATTAAAGCGCGAAAGAAATTAAATCGGGACGTCCTTAGGGTTTTGACCCTTTTTGAGAAAAGAAAATAATTTGTCCTTTTTTGCAATTTTAATTTAAATATTAAACCTAGTACTAATTAATTATTTAAAAGAAAAAAATGTTTTTTATGTTTTATGTTTTTTAATGAAAAAAGAAAAGAAATTAAAAGTCAAAAGAAAAACCCTAATTCTAAATTTATTTTAGTTATTATGAAAAAGATTAAAGTTAACCTAATTTAACTAAATTAATTAATTTACA
This sequence comes from Vicia faba, assembly GCA_948472305.1. Taxonomy (NCBI): domain Eukaryota; kingdom Viridiplantae; phylum Streptophyta; class Magnoliopsida; order Fabales; family Fabaceae; genus Vicia; species Vicia faba. The sequence continues at coordinate 1,645,824,519 of OX451739.1, read as the reverse complement.
TTTTATTTACAAAAATAATAATTAATAGTAAAAATAATAAATAATAAAAATATTATAAATATTTAAGTTTCTGAATTTAATATGAAAAATAATTAATTTATGAATTAATAATAATAATAGTAATAATAGAAAATAGAAAGAAAATAAAAAAAGAAATAGAAACCAGGGGGGGTTGATGGACCCAATGGAGGTTTTGCTGGAAATTTTAGGCCCAATAGCACTCAAGCCTGTTTGACCTTTGGAATTATCTGTACGTTGCATTGACTGGGAACACCATGGTCCACGCCTCATGGCCATCAGATTGGCGTTAGTGGCCACTTGGCAGGCTGATTGCTTGAAGCGTATGATGGACATTACTTGAGAGCCTTCACATGATTAGATAAAGAAAAACAATATGGAAATTTTGGGGGACCTGAGAATCGAACCCAGGTCCCAATGGTTACCAACCACGTCAACCTCCACTAAGCCAAACGCCTGTAATTGTTATTATAATAAACAATGAAAGTATTATGTAAACAACAACGCGTATGCTGAGAAAACAAACAAAGCACGCCTTTTATTTGAATAGATCAATAGCCTGCTTCCACGTCTTGTCTTCTTCGCTGAAACCTGCAGAAAACATATCAAATAGCGGGGGTTTTAAACCCCCACAACCTGTATGGACAAAAAATAGCGAATAGGCCTATGCTGTATATAAATTGTTCGCGAGGGTTGGGATTGGTTCGTCTTGATCTCCTGAGTTCAACCATGGGCATCATGAGGCTTAATTTTCCCTAAATAAGAAAGCCCCAATTTTAGAGCTTGGAAAACCTAGAAATCATTCATGGCGTTTTCTATTTCAGGGCATTATAAACCAATTGAACCACACCAAAAGCTTCACCTGAGTTTTATGAACATAAAACAAACAACAAAAGGTGTTAAATATGCATGAATTGTGAGATGCGATTCTGAAAAAAAGTGACAAACCCAGGGACTATTCTTGCGTGTTCTTTGAGCTTTAAGGCTTATTTTTGATTGCAATGTGTTCCTGGGGACTTATGCAATGTGTTTGAATCCTCAAATTGGTTTGAAAGGACCTTGAAGTGAGAAAATAGATTTGACTTTTTTCTTGATTTTTTGGAATTCGTTTATGGATTTTTGCAGCAGCTTGCCCCTTTCAGGCATTAGGGGTGGTTTTCAGTATTTATGTTGGAAGGGAATTAGGGTACAAACTTGGTCAAAGATCCATGGAATAAAGTTTTCAATATTTGATTTTCAATCAAATATTTTTCAATCTTTTTGATTGAAAAACCTTGCCAAATTGTGAGATTTTTGTCTCTTTGATGGATGCACGAAATTGCCAGCTTGCCCTGAGCCTATTTGCTTCATAAAAAGATTTGAAAACCATATCTTTATATTATCTACATTTTAAATGAATTAAATGAATTAATAATCAATTAAAAATCCAAATAATTAATAAAAATAAGAAAATAATTCAATTTAATCTCAATGGGTCGTGCATAAGCCTTGGGTAAAGATTCAAGAAGGAATTTGGGGCCCATTAGCAAAAACAAGATGTTTTAGGCAAAGTTGACTTTTGCAAATTCCCAAAAATTTCCCAACTTCTCCAATGCATATCTTGCTCAATTTTGATCATATGAACATGTTCTTGGACATTTTGGAAAGGTCTTGAAGTCCTCTAACCAATTCCTTTGGTCCCATGTCATTTGGATTTACCAATCTCAAGTTATGGTCTTTGACTTAAAGTGCATTTTTGTTGACTTTTGAAATTGACCTATAATGTAGAAATTGATAACTTTTTGTGAGAGTATTGCTTGGACTTGGAATGTGAAGATGAGTTGTAGGAAATGTCATCCCCTTAAAAATGAGCATTGGATGGGATTTTTCTGATGAATCATGAAAAAGTTATGCCCTGGTCAAGTTACAGTTGACTTTTCAATTGTCCAAAAATAGAAACTTTTGCATCTTGATGATTTTTGAGCCATGCTTGTGGAATCATGATCAAGACTTGATCAAATGATGATTGTGGCTTCAAAATAATATGTTGACCAAATTTTTTGACTTTTGACTGTAAAATGACCATTTTGCCCCTGTAGTTGATTGTGAACTAAATAGGACTTTTGACTGTGCAATTTGCCTCTGTGAGTCTTGAAACTTGTCATGTAGATGCTTGACAATGTATATGGGCCTATGGGACTTGATTGAGCCATTGAAAACCTCAAATTCTTTGCAAGAACCAAAACCCTAATTTTGACTGGCTTAGGAGGATGTTTGACTGTGCAATCCCTTGAGCAATCTTGAACCATTTGAAGATTGATCTTGACAAATCCTGGAGAATATGGGAGGGAAAATTTTGGTGTACAACAGTTGCCCCTGTTCAATCTTCTTAAACCTGAGGATGTAGATTGGCTTGCGTGCCTTTCGTGATCCGAAGGTGGAAGATGATTGAACACTAGAGTGCCCAGAAATTTGCACTCACATAGTAGAGTATCAGCAATGTGATGTCAGGAATGGGCTTACAGATGCCATTTGGAAATGCGGTGGATAGGAGGATGGGCTTATAGATGCCATCTGGAGATGTGACAGAGCCTCGTCGGGAATGGGCTTATAGATTCCATTTGGAAGCGTAATGGATAATTGCGGAGATGGTCTTAAAGATGCCATCCGGGGTGTCGATCGCGTAAGAGATTCCTTAGAGAGAACTTGCGTACCTGAGAAAGAAAGACAATTTCCTGGCCTGTTACATGGGTTGATCTTCAAACTCTTCATGCAGATATGCCCTGGCTAGATACAGGTATCGAATCTACAATCAATCGCTCACAGATATGCCCTGGCTAGATACAGGTATCGAATCTGGAACTTCAAAAGGTTGATGGGTTGTCTCTATTGATAGGTTATATCAGAAAAATCTTGAGGAACCGATTTAACTGAACCAGGGGAAGTTTTGTCTTCTTTGACGAGTTGTTTCTTTTAACAGTTTGTCTTCATGGACGAGTTGTCTTCAATGGCAGATTGTCTTCAATGACAGGTTGTCTTCAACGACGGGTTGTCTTTAATGACGGGTTGTCTAAAATGACGGGTTGTCTAAAACGACGGGTGTCTATACCGACGGGTGTCTATAACGACGGGTGTCTATAACGACGGGTGTCTATAACGACGGGTGTCTATAACGACTGGTGTCTATGACGATGGGTGTCTATGACGACGGGTGTCTATAACGACGGGTGTCTATGACGACGAGTGTCTATAACGACGAGTGTCTATAATTACGGGTGTCTATAACGACGAGTGTCTATAACGACGAGTGTCTATAATGACGGGTGTCTATGACGATGAGTGTCTATAACGACGAGTGTCTATAATGACGGGTGTTTATACTGACGGGTGTCTATAATGACGGGTGTCTATAATGACGGGTGTCTATAACGACGGGTGTCTATACTGATGGGTGTCTATAATGACCGGTGTCTATGACGACAGTGTCTATAACGACGGGTGTCTATAACGACGGGTGTCTATAACGACGGGTGTCTATAATGACGGGTGTCTATAATGACGGGTGTCTATAACGACGGGTGTCTATAACGACGGGTGTCTATAATGATGGGTGTCTATAACGACGGGTGTCTATAACGACGGGTGTCTATAACGACGGGTGTCTATAACGACGGGTGTCTATAACGACGGGTGTCTATAACGACGAGTGTCTATAACGACGAGTGTCTATAAAGACGGGTGTCTATAACGACGAGTGTCTATAACGACGAGTGTCTATAATGACGAGTGTCTATAATGACAGGCTGTCTTCAATGACTTTAGGAATTAATTTAACTGGACTTGTCTTCTTTGACTGGATTTGTCTTCTCTGACTGGATTTGTCTACTTTGACATAGCTGATCATTTAACCGTATCCTTCCTGAAAGGTAAAGGTTAGTCATATGCCATGCATGACGTGGATCAAGCAATGATGTTCTCAACATAAATGAGATTGTATGATATGATGCGTATATGTATGCATCATGATGTATGACAATGTGATGTTTATGAATGTATCTTCGTCTAGGAAAATAAATCCTTGACGGATGCCAGTAAGTTTGAATCCTGGGCTGAGGTTGAAGAGTAGAGTTCTTCGTTTCCGCTGGGGATGATGATTGCAAGAATAAACCGGTAGGAGAAGATGACTCCGTTGGGGAATAAACTTGTTGGAGAGATTACTCTGCAGGGAGTTACTCTGTGGGAAGAGATGCTTCGCCGAGATTTTGATGAGAACTCCACTGGGGATTCCGTTGATATGCTTTGTTGGAGGATTTGATGAACTCCGCTGGGGGATAGGAAGAAATTCTCCGAGGAGGATCTTTCCGTGGTAATTAGCTGAGGATAACCCAGTTATAGGCTCTGGTGGGGAATAACCTTTGAACATGGTCGGGGAGAGATATTTGTGCTCTGCAGGGGACCGGCTTCCAGACTCTACTGGGGATAAGCTTCCAGAATCTACTGGGGAGATTGATTCAACTTTCCTGGGGAATCTTTTGGGCTGTACCGGGGAATGGCTCCACTGGGGTGTCTGGTATTCCGCCGGGGAACAATCTTATACTTCCGTCGAGGAATATTAAGACTGCCGGGGATGCTTGTTTAAGAACATCTGCATACTCCGCTGGGGAATATTGAGCTTTTCTGGGAATGCCCAACTTCCTTAAGGCTGACAATAGACTAACTCTGCTCGGGGAGAGTATCGCTGACTTGCTGGAGATACTGTGCCTTTAGGGGCTGAGGGGAGACCAACTCTGCTTAAGGAGAGTATTGATTTGTCTTACTCCCGGGGAGTGAAGGTATCTTGATTACTCTTCAACTGAATCTACCTTTGTACCTGGTGGATAGAGCAGCTTGATCACTTAGACAACTCATTATTGCCCCAGTTTCTGCGGGAGAAGGTACCTGTGGAGGTCTTGATAACTGCCAATTGACAAATCTTCTTCGGGTAGGAAAATGACGAGATGTCGGGACATAATCGTACGCTTTTGATCCCTAACTTTTGCCTGGACCGCCCTTTCGGGTTTTCAGTCCACCGGGATACCCTTTTTTGCCTAAGCCGCCTTTTCAGGTTTTCGACTTGCCGGGTGTACAGATTTTTCGTTTTCATCCCTTATTTTTGCCCGACCCCTTTTGGTTCGTTGGGAAGCCCAACTTTTTGCCTAGGTGTGTCAACCTAGCGGGTCTTTGATTATGCGTAGTATTTTTTGACTATGTCCATGCTCTCCGGATGTAGAGAGGTGTCACTGTCAGTAGTGTTGTGTTTCCATACTACCAGAAGATGCTTGATCGTCCAATGCCCCAAGTGATCCTGATGGAGATTTGCCCCAGGCTGGTTGGCCTTTTGAGAGATTCTCCGAATCTTGACTTAACTTCCCCAGATGATGGACAATGATCATGCCATGCCCCTTGATTGGAGGTGCTTTTGTTCATTAGACATTCGTCGTGCGAACTTCTATGTTGTTCAAACAAATAGTCATATGCAAGCAATGTTATATTAAAAATGCGAAGCTTATGTCTGTCTTGAAGTTTTTTGAAAATGAATTTCCATAAAAACAGGTGAATTTTTGTAAACTTTGATGTCAACTCGTTATTTTACCGCAAGCCTTAAGGAGTCAGGATACCTTTCGTAACAATATGCTTTTGAACTAACCCATGCTTTAGCTAGGACTTTTAAGGGTTATAACGTGGCCTGGTTCACGGTTTAAGAAACAAAGGATAAAGGCTCAAATTTTATTTGTACCCACCCGCTCTTCATGATGTTCTTCGATCCTAAACTCAGCTAATCGCGCGTTAGACCTTGTTTGAGTCTTTGCTTTGGTATTCCGGTGATGGTTCAGATATTGAAAATTTATTTTGAATAGGAAGTCATTTCTTTTTTTTTGTTGAGGGTTTGTATGACCTCTTTCTTTTTGATTTCATCATCCCTGTTTTTTTCCTGAACTGTCTCTTTTTGTATTTACAGTCAGCGGGATGCCCCAGTTTGTAAGTCTCCTTCATAGGTTTTAACTTACTGGGTTTTTTTTCTGAGAGATAATGACTGCCTGTCTTGACGATTATTCGGGACCATCACTGTCTTTTGTTTTGTAAGGACTTCTTTGGTGCCGTTCGTTGTGCACTTGGATCAACTGAGAGAACTACCCTGCCCCAGGTTATGATTAAGGGTTTTAATTTTCGAAAAGAAAAAACTCCAACTTCTTTGGCTCAGAGGGGTTGACGAGGGATTATCTTCCTTATAACTCCGGTGTTTAGGAATTGAAACAATGCCTGTACTTTATCAGCGGGGTCTGTTCAAAAGCATATTGTAGATCGTGGTATCGTTTTCGTCATCCTCCCTCAAGAGGCTTAGAATTATTAATCGAGCGTTGATCATCACAAAAATGAAAGCAGTTTTAGGCATAGTGAATAAGAAATAATTACTTCAAAACAGACACGTGTAATGCATTAATGAAATTACAACGTTTGACATAAATAGAATGTTTGAACAATCAAAGAAAAATACAACTTGAACATTCGAATGAACAAAAGTTTTTTCAATCCTAGCCATGTTTTGGCAAGGGAGCAGTGATCACATTGGGAGTCTCGGGCGCTTCGAACTCGACCTCCTTTGCATCGATCAGGTCCTGAACCTTGTTCCTCAAAGTCCAACAATCATCTGTAGCATGCCCCGGGCTGTCAGAATGATAAGCGCAGCGGGCGTTGGGGTTGTACTTTGAAGGTGTTTTGCTGGGATTCTTAGGAGGGTCCCTTAGAGTTACCAAATTGGTCTCCAGCAACTGTGGCAATATCTGGGACAAGGTCATGCCGAGGGGAGTGAATTGCCTTTTAGGTCTCTCTTCCCTTTGTTGGTTGTGATGTTGAGGAGCACTGGCCGGTTTTGAAATAACTACCGCGTTGACAGCACTAGATTCTTTCTTGGATGGTTTCTTCTCAGTATTCGAGGAGTCACCTTTTTGTATCTTCCCCGACTTGATACCAGCTTCTATCCTCTCACCAGTCAAGATCATATTTGTAAACCCAACAGAAGAATTCCCAATCAGATGGTTGAAGAATGGACCAGACAGGGTCCCCAAGAACATGTCAACGAGCTCACGGTCAGTCAGAGGTGGTTGCACCCTTCCAGCAAGGTCTCTCCACTTTTGCGCATAATCTTTAAAACCTTCACCCGTCCCTAGTGACATACCCTGGAGTTGGGTACGCTTAGGAGCGAGGTCGGAATTATACTGATATTGCTTATAAAACGCAGTAGCCAAGTTTTCCCAGTTACGAATACTGGTCCCATCCAGCTGATAGAACCATTCGAGTTGAGTCCCTGAAAGACTATCCTGGAAGAAATGGATCCATAAGTTCTTGTCAGCTGTATACGGTTGGATCTTCCTGACATAGGATCTGAGATGTAGCTTAGGGCAGGAAGCTCCGTCATATTTCGCAAAAGTAGGTGCCTTGAACTTGTGAGGAATCACCACCCCAAAGGATAGACCTAGATCTTCGAAGTCCAGGCCGGGCACTTTCTGTATCTCCATAGCACTTAACCGGTCCTCTAGCTGTTTGTACTTATCCTCAGCAGGAGGATACTGTTCATCATTGAAATCTGTCTCGTTGTCGGAGACCCCAGGACTAGGAACCCTTCCCCCTTGGGGACTATCTTTCCCTACAGAGGAAGTAGCTTGATCAGCCTCATTTTGCAGTGTATTCCCAAACCTCCGTCCGGTGTTGAACAACACAGTCCTCTTCTTCTTCTTTTTCAAAAGCAGAGTCTTCAATTCCTGTTGACCCTGGGCTAGGCTCATAACCAACTCTTGAAACTGGGCATTCTAGGCTTGGAGGGCTTTGATAGCTTGTTCATTGGATGATTCAGGATTCATGACGATTGCTGAAATAAACAGCGAAGAAGGCAAGTGATTTGTCGAAAGGGTACCTGTAATGCAATGACATGTATATATGCATGCGATGTTTTCAAGGATCTCGCGAGGTAAACAAGAAAAATTGTTAGAATCTGGTAGCTTGATTGAAGGAACTTCATGTTGTTGAGAGTCCTTCTTCAAGAGTCAAAGCTCACCATATCGAGTGGGTCATAGCCCCTGACTCAAGTTATCAACCTTGGATAGAGGAAAATAAATCCCCTTTGCCCCTTGCTAGACATGTTGGTTCATCATGACCTGCATCACAAACCCTTGAGATCCTTGAAATGGATTAGTCTTTATGTAGGATGTATGCAATGGTATGATGGTATGATGGTATGCCATGCATGGAGTGATGTAAGTAGGCCCTGTAATGAGTCCCAATTAAGGAATGTAAACAAAACCTGCAATGAACTCATGTGTCAGATAACAAGCATGCAAGTAGTCAAGTTTTAAGGCACACAAGTCACACCAGAAAGCCCTTAGAGTTTAGGCCAACATGAAGTTTAGGTACTACCCTCTTTCAACTTCGTTGGTTAAGACCTGTCCTAGAAAATAGTAACCGGGTTCTAGAGGATCTCAATATCATCGACTACCCTCAATCGGTCATAACTCCAGCATCGCAATCTTTTCTTGCGGCCAGAACCATCGCGAGAGTTTAGCCTCAATGAGTGTAGCATACTGCTACTGTTCTATGGCCAAGTTGGGTCAATTTAGGGTTCTAAGGTCGGTTGGTGCTTAATGACTCCTCAGAAGACCCATATTCTCCTCGTTGCAACACAAGGGATATCGGTACAGACCAAGGTGCCACACCAACGTAGCCATTGCTTCACCCATGTCGGTCTACGCCGGACAGGTCCCTCACAGCTTATGCTACCTAAAGGGTATTCCCCAGATCCGAGTTAGGATCTATGAAACTCCGATGCAAGCCCACAAATATAAAAGCAATCAAGACATACAATTGAAAACATAAGAGTGGTCTAATCCTAAGGTACACCTCACTTATTATATATTCCCCAGCAGAGTCGCCAATTCTGTGATCGGTGGAAATAGAACTGACTGTTTTAAAGCTGGTTCGCGAAATGTCGCGGTAAGCAAGAGTCGCCACCGTCTTTTATGTTCTCCAACATGGAAAGGACAAAATCACAGCAAAATTCCTTCTTTGAGAATGTTTCTCGGTTCGGGAGGTAGATTTATAGAAAGGGAAGGTGTTAGCACCCTTTCTATCCGTGGTTATCCACGGGCTCTTAGGTACTTGCTCTTATGTTTTCAAAATTTGTTTGCTTTTCAAGTGTGTGTGGGTTTTGAAAAAGTTTCATTTGAAAAATTTCTAGGTAACTCTTGTATCTGTCCTCAAGAGTGTATGAAATATTTGTTTGAAAACCTTTTGAAAGTGTAGGTGCGAAAAGTTGTTTTTGTTTGTTTGACAGAGCAAGTACCCATGAGAAATCTACCTACTCTAAGGAATTAGGCTGTGTAAGAGTCCTTTAGACAGTACTATCCCACTATTGAGAAGTAGGTAGCACTGTGGTTGGAGGTATTCGGGTCAATTCGATTATAAGGGACATGTGTGGTCACCCAAGCAATAGTAGGACACCTTAGTGGTAACCCTAATGTCTTAGATCCTTTGTATCTGAGGCAACCGTTTCGAGGCAACTGGATCTTTAGATAAGAGGGCGACCTCTAAAATACCCTATACTTGACGACCACGTTCGAGGCAACCAGTGAGGCGTACCCTAGAAGTGGCATGTGCATGTGTGTTGTTTCAGTTTATGTTTATCTTTGATCATGCATTTGTGAGCTACGGATTGATTTTATTTGTCATACAAGTCTTTCATGCATTTTTTAACAGTTAAGAGTGCGGAAAATAAAGTGCGGAAATATGAATCTACGCTATTACAAGGCGCGGGTCGATACATCGCCAAAAACATAACCCGTTTTGGAAAATAAATGCGAGAAAAGTAAATAAAGCGATAAAAGCCTAATTAACTATTACATCCTTGGAAACAGATACATCAAATATAATCAAAAATAAAAATTAAAGCGCGAAATAAATTAAATCGGGACGTCCTTAGGGTTTTGACCCTTTTTGTGAAAAGAAAATAATTTGTCCTTTTTTGCAATTTTAATTTAAATATTAAACCTAGTACTAATTAATTATTTAAAAGAAAAAAATGTTTTTTATGTTTTATGTTTTTTAATGAAAAAAGAAAAGAAATTAAAAGTCAAAAGAAAAACCCTAATTCTAAATTTATTTTAGTTATTATGAAAAAGATTAAAGTTAACCTAATTTAACTAAATTAATTAATTTACATTTTATTTACAAAAATAATAATTAATAGTAAAAATAATAAATAATAAAAATATTATAAATATTTAAGTTTCTGAATTTAATATGAAAAATAATTAATTTATGAATTAATAATAATAATAGTAATAATAGAAAATAGAAAGAAAATAAAAAAAGAAATAGAAACCAGGGGGGTTGATGGACCCAATGGAGGTTTTGCTGGAAATTTTAGGCCCAATAGCACTCAAGCTTGTTTGACCTTTGAAATTATCTGTACGTTGCATTGACTGGGAACACCATGGTCCACGCCTCATGGCCATCAGATTGGCGTTAGTGGCCACTTGGCAGGCTGATTGCTTGAAGCGCATGATGGATATTACTTGAGAGCCTGCACATGATTAGATAAAGAAAAACAATATGGAAATTTTGGGGGACCTGGGAATCGAACCCAGGTCCCAATGGTTGCCAACCACGTCAACCTCCACTAAGCCAAACGCCTGTAATTGTTATTATAATAAACAATGAAAGTATTATGTAAGCAACAACGCGTATGCTGAGAAAACAAACAAAGCGCGCCTTTTATTTGAATAGACCAATAGCCTATTTCCACCTCTTGTCTTCTTCGCTGAAACCTGCAGAAAACATATCAAATAGTGGGGGTTTTAAACCCCCACAACCTGTATGGACAAAAAATAGCGAACAGGCCTATGCTGTATATAAATTGTTCGCGAGGGTTGGGATTGGTTCGTCTTGATCTCCTGAGTTCAACCATGGGCATCATGAGGCTTAATTTTCCCTAAATAAGAAAGCCCCAATTTTAGAGCTTGGAAAACCTAGAAATCGTTCATGGCGTTTTCTATTTCAGGGCATTATAAACCAATTGAACCACACCAAAAGCTTCACCTGAGTTTTATGAACATAAAACAAACAACAAAAGGTGTTAAATATGCATGAATTGTGAGATGCGATTCTGAAAAAAAGTGACAAACCCAGGGACTGTTCTTGCGTGTTCTTTGAGCTTTAAGGCTTATTTTTTATTACAATGTGTTCCTGGGGACTTATGTAATGTGTTTGAATCCTCAAATTGTTTTGAAAGGGCCTTGAAGTGAGAAAACAGATTTTGACTTTTTTCTTGATTTTTTGGAATTCATTTATGGCTTTTTGCAGCAGCTTGCCCCTTTCAGGCATTAGGGTTGGCTTCAGTATTTATGTTGGAAGGGAATTAGGGTACAAACTTGGTCAAAGATCCATGGAATAAAGTTTTCAATATTTGATTTTCAATCAAATATTTTTCAATCTTTTTGATTGAAAAACCTTGCCAAATTGGGAGATTTTTGTCTCTTTGATGGATGCACGAAATTTCCAGCTTGCCCTGAGCCTATTTGCTTCATAAAAAGATTTGAAAACCATATCTTTATATTTTCTACATTTTAAATGAATTAAATGAATTAATAATCAATTAAAAATCCAAATAATTAATAAAAATAAGAAAATAATTCAATTTAATCTCAATGGGTCGTGCATAAGCCTTGGGTAAAGATTCAAGAAGGAATTTGGGGCCCATTAGCAAAAACAAGGTGTTTTAGGCAAAGTTGACTTTTGCAAATTCCCAAAAATTTCCCAACTTCTCCAATGCATATCTTGCTCAATTTTGATCATATGAACATGTTCTTGGACATTTTGGAAAGTTCTTGAAGTCCTCTAACCAATGCCTTTGGTCCCATGTCATTTGGATTTACCAATCTCAAGTTATGGTCTTTGACTTAAAGTGCATTTTTGTTGACTTTTGAAATTGACCTATAATGTAGAAATTGATAACTTTTTGTGAGAGCATTTCTTGGACTTGGAATGTGAAGATGAGTTGTAGGAAATGTCATCCCCTTCAAAATGAGCATTGGATGGGATTTTTATGATGAATCATGAAAAAGTTATGCCCTGGTCAAGTTACAGTTGACTTTTCAGCTGTCCAAAAATAGAAACTTTTACATCTTGATGATTTTTGAGCCATGCTTGTGGAATCATGATCAAGACTTGATCAAATGATGATTGTAGCTTCAAAATAAGATGTTGACCAAATTTTTTGACTTTTGACTGTAAAATGACCATTTTGCCCCTGCAGTTGATTGTGAACTAAATAGGACTTTTGACTGTGCAATTTGCCTCTGTGAGTCTTGAAACTTGTCATGTAGATGCTTGACAATGTATATGGGCCTATGGGACTTGATTGAGCCATTGAAAACCTCAAATTCTTTGCAAGAACCAAAACCCTAATTTTGACTGGCTTAGGAGGATGTTTGATTGTGCAATCCCTTGAGCAATCTTGAACCATTTGAAGATCGATCTTGACAAATCTTGGAGAATATGGGAGGGAAAATTTTGGGGTACAATAGGAGCGCTTAACTGGTTTGGTCTAAATTTTGGTTGTCGCCCAAGTCAATCCTTTCGGTGATTCAAGTCCAGATGGAAAGCCTTCCCAGATTACTAACTCATTTATGCTTTTTGTAATTTTTCTTGTTTATAAAAACATTGTTTGCATGTAAGAACTCGTTTGCATCTGAATGATTATCTTAATACAATGAGTATGTTTGTCTTGAAGAAATTCATTTGTTTCACTCATATTTGTTTTCAAATTTTAAATTTCTTTTTGCATTATGATACCAACTTGTTGCCCATTCTCTTGCCTAGGCAGAGATTGAAGGGAGGATGATGATCTAAAAAACACAAAATCTCTGGTTGTGTGCTTTTGGATAAAATCTTGTTGACGATGTACAGGCTTTGTTTCAAATCCCTAAACACTGGAGATATAAGGAAGATAATCCCTTGCTAACCCCTTTTGAGCCTTGAAGTAGGAGTTTCTTTTCTTTACGAAAAAACCCTCAAATTTTAACCTGGGGCAGGGTAGTTTTCAGTTAATATGATTGAGTGTTCAAAATTCATAAGGAATATATTTCTGAAGAGAAACTACGAGGGCTATCCTTCATGTATAACGAATCTAGAAGATGTGGAACCACAATGTTATCCCTCAATCATCAAGAAACGAGGCAATCACAATCCTCTCAACAAGTAAAGACAAGCTAATGTCACATGTTTTGTTCAAAAAAAATCAAAAATCAAGAAAAAAAGAAAAACCCTGCTAAGTCGAAAACTTGAAAACGTGCGGCTTAGGCAAAAATTAGGGCATCCCGCTGGACTATCAATTCAAAAGAATTAGTTCAGGAAAAAGTTAGGGAAAATAAAAATTGCAAAGAAAGGACTACAAAGAAAAGTCCCCAGCAAAGAACAAATTGGTGACTACAAACACGAAGACATAAGGGTGGTTTCTACTCCGAAAGCCTCGTCGTTTCCTTAACCGTCACAAAATCCTTTTGAGAGATGAACGCTCATGTTGAATTAACTGAACATAGGGTTGGAGAACATCATGAAGAATGGGTGGGCACCTATAAATTTTGAGACTTAAATATCTTTTTTCTAAAAAACCATGAACCAGGCCACGTTACAACCTTCAAAAGTCCTAATTGAAGCAAGGTTATTTTGAAAGCATACTTCAATGAGATAGTGTTCCTGACTCCCATGAATGTTCTAAATATTTATGTTGGTATCATATGTTTTTCCTATACAAAAATAAATGGTGCTCTAACTCGCAAAATTTGTGCGATATCTTTTCAAAATATTCAAGACTTACATAACTGTTGCATTAGAATTTTCATTCTCATAACAAACTTTTTCTAACTGCAAAACATTTGTTTGATATCAAGGAAGCTCACATATAAGCACTAGTGATGAGTTTATTTCTTTTAAGGCCTGAAACTATGTTGAGTAATTGGAGAATCATTTCAAGAAAAAAATCATATTAGGGGGCATGTCACATGAAGACCTTAAGCACGAACATGTTGCTTCTCCTAGTTAATGCTTTCCCAACTTGTTTACTCTTTTGGGGCAAAATTTGAAGACTTTGTTATGCCAACTACAGTCAATACGGGGCAATCACGTCGAGATTTGATAAATCTCTCTAAGAGTTTGAAGACACCAGAGCATGGTGAATGCCAGGTCTTTTGTAAAATCCTCTTGAGACGATTTCTCCTCATCAACCATATATCTCAGGGCATTTTAGAAGTGAAGTTATTCGCAAGAATTGTCGTGCAACATGCAGCTTATCAGCAGTAAACTTGGGGCATCCAAAATTAGTCCCAGGGGCAATCCAGATTTGTTAAGATATGTGATATGTTTTGCACACATTATCAGAGGGTGGTGTTCCCAGTATCTCCAGCTAAGCATGACTTTTTCCAGCTGAAACATTATTTGTGTTGTTATCCTTTCAATGGATTGTTTGCGATAGAAGACTGGACTTTGGGTTTTCTACCTGAAAATATCTCCCCCTCCATAGATATTTAAGCCTTGTAAAAGGACTTTGCTCCAATGATGGCTTTTGTTTTTTATCTCCAGTAATGTTACCATCCTGTTGAGATTAACCGAGTGTCGAGTTGTACTATGATGTCTTATCATCTCTAGTTTATCTTTTCTATCTGTTTTGTCAGCATATACATGACATTCATTTATTCATTCACACTTACATCATGCACGCGCATTTTTATTTGTTAATGTCATTGAGTTCGTATACCTTGGTTATGTCTATTCAAAGAGCGTATTTGATCTTTCCAAATAGAGTGTCAACTTAAGCATAAAGTGCGCCTCCTTTCTAATTCCCCACTGAGTTAACTCTCGTGGAAGAATCTTGATTTAGCTTTCCTTTTCCATCTCTGGATAGGATAAATCCCCATTTGAGTTGTTTCCTCATTGGTTGGAGTCTTGTTTGACTGTTTTCTCTCCAGTTTATTCCTGGATTGAGCTTTGTCTCTTGTGAATGATACCCTGTGGATATCTCTAGGCTGTGAAACCTAGATGGAGAGTGCATTTATTTTGCAATTTAAATACTTGGTCTTCTCAGGAAGAATCTATTCATGGTTTCCCATTGAAGATGAACTTTGTTTCTAGGCAGTGTTGTTGCAACACTCTTTTGGAATCTCAACAAAACAGCAAGCGACAGTCTCTTCATGAGCAACTTGTATGTTATTAATATCTTTGAAAAACAACAAGCGGCGGTCTCTTCATGAGCAACTTGTATGTTATTGATACTTTTGGGAAAAACAACAAGCGGCGGTCTCTTCATGAGCAACTTGTATGTTATTGATACCTTTGAGAAAACAGCAAGCGGCGGTCTCTTCATGAGCAACTTGTGTGTTATTGTTCTCTTGAAAAACAGCAAGCGGCGGTCTCTTCATGAGCAACTTGTATGTTATTGATACCTTTGAGAAAACAGCAAGCGGCGGTCTCTTCATGAGCAACTTGTGTGTTATTGTTCTCTTGAAAAACAACAAGTGGCGGTCTCTTTATGAGCAACTTGTGTGTTATTGATACCTTCGAAAAACAGCAAGCGGAGGTCTCTTCATGAGCAACTTGTGTGTTATTAATACCTTTGGAAAAAACAGCAAGCGGCGGTCTCTTCATGAGCAACTTGTGTGTTATTGTTCCTTTGAAAACAACAAGCGGCGGTCTCTTCATGAGCAACTTGTATGTTATTGATACCTTTGAGAAAACAGCAAGCGGCAGTCTCTTCATGAGCAACTTGTGTGTTATTGTTCTCTTGAAAAACAGCAAGCGGAGGTCTCTTCATGAGCAATTTGTATGTTATTTATATCTTTGAAAAAAAAACAGCAAGCGGAGGTCTCTTCATGAGCAACTTGTGTGTTATTGTTCTCTTGAAAAACAGCAAGCAGCGGTCTCTTCATGAGCAACTTGTATGTTATTGTTACCTTTGAAAAAACAGCAAGCGGCGGTCTCTTCATGAGCAACTTGTATGTTATTAATACCTTTGAAAAAATAGCAAGTGGCGGCCTCTTTATTTGAGCAGCTTGTGTATCCCCCAACTATAATGCAAATGACACCTCTTCGGAAAAGTTCCATGGGGAAGCTTGTATTTTATCCTTTTAAAGCGATATCTTGGTTAAAGAAGGAATGTGTTACCATTCTTGGTATAATTCAGAAGTCAGAGATGTTTATTTCCAGTCTCAGTACTGATGTAAATCATTTCTTTTCCAGTCTCAGTACTGATGCCAATCATTTTCCAGTCTCAATATTGATGCCAATCATTTACCAGTCTCAGTACCGATGTCAATCGTTTCCTTTTCCAGTCAGAGTGCTGATGTAAATCATTTTTTTTCCAGTCTCAACACTGATATAAATCACTCATTTCTTCCCTCAAAGTTATTCTCTAATAAGAGTCTCTCATTTTAAGTCTATGACTCTGTTTCTCCGGTGGAGTTATAATCTGTTCCCCTGTGGGATTACTGTATAATGTGTTTGGTTTCTCTAGCAGTAGTTTGTCTCATACGGAATCATTCCTTGTTAAATTCAAAATCTTACATTCATACCATATCATAAACATAATTGCGGTATCTTAAAGCCAAAAATTGTGTATTATATATTTAAGTCCCTTCAATCTTGTCGAAATGAAGATTCAAATCTTCATATCTCCAGATAGAAGAAACTTAAATAGGGGCAGCTGTCATACCCCAATTTTTGACCAAAGATCCCATTTTTATTTTTTCATTTTTATACAAAAGTCAAGGTCACTAAATACAGTCGGTTTTAACCTCTTACCTTCGAGCATTGATTATGCAAAAATTGTCAAGTGTTTTGAACATTCTTAGCCTATGTATCACTAACTTCTAATCAAGCACGAAATGTGTGTTTTTTGTTTCTTTGATTTCATGTGATGACAGGTCTCCTTCGAATGCAACTTGGATTACATCTTTCGTTTTGAGCAAGAACCTCCTTCGATTCAGCCTTTCGATTGGACAAGTTTACTGCCTGCAAGCCTGCTTCTACTGGACAAGTTTACTGCCTGCAAACATGCTTCGATTGGGCAACATTGCTTCCTTCGAACACGGGCTTTCGATTGGGCAATATGTTTGTTTCGATCCACATGCTTCGATTGGGCAACATTGCTTCCTTCGAACACGGGCTTTCGATTGGGCAATATGTTTGTTTCGATCCACATGCTTCGATTGGGCAACATTGCTTCCTTCGAACACAGGCTTTCGATTGGGCAATATATTTGTTTCGATCCAAGATTCGTTTGGGTATGTGGCTCCCTTCGTGCAAGACTTTGTTTGAGCATTGACCTTTTTGTGTGCTTGCTTGGAGTCACAAAGTTTAGACCTCCTCCATGCAGGCTTCAACTATGTTTGTACTAGCTTCGACTGGACAACATTTCTCTTTAGTATGCTGCATTTCCATCCTTGACAAACTTCAGCACATGGTTGATGGCCCCCTCAAAAGACATATAGTGGTGGACTTTAGGGGCATACATATGAGTCCTTGTCGAAGGGTACGCCTTACTAGTCCATTCGAAGCACATATTTGGCCCCTTCAAATGATGCACAAAGATGATTCGTTCGAAGGACACTTGTTGGAGGAAAGTCAAACAATGTGTTGGAAGAAGAATCTGGTCGAAGGAGGGTCAAAATGAAAGGATAAAATATTCAAAGATGCCTGCTGCCAAGTTCAGACATGGTACACTGGCCAAAACTGCTGCATAGCAGTCCTGAAACACTGCCCCATTCTTGCACCAAAACAGCATACAACCACTGTCCCTCGAAGGCTGCAAAGAGCAGTTTACCCAATTTGTTCAAATTATTTTGTTTTCCCTCCAAAAGCTTCAACCCACTTTGCCTATAAATAAGAGGCTCCAACACATGTTTAAGAGAGGATCTTTGGACCAGAGGAACGAATCCCCCAAATTTTCTCAAACACAAAAAATCTCTCAAGTCCCTTCAACACTTGTGAGAAAAAACCCAGAATCACATACTTACTTCCTTCGATTCTGAAGAACAAATACTCTTCAGTATCCTTCGAATCCAGTTTGGAAAGAAACATAAGACTTGTTTCTTTCCTTCCTTCGAATCCAGCATTCCCAGCGCAACTGTTGGCCCCCTCTTTCAAATCCAGAACCCTGGGCCTCCACTCAAGGTCCCACACCCATTCAAAGCCTCCAGCAAGGTAAGTCACTCCTACCCTTGAACTTTTCGTTTCATGGCATAACATGTAAATAATACTTTTGTTCGTTTCAAGCATGTACATACCATCGTTCCTTTCGTTTCCACCCTGTTAACATGTTTTTAAAAGTTAACCCTTTCGTTTTGCTTTCTGTTTACCTGAACTAGCTTTAATTATTAAACTGTTTGAAAGATAAATACTAGCATGGCCTCAGGCCATGTTGTCATTTAATGCTTGAAATGAAAGAAACAGGAAACAGGAAATAGGGAACGAAGCTTCTGGCTTCTACCCTCTTTCTCCAGGTCAAACGAAAGAGACAACCAGGAGGAAAGCCATGTTGACTTCTAGGCCTAAACGAAAAGTATGCCTTCACTGACTTCCAGGCTCAGTCGAAAGGCATTCCCTCACTGCTTTCAACCTCCAGTCGAAGAATGCAACAAGGCAGAACCAGAAGGCTTCGCCATACACTGACTTCTAGGCCCCAGTCGAAGGATACAACTTGCTGCTGCCTTTTCCCAATCGAAGGACAAGACCTCGCCCCTGCCAAGGCCCAATCGAAGGAGGCCAACAGAATGCAAATCGAAGGCTTCTCCCCCCCAGTCGAAAGACACTCATTTTTCTTACTTTTATCTTGTTTTTTTTCCTTCATATTTTTTATGTCTTTCGATACGGTTGTAATAGCGTAGGATTTTATCTTTCTGCATTTTATTTAATTTTATAGAAATGCTAGTAATTAGGCGTGTATGGTAAGATAAAATCAACAAGTAAACAAACAAAAAAAATCCAAAAACACTCTTTAATCCTTACTTGAATATATCTTAAAACCCACAAAACATTCAACAAATCAAAACTCCCCCCAAGGGCATGTTATCTTCGTTCTACCGCGATACCGGCCGTGCCTATTGCTAAAATGCGTGCGTTAATGTCACCCACTAAAAAACACAAACAAATAAACTTTTTTCTAGAGGAACTACGGTGTTTTGATTCCTTCATTGGATACGTAGGAAAAGGGTCGCGAAACCCTCACGAACGCAATAATAAAAACTCATTTCTTTCCCCTTAAGCAAACATAGTTGTAGATAAATACACCCTTGTATATAACAAACAATTTTAACCAAAAATAGATATTCCAAAAGGTTCCTGCGGAGTACCGCAGATGCATTGGGTGCTAATACCTTCCCATTGTATAACCAACCCCCGAACTCTTGATCTCTTTCAAAAACGCATTGTATATTCATTACTTTTAAGTATTATTTTACATTGCATGTTTTAGGGTTTTATTTCGCTCTTTTCCCTTTCCCCTTGGAAATAATAAAGCGCGGTGGCGACTCTTGCTTTTGTGAGTCGAGTTAATTAATAGCTCGATCTCCAATTTTCACCGCTACAAGCTTCAGTATGAGTCGACACATCCATGCTATGCATCGACTCATAACATGTTGATGCCCCTGGAATGCTATCTTCAGCTATTATGCATCGATACATAACCTCATGCGTCGATACATAACATAATGATGCCCCTGTAATACATTCTTAAACTTTTATGCATCGATATACAACATCATGCATCGACTCATAACACGTTTTATGTTCAACAATTAAAAGGTCAATCAGTATGTATCGACACATACGTGTTATGCGTCGACTCATATAAAATAGTTGGTTTTGTAATATGTTATGATATCTACTTGCATCGACTCATAACAACATGTATCGACTCATCCTGTATTTTATAACTAACATGAGTCGACTCATGCTAAGATGCATCGACTCATAATACATTTTTCTGTCTCTAACTGTTTTCTGTTACATATATAAGCAAATGTTTTTAGAAACAAAATAACAAGTCACATATTATAATTGTGAGCATCAATTGTAAGCAGCAAGAAGCCTGAAAGATACTTCATCTTCATCATCTTCTCAATCATCTTAATTCAACAACAACAACGAAAATCAAACATCTTTGTTCAATTGGATCAAGAGATCAAGAGAAAATGTTCAACTGTGCATTCAAGGGATCTCAACTGGGTTGAAGATTGTGAAGGGAGCTTCAAGGAAAAACCAAGGGGTTTTTCATTCAAGAACGGGCGTGTTTTTGAGGGTTTGTTAGTCACGGTCGCACAAGTCGGATTCAGCCGTAGCGAGGGGTTTGGAAATCAGAGGGTTTTTTGCAAACAGGTCGTGGAAGCGGAGGATCGATTATGGATCTTGTAGGGAATCTTGATACAACTCATATTAAGTGGTGGTTCTTACAAGAAGAAGAAGATCGTAGGGATTTCTTTTTGTATGTGTAGTGTAACCTTGTATTCAAACATTCAACAAATTGTTATAAGAGTTCTCAGTTTCAATTTTGAAATTGAGAGGAAGACGTACCCACACGCGAGGACGACAGTGGGGAACTTCCTTACCAAACTGCCTGCATATTGTTCTTTCTTTCTCTCTATCTCTTTACATTTTCCACACTTTTGTGATTCAATTGGCTTGCTGAGTTTTCTGTTTAATGATAAAATAGTAGTTCAAATACTTTGATCAAATTACCATTATTAAATCATCAAACAAGCATATGCCAAGTGTTTGACAAAATTCCTAACAAGTTTTAATTAATTGGAAACACTGCTTTAGTGATAAGTGCATTAAAAACGTTAAGTAATATGTGTTGTATATTCATCCATTTCATATAATAAAATCCAACAAGTTTTTCACATGTCCGGTTTTCTAGTAGTCGGTTCAAAATAGATGGAAGTTGATTCAGAACATTAATTTTCCGCTGCTTTCAACAAACTTTGATAAAAGATTTTAAATCCTTGAAAAAATTAGGAGGTGATCTATTCACCCCCCCCCCCTCTCGATCACTTGCCACACCGTCTAACAAGTGGTATCAGGGCGCCGGTTAACTGGTGCTTTGTGTCTACTAGTAACGATATGGCCTTTGAACCAAAGGGGGCGTATAATAGAGCTCCTGTTTTCAATGGTGAAAACTATGGCTACTGGAAAGACTGCATGCAAGTACACATAAATTCCATTGATAGGAATGTATGGAATGCCATTCAGAATGGTCCCTTTCAAATTATCATGAGGAATGATGCAAGTACAATAGTACCTAAACCCGGGATCAATGGAATGAAATAGATGAAAAGAAATGGTCGTGCGATTGGAGAGGTAAAAATATGATAATTTCAGCACTTGGTTTTGATGAGTATTATAGGGTGTCTCATTACACGTCCGCTAAAGAAATGTGGGATGCTTTAGAAATCTCCCATGAGGGCACTACTGAAGTTAAACAGTCCCGCATCAACATACTCAATCAAGAGTTCAAGCTCTTTCGCATTAAACAAGGAGAATCTGTCTCCGGCATGCAAAAGAGATTTGTTCATCTTGTGAGCTGTTTAAATGCACTTGGAAAACCTGTTTCCAATGAAATTGCTACTAATAAAATCCTGAGATGTCTTATCAGGGAATGGCAACCTAAATTAACAGCTACCAAGGAAGCCAATTGTTGCGATTGGATTTTTAATTAGAGCCGCCACTATTAGTTTTTATCCTAGGGAAGAGAATCTAACAGAAAACCCTAATTCGCAGACAGAGATTCTAGGTTGTGGACGTATTTAGACGAAAGGAAGGTGTTAGGCACCTTTCATCTACCTTGTTCACAAGGATATTAGGTTTTAGGTTTAGGCTCGGATAAAACAGGATTTAAATTTTATTAAGGGAAATGGTTTAATCTTTTATAAGGGGACTCGCTACGATTTTTGATCGTATGCCTATGTATCCTCTTATGAGGAATCAGAGTTCCAATTCGTAGTTCGTATTTGGTTGGTGTTTTTTAGGGGTCACAAACACACTTTGAATCACCTCGCATTTCGGCCGGGAGTAGTGATTGCGAAGATTTTGACTAAATGCGCAGTAAGTCAAAATCTGTTTGAAACCCTTTTGCAAAAAAACAGTTGATTAGCTTAGTTGATTGCGAAAAATAGTTTGAGATTTGTTAGTATTTTTTAATCGTATTAATTGCAAAAATCTTGATTAATGCATGATTAAAAAATATTTAATGCAAGTAAAATAATATATGTATGAGTTTTTTGAATAAAAATAATTTATTATATATGATAAATAAATGATAAAATATGATAATAAATATAATAATAATTATAGATAATAATAATAATATTAATTACCAAAAACAATAAATAAATAAAAAGAAAATAGAGTAAAGAATTAGAATTTAAAAAAATAGAAAATAAATTAATCAGGGGGGTGTATTATTAGTTATGTAGT
The DNA here is from genome assembly GCA_948472305.1 of Vicia faba. Lineage (NCBI taxonomy): Eukaryota > Viridiplantae > Streptophyta > Magnoliopsida > Fabales > Fabaceae > Vicia > Vicia faba. The sequence goes on along the minus strand of OX451739.1, from coordinate 1,645,801,971 downwards.
AAAAGAGTAGGGTTGTAGAAAGCCAGAGCCTAAATTCAATTAAGGTCCAACAAGCCTGGGGGGTAGCGCTGGCTTTTGGTTGAGTAATTTGGCAAAAAGGGTGTGTGAAAAATAATTGGGCCTGGCCTATTACGCGCTTGAGGGGGGGGGGGGGGGGGGGGTTCTGATGGATTGTACTTACGAGGGTGTATGGAAATTATGGTAGGACTTGGTCTACGTCCGTTCGGTCGGGATCACACGTATAATATTGAGGGAGTATGCTTATTATTGTATGCTAGCGCGTATTGGATTCTAACAAAGTATTAACAAGTTATGTTTTTTTTCATTGCTATTTCATTTTTTGCCTTTTTTTCATTGTTCTCATTAGAGTAAATCACCTCTCTCTTTCTTATTCTCATGAACTTCTTCCTCTCTTCTTCTCTAACCTAGCCTAAAAGTCCTCTCGCGGCGGCGCAATAAAAATCCCACAAATCCCCCCAAACCAAATATCAGAACACAAAAATATGAGTTAAAATCGTTACCCTCTCGCGATCTTCTTATTCTGGTTTCTGATTCTCTGAGTTTCGAAGCTAAACCTTCTTCTTCTTCTTCTTGTTCACAGATTCCGGCAGCAGTGGGGGAAGGTGGAGGACAGCGGTGATACAACGGCGATTAGGGTTTCAGATGTTGAAACCCTAATCGTCCTGTTATCTTCTTCTTCTTCTTCAACGACGCTGTATTCTTCTTCAATTTCTTCTTCGGTATTCAAGTTCTCTATTCTTCAATTTTTGTCCCCCCTTCTCTATGTACTTGCTTTCCAATTTATAGGTTTTTGATTTGATTTTGGGCTTTATTCAGAATTAGGGTCACAAACTATTTAGGGATTTAGTATTATTGTTAATTGATCTGAAATATATTTGATTGATTTTGTAATAGATGTAATTAGATTAGATTTGGATCCTGTAATTAGAGATTGTATATTTGCGGATTTTATCGATTTTCTATATTGGATTATTAGGATTTGTTTTATTGGAAATTTTGGATTTTATTGGCATTTCCAGATTTCGTTTTATTGGATTTGAGATTGATTTTTTTTTACTGATTTCTACAGTAACAGTTTCTGCAAAAATCAGCGCTAAACTGGTTTTGATTGGAACATTTCATGTTTTTGTTTCAATTGGGCCAACGCCATCTTAATTACCTTAGGCCCTGCGTTGATTACTTCTACTGTCTCACCTGCGTTTTTTGAAATTGGGCCTTATATGCTTTAACGAATTAATCAATTTTTTTTAATAAAATAACTTTTATTAAAATAACTTAATAAAATGTTAAATTATTTTTAATGATAAACATCAAAAATAATTATAATAACAACACTTTTTTTAATAAAAATAACACAGTAATGACCGACCATTGAGCCAGAAACTCAGTGGGCCTATAGTTTGTAATTACACCTCCTCTACTTTATGACAACAAACCCCCTTTTATTAACAAATAGTTTATAAAAATCAGTAGAACTAATATTTTTTCTTTAAGATGAAACAACAAATAACCAAAAGGATAAATGGGCTGACTATAATGGGTCTGCAAATCGATAAATCTACTCCCCAAAACTGAAATGGATCAAACCAAATTGGATTTCCACCTCCCCTTTTACTTAACAAAACTAATTCTTAAATGGACTTAGCTATACAATTAAAGCTCAATAATTTATTATCAAAATAGTTTTCCATTTTCGAATCTCACGGGCCATAGGCCAACATGCTTCGCGAGTGGGTTTATGGGTACATGAGTCTTTTTAATTTAGAAAGTGTAACACCCCGTTTTCAATTAATTGATTTATTTAAATTTGGGAATTTATTTTATTAGAATTAATAAAATAAAAAGAATTATTTATTTTGGAGTATTTGAAGAAAATAAAAGAAATAAGAAATATTGAGATTTTTAAGTCATTGGGCTTAGATGTTGTTAGTAAAGAATGGGGGTGCAGAGAAATAAAGTTATGTTTGGGACTTAGGCCATTTTCTCATTTTTGGTTTTCACGTAAGAACAGAAGTTGGAATTTGGGAAAATAGAGCTCTGAAGAACGGAGAACGAAGAACATCGCTCAAGATCTCAAAGCTGCTAATTGATAAGGTAAGGGGGGTTTATACTCGATTTATATTTGTTTATGGGTTTATGTACGGTTGATTCGGGTAATTGTAGGGAAACCCCAATTGTTAGATGTTTCTAGGGATCGATAACCGTAGGACTGAACCTTGTTAGAAAAGGGTTAGGTTCCCAATTTTTATGAATCGATTAAGAGCTTTAGGTCCCAAATGAGGAATTGGGAGTATATCTAATGATCGTGAATTTACCTTGGAAGTTATAGGGATAACCTCAGTGTCAGTAGAATTCCCCAAAAGGACGGTTAATCCCCGGTTAAGGTTACTATAATGATTGTTGGTATTTTGAATATGGTGGTGTTGTTGTGAATTGTACAAACCTGATGTCGTTAGGTACCGAATTACGCATTTGGCGGGCGTTTTCCCGCGTTTGGACTGCTGTTTCTGAGCTGCTGCGGGTTCAGGAAAATCCTGTTACGCGCTCAGCAACACGGGCCGTGTTGCACAACACGGGTACCCGTGTTGCTCTTCTGTGTTGGGAGATGGTGTGCTCTGGTTGCACGACACGGGCCGTGTTGCACAACACGGGCGCCCGTGTCAGATCCCCTGTACTGATAAAAATAAAATGTGCGTTTTTCTGGACGTGCTGCACAACACGGGCCGTGTTGCACAACACGGGTGCCCGTGTTGCTCTGCTGTGATGATTTTCTGAATTTTTGGTTTCAGTGTTTTGATGTTGGATTTTTATTGCCATGCTTTTAGATATGTTATCGAGCATGAATTATGATATAATTGATGTGATTGGTTGATGTTTGAATAGTATGCTGAGTGATTACATGCTATTCGTAACTTGATATGATTGATGTTTAAATAGTATGCTGTGTGGTTACATGCTATTCATATCATGTTATGTTTGATATTGTTGATGTGCATGATATGTTGATCGATGTTCATAGTATGCTGAGTGTTACATACTTACATATCATGTTGCATTTGTTAATTCCCATTGTGTGGAATTAACATGGTGGCCAATATACGTGTCCGCGATTTAATGGAACGTTGAGGTGGTAGCCGTGTCCGCGATATAATGGAACGGTGAGTTATCCGTGACCCGAGATTTAATGGGGCGGTGAAGTGGTACCACATGCATGGGTGTGTTGCATTAACTTGAATATAACATGAATGGATGATTTTTCCAATGTTATATTTGATTGTTTGTATGCACGTGTGATTGATAAATGGTTGATGATGTTTGATGAATATTTGCAAATATGAAAGGCAATATGTCATGGATATATGAATTGTAAAGGTTGTGTAAATTATGAAATATGCTAGTTATTGGGTGATGCTTATGATTTCATGAATTGATTGTTATGAACGTATAACCAAATGTATATTTGAGAAGCTCACCCTTACTGTTGAATATTTCAGATTGAGGAGCTTCGCTCAGGTGCTTGGCGAAGGCTTATCGTGTCTAGTTTAGTTTTGTTCTAGTATGTCCGGGTCATGCTCTGATAGTTGTAACTCCGGGAACGTTTGGTTGTCGAGCTGCTTTAGTCAGACTCGTTTATTCCTTTTATTGTTATAATATGACGTTGACTTTCCAGGTGTTAATCCCTGATGATTTTGAAAAATATTATAACATTTGATTTTATTAAATAAATTATTCCGCTGTGTAAACATGTATGAGTTACCACTAAGATTATGCATGACAGGAATTTAGTTTATTAAAAAGAGAATTGTAGCATCCTCGATTATACATGTACTCTGAGTTTATAATTTTAATTAATTGCGAAAATTTTGTTCGGGGTTTATTTAGAGGGTGTTACAATAGTGGTATCAGAGTATAGTCGGTCGTTGCGACCAGAGTCTTGAGTCAGTCATCCCTTTTGTATGCGATTAGTGTAAAGTGACACTGTCGATACTGTATTCTAATGAAGAGTATGTTTTGATTCTCAGGAATATGGCTGGAGGAGGTAACGGACGAAATGATGCTGCACTCGCTGAGGCTTTGGGGATGTTAGCTGGTGTACTTGCTGGAAACCCAACTGGAGGCGTGATTGGTGCTGATAGGCAATTGGGAAATTTCCAAAGGAACAATCCTCCGTTGTTCAAAGGTACACATGACCCTGAAGGTGCTCAGAAGTGGCTGAAGGAAATCGAAAGGATTTTCCGTGTGATCGATTGTGCTGAAGATCTGAAAGTTAGATATGGTACGCATATGTTGGCAGAAGAGGCCGACGACTGGTGGGTTGCCACAAGGACCGAGATGGTTCAGGATGGAGAGGCACTGACTTGGGCTAACTTCAGAAGGACTTTTCTGAGGAGGTACTTTCCTGAAGATGTTCGGGGAAGAAAGGAAATTGAATTTTTGGAGCTTAAGCAGGGCAATCTGACTGTTAGTGAGTATGCTACTAAGTTCACTGAGCTGGAAAAGTATTATGCGCACTACAACAATGATGAGGCTGGAGAATTCTCTAAATGTATCAAATTTGAGAATGGTCTCCGAGATGAGATTAAGCAGGGAATCAGGTACCAGCGTATCCGTAGATTTTCTGATCTGGTGGATTGTAGCAGAATCTTGGAAGAAGATATTACCAAGAATAGGTCGTCTCACTCTCGTGGGGCTGTTGATAAAAGGGGAAAGCAACATATGGACCGTGGCAAGCCATATGGTAGAGATAACCAGAGATCAGGCGGTTGGAAAAGGCCTAGTGGGGGAGATTCTAAGGCTCCTATCAGATGCTACAGGTGTGGTGAGTCTGGTCATCACATTCGAGATTGCAAGAGTGATGAGAAGAAGTGCTATAAATGTGGAAAGGCTGGTCATTTGTCTATTGATTGCAAGGGGAAGTCCGTTACTTGTTACAATTGTGGCGAAGAAGGTCACATTCGTCCGCAGTGTCCTAAGCCTAGGAAGGATCAGTCAGGTGGAAAAGTGTTTGCTTTGTCTGGATCTGAGACTACTCCAGAGGATCGATTGATTAAAGGTACGTGTTTTATTCATGGCACACCTTTAGTTGCAATTATTGATACTGGTGCAACTCATTCTTTCATTTCTTTGGATTGTGCTGAGAGGTTGAAACTGGACATATCTGGTATGCGAGGTAGCATGATTGTTGATACTCCTGCATCGGGTTCAGTGACAACTTCACTTGTATGTAGGAATTGTCCTATTGAGATTTTTGGTAGAGGTTTCGGTATGGATTTAGTATGCCTACCGCTTGAACAAATTGATATTATCCTTGGGATGAACTGGTTGGAATTCAACCGGGTTCATCTGAACTGCTTTGCTAAGACGGTGATTTTTCCAGAAGCAGTTGGTGTCGAGAACTTGACTATGACTGCTAGGCAGGTACAAGAAGCAATGGAAGACGGTGCTAATGTGTTTATGTTACTTGCTTCGTTAGATGCAACAGGAAAGGTCAGGAGTGGCGAATTGCCAGTGGTGTGTGATTTTCCAGAAGTCTTTCCGGATGATGTTGGTGAGCTACCTCCAGAGAGAGAAGTGGAATTTTCTATAGATTTGATTCCTGGTACGAGGCCAGTGTCGATGGCGCCATATCGTATGTCCGCGTCTGAGTTGGCTGAATTGAAGAGTCAGTTGGAAGATTTACTGGAGAAGAAGTTTATTCGTCCAAGTGTTTCGCCTTGGGGTGCTCCGGTATTGTTGGTTAAGAAGAAAGAAGGTTCTATGAGACTGTGTGTTGATTACAGGCAATTGAACAAGGTAACCATTAAGAATCGGTATCCGTTACCGAGGATTGATGATTTAATGGATCAACTAATTGGAGCCAGTGTATTCAGTAAGATTGACTTGAGATCCGGATATCATCAGATTCGTGTGAAAGCGGAAGACATTCAAAAGACTGCTTTTCGAACGAGGTATGGGCATTATGAATATTCTGTTATGCCGTTCGGAGTTACTAATGCACCTGGTGTTTTCATGGAATATATGAACAGGATTTTTCATCCGTATTTGGATAAGTTTGTTGTGGTCTTTATTGATGACATTCTGATTTATTCCAAGAATGACGAAGAACATGCGGAACATCTCAGAATTGTGCTAGAGTTGTTGAAAGATAGGAAGTTGTATGCAAAGTTGTCCAAATGTGAGTTCTGGCTGAATGAAGTTAGTTTTCTTGGACATGTGATTTCTAAGAATGGTATTGCAGTGGATCCTACAAAAGTAGAAGCAGTATCTCAGTGGGAAGCGCCGAAGACTGTTTCTGAAATCAGAAGTTTTCTTGGTCTTGCAGGTTATTACAGAAAGTTTATCGAAGGATTCTCAAAGTTAGCATTGCCGTTGACGAAATTGACTCGTAAAGGACAAGCGTTTATTTGGGATTCTGATTGTGAGAAAGGTTTCCAAGAATTGAAGCGGAGATTGACAAGTGCTCCTATTCTGATTTTGCCGAATCCGGTGGAATCTTTTGTGGTCTATTGTGATGCATCTCTGTTGGGTTTAGGTGGCGTTTTAATGCAGAATCAACAGGTAGTTGCGTATGCTTCGAGACAGTTGAAGGTTCATGAAAGGAACTATCCTACTCATGACTTAGAACTGGCAGCAGTTGTGTTTGTCTTGAAATTGTGGAGACATTATCTGTATGGTTCGAGATTTGAAGTGTATAGTGATCATAAGAGTTTGAAGTATCTTTTCGATCAGAAAGAGCTCAATATGAGGCAAAGAAGGTGGTTGGAATTTCTCAAAGATTATGATTTTGGTTTGAACTACCATCCTGGTAAGGCAAATGTGGTTGCGGATGCTTTGAGCAGGAAATCCTTGCATATGTCTATGATGATGGTTCGTGAATTGGATTTAATTGAACAATTCCGAGATTTGAGTTTAGTTTGTGAAAGTACTCCGAAGTGTGTTCGTTTGGGTATGTTGAAACTTACTAGTGGTATTCTAGAAGAGATCAGGATCGGGCAGAAATCCGATGTTAATTTAGTTGATAAATTGACATTGATCAACCAAGATCACGGTGGTGAGTTTAGAATTGATGAGAATGATGTTATGAGATTTGGCGATAGAGTTTGTGTTCCTGATGTCGCAGAAATCAAGAAAAGTATATTAGAGGAAGGACATCGCAGTGGGATGAGCATTCATCCGGGTGCCACGAAAATGTATCATGATTTGAAGAAATTGTTTTGGTGGCCGGGAATGAAAAAGGAAATAGCTGAATTTGTGTATGCATGTTTAATCTGTCAGAAATCGAAGATTGAGCATCAGAAGCCGTCTGGATTTATGCAACCAATGTTTATTCCAGAATGGAAGTGGGATAGTATTTCTATGGATTTTGTATCTGGGTTGCCGAGGACTCCTATGAATTGTGAAGCAATATGGGTCGTTGTGGATAGGTTGACTAAGTCTGCTCATTTTATACCGGTGCGAATGGATTACTCAATGGAGAGATTGGCACAGTTATATATTGAGAAAATAGTGAGTTTGCATGGAGTTCCTTCTAGTATTGTGTCAGATAGAGATCCGAGGTTCACTTCGAAATTTTGGGAAGGATTGCAGAAGGCTTTGGGTACTAAATTGAGGTTGAGTTCAGCTTACCATCCTCAGACTGATGGACAGACGGAGAGGACGATTCAATCGTTGGAAGATTTATTGCGTGCTTGTGTTTTAGAGAAGGGTGGAGCTTGGGATAGCTATTTGCCATTGATTGAATTTACTTATAACAATAGTTACCATTCGAGTATTGGTATGGCTCCGTTTGAGGCATTGTATGGTAGACGATGTAGGACGCCTTTGTGTTGGTATGAATCTGGAGAGAGTTCGGTAGTTGGGCCAGAGATTGTTCAGCAGACTACTGAAAAGATCAAATTGATTCAAGAAAAGATGAGAGCTTCTCAGAGTCGTCAGAAAAGTTATCATGATAAGAGGAGAAAGAATTTAGAATTCAGTGCTGGAGATCATGTGTTTATGAGAGTTACTCCGATGACGGGTATTGGTCGAGCGTTGAAATCTAAGAAGTTGACGCCGCGTTTTATTGGTCCGTTTCAGATTACGGAAAGAGTTGGAGAAGTTGCTTATCGTATTGCTTTACCTCCGAGACTTGCGAATTTGCACGATGTTTTTCATGTTTCTCAGTTGAGGAGATACATTCCAGACCCATCTCATGTAATCCAAATAGATGATGTACAGGTGAGAGATAACCTGACAGTAGAAACATTGCCTATGAGGATAGAAGATCGGGGAGTGAAACAGTTAAGAGGTAAAGAGATAGCATTAGTGAAGGTTGCTTGGGGAGGTCCAGCAGATGGAAATATCACTTGGGAGCTGGAGAGCCAGATGAAAGAGGCTTATCCGGAGCTGTTCGTCTAAGGTATGTTTTCGAGGACGAAAACTCTTTTAGTGGGGGAGAGTTGTAACACCCCGTTTTCAATTAATTGATTTATTTAAATTTGGGAATTTATTTTATTAGAATTAATAAAATAAAAAGAATTATTTATTTTGGAGTATTTGAAGAAAATAAAAGAAATAAGAAATATTGAGATTTTTAAGTCATTGGGCTTAGATGTTGTTAGTAAAGAATGGGGGTGCAGAGAAATAAAGTTATGTTTGGGACTTAGGCCATTTTCTCATTTTTGGTTTTCACGTAAGAACAGAAGTTGGAATTTGGGAAAATAGAGCTCTGAAGAACGGAGAACGAAGAACATCGCTCAAGATCTCAAAGCTGCTAATTGATAAGGTAAGGGGGGTTTATACTCGATTTATATTTGTTTATGGGTTTATGTACGGTTGATTCGGGTAATTGTAGGGAAACCCCAATTGTTAGATGTTTCTAGGGATCGATAACCGTAGGACTGAACCTTGTTAGAAAAGGGTTAGGTTCCCAATTTTTATGAATCGATTAAGAGCTTTAGGTCCCAAATGAGGAATTGGGAGTATATCTAATGATCGTGAATTTACCTTGGAAGTTATAGGGATAACCTCAGTGTCAGTAGAATTCCCCAAAAGGACGGTTAATCCCCGGTTAAGGTTACTATAATGATTGTTGGTATTTTGAATATGGTGGTGTTGTTGTGAATTGTACAAACCTGATGTCGTTAGGTACCGAATTACGCATTTGGCGGGCGTTTTCCCGCGTTTGGACTGCTGTTTCTGAGCTGCTGCAGGTTCAGGAAAATCCTGTTACGCGCTCAGCAACACGGGCCGTGTTGCACAACACGGGTACCCGTGTTGCTCTTCTGTGTTGGGAGATGGTGTGCTCTGGTTGCACGACACGGGCCGTGTTGCACAACACGGGCGCCCGTGTCAGATCCCCTGTACTGATAAAAATAAAATGTGCGTTTTTCTGGACGTGCTGCACAACACGGGCCGTGTTGCACAACACGGGTGCCCGTGTTGCTCTGCTGTGATGATTTTCTGAATTTTTGGTTTCAGTGTTTTGATGTTGGATTTTTATTGCCATGCTTTTAGATATGTTATCGAGCATGAATTATGATATAATTGATGTGATTGGTTGATGTTTGAATAGTATGCTGAGTGATTACATGCTATTCGTAACTTGATATGATTGATGTTTAAATAGTATGCTGTGTGGTTACATGCTATTCATATCATGTTATGTTTGATATTGTTGATGTGCATGATATGTTGATCGATGTTCATAGTATGCTGAGTGTTACATACTTACATATCATGTTGCATTTGTTAATTCCCATTGTGTGGAATTAACATGGTGGCCAATATACGTGTCCGCGATTTAATGGAACGTTGAGGTGGTAGCCGTGTCCGCGATATAATGGAACGGTGAGTTATCCGTGACCCGAGATTTAATGGGGCGGTGAAGTGGTACCACATGCATGGGTGTGTTGCATTAACTTGAATATAACATGAATGGATGATTTTTCCAATGTTATATTTGATTGTTTGTATGCACGTGTGATTGATAAATGGTTGATGATGTTTGATGAATATTTGCAAATATGAAAGGCAATATGTCATGGATATATGAATTGTAAAGGTTGTGTAAATTATGAAATATGCTAGTTATTGGGTGATGCTTATGATTTCATGAATTGATTGTTATGAACGTATAACCAAATGTATATTTGAGAAGCTCACCCTTACTGTTGAATATTTCAGATTGAGGAGCTTCGCTCAGGTGCTTGGCGAAGGCTTATCGTGTCTAGTTTAGTTTTGTTCTAGTATGTCCGGGTCATGCTCTGATAGTTGTAACTCCGGGAACGTTTGGTTGTCGAGCTGCTTTAGTCAGACTCGTTTATTCCTTTTATTGTTATAATATGACGTTGACTTTCCAGGTGTTAATCCCTGATGATTTTGAAAAATATTATAACATTTGATTTTATTAAATAAATTATTCCGCTGTGTAAACATGTATGAGTTACCACTAAGATTATGCATGACAGGAATTTAGTTTATTAAAAAGAGAATTGTAGCATCCTCGATTATACATGTACTCTGAGTTTATAATTTTAATTAATTGCGAAAATTTTGTTCGGGGTTTATTTAGAGGGTGTTACAGAAAGCCCCATTCCCTTGAATTAAAAGTACACCCCCTAATCGACTTAAATTTTAAGAATGGGCTATCAGATATTGCTGTATCATCCTTAATTAAACGTTTGTTTATTATTTTAATCTCGGAAAATAAAATCATCGGGGTAGGATAAATTTGGGGTACAACAGCTGCCCCTATTCAATTATATTCCAATCGAATAGCGTGAGAATGCAGAATCTTGCGCATTTTGATTGGGAGTTTATTGAATACTTGGAATACCCCAAGATTTGTCTGACAAACATATGGTTATACTGATATAGCATACACTTACGAGTCTTGAGGAAGTAGGCAAAGCTGATGATGTATCGCTTACCAGGGTTTGATAACAAGGCAGATGGTTTTGAGCTTAAGAGTGCAATTTTGTATGTCTTGGTTTTGCTTTAGCTTGTTCATCAATTTGGGGGGTGTTGGCTCTTGAAACCGACACCTACTATATATTGGCCCCATGGACCAAAAGAAGAGCAGATAAAGCCAAGCTGGAAAATGCTTCGACGGATGGAAAAAACTTAGAGAAAATATCTGAGTTAAAAATTGGTCTTCGACCAGACATCACCATCAAGCCTTCGACGAGAAAGGTCATGTGGCCTTCAACTAGAAGAACAAACCTTCATGAGAGCACCAAAGGCGAAGGATATTTGAATTTGAAGATTGGAGGGAAATGTAGTTCGCCAGCAGTTAAAAGAAAGCGATGTGGCAGGAAGATAGAGGTCGAGGGACATGCAGAAGACACTTGTCTTCATCCTAGAAGCAAAGCCACCCTCGATAGTTACATAATTTTAGTATAAAACTAGGAAGTTTGTGTAGAGTTTCCGTGTGTTCAACCTATTGTGCTAGTTACTCAATATTATTCAAGTACCCGCTGTGTGTGAAAGAATAACTGAGAATGTACGTTGGAAACACCATTTTTTATTAATAAATTCTTTTTACATTACTTTGATCTTCTTTTGCAAAGTTTACATTTCTACATCTTTACCTGCGCTTCTAGTTACTTTCTTACTTTCCAAAACCGTAAACACAATATCCTTGGTCGAACGTGCGTTCTTCCTAGATGTTAACTTTCACATCAAACCAGCATAAAAATTAGCATATGTTCTGGGATCAATCTGATCGATCCCGCGAGTAACCAAAAGGACTTTCCTTTTTGGAGGATCAGCGGTTGTTTACCAAAAACCACGATAAATAAATTGGCACACCTGATGGGACGTTGCTAGTTTTTATCATCTATTTGTTCATGTTATTGCTTCCCTTTTTTACGTATACAGCGTTGCATGTTATTAAGAAGTGGTAGAATAACCAACAAGTGTACTGTTAGGAAGAGAAATAGCGAAAGTAGAATGGCTAATGAGCCAAATCATGGAGAAATACCTCTACCAAATACTACTGGAACAACAGTTATGACTACCGTTAGAGAAAATATCTCAACTTCTGTTGGTTCAGTACCAACGTTAACCACGAATCAAACAGGACCCTTACTTTCATATGTGGGTCCTAAAGGTCCATTAGGAACACCCCCACCAAGGGAAAATCTAGGATCTCGACCGTACATTCCCCCAGGATTCTCGACAGCCTGGATGGGTCGAGAACAGCCATATCGCATGCCAACCACTGAAATGGCTAGCCTTATGAATGATGCGTCTACTTTTTTAGAACCTTTGGTGAGTGCATTATCGCCATTACAGGGATCTGGAGCCAATATGGAAAATTTGGGTAGAAACCAGATTTTAGGAGGACTATCACATGTAATACTAACCCTCACAAATGCTTTTACAACAATTTTGAGGCAACAGATGGACGAAAGCAACCACGATATGGTGCAAATGTTGGCACAAACCCTAAGTACAATGTTGAACCCCCTAATACAAAATACTACCCAGTCGAATCAACAAATGTCAGCACAAATGACGCGCATGGCTGAATTCTTTGAGGTACCCCAAACTATTCGACAACCCCAAAGAATACCAATAAGAGTAAACCAAGGGGTAATCATAGAAGAAGATTTATCCGTTAATCAAAATCCGCAGATCCCTAGAGTAGGAATAGAACAACCTAGGGTCGAAATACCTCGAAATTCCCCACCAATCCCTAGAGAAATCGATCAAGGAGTGATTATGGTAAATAGGAACCAAAATGCTGATGAATTGATACAGCAAGTTCGACACCAAAATTATGGAACGAATAATAATTTGACTACCATGATCGAAAGGATTATGATACATAATGGGATGAACGTTGGTTTTCATAGACCAAACTTCACATCCCCATTGTCAGAATATATCCTGCAAACAGAATTACCCCCTAGGGGAAAAGTCCCCAAGTTTACCAAATTTTCAGGGGATACGACAAAATCTACTATCGAACATGTGGCGAGATATTTGATAGAAGTCGAGGAAATAGCGAACAACAAAAACCTTAGGATTAAATACTTCCCAAGTTCTCTAACAAAAAACGCTTTTACTTGGTTCACTACCCTCCCAGCCAATTCGATCCATAATTGGAATCAATTGGAAAGGTTGTTCCATGAACAATTTTACATGGGACATACCAAAATAAGTCTAAAAGAACTGGCTAGTGTGAAGAGGAGATTCACTGAGCCAATAGATGAGTATCTAAATAGGTTTCAACTGCTTAAATCCAGATGCTTTATCCAAGTGCCTGAACATGAATTAGTCGAAATGGTAGCAGGGGGCCTGGATTATTCCATTAGGAAAAAGTTAGATACCCAATACTTGAGAGACATGGCCCAGTTGGCCGATAGAGTTCGACAAGTAGAACACCTTAAAGCTGAAAAGGCTAAGGCGACCAAAACTCATCGAAGAGAAAGAGTAGCCTATGTAGAAATGGATGATGATGATCCAGAGACATCTAGTGATCCTATAGATGTCGAAGAAGGCAAGATAGATTTAGCGGAATTAAAACAAGGGCCGCCATACTCTTGTAAATTGCTAGTGCCCTCAAATGGAAAAAATCATGTAGAGTCTGAAAGGAACAGTGATAAATTCCCAAAGAAAACATATAGTTTTGACATCACTAAATATGATGAAATATTTGATTTATTAGTCAAAGATGGCCAAATGATAGTGCCCTCAGGGGAAAAATGCCTCCTTTAGAACAAAGGAAGAAAAGTGGTTTTTGTAAATATCACAATTTTCTGGGCCATAAAACCTCACAATGTTTTCTTTTTAGGGACCTTGTTCAAGGAGAACTCAAAGAGGGAAGGCTTAAGTTCGCTGATAAGCCGACAATGAAAATTGATGAGAAACCGCTACAAGGGGATGCACATTATGCTGAACCAGTGGGCATCCATATGGTTGAAGTTTTTGAGGACTTCGTTAACAAGCCCGTATTTGGCAGTTTTACTGGAAACATATCTAAGAAAACTATCGAAGGGGTGAGGAAGGCCACTGAAGGCCTGAAACTGAACAAAGGAGCTATTGAAGGCTCAAGCAAAAGGGTTACTGAAGTCCCAAACACAAACAAAGGAGTTGTTGAAAGCTCCAGCAAGAGAACCACTACAGGTTCCTACTTGGCTGCCGTTAAAGGTTCGACAGATAACTTAGAGGCCAAGATGCAAAAACTGAACCTCGTTGCCAAAAACAACATGGAGGTAAACATGGTTGAGGTATCTGAAGCCAAGGCTTCGGAAGAGGCCATTCGACAAGAGGAAGTGAACAAAATAGCATTTCCAAAAGAAAACGAGGATCTGGCAGAATTTTTACATCGATGCTAGAAGAAAAAGTATGAAGTGATGTTGTGTCCCAGATGCAGTTCTATCTTTGACAAGAATGTTGCGGAACACATATAAGGTATGAGAGTAGTGAAGGAAAAATGGGGCACCAATGCTCAACCAAAAATGGATCCAGAAGATAGATACGATCCCAAGAGGGGACATCAAAAAGGACCCATGAACCAGGTAAGGAGGCCACCAACTTATCGGCCTCCAACTAATGTACCTGTAGGTACTTGGCTCAACACAGTGGGAAGAAAAAGGCCCAATGAAGAAAAGTGGCGAACGTTCGACGTGCCAAGAGGCTCTTCTTTGGATTACTGAAAAGAGTACCATGCCACTACATTAAATAAAATGACTCACATATCGAGCAATTACAAGGGGAAGAACCCCATGTCTCATTCACAATGGCGAAGATTCCAAAGATGGCGAAAGGCCGAGAAAGAGGCTGCAACAGAGCCTCACCCAGAATCTCGCACCAACGTGCAAAGAAAAGGAAAGCAAAGGAAACCTCTGGAGAGGAAACCTCTGGTGTGGCCAGAACAGTGTGGGTCGAATGACGAAGGTAACTCTGACTCTGACGATACTTTAGACATTATGGTAAACATCATATCAGTGTTTCCTAGAGAGTATAACCGTCAGGTCGAAGTTAAAGAAACCGACTTGATGGTCGAACAGGAAATGGCCAGACATAGGCCAATGTGTTACTATGTAATGAATAATGGCTGCGTTGAGGAGCAAAACGCTTTCTTTGAGCCACCAACCGAGGCGATGAAAAATCACCTCAAGCCCCTATTTATCAGAGCAAAGATATGGGAAGTGACTATAAATAAAATCCTGGTTGATTGTGGGGCAAGCATAAACATAATTCCACAATCTATGTTGGGAAAACTAGGAAAAGGGGATGCTGATATTAAGTCCCACAACATGGTCCTCTCAAATTATGAAGGGGGTATTGGAACAACTGTGGGAGTTATACAACTCGATCTCAAGGTAGGTTCAATTCTTCGACCTACCATGTTTATGGTGATTTCAGCGAAACCAAATTATAATCTGCTCTTGGGTCGAGAGTGGATACATGGCATAGGTGCAGTGCCATCTTTGATGCATCAGAGGGTTACAGTATGGCGTCCCGATGGTATCGTGGAAAACATCAAGGCAGATCAAAGTTACTACCTTGGCGAAGTTAACAACATTGGAAAGAATAGATTTGATAGGAATTTGGATCATATAGGGCCATGCAGCCCTCCTGAATTCGATCTGACTCTAGCACCCAATGCTTTCTACTCTCTTTACCTATACTCTGACTATGGGTTTCAGTGGGATAGAGAGGATTTGTCAAACATCGACTATGGAGGAGTTGATGATATACAACCAACAGGTTGGGGAAGTGAGTTTGATGATGATGACTGAGTCACAAGCTCTACAAAAGATTTCGGCATATGTAGCCGAAAATAGAATGATAGTGGCCTTAGAGGCTGAAGTCAAGTACATGGCTCTTGAAGCCAATGAACAGGTATCTTCCCAAGAAGGCCCTGGGAAAGATTTCGACCCAGAACCTCCTGACTTGGAAGAGAAAGAAATGCGAAATCAGAGGTTAGACGCCATCTATGATGATGAACCTCTAGGTTTCGAAAAAGATCCGTTGGCGGACAATGTTAGAATGCTAGCACAAGACCCCTTAGAAGAAGTAAATCTAGGCAAAGGTCCTACAAAAAAGCCAACGTATATCAGCACAAAGATAGATCAAGGGCTCAGGGTCGAAATGATCCAATTGTTAAAAGAGTTCAAAGATTGCTTTGCATGGGATTATAATGAAATGTCTGGT
Organism: Vicia faba; assembly: GCA_948472305.1. NCBI lineage: Eukaryota > Viridiplantae > Streptophyta > Magnoliopsida > Fabales > Fabaceae > Vicia > Vicia faba. The sequence continues at coordinate 1,645,785,801 of OX451739.1, read as the reverse complement.
CTCGACAAAAGCTTGGTGGAACTTCAATTGCCAACAAAACATGGAAAGAAGTCTGTCAAGCAAACTCCAAGGCGCTTTGTACCGGAGATTCTGTCAAAAATCAAAACGAAAGTCGAAAGACTACTGAAATACAAGTTCATCTGAACGATCAGGGCAGGCTCACATGGACCATCTTCGACAATCCTTTGAGAGGATGAGATGCTATGGTCTGAAAATGAATCCTCTAAAGTGCGCTTTTGGTGTTAAAGCAGGGGACTTCTTAGGCTTTGTGGTCCATAAAAAGGGAATCGAGATAAACCAAAACAAGACCAAAGCTATTTTGGAAGCCAAAGCGCCAACCAATAAGAAGGAATTGCAGTCTCTACTTGGGAAGATAAAATTCCTAAGGAGATTTATATCCAACCTCAGTGGGAAAACATAAGCCTTCTCACCACTACTTCGACTCAGCAAAGGAGGATTTAAATGGGGGAAAGAACAGCAAGAGGCCTTCGAAAAAATCAAAGAGTATCTTACCAAGCCACCGATTCTGGTACCTCCTTGTAGAAATAGAAGTATGAGATTGTACATAGCTGCATCTGATAAAACCTTAGGGAGCATGTTAGCTCAAGAGGGTGAGAATGGTGTCGAAAGACCCATCTATTACCTCAATAGAGTTTTAAATGATACGGAAACTAGATATAAAGAAGTTGAAAAACTATGTTTATGTTTTTACTTTTCATGTACAAAACTCAAGCAATATATTAAACCAGTTAATGTTTACGTTTCGTCTCATTTTGATGTTTTCAAATATATGTTGTCGAAACCCATTTTGCACAGCAGAATTGGCAAATGGGCACTTGCATTAACTGAGTATTCATTAACCTTTATGCCTCTCAAGGCTGTGAAAGGTTAAGTGGTAGAAGACTTTATAGTTGACCACTCGATAACAGAAGAATCAATAAATTATTTGGAGATTGAACCTTGTAAGTTATACTTTGACGGTTCTAGTCATAAAGACGAAACTGGAGTAGGGGTTCTCATTATTTCTCCAAACAAAATTCCAACAACATTTAAGTACAAGATCGAAGGAGATTGTTCAAATAATGAGTCTGAATACGAAGCTTTAATCGTAGGCCTTGAAATCTTGTTGGAATTGGGGGCAACTCGATTCGAAATAATGGGAGACTCAGAGTTAGTCCTAAAATAAGTTACGAAAGAATACAAATGCATAAGAGAAAATCTTATCATGTATTTCGTAATAGCCAGGCGTTTGTTGAAGAACTTCGAAGTGGTTAACATTCGACATATACCCAGATTTGAAAATCAAGTGGCTAATGATTTAGCACAGATCGCTTCCAGGTATAAAGTTTCGAAAGAAAAACTACAACAAGCAATTGAAGTTAGAGGAAGAGTAGCATCCACAAAGTTGTCTCCAATATATTTGGAAACCACGGCGTTGGGATACACTGATCACGAAAACTTTGAGATTTCGTTCATAGACAATCTAATAGAACAAGATTAGAGAAAACCTATAGTAGATTATTTACAGAATCTAGTGGCTTCGATGGAGAGAAAGATAAAGTATAGGGCACTAAGATATATACTAGTGGGAAATGAATTGTTGAAGAAAACACCTGAAGGTGTGCTGCTGAAATGCCTAAATGAAACATAAGCATAGATAGATCTTTCGAATACACACTCCGGGGCATGTGGAGCACATCAAGTAGGCCATAAGATGAAATGGCTATTGTTTCGACAAGGACTGTATTGGCCCACTATGTTAAAAGATTGTGTTGAGTTTGCAAAAGGATGTCAAGAATGTCAAGTGCACACATGCATCCAGCATGTACTGGCAAGCGAACTTCATTCGATTGTGAAACCTTGGCCTTTTAGAGGATGGGATTTAGATCTTATTGGAGAGATTCGACCAACATCCTCTAAAATCCAGAAATACATACTGGTGGGCATAGATTATTTTACTAAATGGATCGAAGCAATTCCTTTAGTCAATGTAGACTAAGAAAATGTCATTGAATTTATTCCAAAGTACATTATATATAGATTTGGAACCCCTGAGACAATAACGACAAATCAAGGATCAATTTTTACTGGTCGAAAAATGCAAGAATTTGCTACAGAAATATGATTCAAGCTGTTAACATCTACACCTTACTATGCACAAGCTAATGGCCAAGTCGAAGCTGCAAACAAGGTAGTAATCAGTTTAATAAAGAAACACGTGGGAAAGAAACCAAGAAACTGGCACAAGACGTTGGATCAAGTTTTATGGGCTTGTCGAACCTCGGCTAAAGAGGCTACAGGAACAACATCATTTCGCCTAACTTATGGTCATGATGCAATATTGCTAGTGGAAATTTGTCTACAGTCAACGAGGTTTCAGAGACATCATGATATTCCTTCTGAAGTTTATTGGAATATGATGTTAGATTAATTGGTTGATTTAGATGAAGAAAGGTTGAAAGCTTTAGACCTCTTGAGATTATAAAAGAAACGGGTCGAGAAATCCTATAATCGAAAAGTAAAACCTAAGGCATTTATGCCCGAGGATTTAGTATGGAAGGTAATTCTTCCAATGGATCGAAAAGATAGAAATATGGGAAAATGGTCCCCTAAGTGGGAAGGACCTTTCAAAATTATCCAAACTTTCTCTGGTGGAGCCTATGAGATCGAGGAGTTAAATGAAGATCAAAGGCTTCTGAGAGTAAACGGTAAATACTTGAAAAAGTATAGACCTATGCTTCAAGAGGTTAAAATAGCCAAAGTGTAGTCACGGTCGAAATAAGATAAAAGCCAAAATGGAAATTTAAATTTCATTCAAAATTGCCAAAATGGATGAGTCATTACAATAAGTGATTATGCAAATATATAGATAGAATTTAAAAGGGGAGATTGGCCTTGATCTGGAGGTATTTGATCCTCTGTAATTCCAGACACCATTCACAAAGAGCCTTCGACTGATGAAGGGTTTCAAGTTTAGCATAAAGCGTTTGGGCTCGATCAGCATGCTTTAACCCTTCAGCAAGTTCCTCTTGGCTTTCAGACTCAGTATTAGTGGCGAGAAGTTCTTCCTTCCTTTTATCATTGGCGGCAATTTTAGCCTCCAGCTCTTTGATCTGCGCCCTCATTTTAGTCGTGTCTTGATCGATCTCCTCAGCTTCATTTTTCCTAGCCTCTTGATCCTTCCACAATTCTTTTACTTTGGAAGCTGATTCAGTAGCAGCATGCCAAGCAACAGCTACATGGCCGTTGGCCTCTTCGATCTCGCGAGCAAGAGTCCTTCGACGATTGTAGTCTACTGACACTTGGTCAATAATGGAAGTTAAATCTAGAATAACGCTAGCTACGTATAGAGAAGCAACGAGGAGATCAACAACCCTCAAAGTGGTCTTCAGGAAGGAAAGAGCAGTAGGTTCTCCCTCCAAGGTTAACATTAAATCTCTTTTGAAAATTTTTTCTTTAACCTTCTGAAGTGCCTCATCAAGAGGAGATGTTGAGGTGGACTTTCTGGACGCAGTCGAAACACTATGGTCAGAAGAATATTCTCGCCCTTCGAGAATGGCAGTCAAGTAACCCAGAGGATTTTGCTGTTTCATCAAGGCCAAAGCTTCTTTGGTTTGAGACCCTGTCGAAGGGGCACCCTCATTAGTGGAAGTAGCTACATTAACTACCTGTGCTAGAATATGGGAAGCTTCAGTGTTCGTCAGATTTTGGGCCCCTTCAGTAGAGTCTTTTCTACCATCAGTATCTGGAATTCTTTCATCCTGATTTCCCCCCTCCAACATATCTTCCCTCTCTGTTCCAGCTACGGTATCAGTAACCTCCTCCTCTTCACCTTCCCGTGCATCACCTAGAGGAGCCCTAGTTTCTTCCTGTTCGCCTATAGGGCCTTCTTCGTTTGCTTCCTCTATGGTATCATATTGAGGCTCAGAAGTTTGGTTCACTTCATCAGTGGAGCTAACAAAGGAGCCTTTTGCTGAAGAAGGCCTATAAGTGGGATCTCCCTCACTATTTAGAAGAGTGGAAGATCCTTCGATAGGAGTGGGAGCCTGTTTAGAAGTGCCGGCAGTATCCTGATGATTAAGAAGTTTTATTCTTAGAATTCTTGTGAAAAAGGGGGTTAGTTCAGGAAATAAGTAGATGTCTGTCGAAGTAAATACCTGAAGAGGAACTTCGGCATCAGGGCTGGAATTATCACTCTCACTAGGTTTATTTAGCCTAGCGAATACCTCTTGCTCAATGGGTTCTCTGATGACTACAGGAGGAGGCCTTGATTTGGTAGCTGTAATCTTGATTTTTGTTTTGGGACGAGGCTCAGGTGCGGGAGCTGCTTTCTTTAATTTTTGTCTCTTCAGAGGAACAGGAGGAGACTCCTCTTCTTCATCACTAGATATTTCAATTTCCTGAACCTTCTATTTCTTGGGAGTGGTCTTCTGAACATCCAGAAAGATAAGAGTCAAAGACATCAGCATCTATGTCAAAAAATAGAAAAGGAGAAAGGTATAGCAGAAAGTGAATACCTTTGGTGAAGGGTTAACAGAAGGGTCTCCCACTTTGGTGCTTTCGGAAGCCTTTTTTGTGCTGGTCCTCTTGACAGCTATACAAGAAATAAATATAAGGTGACATCGAATGATTGAATCTAAGACAAGGAAACAAAAAGAAAGAAAATATTACCTTTCTTGATCTTGTCAAGGACCAATTTGAACGCCTCACGAAGGTGGTGGGCGAAATCCTTCTCGTCGAAGAATTCCTCATTATAATACTGCCTCTACCACCCCTCAAAATTGGGCGAACACATAAAATTGAGAGTAAAGTCGAACAGAGTTAGTACGGTCCAACCAACGTACCTACCAATGTGATTGATAGCAGCATCCTCTGAGTAATCTGCATTATGAAATAATAGCAGTTTCTCTCGAGAGTAGATGGGAGATGGGAGTGACTGGACAATACCAAATTGTCGAGAGACAAGATTCGGTTGGTAAGCAATCAAACTTAATTGATTCTTCGAACTCTTGAATCTCAGTGGCATGATTCTTGGTCGAAGAAACGACTCCCAAATGGCCACATATTCGTCCTCTAAGTCCTCCTCATCAGCTGAAGGAAATGGTCTGGTAAACCATTCTGGGCCAACCTTTCGACTGGCGAAGGGAGCCATGGTCGAAACAAAATTTTTGCACTCTGCAAACATCATCATAAAGCCGGTGAAGGCCTTTTGAAATTGCTGACCCTCGTCAGTCGGAGTCAGCAAAGCTAGCCTGGTGCCTTCGACCCTCCTGTTTAAAATTTCTGGGGCTTCTTCGTTTATCATATTCTTTTCAGGAAGAAAAGATTCGAAGATGGCGTTGAGCCAAAGTTGAAGAAGCCAAAAGGGGCCAGAAAGGAGCAAGCTTGCCCTGTCTCCTATGACTTTGAGTTGAGTCACACCATTGCTGATGGACTCATACAGATTGGCCATAATCAATTCAGCCAAGCAGATAGGGTAGCCGTGATGAAGTTGTGTTGCAAGCGTGAGCATCTTCTTAGTCACTTGAAGTGACTTGGTACAGAAGACGAATCGAGACATCCACATAGAAAAGAAAGCTATATGTTCGACCTATGACACAGTACTGCAGGATTTATCATGAAAATGGTTGATGAATGTGGTGTATGTGGGCTTTGTAGCTGAAAACCCGATGGTATCTTCAGATAAATCCTCTGGGTCGAAGTAGTCACCAGTTGGTCGAAGGCCGGTGATTGCTGCTATGTCGAAGAGAGTTTGAGTCACCATTCCACAAGGAAGGTGAAATGTGAAATGGGAGTTGTCCCTGAAATATAATGAAGACACTAACATAAGAGGGCAGTAAGACAACCCTGTCTTCGACAACATCACTAAATCATAAATCCCCATTTCCTTCCAAACTGGGGTTTACGCCTTCTCCATCTTATTTAACCAGTCTGAATATTCTGAAGAGAGACTAGGGCATGATCGAAATATTTTGTTCCCTTTGTTCATAAATTGAAGGTTAATGTCCTCCTTTGTCTGAGCGTGTTGCTGGTTAGCTGGAGTCGCATCCTCAGGATCGTTCCTAGGCTTCTTCGCATAACCTATGGGTTTGAGCCTAGGGTGAGTAGGGAAGAAAGAATGATTTTTCATGGGATCCTCGACGCATGCAGATAGAGGGCCAGACATGGCATATATATTCTCATGATATCTAACAGGGATGAGGAGCTGGTAATTATACGCCTCACGCCATTCTTTAGTCATGGGTTCAAAGAAGAACCTTGGCCCCTCAGTCGAAGCAGGAGAAGAGTTTATGGGGAAGATCTCTGGTTGACGCTGTACGTCAGCCACATTCTTAGGTTTGGGGTTGTTGTGAGCGTTAGAAAGGAAAGCCATTGTTATGAGATAGTAAGGAACGAAGATGACGGTGTAAGGTGTTTTCTGCAAAGAAGATTAAAAATGTTGTGTTGTGAAAGTTCAAAAAGAGAAGGCTCAAGGCTATTTATAGTGTTCAGAGGGAAGTGTGTCTCGTCAAAGCCATTTAATGCTATGGACGTAGTGGGGCACGTGGCAAGCTGCAAAGCAGTTATTGTGCAGGTGGTGGGAAACGTTTGACATGCTTGCCTAGGTTCTAGGAGTAATGGTCATAATGACAACATGGTAACGGCTTATTGAAAAGACGTCTTGGGAAAAGAGTAATGATGGTTCTGAGTGTGGCAACTGTTGGAAGACGAAAAATGCACGTTAAAACCTTTTTGGACAAAAAGGGCAGGTGTCGAATAGGAATGTCAAAGAATGACTATTTCTCTCGACATCGAAATAGGCATTCTTGGGGGAAATTTGTTGGCTCTTGAAATCGACACCTACTATATATTGGCCCCATGGACCAAAAGTAGAGCAGATAAAGCCAAGTTAGAAAATGCTTCGACGGATGGAAAAAACTTAGAGAAAATATCTGAGTTACAAATTGGTCTTCGACCAGACATCACCATCAAGCCTTCGACAGGAAAGGTCCTGTGGCCTTCGACTAGAAGAATAAACCTTCGTGTCAGCACCAAAGGCGAAAGATATTTGAATTTGAAGATTGGAGGGAAATGCAGTTCGCCAGCAGTTAAAAGAAAGCGGTGTGGCAGGAAGATAGAGGTCTAGGGACATGCAGAAGACACTTGTCTTCATCCTAGAAGCAAAGCCACCCTCGACAGTTACATAATTTTAGTATACAACTAGGAAGTTTGTGTAGAGTTTTCGTGTGTTCAACCTATTGTGCTAGTTACTCAATATTATTCAAGTACCCGCTGTGTGTGAAAGAATAACTGAGAATGTACGTTGGAAACACCATTTTTTATTAATAAAGTCTTTTTACATTACTTTGATCTTCTTTTGCAAAGTTTACATTTCTACATCTTTACCTGCGCTTCTAGTTACTTTCTTACTTTCCAAAACCATAAACACAATATCCTTGGTCGAACGTGCGTTCTTCCTAGATATTAACTTTCACATCAAACCAGCATAAGAATTAGCATATGTTTTGGGATCAATCTGATCGATTCCGCGAGTAACCAAAAGGACTTTCCTTTTTGGAGGATCAACGATTATTTACCAAAAACCACGATAAACAGGGGGATGAACAACACTTGATGGTGCATGGCTTCTCGAAGACTGAGGCCATGGGTTATGTTTGCGAATCACTGCATGACGTTTGAGGCGATAAGTTAGGTTTAGATTCGGAACACCGCGGCATGGAGTCTTAGGTAATGCTCTATATTGAGGAGTGTAGCACATTACTGAATGGAGTCTTAAGTAATGGGTGAAGATAGAGAAATACATTGTTGCATGGAGTCTTAGACAATGAGTTATGTTGCACTGTTGCCTGGAGTCTTAGGCAATGAACTAAGTTTTGCTCATTACTGCCTAGGGTCTTAGGTAATGGTCTATATTACGTCGCGAGGAACCGCACTGCTGCACGATGTCTTATGTAGTGAGTTAGATGAGGAGAGTACATTGAGGCTTAGAGGCAATGTACCGAGTTTTGAGAATACATTGAGGCTTAGAGGCAATGTATCGAGTTTGGAGAGTACATTGAGGCTTAAAGGCAATGTACCGAATTTTGTGAATACATTGAGGCTTAGAGGCAGTGTACCGAGATAGAAGAATACATTGAGGTTTAGGGGCAATGTATCGAGTTTGGAGAGTACATTGAGGCTTAGGGGCAATATACCGAGTTTTGTGAATACACTGAGGCTTAGAGGCAGTGTACCGAGATAGAAAAATACATCGAGGCTTAGGGGTAATGTATCGAGTTTGAAGAGTACATTGAGGCTTAGAGGCAATGTACCGAGTTTTGTGAATACACTGAGGCTTAGAGGCAGTATACCGAGATAGAAGAATACATTGAGGCTTAGGGGCAATGTATCGAGTTTAGAGAGTACATTGAGGCTTATAAAAATAATAAATGAATATTCTTTATTAAAATATATTTAATATTAAAAATATTATAATTACATAGACTGAATTTAAAGACTTTATTTAAATGTTTCGAACCTCGGCTTAGTTCAATTTTTGAGTTCTCATTTTATGATTTTGTTTACTGTTGGTGTCGAAATCCGTTATTGACATAATGCTTGTAGTTTTGATGTCCCCCATGTGTTTGTTAGTTTGATTCTTTGGCCCTTATTGCATGTATGTTTGGTATCACCATTGTGACTTTGCCCAAATCATAGTTACCCATTGTAATTTTTTGATTTTTTTTCTCGACATTCTTCTTTGGCATGCACACTTTCTTCGCATTTGTAGCCTTATGTTTTTTCGAATTCAAGACAAGTTTCCACATATTCCTCTTCTTGATGGATTTTATTTCTCTATCCATTGCATTTCTTCATCTCTCATCTTGCAGATTTTCTTTAAAGTTCACTAATTTATAATTTGGCTAAAGACATAATAGGTAAGTATAAATATTTGAATTTTGAAGTCATGACATAAGCACTTTGATAGAAAATGTTTATACTCCAGATTCCAATAACAAGTAATATATTACTGAGGAATTGTGTGTTTCTAGCATTTTATTCTATATATTAGATATGTCATAAAGGTATATGCAATGCAAATGCAATGATATAGTTTGCTCATTTCACTCCACGTTATAAACCTCTTAATACATGGATTTCAATTTTGGGTTGAGTATCTGAATCAATTTTGTCCTGGCAAATAGATGTAAAAATTCAGTGCTGAGTTATGTCTGTTCTTATTGTATAGATAACTAGACATTTTCTCCATCCTGTGTTTCACTACTTAAGATTTCCACAAAATTCCTTGAAATAGTCCTTAGGGGTAACTTACTTATCTTGTGAGAATTTATTCTTGTTGCTTTTCAATGTTCCACATCCAATCTTGACCATTCCCTTGGAGCTTTATTTATTTTGACAGTAACGATTGTGCATCATTCCCTTTTCTCAATAAGTCTATCTTATGTTCAAAGGGTGGTCTGCAGCTGCACTATCTGATATTCCATTATTCTCATTATGGTACCTATAAATTATTTTAGAATTTTTTTAGTTTAGATTAGACTAGTTGCAAGTACCATTAATATGTGTCTTGTCCTTGTTGGATTTTCCGCACAGACACATAAATGACAAGTATCTTTTGTCCAAAGAGTCAAACACCTGTGCTTATGCACTTTTACTTCTCTTTGTTTGTTCGATGCTATGAATCACGTACTCACTTACACATGACACCAATAATAATTTAAAAAATTAATTAATTAAATATAATTGCAAGTGTTGGTGTCGGTTTCAGAAACACGGACACTGATACACCTTTTTCCGAAGGTGTCGTTCTTTATCCAAATGATACATGTCTTAGGAAGATGATTTGGAAAGTTGATTAATTTTCATTACAAGAAGGAAATTTGGCTGGATCTGCTTCCAGTTCATTATATTATCATTTAGTGGGTGCTTTTTTATGCATCAGCTTCTCAATTTTGAGTACAGTAGTTAGCATCAGAAAAACAAAAACAAGAACAGACACAATACATATCAGCAGCATTAAACCAGATGCCATGCTATTTTTCACCTCATGAGCATATTCAGCACAAGCTAGACCAAGGAATGTTAAAGGGAATGAGTAGATCCACCATGTAACGTTTAACCTTTTTATAGTTTTCTTGAACAGTCCTGGCCTGCAAGCCTGCATTATATATGACTCGATCGTTACAACGAAAGCGATAGTTAAAATAGCCAACAAAGAAAAAGAGAGAGAGAGAAATGAATTGAACCTACCTGAGAAAGAAAAAGGAACAAAGAGAGAAAGAACAGCATCTTTGATGAGATGAGAAAAGAACCTGAGATGGATTTCCAAGCTAAACTTGCCATGCTTGGTGCAGCAAAATACAAGAAATAAGCTGGCCTTAGAACTATTGGAAACTGATTATTACTTGTTAGGCGCTGATACAGCGTCACGAATAGAACCAAATAATGTACCATTCCTAGCGAAAACATTGAAAGCGCGCACTCGTTCCAACCGATTTCTGTCGCAGCTTGAGCCGCCACCAAGTTGCCTATAACAGAAACAAGGTTAACAGGGTTTGCTACCACTGACAGAAACCTCTTTTCAGTTGTGAACCACTGTCCGAATAGTTTTACATCAAGAAGAAATACAACAAAAGAAAAGGACAGACAAAGAAACTCGTAGTAACAAGTTCTCGGAACAATCGAAGGTGGAGACGATTGAAGCATGAGAAGATATGAAATCCAAGGAGTATACATGTAGTTAACTCCAATATGATGTGAAAACTCATCCTTCACTGCATTAAAGTGCAAGATGCACTTGAGCATATAGAGAAAAGATAAGATAGTTGCAATGAGTACTGCAAGACACCAAAGAAGTAGATAAGCAACAGAAGGCATCAAGTTAAAACCATGCCATAGAGTTTGTGATTCGTTGTTATGCTCACTTAAACTCTTCCATAGCAAAGCTTGAGCACCGAAGGAAAGACAGATGAAAAAGTAGCCTGCATGGATCTTAGTTAAGAATGGTGCTGACTTTGAATCTGATGATGCCTTGGTTCTTGGGTTGGAAATTGAATCATCACTTTTTTTAGCACTAGCATGATGATTGTTCATGGAAGAACACACAATAATGTCAATTGTTGGCTTCATTGCAGCCTCATCCATTATATTGTTATATATGTATAGTAATGATTCAGATTTGATTTCTATAGATTGGTGTTTTGTCCCTACCCCAAATGAGGAGATACATATATATAGTGCAAATTAAGTAGAGAATTTCAAACAAAAGACATTGAATTTAAAAAAGGAAAAGCATTCCTCTAAAGTAAAATGTGAGGAAGATATATGATATATTTGCTCTAAATTTTTCTGTGGTGCATTTTATATTAAAAAAATGATCAATGGTGCATATAACCTTACAACTGTTCACTTTTTCCTTCTCCTTTGTGTAGATTTGTCTAGACATGTGGAATACATAAAGTTTGGTTAGTAATTTAATGGAAAATTCCTTTGCATGCACTATCCACCAGAGCATTTTAATACTAAGAGCTGTCATTATGCCTCTTGTTCCCTTCTTCTACTTGGAATTTGAGTAAAACAAGATACTACCGGTCACTATATGTAAGATCTCATTGTAAATATTTTGTCTATTTTCGTAAGATTTCATTGACAATATTGAAGCAAAAATATTTGCAAGAATTATCCTTCCAAAACAAATACAACATGTTTACTTATTTATAATCAACATTTTAGTTGGGTTTTATTTCACAAAAATAGTATATAAACTTGCTACAACAGATGAACTTATAGTTTAAAAACAAGTGTTGGGAGCAACAAATATGGTTTCCCACATTTTAATTCTATCTTAAGGTATTGAGAATAGATTCACCTCTCATATTCATTTATATCCAATCCATTTATAGTCGATGTCACCATAACAAGTCACACTTGAATTCAACCGTCTTTTTTTTTTTTAATTGGAAATTTTTAATTTTTTTAAGTATTTAACATTTTCTTCATTATTAATTAATGTGAACTAATATCATGTGGGAATCACTTACATCATTAGACTTAATTCATGTTAGAATCTCACTCCCACAATCTCCATTAAGCTAAATATAGATTCATATACCACTTAAATGGATTTTGAAAAGCATCAATTGGAGTCGTGAGCTAAATATTAAAGATTCATAATAGACATTGATACCACATCTCAAATCAAAATTTTATGACATTAGGTATATGAGACATTTCTCTCATATTTTCAATATTTTCTTCTTTCCTAGTTGATATTGGACTAATCTCTCAAACTTGAATTTCAACTATATCTCTCTCTTAAGTATGAGTCATTTACATTATTATACTAGATTTACTCTAGAATCTCACTACCACTCATCTATTAAGTTGAATCAGATCTCTAGTACCACTTGTTGGGATGTCCATAAAGCGTTCGTAGTAGCATTGTGATAAACGCCCAAGATCTATAAGATACTTTACCACTATGTCTCAATGCAAAACTTCAAGATATTATATATGACTCACCTCTCTTATATATACAATATTACCTACCGTAGTATTTAGGTCAAACTCTAGTATCGACAAGGGTAACTTCATGTTCGACAGAGTTGTGCATGTTGTAATCGAAGTCTGTTCAAACATGCAGTAGTCGAAGATATGCAGTAGTCGAAGCTTGTTCTAACATATAGTTGATTGAGTAAGCTTTTTATTTAAGTTAGCTATGTATGTCATGTATGTATGTGTGTTATCATCATACATAACATGTAGCTAGTAGTCTATAAATAGACTACTCTCTCAGGTTGTTGAGAGAGGTTAAGGTTGGTTGTTGTTATTCACTTGTAATCTTCTAGCTCTAATTAAGAAAGTGGATAAAAAAACGGTTATAACCAACATTGTTTCTCTCTTCTCTCTCATCGTGAATTGAATGATTTCTTGTGTTTGTTCAAGAAACTTTCTCTTTCTCTCTGATTTTTCTCGTTAGGAATGACAATTGTCACAACAAACTAGTGCAGTGAGTGTGGATCAAGATTCCGTCAATGAAGTATGAGATTGATAAATTCACTGGAGTGAATGATTTCGGTTTGTGGCGCTTGAAGATGAAAGCTCTTCTTGTTCAACAAAGTTTATTAGAAGTGTTGAAAGGATCAGAGCATATGGATACAAAGAAGAAGAATGTGACGATGATCTAGAAAGTACATAGTGTCATCGTTTTGTGCCTTGGTGATAAGGTTCTCTGGTAGGTCTCGAAGGAGATAACTGCCGCATGTGTGTGTTGGCTGGAAATCTCGACTAAGGAAAAATTGAGCTGATTCAATGATCTGAAGATACTTAGAGAATTGTTTGACTATTTTGTTTGTTAAAAGCCACAAAGATTCGAATTCGAAATTCATTAAGAGATTGATGGATAGTTTATAATTCGAATTGTGAAATAAAGTTATTATTCGAAACATGGTTTAAGACTTTATATTTCGACCGTTATTAGATTTTGGCACTCAAGACGGATAACGAAGGGTTTGAATTCGAATATTCATTCTTACCCAGAAGGACGCGTGGGATCTCCTGGATTGTCGAAGACATGCCATCGTAAACGTGACATTAGTTTGTTAGAAGACCGTTAGGGTCGAAGTTCTATAAATTATAGCTTTTGTGTTTCAATTTGTGTGTTCACATCTTTGTACAAAATACTCAAAATACTCAAAGTACCAATGTTTGAGAAGAGTTAACGAGAATGTACGTATGATGCACCATATTTTGTATTCAATGTCATTTACATTCAATGAAGTTTCTTTACGTTATTTACGTTCTTTACAATTCCCAGTCTAGACTAGTTTATATTTCATTACTTTTATAAAGAAGTTTCACTTCGATATACGAAGTGATTCCTTTTGTTTAAAGAGATTATCATCAAAACATGCTTTCTAAATATTTGAACACAATAATCCTGAGATCAATCTGATCGATCTTGTAAGTAACTGAATCTGTTAAAGGATTTAGAGGATCAACGGTTGTTTACCAAATTCCAGGTTAAACAAATTGGCACGCCCAGTAGGACCCTGTGTCTAGTATTTAGTTTTTTTCTTCAATAATCTGTGCTTCCTAATATGATACGGTGAGAGAACTGACTTGGTATGTTTTGCGTTTGATCGCAATTGTTGCGGATAGCAAGAGTTGCCACCGACTTTTCTTTTATCCAATACAGAAAAGGATGAAAAGAACAGGGAAGACCTTTGAGATGTTTTCTTGAGTTCGAGGGGTAGATTATGAAAAGGAAAGGTATTAGCACCCTTTTCATTCATAGTTATATATGGACTCTTAGTTGCTTGCTAGATCACTTGAAATTGCTTTGTTTGAAAGTGTGCTTTTGGTGGGTGTAAGTTTGAAAATATTTTGCAAAATTCCTTTTGTTGCGGCTAACTTTGTAACGATTCTCGTCTCTATAAGAATGTGTACAAATTGTTAGTTTTGAAAATAGTTCAAAGAGATGTTTGTTTTTGAAGATGTTTTTGAAAGTGTAAGTGTGGAAATGGTTTTTGTTTGATGAGAAAGCAACTACGAGCGTCCTACCTACTCAAAAAGTCTATGTTCTTTTCCCCCTCTTTAGAAGTTACTATCTTACCATTGATTTGGTAAGAAGCCCCATCGTTAGATGTGAATGGACAGGCGTGGGTCAATTGTATAGTCATAGAAGGTAAACTATGAGACGTTTTAGTAATTTACGATAGGGACTAGATCGTTTACCAAAGACAACATCGAGGGACTATGATCTTTTTTATCGAGGGTCTTTGCTAAAAGCCCATATTCGAGGGATATGACTATTTTCCGAGGCAATAAGCGAGATTACCTTAGAGGTGCATGTGTGTGAATAGTGTAGCGGTAGAAATGTCTAAGACTAAGCCATTGGATTGACTTGACTTATACAGGTCAAAATAAAAATTGCCACTGCGATTTATTGTTTCCAAAGGAATGGGAAAAGAGCGAATAACCTAAAAAGAGGGGGAAAGATTCTAGGTAAGGGGGTTGGTTATGCAAAGGGAAGGTATTATCACCCTAAGCATCTATGGTACTCTGCAGGAACCTATTTGTAAAATATGTATATTTTGGCTATAAAAAATGTTGTATAAAAATAGATGGTGAAGGTGAGAAAAGAAATAATTTTTTTAATGATTTTTTCACCTGCCGCAGTTGCGAACCTTTAGTGCCTACGTACCACCTTTCGTGCAATAGGGGATCAGGGTACACGTAGTTCCTCTTTGAAAATTTTAAAACACAAGTGTGTTGGTTGATTTTATGAGATAAGACATCACCGTCATTGTCCGTGTGGAAAACATACTTACTACCCACAATCATGAGAAAGGAGAATTTGCATCATCTCAAAGTGGAGGATATGGCTTGGATTTTAAAATCAACAATGCCTCACTCAACACCCAAATGGAAAATATCTCTCTTCACCTTACATTGTAGAAGTATAGTTGTTTGCATCACTACAAGGATTGACAAGAGTCTAATTTTTAAAGAAAATTTTAAAGATAAGAGCCAAAATGGAAAAATAGTTTGGATGAGATTGATTGACTTTTAGTCTTCTCACAAAAATGTCAAGGTATTATTAAGTTGATTGAACTTTATTTATGAAAATGTTTTTTTGAAAATGCATGGACCTAAGTCCAAGTTTATTACGAAAATGGTTCAAGTTTAAAAAAAAACAAGAAGAATTTTCAAAAGGAGAATGAAGATTTTTGAAATTAAAGAAGATGAGAGGAGATGAAGAGACTATCCTAAAGCATAAGATAAAAGCTAGGGGTAGGAACAATCTAACAAATAAGAAGCCAATACTTGACATTATGAGTCAAGATAGAATTCCCATTCTTTGGATTGAAACCAAGCAAGCAAAGATACTAGATCTCTTGTGAGAATCAAACTTCAAGTGTATTAAGTCTTCACAAAAATTGGGCAGAGTAACGGCTGTATACAGGTGAATTCCAGATTACGAACAAAGTATGTAATCACAATAACCTGCACACAAATCAAACAAGCATTCCAATGTCTTGAGGTAAACCTCAAGAACTCTAGGCAAATTTTCAATTAAGGTCACAAGGTCTCCAACATAGGTCAAGGTCTCTAATCCTAAGTCCAAGAAGTCCAATGCTCCATAATGCCAAGGATAGTAACCAAATAGTCCAAGTATCATTAAAGGTTTTTATGGTTTATGTTGATTATTAGGTGTATTAGAAGAGAAAAGAAAAGCTCAAGTGAGAAAAATAAAAATGACATGAAATGTAATGCTTAAAGTAAATGGTACATAAAGCATAAAAAAAATAAAAAGGGCATAAAGTAAAAACAATTTAATAATTAGTGGTTAGTTGGATGACCATCTTGAAACTTGCATTTGTAATTCATTAGAGGATTGATAGAACCAAAGCCTCCACACAACAAATTGCATTTGCTTTTTGTCAAGTATATCATCCATTTTGAATGCTCAAAAGTACCATTTAATGATCAACGATGTTTAAGTGATCCGCGTTGACCAAAAGTGTTGTAGATCCATTAGAGGATTGGTAGAACCAAAGCCTCCACACAATGAATCTCAAGGTTATTGGATCAAAAAGATAAAATTAACATAATTGGGCTTGCAAACATAGGTTTGGGCCAAAAATGATCATTTATTCGAATCGGTACAAAATTTAGCGTTATGTTAAGCAATCGTAAGTGAACTTATGTAGAAGTCACACCTATTTTGAGGCCGGTCAATAGAAATCTATGCACCATTTGTTTTGAGACATGATATAGAGATCATGCTCCAATAATACTTAGTGCAATGACAAAGGGACAAGATGAAGAAGGGTGAGAGAGAATATATAAACCACATTTGAATTAAATTTAAATCAAACTATTATTAAAATCATTCATCCATTTTTGTGGAGTTAGACTCAACACCATGGATCCAATAATGTTAATAAAGTTCATGATAAAAAATCCAACCCATGATCGGCCAAAAAATAATCACAAAATAATATTGCATTTAGTATATACATTAAAAAAAGTTTTAAAAATATTTAAAATAGAAATAAGGGATAAAAATATCAACTATGTTCAAATTAATCAAAAAATAAAAAGTAAGACTATAGAAAAATAAGTAATGGACTCTAATATTTTTATAAAATTTTTGGTAATTTTTTAAAATCAGAAACTATTTTTAAAATTAAAAGAAATGAGTAAAATAAACCAAAAATGATAAAAAAATACCAAAGTCAGAAATAAAAAATAAGTGAGGTCACCAATATTTGTCATAATATCATTGGATCATTCCATATTTTTTTTCCAGAATTTAAAAATGCATAAAAGTATTTTTAAACATTTAAAACAAATCAAGTAAAGTGAAAATTTATAAAAAATACCAAAACACAAAATAAAATTTTGAAAAAATAAAAATCAGAAAGAGAAAAATCAAAAATATTTTTCATAATTTTTTCAAATTTTTTGGACTAAAAATGATTTTTCTATGATTTTTTGAAATTTAAAACAATTAAATATAAAAATCAGAAAAGAAAATAAAAACCAAAAAAATACGGGCCATCTGATCAATGTCAAACCGCGTTAATAAACAGATCAAGTGAACCTGACGCATTGTGCATGTTATGGACTTTAGTGAATAATGCATTGAATCATTAATTAAATCAGATTTTAAAAAAAACAAGTGGCGTGCCATCATTGGTTGGAAGATGACATGTTGGTCATCTTCAACCTCCAGTCAACATGAATTGCAGGTCTCTCAAACTGTAAAATCAGAAGCTCAGACCTATGCCATTCGCTTCGTCTCTTCAAGTCGAAGACAACCACACCTTCGCGACAAATTTATATAAACTGTAGCTCAAACAATTTGGAAGGAAAGTTTTGAAAAGGGATTTGAAATTTCATGATCAAAACAAGTTTCCAGATGAAAATAAGTGTTGTTACTAGAACTAGGGTAATGAGAGCATCACAATGGTAAACAAGTGTATGTAAGAAAGATGTCTACATATTCTGATGATCATAATTTGTTAATTCACTACTTTCAAGACAGTTTGACTGGTGCCGCTCTAAAGTGGTATATGGGTTTGGACAGCACCCGGATCCGTAATTTCAACGATCTTAGTGAAGCTTTTGTTTGCCAGTATAAGTACAACATCGACATGGCGCCAAACAGAGATCAACTACGAGCGATGTCCCAGAAAGACAAAGAGTCCTTTAAAGAATATGCCCAGAGGTGGCGCGAGATTGCTGCTCAGATTTATCCCCCTCTTGAGGAGAAGGAAATGACAAAGATATTTCTGAAGACTTTAGGTTCTTTTTATTAAGAAAGAATGATTGCCAGCGCACCCAATGACTTCACCGAGATGGTAAGTATGGGCATGCGGTTGGAAGAAGGGATTCGTGAGGGACGTTTGGTTAAGGAAGGAAGTACATCTAGCAGTATCAAGAAGTTTGGAAGTGTTTTCCCTAAAAGGAAAGAACAAGATGTCAGTGTAATTTTCCCTGGGAGACCAAGGAGAGGCTATTCACATGTTGCGGCAGTCACTCCGGCTGTCCGCCCAACAATGGTGACCCCAACTCATCAAACCCCACCAATTCAGCAACGACCATTTCAACAACAGCCTCGACAACAGGCTTATCAATTTAATAACCAGAATCGTTCACCAAGGAAACCGCAATTTGATTCCATTCCCATGACTTACACTGAGTTGTTCCCCGCTCTGATCAGAAAAAACCTCATAAAGAAAAAACCTCCTCCTGTCGCACCGAATAATACTTCTCTGTGGTACAAGGCGGATCAGTTCTGTGAATATCATCAAGGGTCGCCGGGGCACAACATTGAAAATTTCTTTGCTCTAAAGGCGGATGTGCAAAGGTTGATTAAGAACGGTATCTTATCTTTCAAGGATGTTAACTTGAATGTTAGAGATAATCCTTTGCCTCGACATGGGGAAGCATCAGTGAATATGGTGGAAGGTTGTCCGGGAAAGTTTCAAGTTTTTCAAGTTGAACACATAAGAGATTCTTTGATCAAGTTACATCAGAGCTTAAGAAGACTTGCCTTTTTTAGGCATCATCATGATTATGATGTTTATGAATTTTGTTCAAGAGAAGTTGATTGTCCTATTGTGAAGGAGGATATTCAAAAATTGTTGGACCAGAGGGTTATCACTATTACATATGACAGAGATCCGGAGGATGAAGTGAATGTTATAATACCGCAATTCAACTTGCCTGAACCAGTAGAGATCGTTTATGACAGTCAGACTGCACCTGTTGCTCCTTTGATCATTTATCCACCTGGCCCTGTGCCTTACAACTCAGACCAATGTATACCCTACAAGTATAATGCCACAATGATTGAGAACGGGGTAGAAGTCCCTATACCGACAATGCCATCTTTTGTTAACATCGCTGATGTGATCAAAGTTACGAGAAGCGGGCGTATCTTTGCAGCAGTACCTTTGAAGAGACTAGAAGTTCAAGTTAGGAGGCCCATACCGGCAAAAATTCCAGCGAGAAATGCTGAACCCAGGGTTGAGGTAGGCCGATCCAATGAACCTATCCCACACCCTGATGATGATGAGATTCTGAAGCTCATCAAGAGAAGTGAGTACAAGATTATGGACCAACTATTGCAAACTCCTTCCAAGATTTCTTTGCTTGCTTTACTGAGAGATTATGGTTCCCATAGAGAAGCCTTGATGAAAGTCTTGGACCAGGCGTTCATGGATCATGATGTGACGGTTGACCAATTTGATGGAATTGAGGGAAATATTACTTCGTGTAACAATCTTGGTTTCAGTGATGAAGAGCTTCCGGAGGAGGGAAGGAACCATAAGATGGATTTACATATCTCAATAAGTTGTGGAAATGATACTTTATGAAGTGTGCTGGTAGATACAGGTTCGTCATTAAATGTAATGCCCAAAACTACATTATCTCGACTTTCATATCAAGGTGCTCCATGAGACCTAGTGGGGTAATTGTCAAAGCGTTTGATGGTTCTAGGAAGACTGTCATTGGTGAAGTGGATCTTCCTATAATAATTGGTCCTCATACCTTTCAGATCACTTTTCAAGTAATGGATATTCGTGCCGCCTACAGTTTCCTATTGGGTCGTCCATGGATCCATGATGCAGGGGCAGTCACTTCCACGCTCCATCAGAGATTGAAGTTTGTAAGGAATGGAAAGCTGGTCATGATTGGTGGAGAGCAGGCTATGGTGGTAAGCCATTTGTCATATTTCTCTTTTATTGATGCTGATGAGGATGTTGGAACCCAATTCCAAGCTCTATTTGTTGCTAATAATGAAGTGAAGAAGTAAGGGACATCTATTTCTTCTTTTGAGGATGCGCGACGAGTGGTTGCGAGTGGTTCGGCTGAAGGTTGGAGCCAGGTGTTAACTTTGCATGAGAACAAGTCTAGAGAAGGTCTTGGTTTTCATCCCGTGTCTACAAGAGTTAAGAAGGATATAGTTACCCGTCTGATACAAGAGGTTTTCCGAAGTGCATGTTTTATCCATCCGACTCCTCCTGAAGTTAATGCTATAATAGGAGACGATTCTGAAGAAGATTTACCCGATTTTGTAACACATGGAGTGGTTTGCCAGAACTGGATTACTGTTGATGTTCCTGTTGTGATGCACATTTCTGAGTAATATTTTGTTTTATTTTTAAAAAAAAACTTTCGCTCTGCCCTAGGCGAAAAAGTATTTGTGTCGGGCTATGTTGAAAATAAATCCTTTTGCTCTGACCAAGGCAAAAGAGAAAATGTCTGGGCTCTTTGTTTTAAGTATTGCCAATCATGAATAAAAATGTTATTTTGTCCACTACTGTTTTATTTTTCACTTTTTCTGGGAAATAGTAATGAAAATTCATTGGTAGTAATAGGAAAATGTAATAATCTTTTGTTTTACCTGTACAACATTCGTATTAATCGTTTTCTAAAATAAAGCATAATCATATGTGCAGATTAATCCATGACTTAACCATTGAAAACAATGATCCTATGCCCCCTCCCAACTTTGAATTCCCTGTGTTCAGAGCCGAGGAAGAAGATAGTGAAAAGATTCCTGATGAAATTTCCCGTTTACTTGAGCATGATGAAAATACCATTCAGCCGTTTGAAGAGCCTGTAGAGATGATCAATTTGGGTAATGAATAAGATAAAAAGGAAGTTAAGGTTGGAGCATTGCTTATCCCAGAAGTCAAAGAGAAAATGTTGGAGCTTCTCAGAGAGTATGTGGATATGTTTGCTTGGTCCTACCAAGACATGCCAGGTTTGGATGACAATATTGTGGAGCACCGTTTGCCGTTGAAACCTGAATGTCCACCGATTAAGAAGAAGTTGAGAAGGACCCGTCCGGATATGGCTGACAAGATCAAATAAGAAGTTTAAAAGCAAATTAATGCAGGTTTCCTTGTTACATCGGTCTATCCTTAATGGTTAGCCAATATAGTGCCTGTTGCTAAGAAGAATGGCAAAGTTCGGATGTGTGTAGACTATAGAGATCTGAATAGAGCTAGCCCAAAGGATGATTTTCCATTACCACACATTGACGTATTGGTCGACAATACCGCAAAGTTCAAAGTATTTTCTTTCATGGATGGTTTCTCTAGTTACAATCAAATCAAGATGGCACCAGAATATATGGAGAAGACAGCTTTCATTACACCTTGGGGGACATTTTGTTATCGGGTTATGCCATTTGGTTTGAAGAATGCTGGTGCAATGTACCAAAGGACCATGACTGCTTTGTTCCATGATATGATGCATAAAGAGATAGAAGTGTATGTAGATGATATGATTTCCAAGTCACAAACTGAAGAAGATCATTTGGAACATTTATTGAAATTATTCTAGCGTTTGAGAAAGTATAAACTTCTTCTGAATCCCAACAAATGCACTTTTGGTGTTGGTTCTGGAAGACTTCTGGGTTTCATTTTCAGTCAGAAAGGTATTAAGGTAGATCTTGATAAAGTCAAAGCTATTCGAGAGATGCCCACACCGAAGACGGAAAAACAAGTAAGAGGATTCCTTGGGAGACTGAACTATATTTCTAGATTTATATCTCATATGACTGCTACCTGTGGGCCGATTTTCAAGCTTCTCCGAAAGAACCAAGGATATGTGTGGACAGAAGATTGTCAGAAAGCTTTTGATAGCATCAAAGAATATTTGTTTGAACCTCCCATTTTGATTCCTCCAGTTGAAGGAAGACCTTTGATTATGTACCTGACTATATTGGAAGATTCCATGGGATGTGTGCTTGGTCAACAAGATAAGACTGGAAGAAAGGAACATGCCATATATTATCTGAGTAAGAAATTCACAGACTGTGAGTCTCGATACTCAATGCTTGAGAAAACCTGTTGTGCTTTAGCTTGGGCTGCTCGCCGTCTGTGCCAGTATATGATTAACCATACCACTTGGTTGATCTCCAAAATGGATCTGATCAAGTATATCTTTGAGAAGCCCGCCTTATCTGGAAGAATAACCCGTTCGCAAATGTTGTTATCTGAATATGACATTGAGTATCACACTCAGAAAGAAATCAAAGTGAGTATTTTAGTCGATCATTTGGCTCACCAACCAATTAAAGATTATCAATCCATCAAGTTTGACTTCCCAGATGAAGATGTTATGTACTTGAAAGCTAAAGATTGTGAAGAGCCGTTACCCGAAGAAGGACCTGATCCTGAATCCCATTGGGGTTTGATTTTTGACGGAGCTGTGAATTCTTATGGAAATGGAATTGGGGCAATCATTGTCACTCCCCGAGGTACTCATATCCCATTCGCGGTGTTATACCCCCAAAATTTGCCCTCCCATATTCCTCAAGAAATTGCCAAGCCAAGCTGGAAAATTCCCCAAGGGTTGTGCAGTGCAACAGTCTCCCATACAGTCAAAACTAGGGTTTGTGTTCTGATCAAGAAAAGGAAGTGTTCAAAGGTCCAATCAAGTCTCATATGCTTATAAACATGGTCAAGCATCCTCATATCAAGTTTCAAGGCATTCAGCTCAAAATTGCACAGTCAAAACCCTAAATTGCACTACAGTCAACTGTAGGGGCAAAATGGTCATTTGACAGTCAAAAGTTCAAATTTTTGGTCAACATATCATTTTGAAGCCACAAACATCATTTGATCAATGCTTGATCATGATTCTCAAAGTTTGGCTCAGAAATCATCAAAGATGCAAAAGTTGCTATATTTGAACAGCTGAAAAAGTCAACTGAAATTGACCAGGGCATAACTTTCACATGGATTATCAGAAAAATTCCATCCAAAGCTCATTTTGAAGAGAAAGACATTTCCTACAACTCATCTTCATACTTCAAGTCCAAGAAATGCTCTCACAAAAAGTTATCAATTTCAACATTATAGGTCATTTTCATAAGTCAACAAAAAGGGACTTTAAGTCAAAGGCCATAACTTGAGATTGGTAAATCAAAATGACATGGGACCAAAGGCATTGGTTAAAGGACTCAAAGACCTTTCCAAAATGTCCAAGAACATGTGAAAAGCTTAAAAATTGAGCAAGTTATGCCTTGTAGAAGTTGGGAAATTTTTGTGAAATGGCAAAAGTCAACTATCCTTGAAACTCCAATTTTTGACAAAAGGGCCCCATTTTTTCCACTTGGTTCATCCTTGTCATGCCACACACGTGTCCCATGGTTAATTTCAAGACCAAATATTGATTTTTTTTATTTTATTTAATTTTTGATGATTTAATTCATTTTAATTCTTTGAAAATTCAAATAAAATTTAAAAACCAATGGAATAATGTCATGTGAACTTGGACAATTTCTATGTATCATGAACCAACTCAAGAAATCAGGCTAGGGTTCATTTGCACACTAGGTCTAGGTTTGGGCTAAAAAGAAGGAAACTTGGTTAATGGAAGAAACCCTAAGACCAATTCTCTCACAAGCATGAATTAAGGTCAAAGAGCAAGCCAATTCCATTCCATGATCATCACTGAGTCAAACCCTAGGCCTAACACATCATAAGATGCGCCCAAACAAGCTTTGGCAATTGAAAATTTTTGCATAAAAACACAATTCTGAAATCACTACAAAAGAGTTTTTTCAAGCCTTGATTCATATACCATTAGCATCCTGAGGCAATTCTGAACGCATCCCAATCACTAACATCAATCAAAACGCGAAGAAGCAGTATTGACAACTTAAACTGTACAGAGAATTTTTTGAAATCGTATTCTCAATTCTAAGCATGATCATTGCATTTTAATTACATATTCATGTTCCTCACAAAGTTTCCAAGCTATTCATGGTGTTTGATTTCATTTTTGTTGATCATACGCGAATTTACCATTTTCGAACATTAGGGTTACAGTTTTCTTAAATTGGGGATTTTGCATAGAGGAAAAATTAGGGCTCAAGAGTACCATGGTTGAACTCAGCGCCTAGAGACGAACAAATTCCAACCATCGCGCCCAATTTATGTTTGAAGCTGAGCTATTCGCTATTTTTTTGTAGCTTACCTAATGCAACGCTATAAAAACCGTTGCTCTTGTGTTTGTTTCAGGAAAAAAAGAAAGAAGATGAAGATGTGGCACGCTGTAATTCGTCCATTCAAAATCTCGCGCGTAGTTCAAAGGGGGCTAACCTTTTTCTTTTATAATGTTTGTTGATTAATATATATTAAATGAATTCAAAGTGGCTCAGTGGACAAGTATCAATGCGTTAACCTCAATGGCCTGGGTTCAAGTCCCAGGTCTACACAATTCCATATTATTTTTCAAAATAGAATTCCATGCTTTGCTAATATCCAGGTGCACCATAGGCCATCATGATCCAAACGCATACGTGTCCCAGATGATCATCCAAGGGCTCAGAATCAAGGTATACCATGATCAAAAGTCAATGCGCTGGTACAGAATTCCAAAAGTCAATGAATTCAAACTCAATTGGGCCAGGCTTTTCAAATTTGACCTCCAATTTGGGGCTACCCCCCCCCTGGTTTGCATTTATTTTTCTATTTTTTTTCCTTGTTTGATTTTGCTATTTTATTTATTTGTTTAAACATAATTAGTTTATTTTTCTACAAAAACACAAAAACATCACAAAAATCAGAAAAGTCAAAAAATTAATAATTATCTTATTTTAAATATTTTCTAAATAAATACTTGTAAATATTTAGTTTTAATTAGGTTTTCAATTTTAATTCACATTTTTTCCCATAACAAAAAATCCAAACATAGAATTTAGGATTAATGACTTTTAATTTTCTTTTTTTATTTTTCCCTTTTTTCAGAATAATAATATTATTTATTTTCATAAACTAAAAATTGTACATAAATTAATTTAGAATTAAATTAGGTTAGAAATTAAATCTTTTTCTTAAAAACTTAAAAAAACATTAGAACTAGGGTTTAGCATTTTAATTTTAAATAATTTTTCTTTTTTTCTTTTAAATCTAGAAAACACAAAATACCATTTTTCATTTAATTTTAATTTTAGATAACTTAATTATTTTAATTCCTTTAAAGGGTCCAACGCCCTCGCATTTGATTATTTTCTTTTTCGCGCGTTTCAT
Organism: Vicia faba; assembly: GCA_948472305.1. Taxonomy (NCBI): domain Eukaryota; kingdom Viridiplantae; phylum Streptophyta; class Magnoliopsida; order Fabales; family Fabaceae; genus Vicia; species Vicia faba. The sequence continues at coordinate 1,645,760,233 of OX451739.1, read as the reverse complement.
TTATTTCTTTTGTGAATATAATGTACTTGTACCAAAGCCATGTAATAGCTATTAGACATTTCTTTTCTGCAATTTATTTTAAAACGGGTCTGGATTAATTTGGCGTTGTAGACCCTCGCCCTTTGTAATAGCGTAGAACCTTTATCTTTTCCGCACTTTAAATTCCCGCACTTTTAACTGTTAAACAATAACATGAAAGAATGAATGCCCAAAAATAAAATCGAATCGTTAGATCACCAATGCATGACAAGACAAACAATAAACTGAAAATGACACACAATTCACACACCACCCCTAGGGTACGCCTCACTGTTGCCTTCGAAAGGTGATCGTCGAGTATAAGACGTCTTAGTAAGTCCTTATGTTCCATTGATCTAGTTGCCTCGAAACAAGTTGCCTCGGAATGGTTGCCTCGGAAAATAAAGGATCAATGGCATAAGGGTAGCTTCTAAGGTGTCCTACTGTTGCTCTGGTGACCACCACGTCCCTAAAACTCGAATTGACCCGAACACCTCCAACGGTGGTGCTACCTACCTCTCAATGGTGGGATGGCACTACTTTAAAGGATATTTACACAGACGAATTCCTTAGGGTAGGTAGGTTCTCAAGGATACTTGCTCTAATTTCAAAACAAACTGAAATCTTTTCACACCAACACTTTTCAAAAGCTTTCAAAGCAAATTTTTCAAACACTCTGACGTATGAGTCGAACTGAAATTTTTCAAAGAAACTTTTAAAACCCACAATTGAAAAGCAAGCAAACAATTTTGAAAACACATTGAGCAAGTACCTAAGAGCCCATGGATAACCATGGATAGAAAGGGTGCTAACACCTTCCCTTTCTATAACCTACCTCCCGAACCGAGAGCAATCTCTTTAAAGGAATTTTTCTGTGCTTTTGTCCTTCCTGTTTGGAGAAAATAAAAGACGGTGGCGACTCTTGCTTACCGCGACATTTCGCGAACCAGCTTTAAAACAGTCAGTTCCAGATCCACCGATCACAGAACTGGCGACTCTGCTGGGGAATAACTTAAAGTGAGGTGTACCTTAGGGCTAGTTCATAACTGTGTTTTCAATTGTTTTCCTTGTATGCTTTAAAATTGTGGGTTGCTTGGGAGTTCTATAGATCCTAACCCGGATCTGGGGGATACCTTCTTAGAAAGTAGCAACAAGGCTGTGAGGGAACTGTGCGGGGTATACCGACATGGTTGAAACAGTCTGCTACGTTGATGTGGCACTTTGGTGTGTACCGGTAACCCTTGAGTCAGTCAAGGAGAGTACGGGGCCTCCATGTGGTGTCATGAAGCATCAACAGACCTTAGGAACCTTAATTGAACAATCTTGGCCTCTTTAGGGTAGTGAGATAACTGACTTTGGTGCAGTCCGAGGTTGGTTGATACTCGATACTACACTCAATTGAGGGTTGCTTTCCTGGAATATTTCGGTCGCCAGTTCAGTGGCTAAATCGAAACGATGAACAATGAAAGCAATCCCGTGATATTGGGAACCTTAGAACCCGGTTACTTTGATAGGACAGGTTGAACCCACCAACTTCAAGAGGGTACTACCCAGACCCCATGCTGGCCTTAAACCTTAAGGACCTGCCTTGTGTGCCTTGTGTGCCTTACATGTTTGTCTTTGTAAATATCTGTGGTGTGTTTAATCATAGCATCATGACATCATCCAGCATCATATGCATTGACTAACCATTTCAGGGGTTCGAATTTTCATCTTTGTTCTTGTTTTGTAGGACATGGAAACTGTTCGTAGAAAGACAATTCCAATCAGTCTTGTAAGGATCCCTCCTCAGCTTAAGGAGCTTATATCCAGGATTCCCAAAAACTCTTCATTCAGTGAAAGGCATGGAAGCCTCATCAGCTTGGTCAACACCAATATTGAGGAAGATATGTTAAAAGTCCTGTTCCAATTCTTTGACCCTCTGCATCACTGTTTCACCTTCTTGGACTATCAGTTGGTACCTACATTGGAGGAGTTCTCCCGACTCCTGAAGATCCCTATTCTTGATCAGCTACCCTTCAACGGTACAGAAAAAGAACCTAAGCTTGAAGAGATTGCCAAAGCCTTGCACCTACAGTCATCTGACCTCAAGGGACATTGGGAAGTTAGAAGTGGTATCAAAGGGTTCTTAGCCAGGTTTCTGTTTGAAAAGGCCTATGATTGTTGGAACTCCCTTGACTTGCAAGCTTTTGAAGAGGTTGTGGCCCTCCTTGTTTATGGTTTGGTGTTGTTCCCTAACCCAGATCAGCTCATTGACATCAGTGATGTCCAGATCTTTATGTCCAGGAATCCTATACCTACGTTGTTGGGGGACCTCCTTCACTCATGTTACACTCGAACCATGAGAAAAAGAGGTGTCCTTATGTGTTGCACTCCTCTCCTGGGAAAGTGGTTTATTTCGCACCTTCCACAATCAGTCCTGAAGAACGAGCGGGGTTTGAGATGGTCACAACGGTTGATGACTCTTACACATGCAGATATACATTGGTGCCCTAGGTCCAGAGAAGATGTCACTATCATTGATCGTTGCGGGGAGTATCCTAATGTTCCTTTACTTGGAATCAGAGGGGGTATTACTTATAGTCCATGCCTGGCTTGGAGACAATTTGGTTATGCTCGGAGGGATGGTCCTCATGACATGTTGATTCCTAACATAGTTTTTGACTTCGACAACGATACTCAAGGACTTCGCCAGAGATTTATCAGAGCTTGGAGGATGCCTAGTAGGATAAACAGCAAGACACTGGGGCACAGGAACTCCATCCCTTTGGAGCCTTACCTCAAGTGGGTACGAGCCCGCTCTCAGAAATTAGTAATGCCTTATCCTCACATGCTTCCAGTAATCAAAGAGCCTGCCTTGGAAGGAGAGGTGTCTCATGTTATTCAACACCCTGATATGCCCACATCCTGGGAAGAGATGCAGAAGAGCTGGATCCAGCTTAAGGAAGAGCGGAATTCTCTTGAGACTAGTTTGCCTGCTAGTGAAAAGAAGGTCTTGGAGCTCACCCGCCTGTTGCACGAGGAAAGGAACCTCAATACTTACATAGCTCCAAAGAAGATGCGCAACATATTTTGGGATTGATTTGATCTTTTTGTACTTTTGCCCATGAGGCTTTTGATGTATTAAACAATGATTTTCTTAATAATAACGTGTGTTCCTTTTGGTCTACAACAAATTTGAATTTTCGAACTCTTGAATGCATCGCATAAACACATATCATTCATCATATGCATCATAGGTACTCTTCTTTTCAGGTTGTTTACTGTTCTTCGCTGTTTATTTCAGCATCATGAATCCTGAATCATCAACTGATGCATCTATCAAGGCTCTTCAGGCGCAGAACGTCCAATTTCAGGCGCAGAACGCCCAATTTCAGGAGCTGATCAAGGGCTTGGCTCAGGGTCAACAAGAGTTGAAGACCATGCTTTTGAAGAAGACTAAGAAGAAGAGGAGGACTGTGCTATTTAACACTGGGCGCAGACTCGGGAATACTTTGGTTGAAGCTGAAAGGACTCCTCCATCTGTGACGGAAGGTAGTCACCAAGAAAGGGAGGTCACTACTCCTGTGGGCTCTGATACTGAAACAGACTTCAACGACGAACAGTACCCTCCTGCTGAAGACCGGTACAAACAGCTGGAAGACAGATTAAAGGCTGTGGAAGTTCAACGGGTACCTGGATTGGATTTCGGAGACTTGGGGTTATCTACTGGAGTGGTGATCCCACACAAGTTCAAAACACCTGCCTTCGTGAAGTATGATGGGGCTTCCTGTCCCAAGATGCACCTCCGTTCTTATGTAAGGAAGATCCAGCCTTACACAGCAGACAAGAACCTTTGGATCCACTTCTTCCAGGAGAGTCTTTCAGGGACTCACCTCGACTGGTTCTATCAGCTGGATGGAATCAGCATTCGTAACTGGGAGGATCTGGCCACTGCTTTTTACAAGCAGTATCAGTATAATGCCGACCTCGCTCCTACGCGTACCCAACTCCAGGGTATGTCGCTAGGGTCGGGTGAAGGTTTTAAGGAGTACGCTCAGAAATGGAGAGACCTGGCTGGCAGGGTGCAGCCACCATTGACGGATCGGGAGCTGGTAGATATGTTCTTGGGGACCCTATCTGGTCCATTTTTCAATCATCTCATTGGTAATTCCTCTGCTGGGTTTACTGATCTGATCCTGACTGGTGAAAGGATTGAGGCCGGTATAAAATCGGGGAAGATACAAAAAGTTGCCTCCTCCAGTACTGAGAAGAAACCCTTCAAAAAGGAGGCTAGTGCTGTATATAGCTCCCGGAGAACAGAGCGACCTGAACACCGCCAATCTGTCAGTGCGGTAATGATTTCCAAACCTGCTGCCGCTCCTCGGCCAACTAATCCTCAAAAGTTTGAAAGACCCCGGAGAGAGTATACCCGGTTAAGCATGACCTTATCACAGATCCTGCCACAGTTGCTATCCACCAATTTAGTGACTGTCAGGGAGGCTCCAAAGTTTCCCAATACTGCGTCTCCCAAGTTTAATCCAAATGCTCGCTGTGCTTACCATTCAGATAGCCCGGGGCACTCTACTGATGACTGTTGGGCACTAAAGAACAAGCTGCAGGACCTTATTGACGCCAAGGAGGTACAGTTTGAGGCATCTGACAAGCCTAATGTGGTGGCGGCTCCCCTACCTGCTCATGGAGTGAATGCTATTGGAGACGAAGACGAAGTGGATGATGCTGAGTTTGATAGCTGGATCTACCCGACAACCGACAGTGGGCCTAACAATTGGAGTGCAAAAGACAATCTCTCTGTTTCTATCGTTACTGAGTAATGAATTTCTTTGTTTTTGATTTGTAATAAACAATAATTTGAGACTATATGGCCCGGTGTCTTACCCGGGGCACCGTGGTTTTATTTATGAGGGCTTTTGTTTGTCACTATCATATATCATGAATAAAAGCATTGGACGTTTTTCACATTTTAAATTTTGCGCTCCTTTTCTTTCCTTTCTTTACATATTGCAAAACAGCTGTATTTACACACACACTCACTCATACAGGTTTCAATCCACTCTGGATCTCACTGGTAACGACTCTGCTACTGCCAGTTATGACTTCGAAAATCCGATCAACTTAGCCGCAGACGAAGGTGAAGATGATTGCGAAGTGCCTGGTGAACTCGCAAGACTGTTACAACAGGAAGAGAGGGCAATTCAACCCCACGAAGAGCCAGTGGAAATAATAAACTTGGGTACTGAGGAAGACCAGAAAGAGGTGAAGATTGGTGCCGACCTAGAGCTCAGCGTGAAGCAACGGTTGAGTCAGATGCTGCATGACTACAAAGAAATCTTTGCCTGGTCCTACGAAGATATGCCCGGATTAGATACCGACATTGTGGTCCATCACTTACCAACTAAAGAAGATTGCCTTCCGGTTAAGCAAAAGGTCCGCCGTATGCGTCCGGAGATGTCTGAGAAGATTAAAGCCGAGGTTATGAAGCAGTTTGATGCCGGGTTTCTTGCAGTAACTTCTTACCCTCAGTGGGTTGCTAATGTGGTGCCGGTACCTAAGAAGGACGGCAAGGTCAGGATGTGTGTTGATTACAGGGACCTGAACAGGGCCAGCCCCAAGGATGACTTCCCTCTACCTCACATTGATGTCCTTGTTGATAATACAGCTCAGCATAAAGTGTTCTCTTTCATGGATGGTTTTTCAGGCTACAATCAGATCAAGATGGCTCCGGAAGACATGGAAAAGACTACATTTGTTACTCAGTGGGGCACCTTCTGCTACAAGGTCATGCCGTTCGGACTAAAGAATGCTGGGGCAACCTACCAACGTGCCATGGTTGCTTTATTTCATGACATGATCCATCATGAGATAGAAGTGTATGTTGACGACATGATCGCTAGGTCCCAGACTGAGGAAGAGCACCTTGATCATCTGCAGAAACTGTTTGACCGGTTGAAATTGTACAAGCTGAGATTGAACCCGAACAAGTGCACCTTCGGGGTAAGATCTGGGAAGTTGCTAGGCTTCGTGGTCAGTGATAAAGGCATTCAAGTGGACCCTGCTAAGGTCAAAGCCATTCAAGAGATGCCAGTTCCTAAGACAGAGAAGGAAGTCAGAGGCTTTCTAGGACGTCTGAATTACATTGCTCGGTTCATCTCACACTTAACTGCTACCTGTGAACCAATCTTCAAGCTGCTGAAGAAAGATCAGGTAGTACGTTGGAATGATGAATGTCAGGCTGCTTTTGACAGAATCAAAGAATATCTCCAAGAACCACCCATCCTTATGCCACCAGTTGAAGGGAGACCTTTGATACTTTACCTGACAGTGCTTGATAATGCAATGGGGTGTGTGCTGGGGCAGCATGACGAGTCTGGCCGAAAAGAGCATGCCATTTATTACCTTAGCAAAAAGTTTACCGACTGTGAGACCCGATACTCACTGCTTGAGAAAACTTGCTGCGCTTTGGTATGGGCTGCTCGCCGGCTGAGACAGTATATGCTGACTCACACTACCTTATTGATCTCAAAAATGGATCCTATCAAGTACATATTCGAAAAGCCTGCTCTGTCTGGGAGAATTGCAAGATGGCAGATGATCTTGACAGAATACGACATTCAGTACACGACCCAAAAAGCCATCAAGGGAAGTGTATTGGAAGACCACCTAGCACATCAAGCTGTGGATGACTACCAATCGATGAACTTCGAGTTTCCAGATGAAAGCATTATGATAGTAACTGACTGTGAAATACCCGGACCGGATGAAGGACCTGAACCAGGATCCCGATGGTCTATGCACTTTGACGGAGCCTCCAATGCTTTAGGGAATGGTATCGGCGCCATAATCGTATCTCCACAAGGTACTCATACTCCACTCACCGCCCGGCTGTGTTTCAACTGTACCAACAACATGGCGGAGTATGAAGCGTGTATCATGGGTCTTCAAGCTGCGATCGACCTGAGGATCAAATTTCTGAGTGTCTTCGGAGATTCCGCTCTTGTGATCAATCAGATCAAAGGAGAGTGGGATACGAAACACCCAAACTTGATTCCTTACAGAGAATGTGTGTTGGCCCTGATCCCCCACTTCACAGAGATAACATTTGAGCACTTTCCAAGAGAAGAGAATCAGTTGGCGGATGCGTTAGCTACAATGTCTTCAATGTTCAAGGTTAAATGGGATAATGAAGCTCCCCGGATCACCATCTGGAAACTGGACGAACCGGCATACTGTTGTGATCTCGAAACTGAATTGGTAACTGAGAAGCCCTGGTACCACGAAGTGAAGAGATACCTAGAAGCTCAGGAATACCCTGAAGGAGCATCTGTCAATGATAAGAAATTCCTGAGGAGGTTTGCAGCCAAGTTCTTTCTTAGCAACGGCATCTTGTACAAGCGAAACCAGGATTCAACCCTACTGCGTTGTGTAGATAAGACTGAAGCAGATAGAATCATGGAAGAGCTACATGAAGGGACCTTTGGTACACACTCCAGTGGACATACCATGGCAAAGAAGATCCTACGGGCAGGGTATTACTGGTCTACAATGGAAGCTGACTGTTACCAACATTCCAGGACATGCCACAAATGCCAGATTTATGCAGACAAGGTGCATGTTCCTCCGGTTCCCCTGAATGTTCTGACTGCGCCTTGGCCATTTGCAATGTGGGGCATAGACATGATCGGCGAGATAAAACCTACGGCATCTAATGGACATCACTTCATCCTAGTGGCAATTGATTATTTTACGAAGTGGGTTGAGGCATCATCCTATGCTACGGTAACCAAGACTGTTGTGGCACGGTTCATTCGGCACAATCTGATCTGTCGGTACGGTGTCCCTGAGCGGATTATTACAGATAACGGTACCAACCTGAACAATAAGATGATCGCTGAGCTCTGCAAACAGTTCAAGATATAGCACCACAATTCTTCTCCTTACAGACCGAAGATGAATGGGGCTGTAGAAGCAGCTAATAAAAACATCAAGAAGATCGTGCAGAAGATGACAGTAACGTATAAAGATTGGCACGAGATGTTACCGTTCGCTCTGCATGGGTATCGTACTTCAGCTAGGACGTCAACCGGGGCAACTCCTTTCTCTCTGGTTTATGGCATGGAGGCGGTCTTGCCGATCGAAGTACAAATTCCTTCTCTCCGGATAATGAAGGATGCAAATCTGAATGAAGATGATTGGATCCAGACACGACTTGATCAGCTCAACCTTATTGACGAAAAGAGGCTTGCTGCTATCTGTCATGGTCAGATGTATCAGAAACGAATGATCAGGGCATTTAACAAAAAGGTCAGACCACAGGAATATCAAGTCGGGGATCTGGTGATCAAGCGAATCATCCTTCCTCAGAGTGATCCAAGGGGCAAATGGACCCCTACGTACGAAGGGCCATTTGTGGTTAAGCATGTGTTCTCAGGAGGAGCCATGATATTAACCAACATGGATGGTGACGACCTTCCTCACCCCGCCAATGCAGACATAGTTAAAAAATACTACGCATGAAAAAGACCCGCTAGGCTGACATGTCTAGGCAAAAATTAGGGCTTCCCGTCGAACCAAAAGGGTTCAGGCAAAATGAAGGGATGAAAATGAAAAATCTGTACACCCGGCAAGTCGAAAACCTGAAAAGGCGGCTTGGGCAAAAATGGGTATCCCGGTGGACTGAAAACCCGAAAGGGCAGTCCAGGCAAAAATTAGGGATAAAAGCGTAATACTATGTCTCATTGGATCACTTTGCATCCAGAATCCGGTATCTACATCAAGACGGCATCGATCAGTCAGCTTCACCCTCAACCAAGGTCATCAAGTGATGAGACGCTCAGAGTTATAAAGGCGATAGCAGAGTTGAAACCCAGTGGATCATTCATACTTCACACAGCTGTTTATTTTCTTTTGTACAAAATCTGTATAAACTCTCTTATTCGGCGACGTACCTCTTACTAGGACGTCAGCCTCTTGTACACGAAACGCCTATTCACAGGCTATTCAAAATCAATACAAATATACTTTTCAGTTAAACGTGTCGACTGTTTTTTCTTTTCCGTTTTGTTTTGCGAAGAACGTCCAAGGTTCAATTTGTGATATATGCATTGACAATAATTTGCTAGCTCATAAATATTTGCATACGAAACAAAGAATTAATTGCAGGTGACACCAGAAACAGGGGCAATAGAGAGTTGTCTGAGCAGTCTAATTGTTCTACCCTCTAAGGTACCAAAGTAGGTTCAGCTAAAGAACCTAACCAGACATCTTAAAATCCCCAGAGGACAGCAAGTCAGTACATTCTTCCCCAAACAAAGTTAACAGGTCTCAAGGAAATTGGGTATCCTCCAGCAAATATCAACATTCCCCAGCAGCAATACATATATTCTTAACAAGCATCCCCGGCAGTCTTGGTCTAAAGATTGTTCCCCGGCGGCATACATCAAAGGAATCACTTCCCCAGCATATCAAAACTTCCCCAGGAGAGTCCCATCCAGTTTCCCCAGGAAAGCTGGAATTCATATCTCCCCAAGCAGTAAGCTTATCCCCAGTAAATGCTGGAAGCTTATCCCTCGCAGAGCACGAACGCGTCGTCCGACTTTATTCAAAGAGTTATTTCCTTAACAGGATATAACTGGGTTATCCTCAGCCAAAAGCCAAGGGAAGGTCGTCGTCAACGTAGTTCTTTCCTATCCCCAGCGAAGTCTATTCACACTTCCAATACAACAACGGTATCCCCAACAGAGTTACTATCAACATTCAGCAAGGCATCACTCTTCCCACAGAGTATCGCTTTCCAGCATGATCGCTAGAGTATCTTTTCTCCCCGCAGAATCTTCCATTCGCCAAGCTTATTCCGCAACGGAGTCATCTTCTCCTACCGGTATCCTTGCAGTTATCATCCCCAGCGGAAGCAAAATCTATTCTTCGACATCAGCCCAGGATACGACTTCCCGGCACCCGTCAAGGATTTACTTTCCTAGACGAAAACATACATAAAACATCACATACATCATTATAGCATGCATAACGCACTGCATCATACGAATCTCATTTATGTTGAGAACATCATTGCTTGATTCATGTCATGCATTGCATATGTCTGACCTTTACCTTTCAGGAAAGATGCAGTTGAAGTTCTCAATCATATTTCAAGACCTAGACCGGTTCAGTTAAATCGTCCCAAGATTTTCCTGATGCTTATCCAGTCAAAGGCCTTCTTTGGTTCAGTTAAATCGTCCCAAGATTTTCCTGATGCTTATCCAGTTGAAGACATTTCAAGACCTAGACCGGTTCAGTTAAATCGTCCCAAGATTTCCCTGATGCTTATCCAGTCAAAGGCCTTCTCTGGTTCAGTCAGATCAACCTTAAGATCTCCCTGATGCTTATCCCATTGAAGACATTTCAAGACCTAGACCGGTTCAGTTAAATCGTCCCAAGATTTTCCTGATTGCTTATCCAGTCAAAGGCCTTCTCTGGTTCAGTTAAGTCGTCCCAAGATTTTCCTGATGCTTATCCCTCTGAAGACATTTCAAGACCTAGACCGGTTCAGTTAAATCGTCCCAAGATTTTCCTGATTGCTTATCCAGTCAAAGGCCTTCTCTGGTTCAGTTAAATCGTCCCAAGATTTTCCTGATGCTTATCCCTTTGAAGACATTTCAAGACCTAGACCGGTTCAGTTAAATCGTCCCAAGATTTTCCTGGTTGCTTATCCAGTCAAAGGCCTTCTCCGGTTCAGTTAAATCGTCCCAAGATTTTCCTGATTGCTTATCCCTTTGAAGACATTTCAAGACCTAGAACGGTTCAGTTAAATCGTCCCAAGATTTTCCTGATTGCTTATCCAGTCAAAGGCCTTCTCTGGTTCAGTTAAATCGTCCCAAGATTTTCCTGATTGCTTATCCAGTTGAAGACATTTCAAGACCTAGACCGGTTCAGTTAAATCGACCACTAAGATTTTCCTGATTCCTACCCAGTCAAAGGCCTCTCTGGTTCAGTCAGATCGACCCTAAGATCTCCCTGATTCTTATCCCAGTAGAAGACACCCCAGATTTTTCTCAACGAGCGTTGTTGAAGTTAAAGTCACCCAAGGCTCTCTTACCATTCATGCTAAGGAAGTAATTATCCCTGGTTTTTTTCATCGCCGTTTGAAGCTCCAGACTCAGCTCCTGTAACCAGTCAGGATACATCAATACCAAGCATCTAAAAATCAGCTCCTGCAACGTGTCAGGTACTCATTTTTCTGTTTTGCAGGTATGCAGGTTCTCGCTAAAGAATCTCCTACGCAATCAAACATCCAGATGGCATCTATAAGCCCATTCCCATCATTGCTAACATGTGAGCGCAAATTTCCGGGCACTCTAGTGTCCAATCATCTTCTACCCTCGGATTACGAAAGGCACGTCAGCCAATCTGCATCCTCAGGTCTAAGAAGATTGAACAGGGGCAACTGTTATACCCCAAAATTTGCCCTCCCATATTCCTCAAGAAATTGCCAAGCCAAGCTGGAAAATTCCCCAAGGGTTGTGCAGTGCAACAGTCTCCCATACAGTCAAAACTAGGGTTTGTGTTCTGATCAAGAAAAGGAAGTGTTCAAAGGTCCAATCAAGTCTCATATGCTTATAAACATGGTCAAGCATCCTCATATCAAGTTTCAAGGCATTCAGCTCAAAATTGCACAGTCAAAACCCTAAATTGCACTACAGTCAACTGTAGGGGCAAAATGGTCATTTGACAGTCAAAAGTTCAAATTTTTGGTCAACATATCATTTTGAAGCCACAAACATCATTTGATCAATGCTTGATCATGATTCTCAAAGTTTGGCTCAGAAATCATCAAAGATGCAAAAGTTGCTATATTTGAACAGCTGAAAAAGTCAACTGAAATTGACCAGGGCATAACTTTCACATGGATTATCAGAAAAATTCCATCCAAAGCTCATTTTGAAGAGAAAGACATTTCCTACAACTCATCTTCATACTTCAAGTCCAAGAAATGCTCTCACAAAAAGTTATCAATTTCAACATTATAGGTCATTTTCATAAGTCAACAAAAAGGGACTTTAAGTCAAAGGCCATAACTTGAGATTGGTAAATCAAAATGACATGGGACCAAAGGCATTGGTTAAAGGACTCAAAGACCTTTCCAAAATGTCCAAGAACATGTGAAAAGCTTAAAAATTGAGCAAGTTATGCCTTGTAGAAGTTGGGAAATTTTTGTGAAATGGCAAAAGTCAACTATCCTTGAAACTCCAATTTTTGACAAAAGGGCCCCATTTTTTCCACTTGGTTCATCCTTGTCATGCCACACACGTGTCCCATGGTTAATTTCAAGACCAAATATTGATTTTTTTTATTTTATTTAATTTTTGATGATTTAATTCATTTTAATTCTTTGAAAATTCAAATAAAATTTAAAAACCAATGGAATAGTGTCATGTGAACTTGGACAATTTCTATGTATCATGAACCAACTCAAGAAATCAGGCTAGGGTTCATTTGCACACTAGGTCTAGGTTTGGGCTAAAAAGAAGGAAACTTGGTTAATGGAAGAAACCCTAAGACCAATTCTCTCACAAGCATGAATTAAGGTCAAAGAGCAAGCCAATTCCATTCCATGATCATCACTGAGTCAAACCCTAGGCCTAACACATCATAAGATGCGCCCAAACAAGCTTTGGCAATTGAAAATTTTTGCATAAAAACACAATTCTGAAATCACTACAAAAGAGTTTTTTCAAGCCTTGATTCATATACCATTAGCATCCTGAGGCAATTCTGAACGCATCCCAATCACTAACATCAATCAAAACGCGAAGAAGCAGTATTGACAACTTAAACTGTACAGAGAATTTTTTGAAATCGTATTCTCAATTCTAAGCATGATCATTGCATTTTAATTACATATTCATGTTCCTCACAAAGTTTCCAAGCTATTCATGGTGTTTGATTTCATTTTTGTTGATCATACGCGAATTTACCATTTTCGAACATTAGGGTTACAGTTTTCTTAAATTGGGGATTTTGCATAGAGGAAAAATTAGGGCTCAAGAGTACCATGGTTGAACTCAGCGCCTAGAGACGAACAAATTCCAACCATCGCGCCCAATTTATGTTTGAAGCTGAGCTATTCGCTATTTTTTTGTAGCTTACCTAATGCAACGCTATAAAAACCGTTGCTCTTGTGTTTGTTTCAGGAAAAAAAGAAAGAAGATGAAGATGTGGCACGCTGTAATTCGTCCATTCAAAATCTCGCGCGTAGTTCAAAGGGGGCTAACCTTTTTCTTTTATAATGTTTGTTGATTAATATATATTAAATGAATTCAAAGTGGCTCAGTGGACAAGTATCAATGCGTTAACCTCAATGGCCTGGGTTCAAGTCCCAGGTCTACACAATTCCATATTATTTTTCAAAATAGAATTCCATGCTTTGCTAATATCCAGGTGCACCATAGGCCATCATGATCCAAACGCATACGTGTCCCAGATGATCATCCAAGGGCTCAGAATCAAGGTATACCATGATCAAAAGTCAATGCGCTGGTACAGAATTCCAAAAGTCAATGAATTCAAACTCAATTGGGCCAGGCTTTTCAAATTTGACCTCCAATTTGGGGCTACCCCCCCCTGGTTTGCATTTATTTTTCTATTTTTTTTCCTTGTTTGATTTTGCTATTTTATTTATTTGTTTAAACATAATTAGTTTATTTTTCTACAAAAACACAAAAACATCACAAAAATCAGAAAAGTCAAAAAATTAATAATTATCTTATTTTAAATATTTTCTAAATAAATACTTGTAAATATTTAGTTTTAATTAGGTTTTCAATTTTAATTCACATTTTTTCCCATAACAAAAAATCCAAACATAGAATTTAGGATTAATGACTTTTAATTTTCTTTTTTTATTTTTCCCTTTTTTCAGAATAATAATATTATTTATTTTCATAAACTAAAAATTGTACATAAATTAATTTAGAATTAAATTAGGTTAGAAATTAAATCTTTTTCTTAAAAACTTAAAAAAACATTAGAACTAGGGTTTAGCATTTTAATTTTAAATAATTTTTCTTTTTTTCTTTTAAATCTAGAAAACACAAAATACCATTTTTCATTTAATTTTAATTTTAGATAACTTAATTATTTTAATTCCTTTAAAGGGTCCAACGCCCTCGCATTTGATTATTTTCTTTTTCGCGCGTTTCATTTATTTCTTTTGTGAATATAATGTACTTGTACCAAAGCCATGTAATAGCTATTAGACATTTCTTTTCTGCAATTTATTTTAAAACGGGTCTGGATTAATTTGGCGTTGTAGACCCTCGCCCTTTGTAATAGCGTAGAACCTTTATCTTTTCCGCACTTTAAATTCCCGCACTTTTAACTGTTAAACAATAACATGAAAGAATGAATGCCCAAAAATAAAATCGAATCGTTAGATCACCAATGCATGACAAGACAAACAATAAACTGAAAATGACACACAATTCACACACCACCCCTAGGGTACGCCTCACTGTTGCCTTCGAAAGGTGATCGTCGAGTATAAGACGTCTTAGTAAGTCCTTATGTTCCATTGATCTAGTTGCCTCGAAACAAGTTGCCTCGGAATGGTTGCCTCGGAAAATAAAGGATCAATGGCATAAGGGTAGCTTCTAAGGTGTCCTACTGTTGCTCTGGTGACCACCACGTCCCTAAAACTCGAATTGACCCGAACACCTCCAACGGTGGTGCTACCTACCTCTCAATGGTGGGATGGCACTACTTTAAAGGATATTTACACAGACGAATTCCTTAGGGTAGGTAGGTTCTCAAGGATACTTGCTCTAATTTCAAAACAAACTGAAATCTTTTCACACCAACACTTTTCAAAAGCTTTCAAAGCAAATTTTTCAAACACTCTGACGTATGAGTCGAACTGAAATTTTTCAAAGAAACTTTTAAAACCCACAATTGAAAAGCAAGCAAACAATTTTGAAAACACATTGAGCAAGTACCTAAGAGCCCATGGATAACCATGGATAGAAAGGGTGCTAACACCTTCCCTTTCTATAACCTACCTCCCGAACCGAGAGCAATCTCTTTAAAGGAATTTTTCTGTGCTTTTGTCCTTCCTGTTTGGAGAAAATAAAAGACGGTGGCGACTCTTGCTTACCGCGACATTTCGCGAACCAGCTTTAAAACAGTCAGTTCCAGATCCACCGATCACACGCGGCAAGGTTGAAGTTTGACTGTACGAACAACATGGCTGAATATGAGGCATGTATTATGGGTCTCGAAGAAGCAGTGGATCTAAGGATTAAGATTCTTGATATATACGGAGACTCAACATTGGTAATTAATCAAATCAAAGGAGAATGGGAGACTCGTCATCCTGGTTTGATCCCTTACAAAGATTATGCTAGAAGATTGTTAACCTTCTTCAACAAAGTGAAATTACATCATATCCCTAGAGATAAAAACCAAATGGCTGATGCTTTGGCTACTTTGTCTTCAATGTTTCAAGTGAATGGTTGGAACGATGTGCCTACAATCAGAGTTATGCTCCTCGACATACCTGCTCATGTGTTCTCAGTAGAAGAGATCACCGACGACAAACCTTGGTTCTATGACATTAAACGTGTTCTTAAAACTCAAGAGTACCCGCCTGCGGCATCCAATAAAGATAGGAAGACATTGAGGAGATTGGCAAGTAGTTTCTTCCTCAATGAAGAAGTATTATATAAGAGGAATTATGACATGGTCTTGCTCGGATGCATAGACAAACATGAAGCAGACCTGCTGATGCAAGAAGTACACGAAGGATCCTTTGGCACCCATGCCAACGGACATGCAATGGCTAAAAAGATGTTGAGAGCTGGTTACTATTGGATGACGATGGAATCTGATTGCTACAAATATGTGAAGAAATGTCATAAATGCCAAATTTATGCGGACAAGATACATGTGCCGCCGACCCTCCTCAATGTTATCTCTTCACCTTGGCCTTTCTCTATGTGGGGCATTAATATGATTGGAATGATTGAACCCAAAGCTTCAAATGGTTATCGTTTCATCTTGGTAGCGATCGATTATTTTACTAAATGGGTGGAAGCAGCATCTTATGCTAATGTAACCAAACAGGTGGTAGTTAGATTTATCAAGAATCAGATCATTTGTTGATACAGCATCCCGAGCAAGATCATCACTGATAATGGCTCGAATTTGAATAACAAGATGATGAAAGAGCTTTGTGAAGAGTTCAAGATCGAACATCATAACTCTTCTCCCTACAGGCCAAAGATGAATGGGGCTGTTGAAGCTGCTAACAAGAACATCAAAAAGATTGTCCAGAAGATGGTGGTAACTTATAAAGATTGGCATGAAATGCTTCCGTTTGCTTTACATGGATACCGTACTTCAGTTCAAACTTCAACAGGTGCAACCCCATTTTCCATAGTTTATGGCATGGAAGCAGTACTCCCCGTGGAGGTTGAGATCCCGTCTATAAGAGTGTTGATGGAAGCTAAACTTTCTGAGGCTGAATGGTGTCAAAGTAGATATGATCAGTTGAATTTAATTGAAGAAAAGAGATTGACAGCGTTGTGTCACGGTCAACTATATCAGCAGATAATGAAGAAGGCTTTTGATAAGAAGGTTCGACCACGCGAGTTCAGAGAAGGTGACCTCGCGCTCAAGAAGATATTATCTTTCCAACCTGATTCTAGGGGAAAGTGGGCTCCAAATTATGAAGGACCATATGTCGTTAAGAAGGTTTTCTCTGGAGGTTCCATGATTCTCACAAATATGGACGGTGAAGAACTCCCGCGCTCCGTGAACGCCGATGCAGTCAAGAAGTATTTCGCCTAGGTTTGAGTTGACAGTTTGCTAAGTTGAAAACCCGAAGGGGAGGCTTAGGAAGGCTTTTGGTCAGACCAGTCTTGGCATCTGAACACATCTCAGAATTCGAAGTTGTTATGGAGAATAGTGATCATTGTTTTTGTGTAACCTTTTTCTTTCATGTACTATTTCCCAAACTTTTGTAAACCGTTGGAGTCGCATTGTTAGCGAACTACCATCTTATTAATGAAATTTGAGCATTTATCTTTTTGTGGGCAAATTTAAGCTTGTACGGAAAGATTTGAAACAAAGTTGTTTAACACATTCATATTTTTTAAATATGCCGTTGAATACTGAAAGGAATATTAACAGTTGTTCCGAGGATGGTCAAGCCATGAAATGCAAAACAATACAGTAATTTATCCTTGCATGATGAACATGTTTTATTTCAAAATCGTCATGAGGTGTTGGTTGTGTAAACTTGTGTTTCTTGTGGTACTAAACTTGGTGACTCCCCAGCATTTCCGGTTAAGCTTTGTTTCGGTTATCTTTATTTAAGCAGATTTATGAAGTGTGGTACATTTTGTATCATGTCAGTGGTCTATTTGTGTTAGAAGATTGGATTTGAATACTTTTCTCCCCTGAAGACTTGAGCCTTGTAGCGTGATACACTCTGACGTTGCTTTGTGGTTCCAGTTCCAGTTATTTTCTGTCTCTTTAAGATTGGCCGAGTATCTACTATTTCGTGTTATCTTATCATCTTCAAGATATTCCATCTGTCTGTTTTGTCAGCATAACATTCATTTACTCATTTACACTTATATCACGCATGCATATTCATATTTGTCATTGATTTTTGGGTCGTATACCTTGTTTATGTTTATTCAAACAGCGTACATGTTTCTTTCCAAGTAGAATGTTAACTTAGGCAAAAAATGTGATTCCTTTCTAAATTCCCCAAATGAGCTAATCCTCGTGGATGAATTTTGGATTTAGCCTTCCTTGTCCATCTCTGGATAGGATGAATCCCCAATCGAGTTATTTTCTCATTGGGTGGAGTCTTGTTTGACTGTCTTCTCTCTGGTTTACTCCTGGAGGGAGTTTTTGTCTCTTGCATAGGATATCTCGTGATTTTTCTCCAAGCTAAACAACCTAGATGAATGGTGCATTTATTTTGCGCATTTAAGTATCTGATCTCCTCAGGAAGGATCTATTCATGGTTCCCTTTGAAGAAGATTTTATTCTCTGGTAGTGTTATCGCAACTTTCTTCTGAAATATTTTTTGGAAAACAGCAAGCGGTGGTCTCTTCATGAGCAACTTGTGCGTTATTATTACTTTAGGAAAACAGCAAGCGACGGTCTCTTCATGAGCAACTTGTACGTTATTATTTTTTGGAAAAATGGCAAGCGACGGTCTCTTCATGAGCAACTTGTGCGTTAGTATTTTTGGAAAACTGCAAGAGGTAGTCTCTTCATGAGCAACTTGTGCGTTATTATTTTTGGAAAACGGTAAGCGGTTGTCTCTTCATGAGCAACTTGTGCGTTAGTATTATTTTTGGAAGACAGCAAGTGGCGGCTTCTTTATTTGAGCAGCTTGTTTGTTATTGGTATTTTTTTTGGAAAACAGCAAGTGGCGGCTTCTTTATTTGAGCAGCTTGTATGTTATTGACATCCCTGGACGACAGTAAGTGGAGGCTTCTTTATTTGAGCAACTTGTATGTTATAGCATTTTTGGAAGACAGTAAGTGGCGGCTTCTTTATTTGAGCAGCTTGTATGTTATAGCATTTTTGGAAGACAGTAAGTGGCGGCTTCTTTATTTGAGCAGCTTGTTTGTTATTGACATCGTTGAACGACAGCAAGTGGCAGCTTCTTTATTTGAGCAGCTTGTGCATCTACAACCATATTATTATTTCAGCATTAATTGGTATCCCTCTGAAAAATTTCACAGAGAAAGTTTGTTATGAAATCTCTACCTTCAGAAATCGGTAATCCGTTATCAGCAAAATTGATACATCTTTTGTCTATCTTTGATCTCAGGTTGTGAACACACCTTTATCTTGGGTCAATAATAATTTATTTTGTGGCCTATGCAGGACGTCTTCTTTGTTAGGGTCAGAGGTCATATTCTCTCAATTTTTATTCGCCGTCAAGAGTCTATCATTCGAAGTCGATGACTCATTTCCCCAGTAGTGTATAATCTATGTTCTTGTGGTTTGTTGGTGTTTGGTTTCTCCGGCATTATTTTGTCTCATACAATATCATTCTCCATAAATTTAAATACTACATTCATATCATAAACATGATGGCATTATCTTAGGGCAAAAATTACGTATTATGTATTTAAGTACCTTCAATCTCGCCGAGACGAAGATTTAAATCTTCATATCTCCGGATAGAAGAAACTTAAATAGGGGAAGCTATCATACCCCAATTTTTGACCTAAGATCCCTGTTTCATTTGCATTATTTTATATACACATCAAGGTCACAAAATACGGTAGGTTTCAAACGTTTCGTTGTCAAGCTTTGACTGTGTAGAAATTATCGAGTGTTGTGAGCATTTTACGAATGACTAACCACTAATCAAGCACGAAGTGCATGTTTTGCTGTTTTATTTTCATGTGCAGAAAATAGGTCTGAAAGAAGAGCATTAGACGTTGTATGTCGATCAGGATTTCGAGTCTCAGAACATAAATGCTGTCATTCGTTAATTTCCAAAAGACTGGTTCATCAAAGAATTTCAGAGAATTGTGCGTTTATTTCCACACTCTGTCCAGCAAATGGTCTTCGTTTTCTCTGAATATTTTTCAGGAAGAACAGTCAAAATTCTACCGGCTTTGGTTCATGTGCGTTTCACTTTATTCTAAAATACAAGAAAAAATACGTTATACCGTCATTTTCGATTTCTTGGACTAAAAGTCATCTGTAAATTTTCTCACGACGTGGGTTGAATTTCACCAAAATGGGATAATTAAATTCACAACTGTTCTAGAAGAATTTATTCGGAATATTCAGAATATTTGGAATTTTTTTTATTTGAATCTAAGTAATAATTAAAGAGGAGCTATTCAAGAGTTTTCATCCAAGAATATTTATTTATCACATGAGATATTTATTCAAGATTATTTTTGTGGTTATTTTGGAAGATCTACATCATGGTTATTTAAATACATTGAAGTATTATTTCAAGAAGTTAGTGGGGAATTCTATTTAATTACATGAGGAATTTTATTTGGTTACAAAATTAATCCATGTGATTTATTTAGATTTCTATTACAAAAGTGCAAGATTAAAGTCCAAGACTTGCATTATTATTTATTCTTCATTCAACAATTCATCCAAGTACTATTCAATTATTTCCCAAATTTAAATGGAAGATCTTGAATTTTTATCAAGGTATATCAAGATTCATGTTTATGTGAAGATTCAAGATTATTCATAACTCTCAAAGAATGGAAATATATTGAAGAATGCATATTTATTCAATGTTACAATTTATTGGAGTTTATTACAAAGTTGCAAGAAACTACAAGTTTATACAAGGTTTATTTTCAACATAAAAAATTCAGCAAAGTGCTAGTGCAGCCCATGTTTGCAACCTTTCTTCAAGCCCATTTTGTTGCATTTTTGTTGGTCAAATAATGCTCCAAATAACCTGAAAAAACAGCAAAGAGAAATTTTGTAAAATGCTACAAAACAGTAAAAAAATAGCAACATACAGCAGCTCCAAGTGCTGCCAAAAACCTGCTCCAACCTGCATCAATGTAGCAGCAATTTGTATCCAAATGGCTAAAGCAATTTGTGAGAACAAAGTATAGAAACAGCTTGCCAAAACAGTGTGAATTTCTACTGTTTTCCCCCCTCAAATCCTCCACACTCCACTATAAATAAGAGCTTTTGTCAACACAAAGAGAGGAGAAGAAAAATTCAACAGTAAAAGAAAACAGAAAATTGGTGTGGTTCTAAGAAAAATTCAGCAAGTAAGAAAAACCAGAAAAAATAGAGTGTTGTTCTAAAATTTTCAGCAAGAGTGAAAACATAAAATTAGTGTGGTTCTAAGAAAAATCCAGCAAGGAGAAAAGATAGCAAATTCAAGGAAGGTTACCGTTTTGTTAGAAGCCCCATCGGAGAGGCTCCGATAGGTATATTCTTTTTCTCCTCTCTATCTACTGTTGCTCTATTGTTGCATATGTTCATGCTTGAATCATTTGCTGTACCATTTTTCTTTGCCATGTAATATTTGCTTTATCATTTTTTTGTTTTGTTGTACTGTATTTGAGTTGATTTGCTGCATGATTGTTAGCATATTTAAACATGTTAGTATTCATAATATTGGTAATAATAATAAGTGTAATAAAAGCTTACTTCTTGCTGTCCAATACTTGTTATCCATCTTGCTGTCCCAAAATCAAAAAAATACCTTTGCTGTCCCAAAAATATTTTGTTGTCCCAAAAAATATCTTTGCTGCCAAAAAACATTTTGGTTATCCTTTTTGCTGTTACCAAATCTCAAAGTCCAAAAATATTTTGTTGTTACAGTATCCAAAAATATTTTGTTAGAAATATCCAAAAAATAATATGCTTTTCTAATATCCAATATTTTAAAAAAAATATGTTGTTGTTATATTTTTTAAAAAATATATTGCTGTTCCAATAAAAAAAATTTGTTTTTGTTAGAATATTTAAAATATTTTGCTATTCCATATCAATATCCAAAAATATTTTTTTTCTGCTGTTCTAGTCTAAAAAATCAAAGAAAAACCTTTTGTTCTAATAATAAAAAAAACATTTATTCCAATATTTTTAAAACCATTTATTCCAATATTTTAAAAACCATTTATTCCAATATTTTAAAAACCATTTATTCCAATATTTTTAAAACCATTTATTCCAATATTTTAAAAAAACATTTGTTCTAATAATCAAAAAACCATTTATCCCAATATTTTTAAAAAACCGTTTGTTCTTAAAATCCAGAAAAAAATTGCTGCAATCTTCAAAAAAACGCTAACCTGTACCAAATTCCCACGTTTTTTAGTACAACAAAAAAAATCAGAAATAATGACCCAAATAGAAATCGTAAAAGAAAAACTCAGATCCAAATCCACCCATTTTTGTTTTCTGCTAAAACATAGTCTTTTCTGGAAATGGCATCTGGACTGAAAGTGAGTGGACCGTATGTTCAGTAATGGAGGAGTAATGGCCGGATCTGATGGTGAAGAGAGAGGAAGGGACATACCTTTTTTTCTTGTTGAGAGAGGAAGCGGCAGTTATTTGTTGTTACAGAAAGAAAGAAATCGGATCTGTTTGCGCAGTGGGGGAAGAAGAAAGTTTGAGTGTTTAAGGAAGAAGAGGGGGTTCGGATCTTTGAGAGGGAGGAAGAAAAGAATTTGGGTCGGTGATGAGGAGGAAGAAGAGAGAGCTCGGATGTGAGAGAGAGAGAAGGAAGAGAGTGTTTTTTTCATGAAGAGAGAGGAAGTGTTGTTTTTGTTTTACAAGTTCTTGTTACTGCTTTTGTTTTTCTTTAAACATAATAATAATAACAAAATACTTTTTCTCTCTTCCCAAGTAATAACATAAATATTAATAATAATTTTTTTTGTTTCTCCATTTCCCCATGTTACAGCAAAACGCGGCGCCCTCCCTCTCCTAGGGTTTACTTCTTTTTTTCTTTTTCTATTCCCTTGACCCGGTGGCCCATTAGGCCCAAGTTAGTCCATTCCGATTTCATTATTTTTTTCCTTATGTTTTATTTGACTTATGAAAATTAATGAATAATAGTACAACTTAATTGGCAAAGTGTGTTTACAGTAATCTAAGTGTCTTGGGTTCAAGTCCTTTTCTGGGTCACTTTTCTATCTTTTATTTCTTTTGGCCATATTATTTAACATAATTAAATATTAATTTAGTTTGCTGTATAATTATTAACTATTATAAAAACACATAAAAACATGCTTAATTAAAATTCATCTTTAATTTTTGTCAACATACTATTATTTTTATTTTGTGTTGTTATTTATTTAATTATTCGAAAATACATGTTTCATGATTTAATTTTTGTTATGTGTTTAAAATCTATGATTGCGTAATATAATCTTCATGTACTTTTGATTATTTATTTAATTGTTAAAATGCATGCTAGTATGATTTAAATTTTATTAGTTAATTATTTAATTATAATTTTAATTAATTAATCGTTAATCCGCATATGATTCGTCCGTTTCAATCCAAGGGAATCGATTAAATTTTTGTCGACTTCATGTCATCAAACACATAGCGCGAATACCCTCATTCATCTTCCGTTTATTATTTTGTTAGAAACTTAAGATAATTTTCCCGAATATTCAATTTTTCAAAACTCATACCCTTTAAGTCAAAAACTTCGACGTTAGGTCGTTGTATTTTCGAAAACTCGTCAAATACCCATTTTTGGCCAAACAATTTATTTTTAATCAAACAAACTTTTTTTTAATAAACAAATATTTCAAAAGGTTCCTATAGAATACTATAGATGCATTGGGCGCTAATACCTTCCCATTGTATAACCAACCCCCGAACTCTACATCTCTTTTCAAAACGCCTTGTATTTTCATTACTTTTAAAAGTATTATTTTACATTGCATACTTTAGGGTTTTATTTCGCTCTTTTCCCTTTTCCCTTGGAAATAATAAAGCGCGGTGGCGACTCTTGCTTTTGTGAGACGAATTAATTAATAATTCGATCTTCGATTTACCCCGCTACATTTTTTATCGCTACACATTTAACCAAAAAGAAACCAATACTTGACATTATGAGTCAAGATAGAATTCCCATTCTTTGGATTGAAACTAAGCAAGAAAATATACTAAACCTCTTGTGAGAATCAAACTTCAAGTGTATTAATTCTTCACCAAAATTGGGCAGAGTAACGACTGTATACGGGTGAATTCCAGATTACGAACAAAGTATGTAATCATAATAACCTGCACATAAATCAAACAAACAACCCAATGTTTTGAGGTAAACCTCAAGAACTCCAAACAAAATATCAATAAAGGTCACAAGGTCTCCAACATAGGTCAAGGTCTTTAATCCTAAGTCCAAGAAGTCCAATGCTCCATAATGCCATGGATAGTAACTGTTGTACCCCAAAATTTTCCCTCCCATATTCTTCAAGAATTGCAAAGAGCATGCTTCAAAATCTTCCCAAGGGTTGCATAGTTCAAGGGCCTCCTAACAGTCAAAAATTAGGGTTTTGGTTCTGACAAATAAATTGAAGTTTCCAAGGGTCCAATCAAGTCCCACATGCCTACAAACATGGTCAAGCATCCACATACCAAGTTTCAAGACTCACAGCACAAAATTGCACAGTCAAATGCCCTAATTGCTCAGCAGTCAACTGTAGGGGTAAAATGGTCATTTGACAGTCAAAAATTCAAATTTTTGGTCAACATCTTATTTTGAAGCCACAAACATCATTTGATCAATTCTTGATCATGATTTTTAAGGTATGGCTCAAAAAGTCTCAAGATGCAAAAGTTTCCATATTTGGACAGTTGAAAAAGTCAACTGTAACTTGACCAAGGCATAACTTCCACATGGTTTGTCAGAAAAATTCCATCCAAAGCTCATTTTGAAGAGAAAGACATTTCCTACAACTCCTCTTCACACTTAAAGTCCAAGAAATGCTCTCACAAAAAGTTATCAATTTCAACATTATAGGTCATTTTCAAAAGTCAACAAAAAGGGACTTTAAGTCAAAGGCCATAACTTGAGATTGGTAAATCAAAATGACATGGGACCAAAGGAATTGGTTAGAGGACTTCAAGAACTTTCCAAAATGTCCAAGAACATGATCAAAGCTTAAAAATTGATCAAGATATGCCTTGTGGAAGTTGGGAAATATTTGGGAATTTTGAAAAGTCAACTTTGCTTCAAATGCCTTAAAATTGCTAATGGGCCACATTTTCTTCCAAGATTCATCATCCAAAGGCTATGCACGACCATTTGGCCCAAAGGGGATTTATTTTATCATTTTTATTATTTTATTTGAATTTTTAATAACTATTAATTCATTTAATTAATTAAAATATGAAAAAATGCTAAACAAATGAAGTTGAATCTTTTTATGCAGCATTTGCTCTCCTTAAAGACTCAAGATTCGTGCACAACCCAAATTGGAAAGATTGGCCATGATTGGAATCAAAAACATGTGAAAAAGATTTGAAAAAATATTCATGGAAAATCAAATATCTCATGTATCAATGCATTGATCTTTTTGCTCAAGATTCAACCCTAATCCATCCCATACATAAGTCAGAAGCAAAACCTAATGCTAAGAACCTGGAAGCTGCGCCCAAAACCTCTTATGCACTTTGCAATTTTTGTGAAAAAAAATCAAAACTGAAAACACCATTCCAAAGCGATTCAAGGCTTCCAACCAATTGAAAAAGCTTCCTAAGATATCAAGGAGCCTAACTGAATCCTTTTCCACGCTTCCAGCATCAAGAATTGGTATATGGAGATCAAACTGTGTCAAACTTTTTGCATATTCGTGTCTCATGATTCATGCGTTGTTTTCAATTTTTAATGATTGATTTGTGTTAATTTATTCATTCTAAAGCTAACCATGTACTTTAATTGAGTTTTCGTGCCCTAGATGCAAAGTTACCATTGAAGCTTGCTAGGGTTTCATGACTGTAAATTTGGGGCTTCTTTGTTCTGGAAAAATTAGACCACACGACCAGGACTGTTGGATTCAGAAGCTTCACGCGAATTGAACACACATGTCGCGCTCAATTTATGAGCCACCATATGCTAATCGCTATTATCCTGTTCTTCATTTAGTGGGGGTTTAAAAC
Organism: Vicia faba; assembly: GCA_948472305.1. Lineage (NCBI taxonomy): Eukaryota > Viridiplantae > Streptophyta > Magnoliopsida > Fabales > Fabaceae > Vicia > Vicia faba. The sequence continues at coordinate 1,645,734,565 of OX451739.1, read as the reverse complement.
CCCCGCTATCTAACTGTTTTTTTTCAGGGCAAAACACACCAACGAGGAAGAAGATGAGTTGTCATAGCCTGGTTGGATCATTCAAATATTTTAGCGCGTTTTCTTGTTTTTACCAATACGCGTGCTTTTTCACATATAATAATATTATCCCATTATATTTATGAATGAACACGCAGCTCAGTTGGTGGAAAGCATCGTTGGCAAGCTTTGGGACCTGGGTTCGATCCCCAGGTCCCCTACTTTATTTCATATTTTTCTTCCTAATGTGGTTCTGTGTAGCTTGCATTCTGAAGCCTACCATGCAACCTTAGATCCAAGCGCGCCACATGTCTCAGAGCACCAATCCAAAGGTCAAGATTTGAAGAACACCATGGGCATAAGTCAGACGTGTCACACACAAGCCAATAAAGTCAACCAGGCCAGGAATTAAATGGGCCTAATTGCTGGCCAAATACCTCCAAATTGGGGTCAACACCCCCAAGTGTTTGTATTTCTTTTCTTTTTCTATTCTTTTTTATTATTTGTTTTAATTCATTTATTTCCTTTTAATTCATAAATCAATATTTTCCTAACATAAAAAATAACAAAAAAATCAGAAAGTCACAAAATCAAAATATATTTTATTTAGTATTATTTTTGTAAATAAAGTTTATTAATTAATTTAGTTTTAATTCTAGATTTAACTTTAATATTTTTTGTAATAAACTAAAAAATGTAGAATTAGGGTTTTATACTTTTTTGTCCTTTTTTTCTTTTTTACCCTATTTAATTATTTATTATTATTTTGTAAATAAAATTTGCCATGTAAATAATTAGGTTAATTTTAGATTTAATTTTAACATTTTTTTTTATAAATTAAAAATAGTTAGAATTAGGTTTCAATTTAATTTTCTTATTAAAAATTCATAAATACAAAAAACTCAAAAAATAATTTCTTTTTCTCATTAAATTTAATTAATTTCATAATTGTAATTTAATTTCCTTAAAAGGGTCCAACGCCCTCGTATTCCCGACTTTAGTTCTCTTCGCATTTTTATTTCCTTTTGTGAATATTCATGTAATTCTCCCAAAGCCATGTAATAGCTTAATTAGATATTTATATTTTTCGCACTTTATTTTATTCAAATCGGGTCCTGGATTAATTTGGCGATGTGGATCCGCGCCTTTGTAATAGCGTAGGACCTTTTATATTCCCGCAACTTTTAACTGCTAACTATTGCATGAAAGAATGAATGTCAAAATAAAAGCAACGCGTAGATCACCAATGCAAGAACAAGATAAATGTAAATGAACACACAAATCACACACCACCCCTAGGGTACGCCTCACTGTTGCCTTGCCCCTCGAAAGGTGATCGTCGAGTAGAGGACGTTTTAGTAAGTCCTCATGTCCATGAACATGGCATGAGGGTAGCTTCTAAGGTGTCTTCCTATTGCTCCGGTGATCACCATGTCCCGAACCCTCGAATTGACCCGAACACCTCCAACGGTGGTGCTACCTACCTCTCAATGGTGGGATGGCACTACTTTAAGGACATTTACACAGACGAATTCCTTAGGGTAGGTAGAGAACTCTAGATACTTGCTCTAATTTCAAAACAATCCAAAAAAAATACTTTTTACACCGACACCTTTTCAAAAAGCTTTCGAAAGCAACTTTTCAAACACTCTTGAGGACTGATACAAGAGTCAAACTGAAATTTTCAAAGAAACTTTTTTAAAACCCACAGTTGAAAAGCAAACAAACCATTTTTGAAAACACAAATGAGCAAGTATCTAAGAGCCCATGGATAACCATGGATAGAAAGGGTGCTAACACCTTCCCTTTCTATAATCTACCTCCTGAACCGAGAGCAATCTCTATAAGGAATTTTTCTGTGCTTTTGTCCTTTCCATTTGGAGAAAATAAAAGACGGTGGCGACTCTTGCTTCCGCGACATTTCGCGAACCAGCGTTAAACAGTCAGTTCCAGATCCACCGATCACAGTAACCAAATAGTCCAAGTATTATTAAAGGTTTTTATGGTTCATGTTGATTATTAGGTGTCTTAGAAGAGAAAAGAAAAGCTCAAGTGAGCAAAATAAAAATGACACGAAATGTAATGCTTAAAGTAAATGGTACATAAAGCATAAAAAAAATAAAAAGGGCATAAAGTAAAAATAATTTAATAATTAGTGGTTAGTTGAATGACCATCTTGAAACTTGCATTTGGAAATCATTAGAGGATTGGTAGAACCAAAGCCTCCACACAATGAATCTCAAGGTTATAAGATTAAAGGGATCAAATTAACATACTTGGGCTTGCAAACATAGGTTTGGGCCACAAATGATCATTTATTCGAATCGGGACAAAATTTAGCGCTATGTTAAGCAATCGTAAGTGGACTTATGTAGAAGTCACACCTATTTTGAGGTCGGTCAATAGCAATCTATGAACCATTTATTTTGAGACATGATATATAGATCATGCTTCAATAACACTTAGTGCAATGAGAAAGGGACAAGATGAAGAGGGGTGAGAGAGAATATACAAACCACATATGAATTAAATTTAAATCAAACTATTATTAAAATCATTCATCCATTTTTGTGGAGTTAGACTCAACACCATGGATCCAATGATGTTAATAAAGTTCATGATAAAAAATTCAACCCAAGATCAGGCAGAAAATAATCACAAAATAATATTGCATTTAATATATACATTAAAAAAGGTTTTAAAAATATTTAAAATAGAAATAAGGGATAAAAATATCAAGTATGTTCAAATTAATCAAGAAATAAAAAGTAAGACCATAGAAAAATCAGAAATGGACTCAAATATTTTTATAAAATTTTTGGTAATTTTTTAAAGTCAGAAACTACTTTTAAAATTAAAAGAAATGAGTAAAATAAACCAAAAATGATAAAAAATACAAAATTCAGAAATAAAAAATAAGTGAGGTCACAAATATTTGTCACAATATCATTGGATCATTCCATATTTTTTTTCCAGAATTTAAAAATGCATAAAAGTATTTTTAAACATTTAAAACAAATAAAGTAAAGTGAAAATTTATAAAAAATACCAAAACACAAAATAAAATTGTGAAAATATAAAAATCAAAAAGAGAAAAATCAAAAATATATTTCATAATTTTTCCAGATATTTTGGACTAAAAATGAATTTTCTATGATTTTTTGAAATTTAAAACAATTAAATATAAAAATCAGAAAAGAAAATAAAAACCAAAAAAATATGGGCCATCTGATCAATGTCAAAACGCGTTAGTGAACAAATCAAGTGGACCTGGCGCGCTGTGCATGTTATGGACTTTATTGAATCATTAATTAAATCAAATTTAAAAAAAAAGTGGCGTGCCATCATTGGTTGGAAGATGACACGTTGGTCATATTCAACCTCCAACCAATGTAAATTGTAGGTCTCTCAAACTGTAAAATCAGAAGCTCAGACCTATGCCATTCGCTTCGTGTCTTCAAGACGAAGACAACCACACCTTCGCGACAAATTTATATAAACTGTAGCTCAAGTAATTTAGAAGGAAAGTTTTGAAAAGGGATTTGAAATTTCATGGTCAAAACAAGTTTCTAGATGAAAATAAGTGTTGCAACTAGAACCAGGGTAATGAGAGAATCACAATGGTATCAAAGTTTTGAAGAATTGATGAAGGAATCTACCTATTAAAGTTGAGTTACAGAGCTGTGAAACTGGACATCTATGGAGCAATATTGGGCACGATTCTTGAATTTAATTATATGGTGAGTTTCAGGGAAGATCAAGGAAGGTGAATTGATGGAAAAATTTGATTGAAAAAGGCTTGAAAGAAAATTTTGAAGTAGCAGAATTTTGAGTTATGGAACAAGTTTGGCAGGGTGATTCTAGCTATCCAAGCTTGAGGAAATGAATGAGGAATGACCCTCTATTTATAGGGAATCAAATGGAATATTCAAGCGTGTGAAATGATCAAGTTTGGAGGGAAATCATGTGAAGTTGCAAACAAGAAAAGTGTGACCTCTACTTTGATCAAAACTCATCCAAAACGCGCGTTTTGCTATGCTAATCACTTCTGGAAGTTCACTAAACATGTTTAGAAGCAAAAATGCTCAAAATCAAAGTCTTTAGAAGCTAAACCAATGATTTCAAATTCTGACTTTTGAAGAAACTTCAATTCCAAGTTACCAAGTTCAAATTAATGGCATTCTTAGCTCAAGGAGTCTTAGGGTATGATTCTTGATGCTTTAGAAAGATGAGGTTACAATCTTTGCAATGGAAAAATAATGGAATCAAATGGATGCTTGAGATGAAAGTTTCACAGAGTCAAAGTTGGGAAAAAAGGTTGACTTTCCATACTTAGAAATATTTCAAAATTTTCTTCAAAAGTGACCTATAATGTTTTGCATCCAAACATGGCCTTCCACTTGGAATTTATTCTTGACCAAAAAAGATGGAATGAAGTAGATATCTAGAATGACATTTTGAAACTTGAACCATTCAAAATCTCCAAAAATTGAGAGAGTTATGAATTGTTGAAGTTGGAAAAAATCATGAAATGACCTATAATCTTTTGTATCCTTAGGGCATCTTCCATCCATTTTCTCACTTTCCACATGAAAGAAGGCATAAAGTTAACTTCCTCAAGATCATTTTGGAAAAATAATGGGCTCAAGGTGATAAAAATTGGCCAAGTTATGATCATTTGAAGTCACACATGAGAAATTGGGGGTTCATCTGGAGGACTTGTAATCTTTCTTCATCATCAAGCTTATTCCACATGAAAAATCCTTGAAACTTTTGAAGTGATTTGTTGATAACCCTTTGAAGAGAATGATGCTTTTGGAATGATTCAAAAATACCAAAAGATGAGCAAGATATGCTTCTTTGAAGTTCAAAACCCTAGCTCTTAGATCAAGAGAATGCTTTGAGGAACTTTGACAATTTTGAACAGACTTCTTGTACCAACACAAATGCCTTGTAAATAGAAGTTGTTGAGGATGAAAATGAGAACTCATAGCAACCACAACCACTTCCATATCTTGAGAATTGATAGAAATATGCACTTGTGACCAATGGAAACAAGCCCTTGTCCAAGCATGACAACTTCTTCAATCAACCCCTTGTACTTTTTGAATCAAATTTGATAACCTTGAAATGTGGTGAACCAAAATAACCTTGCCATTCCATTTCTTCTAAAACAAATTCAATGGTGAGGTTTGAAATTCTCAAGCTTTATTGACTAGGGCATGGAAATAAACTCATGAACCCATGGAGCAACTTGCTAAATCTCATTTCCTTTACCTACATTTGTAACAAGCAAGACAAACCAACATTGCATTTTATTAATTAAAAGAAGAAATCAAGACAAAAATATTCATGACCACAAAAGAAAACAAGTCAAGGTGCTTGGTGATTCCTCAAAGAGCAAAGCTAAAGATAGGGAGGGGAACCAATAATCCTAATGTGATCTTGTTGTGATGGAATCAACGTGGTATGATGAGAGGACCTTAGGGGAAAAAATTGGGGCACAACAAATAGTGTGTTCGATTGCATACATTTTTGTCTTTGATTAGGGTTGTCTACTTGTTGATTTTAAATCTTGTCATACACACCCTAATTACTAGCATTTTATATGAAATCGGTAAATTAAGGAAATTAAAATCCTAAGATATTACATCACTTTAGGGGATGAGGGATACAAATGTACAAATGGGGATTTGAGAGAAATTAAATCCTAATTATCTATTACAACCATATTGAATTTGAATAGTGTACAAGAATTGCAAGGAATATAAGACATGAATGAAAAGAAAATGAATTTTGTTTTGATTTTGTTAAGGAAAGATTTTGGTTAATTAAAATAATTATGAAAATAAATTTTTTTTTTATAATTATTTTTATATATTCATAAAATAAACATTGTAAATAAATAGTATGCAAAAAATCAACTCAAAGGAGTTGTTTTGATTGGTTTGAAAAATGTTGAAGTTTGTTAAAAAGAAAAGGAAACAAACAAATGATAAAAATTGTTCTGGTCCTACCAAGGTTTGAACCCAGGACCTTATACATAAATGCCTTTCACACGCGCTATTTGTACCACTGGGGTGGTCTGTTTCATCCGTTCATAAGATAACTTCGATTAGGTACAAAATAAACTCGTTTCTGAATGTTTGAAATGCCCAGCCTCTTCTTCTTTCGAGCGCAGGGATATGTATCCGCATGTTAAGCTTTTAAAAGCTTCGATTCTCAACCAAATCGAAAAGTGTAAATATCAAACCTGTCTAAAATTTGAATACAAACCTAACTATGTAACTTTCAAAAGCTACAGATCAGAGGTTAGCACAAATTTGTTTAGTACCAAAATCAAAGCCTAACTAGTCATAGTTGAAATTCCCAATGTATAAGCAGTGACAATCAAAACTAAGGGCGTGTTCAACTTCCTAGATATGATATCTACATATTTTCTTTTATTTGCTAATACAAATGATGTTTGAATGAAAAGTTCCAATTTTAAGAAAACTTACCTCTTGGAGCGAAACTTGAGGGACTTCGACAAATCCTCCAGGAACAATTTGATGATGGAATAAGCCTGCTTCGACCTCCCTGAAGCTATTTCAGCTGCTACTTTTCTTTGAAAGTCACTTGAATCGAAGGTTGGTATGTGGAAGTTAGGAGTGAATCGAAGGGCTCACTAACTTCCTTGAGTGGGTTTTTTGAAGGCTTTGGGAGTGTCCGAAAGGCTGGTATATAGAAGCTAGGGGGTGAATCGAAAGGCTCACTAATGCATGAAGAGTTTTGATATTTTTGTGAGAGTTTTAGAGTGTTTGATGATTTTTTTCACACAACAAAAGTCTCTCCCGCTACTAAAAATCCACCCTTAGATGTGTTGTGGAACATCTTATTTATAGAAGAGTTTGGCTGAGATTTGAGGGGGGAAAACAAATGAAATTTGAACAAATTGAGTATGCTGTCTTCATAGCCTTCGAGGTACAACTCTTGTATGCCAATTTGGTGCAAATATGGGAGCAGCATAGTAGGATTGATTTGCAGCAGTTTTGGAGTGTTGTGACAGCTTGGTGCAAGACTGTTTCATAGTTGTGGAGCAGACTTGGACTTGGCAACACATAGTACTTTGTCCAACAACCTTCGACCAGACTCATCAAGAGACAAAACATAAATTATGTGTTCTTCGAATGGACCCATTGTATGTCCTTTGAATGGACCATTTGAATATTCTTCTAATGGACCATATATGTGTTCTTTGAATCCAAAAAATTCATGTTCTTCAAATGGGCCACCAAATATGTGTCTTTCGAATTCACCCATTGTGTGTCATGGTGTAGAGACAATGTGTTTTGAAGGGTTTAAAGGTGGAATCGAAGCAAGCATGAGGGGAGTCATTACCTTGTGCATGCTAGCATGAGGGAGCACTTGCCTTGTGAATCAAAGCAAGCAGGGAAGAGGCCACTGCTTTGTGGGTGCTAGCATGAAGGAAGTCATTTCCTTGTGGGTGCTAGCATGAGGGAGCACTTGCCTTGTGAATCGAAGCAAATAGGAAAGAGGCCACTTCTTTGTGAATCAAAACAATGAGGGAAGCCACTGCCTTCTGAATCGAAGCAAACCTGTGGGAGGTCATTGCCTTCTGAATCGAAGCAAACCTGTAGGAGACCATTGCCTTCTGAGTCGAAGCAAGCCTGTAGGAGGCCATTGTCTTCTAAATTGAAGCAAGCCTGTAGGAGGCTATTTCCTTCTGAATCGAAGCAAGCAATGAAGGAAATCGTTTTCTTAATCAAAGCTTATGAATCAAGCTTGCTCGAAGGAAGTCAAATGCCCAATCGAAGCTTATGAACCAAAGCAAACTTGCTTTTCTTTGATTTGATGCTTGAGATCCCGATATGATCCATGGAAACTACAAAACTTCCAATTGTAATTGTACAAATTCAAACTCTAGTTTTGAGTCATCAGTGTTGAAGAAGTATCTTGAGCTGATCAAACCTTGTGCAGTCTTGACCCAATAGAAATCTTGTGAGAAAATTCTTGAGAAATGAGAGGGAAAATTTTGGGGTACAACACCTAAATTGTTTTGTTTCATGAGATTAAGAAGTGGAAAATTAGCCAATACCACAGATCCTAGACCAAAAAGGCAATACAATAGGAAAATGGCTAACCCACCCGTTAGCAATGCACAACAAGTTCCTCCTCCTACAGGAGGGAATACGAACGCTTCGAATACAATTGAAGCCATGGAAACAAGTCAATGGACTGTGATTATCCCCTCTACTACAAATGCTACAGTCATACCCCCAAATACAAATGCTTCAGCCATATTATCAAACACACAAAATGAACCTATTATAATGTCTGTGGCCAGTCAAAATCCACCTATAACCCCCATACCTTTAGTAGGTAGTGTCTCTAGAACATATTCACTAGGGTTCACAATCCCAACATCAGATCCAATATATGGCATGCCAACTTCGTTCATGGCAGGACTTCAAAATAACACTTTGACATATACGCGTATGTTAACATCTGCCTTTTCGCCATTACAAGGATTAGGTTCAGGGGTAAACCACATGGCACGAAATAATTAGCAGCCTGGATATGTTTCTCAATTACCTCCTATTACCACAAATACGCAGGAAGTCTTAAGGAAACAAATGAATGATAGTAACCATGAAATGATGGGAGTACTCGCCCATCAAATGAGTAAAATTTTAAACCCATTAATCCAAATCACCACACAGACGAACTTGTAGAATGCACAAGCAAACCAACAAATGGCGGCACAAATTGGGCGCCTTGCAGATTTCTTTGGTGCACCCAGAGAACCAACTCGATAACCACAGCCTACATGGATAAGGGAGAATCAAGGCATCACGTTTCAAGAAGAGCAACCATTGACCAGGCTCAACCAGTGATACACCCAGAAGTCGAAATACAACAACCAGCTCGAAGGGAAGAACCACCCAAATTTCAACAGGCTATTCCCAGGGAGGAACCACGAAGAAGGGCAGTCATGGTGAATCGAAACCAAGATGCTGACGAAGTTCTCCAAGGATTTCAGCAAGATGATATGGTAGGAAATAATAATCTAGTAGCCATAGTCGAAAGAATCATGCCACGAAGTGGAGTAAATATTGGCATGCGAAGGATAAAATATACATCCCTTTTATCTGAATACATTCAACAAACTGAGTTGCCTAGGGGATGGAAGGTGCCAAAATTTACAAAGTTTTCTGGTGACACCAGTGAGTCAATCATAGAACATGTTGCTAGATATCTTACAGAAGTAAGGGATATAGTAAACATGAGAATTTAAGGATTAATTATTTCCCTAGTTCACTAACCAAAAATGCTTTTACTTGGTTTACTACTCTTGCAGCAAAATCCATCCATGATTGGAATCGCTTAGAGAGATTATTTCATGAACAATTTTATGTAGGTTAAACCAAAATCATCCTGAGCGAATTGGCAAATGTTAAGCGTAAATTCAGCGAGCCTATAGACGATTATCTTAATAGGTTCCGTTAGTTGAAGGCAAGATGTTTCACACAAGTGCCTGAACATGAGTTGGTCGAAATGGCCGTAAGAGGATTGGACTTCTCTATTAGGAATAAGTTAGACCCCCAGTATCTGAGAGATATGGCACAACTGGATGACAGGGTTCGATAGGTGGAGAGTTTGGAGATCGAAAAAGCAAGGTCTAACAAAAGCCATAGGAAAGAAAGAGTGGCTTATATCAAAGCCTGATCAGACGAAAGAGATGTCAAAGATGATTTTTCAGAGGTTAAAGAACACGAGATAGACCTTGCAGAGTTAAATCAAGTCCCACCGTGTCCTTGCAAAGTGTTAACACTTACGAATGGGAAAAATCCCGTCGAACCAGAAAGGAATGATAAATTTCCAAAGAAAACCTATACTTTCGAAATCACCAAGTGTGATGAAATATTTTATTTGTTAGTAAAAGATGGCCAGATGATAGTGCCCCCTGGTGCTAAAATTCCTCTGTTAGAACAATGGAAGAAAATGGGCTTTTGTAAGTATCATAATTTCTTAGGCCATAAAACCTCACAATGCTATCTTTCCAGGGACTTGATACAGAGTGCTATCAAGGAAGGAAGGATAAAGTTCAGAGAGAAGCCCAAGAACCTGATGAAGGTCGACACAGATCCTCTTCAGATTGCTGAGACAAACTTTGCAGAGCCTGTAGATATCAACATGGTTGATGCTGTTGAAATCGGAGGAGGTCAACTCACCGCATACAACATATCTGAAGATACTCAGGGGCTAGAGACTGCTGAGGGTCTCATGGGCCAGGAAGAAGGCAATGCTGCTGATGGCAATGCCAAAGTTGCTGGCAAGGCCAAGACTGCTGAGGGTCTCATGGGCCAGAAAGAAGACACTGCTACTGGTGGCAATGCCAAAGTTGATGGTAAGGCCAAGAATACTGAGGGTCTTAGAGTCAGATTCGAAGAGTTTGAGATTGCTGAAGGTCCCAAGTTTGAGGTAAATATGGTAAATCTGAACCAGCTGTCCCCTGAAATGGGGGAGATTGAAAGACGTTTGAAGATGGAGAATGACAGGATGCGAAACGGGCACCAAAAAGTAAGTCTGGTCGAGTATCTTTTTCATTGTCATATGAAGAATACTGAAGGACTAGTGTGTCCTAGGTGAAACATTATGAATGATCAAGGCACTGCAGCAATATACCATAAAGTGTACCAAGAGAGGGATGGAAACAACTGGAGGAGTGATAAACAGTTGCTGCCATACCCAAAAATGGGAGAAATCTATATGGGTTTTCTGGTTCACTGTCATAAGACAGGATTAGAAGTCTTAATGTACCCATGGTGTAGCGCTGTTTATGATAGAAAGAAAGCTGAAGCATTTGAGAGAATTTCGTATGCTCAATGCTGGAACAATCAAAGAAGTAGCAGGGAGAGGTATATAACTAATGCAAAAGGAATTCTGAAAAGGGAAGATATCCTACACCCCAAAGTAAATCGAAAAGTCACCTTCAAGCCACCAGCCAATATCCCAACATACAAGTGGTTGAATTTTAGTCAAAGCAAGGGGAAGGAAAATGCAAAGAGAAATGGAAGAGTTTCGAGGAAGGTGGCAGATCAGCGTGGGAATATCGAAGGAAGTTCCAGTCAATGAAGCAACGAGCCTATGTGTCTAAGAACTATAAAGGAAAAAATCCAATGACAAGGTCCCAATGGCGAAGATACCAGAGGAACAAGAAGGCTCAAAGAGATCTCACAAATAACGAAGTAGGGGAATCAAGTATGAATCAGACTTCGTCTGCTGCACCTGTCGAAGAGAAGTCCCCAGCACAAAGGAGGCTTTTTCCCCCAAGAAGATGGAAGTGTCCGTCGAAAGGACTATAGGGGAACCAACTAATGAAGAACCAACTAATGATGAGGACATGCTTACTGACAAATTCGAATCAGATGGGGAGTCCTCTTTGAATATCAATTGCAATGTAGTTTCTGTACTACCGCATGAATATGACCAAGTGACGGAGATAAAAGATTATGAAGAAGCAGGTGAATTAGAAATGGTGAAGCACAAGCCTTTATGCTATTATGTTATGAATAATGGAGCAGTCGAAGAACAAAACGCGTTTTTTGAAAGACCAGACCAAGGTATGAAGAATCACGTGAAGCCTCTATTTATTAGAGGAAATATTAAAGAAGTGGGGATCAACAAAGTGATGATAGACGCGGGTGCTACTGTCAACCTAATGCCTCAGTTCTTGCTGAAGAGGATATGTATGTATGATACAAATATAAAACCCCATAATATGGTATTATCTAACTACGAAGGGAAGATTGGTCATACTATCGTCGTAGTTCAAGTTGATCTCACTGTAGGAACCATTACAATACCAACTATGTTCATGGTCATAGTGGCCAAGACAAATTATAACTTACTCTTGGTCCGTGATTGGATTCATGGAATATGCGCAGTTCCCTCCTCAATGCACCAGCGTGTGGCAATTTGGAGAGAAGATGGAATTATAGAAAACATCAAAGCTGACCAAAGCTATTATATGGCGGAGGTTAATCAAGTTGATCAAAGAAATTTTGATCAAAATCGGGCCAACATAGGGCCTTGCAGTGCTGCAGATGGCGCATATGCGCCAAACAACAATGTTATGTATTTTCTGACCCTATATCCAAGGCACGAATTTTGCTGGGATAGGGATACTCTGGGGCAAGAAGATGATGAACCTGGACTCCCAAGAATACGGCCTACATGCTAGGATGACGAAGACAGTGATCATGTCTGAGTCCTTCTTCTTCGAAAACATTTCGGCATATTTGGCTGAAAACAAATTAAAATCGACTTTGGAATCCGAAGTAAAGATTATGGCTATGGAGGCCAATGAAGAAGAAAATCATACAAAAGGACTTGGGGTGTTCTTTAAACCAAAACCCCCTGACGAAGATAAATCCGTCGAAGAAAAAGACCAAAGGCTAGACACTATATACGATGATGGCGACTCTTGCTTACCGCAACATTTTGTGAACCAGCATAAAAAAAACTGTCAGTTCTATTTCCATCGATCACAGAACTGGCGACTCTGCTGGGGATTTTTATAAGTGAGGTGTACCTTAGGATTAGATCACTATGTTTTTAATTGTATGCCTTGTATGCTTTAACTTTGTGGGCCTGTATTGGAGTTTTATGGATCCTAACCCGGATCTGGGGAATACCCTTTAGGTAAGTAGCAATAAACTGTGAGGGACCTGTCCGACGTAGACCGACACGGGTGAAGCAGTAGCTACGTTCGTGTGACACCTTGGTCTGTACCGATATCCCTTATGTTGGAACGAGGAGAATATGGGTCTTCTGAGGAGTCATTAAGCACCAACTGACCTTAGAACCTTAAATTGACCAACTTGGCCATAGAACAGTAGCAGTATGCTACATTCATTGAGGCTAAACTCTCGCGATGGTTCCGACCGCAAGAAAAGGTTGCCAAATTGGAATTATGACCGATTGAGGGTAGTCAGTGATATTGAGATCCTCTAAAACCCGGTTACTATTTTTAGGGCAGGTCTTAACCAACTGAAACTGAAAGAGGGTAGTACCTAAACTTCATGCCAGCCTGAAATCTAAGGGCTCTTCTGTATGGCTTGTGTGCCTTTACCATGTTTGCCTTTTGTGAATACTTGTGGTGTGCCTTTACCATGACATCATACCATCATAACATTGCATGCATCCTGCATAAGGACTAACCCATTTCAAAGACAAGAGGGGTTCATCTTTGCTCCTGTTTTGTAGGACATCATGATGCCCATGCGTAGGAATACTATCCGGCTCAACTTTGTTCAACCACCTGCTTTGCTTAAAGAGTTGATTGACAGGATTCCAGACACTACTACTTTCATCAGGAAGCATGGTTCTCTTCTCGGTTTAGTCACTTCAAAGTGGGACCAACAATTAATGAGTGTCCTAGTCCAGTTATATGATCTGCTATACCATTGCTTCACCTTCCAAGACTTCCAGCTGGTCCCTACCCTGGAAGAATTCTCTGAGCTGCTTGGTATCCCTGTCTTGGAGCAAATTCCATTTACTGGTTGGGAAAAGACTCTTAGGCCTGAAGAGATTGCTGCAGCCCTTCACTTGACCAAAGAGGAAGTAATGTCTAACTGGGAGACCAGAAGTGGAGTTAAGGGCTTTTTGGCTAAGTTTCTGGTTGGCAAAGCTAATTGTTTCTGGAATGACTTAGACTTCAGGGCGTATGAAGACACTCTGGCTCTCTTAATCTATGGTCTGGTATTGTTTCCAAATCCTGACACCTTTGTTGATGTTAATGCCATAAGGATCTTCATCTCTCGGAATCCTGTACCCACTCTCTTGGGTGATATCCTCTACCAGCTCTATACTCGTACCGCCCGAAGACGGGGAACTTTGTTGTGTTATGCTCCTTTATTAGCGAGGTGGTTTATTTCGCACCTCCCTAAATCTCTACTGAAGAACAAAGAAGGAAGAGGCTGGGCCCATAGGATAATGTCTCTTACTGATAAAGACATTATTTGGACTCTCCGAGGCTTAGATGAGGTGGCCGTCATTGATCGTTATGGAGAGTATCCTAATGTTCCATTGATCGGAACCCGTGGCAGAATCTCTTATAACCCATGCTTAGCTCTCCATAAGTTTGGAAGAGCCAGAAGAGAAGGGCCTCATGAGATGTTGATACCTCATATCGTCTTTGATTTTCAGGTGGATAGTGACGAGCTGCGTCGTAGATTCATCAGAGCTTGGGATAGAGTTCACAAAGCTGACCCACATGAGTTGGGATCAAAAACTTCTCTGCCAATGGAGTCATATTTTAGATGGGTCCGCACCCGTGCTCAGAAGTTAGGTATGCCATACGAAGCTGTCAGGCCTATTACTCTTGAAGTTGCTGATAAAGACGGGGTTCCTCCAACTGTTCTCCATCTTCATACACCCACTGATGTTGGCACACTAAAGAGATCTTGGGCGCAACTACAGGAAGAACATGATTCTTATCGGGAAAGGTTCAACGAACAAGAACAAAAGATCCATAAGCTGACTAAGGAATTGGAGAACGAACGGATCCTGAATGATTATATCCGCACTGAGAAGAAGAGGCCATGGGAACATTGATGACCTATTGATGATTTCTTTTACGGTTTTAGTTACTTTTCAGTATTTTCATTCTTGTAACACCTAAAGGAAATTTATTGAACAATTTAAATTCCAAAGTTAAATCTAATAAAGTGTGTTCCCTTTTTTGTCTACAAAGTTGAATCCCGATTGTCTTTGAAAACATGAATCATACGCATTTCATGACATCATATGCATAATAGGTACCCTTTTTACAGGTCACTTATCTTCTTCGCTGTTTATTTCAGCAATCATCATGTCTACTGAACCTTCCACTGAACAAGCTATCAAGTCCCTCCAGGCCCAGAATGCCCAGTTCCAAGAGTTGGTTGTGAGCCTAGCCAAGGGTCAACAGGAGTTGAAGACTCTGATTCTGAAGAAGAAGAAGAAGTGGACCGTCTTGTTCAACACTGGACGCAGATTTGGGAATGGATTACATAATGAGGTTGAGATGACTACTTCATCAGTAGGGAAAGACAACCCACAAGAGAGAAGGGTTCCTAGTCCCGTGGTCTCCGACAACGAGACAGATTATGATGAGGAACAGTACCCTCCTGCTGAGGATAGGTACAAACAGCTAGAGGACCGTTTGAGCGCCATGGAGATATAGAATGTGCCCGGGTTGGACTTTGGAGACCTAGGCTTATCCTCTGGGGTGGTGATTCCCCATAAGTTCAAGGCACCTGCTTTTGCCAAATATGACGGAGCCTCCTGCCCAAAGTTGCACCTCCGGTCGTATGTAAGGAAGATCCAACCTTATACTGCTGAAAAGAATTTGTGGATCCATTTCTTTCAGGATAGTCTTTTAGGGACTCAACTCGAATGGTTCTATCAGCTAGATGGGGCCAGTATCCATACCTGGGAAGATTTGGCTACTGCTTTCTATAAGCAGTATCAATATAATTCCGACCTTGCTCCTACGCGTACCCAACTCCAGGGTATGTCACTAGGGACGGGTGAAGGATTTAAAGAGTATGCCCAAAATTGGAGAGACCTTGCCGGAAGGGTGTAGCCACCTTTGACTGATCGTGAGCTGGTTGATATGTTTCTGGGGACCTTGTCTGGTCCGTTCTTCAACCATTTGATTGGAAATTCTTCATCCGGGTTTACAGACCTTATCTTGACTGGTGAGAGAATTGAAGCTGGTATCAAGTCTGGGAAGATACAGAAAGGTGCCTCCTCGAGCACTGAGAAGAAACCATTCAAGAAGGAATCTAGTGTTGTCTATGGTTCAAGGAGACATAATAGACCGGAACGCCGCCAAGCTGTCAACACGGTGGTTATTTCAAAACCTGCTGCTGCTCCTCAGCATCACAACCAACAAAGGGGTGAGAGACCTAGAAGGCAGTTCACTCGGCTCAGCATGACCTTGTCCTAGATATTACCGCAGTTACTGACAACCAATCTGGTGACTATAAAAGAAGCTCCGAAGATTGTAAACACAACGTCCCCAAAGTACAATCCTAACGCCCGCTGCGCTTATCACTCTGACAGCCCGAGGCATACTACAGATGATTGTTAGGCTCTGAAGAATAAGGTTCAGGACCTAATCAATGCAAAGGAGATTGAATTCGAGGAGCCCAAGAGGCCTAACGTTGTGACTGCTCCCATGCCCAAGCATGGAGTAAATGTTGTAGTGGAAGACTTGTTTGTAGCCTCTGTGGATGACATTGTTACCCCGCTGATGACCGTCAAAAGGAACCTGTTGCTAGCCGGTTTATTTCCGGGATGTAGTGAAGGTTGCCATCTATGTTCTGTTTCACGTGCTGGTTTCCCATCTTTGAAGTCAGGTATCCAAAACCTGATGGATAATAAAGAAATCCTGTTTGAGAAGGTTGCTGTTCCTGCTACCCTTGCTGAAGAAGTGTCCATTGTTACTATTTTCAACAATTCTCCCAAGGCTCCCTCGAGGAAGCTTGTCAGAATTACGCCTGTTTAGAAGATTGCACCCATAATCATCATTGTTCCGGGGCCCATCCCCTATACATCCGACAAAGCCGTCCCTTGGCACTATGGGGCAGATGTTTATATGCTTGGAGTTAAGCAATAATTTGACACTAATACCGGCATCAGTAATATCACCGGGCCTGCCAAAGTCACCCGCAGCGGTAGGCTTTTCTCACCTGATATTGCTCCACCAGCTATCCAGATACCTATTGTCATCACACCTGCAAGTGTTCCTACTTCCCTTCCAGATCAAGTTCCTATTTCTACCCCTGCTGCCGAGTCATCTGATGCTCGGGGCAAAGGGATAGCCGCTGATGTGCCTGCCCGGACGGAGGCACCAAAGACCATCAATGTTGAAGCTTCGAAACAGGAGATGGAAGAGATTCTTAAGATTATCAAGAAGAGTGATTATAATGTAGTTGAGCAGCTGGGGCAAACCCCCTCCAAGATTTCTATGTTATCACTATTGTTGTGTTCAGAGGCCCATGCCAAGGCTCTGATTACCTTCCTGAAGACGGCCCACGTGCCACAAGAGACATCAGCTGATCAGTTTACCGATTGTGTGGCCAACTTAACTGCTGATAATGGTTTGGGTTTCTCCGACGCTGATCTGACTGCTAAAGGGAAGAACCACAATGATGCCCTTCATGTCTCCATTGAATGCAGGGGCACTACTCTTGCACATGTGTTGGTTGACACTGGTTCCTCATTGAACGTCTTGCCCAAGAAAGCTCTAGACAGGTTAGATTGCGAAGGGCTGGAGCTAAAGCCAAGTAACATTGTTGTCCGGGCCTTTTATGGGTCTAAAAGGATGGTACATGGTGAGGTTGATATTCCAATTAGAGTTGGCTCTCAGGTCTTCGATTCTACATTCTACGTGATGGACATTCGACCGTCCTATTCCTATTTGATGGGTCGTCCATGGATCCATAAGGATGGAGCAGTGACCTCCACACTACATCAGAAGCTGAAATACCCGGTCAGAGGGAAGATTGTGACAGTTTAGGGGGAGGAAGAATATATGGTCAGTCACCTCAACTCATTCCGGTATATAAATATGGATGGGGAGTTCATTGAGACCCCCTTTCAACACTTTGAAGAGGTCCCTCAGACACTGGCATCAGCAGAGACTGTGATTGAAGATTCTCCTTTGAAGATGGCTTCCTTAAAGGATGCCCGGGCTGTTATTGAGAAGGGTGAGTATGCAAACTGGGGCCGACTTCCTGATTTCACTCAGAAGACTGACAAGTTTGGTTTGGGTTTCACTGCAGAAGCTCAGAAGGCTGTTCGTAGGGAAAGGATTGGAAGACCTTCTGTGTTCATCAGCAATTCGGGAGTAAATGCCATTGAAGATGACGTGGAGGAGTCTGAATTCGACAGCTGGATCTACCCTACAACCAACAGTGGACCAAGCAACTGGACCGCGAAAGACTTCATCCCTATTACTTTTGTCACTCAGTAATGAACTCTTTTGTTTCGAATTTGTAACAAACAATATTGTGAAACTTTATGGCCCGGTGTCTTACCCGGGGCACCGTGGCTTCATTTGTGAGGGCTTTTGTGTGTCATTTTCATATATCATTAATAAAAGCATTGGACGTTTTTTTGCATTTCGAATCTTGCGCTCCTTGTCTTTCTTTATTATATATTGCAAAACAACTATTTACACACACTCACATATACAGGTATCAATCCACTCTGGATCTCACTGGTAACGACTCTGCTACTGCCAGTTATGACTTCGAAAATCCGATCAACTTAGCCGAAGACGAAGGTGAAGATGATTGCGAAGTGCCTGGTGAGCTTGCAAGACTGCTACTCCAGGAAGAGAGGGCCATTCAGCCACATGAAGAGCCACTGGAAACAGTGAATCTGGGTACTGAGACAGACAAAAAGGAAGTCAAGATCGGTGCAAACCTGGAGCTTAGTGTGAAACAACGGTTGATTCAGATGCTGCACGACTACATGGAAATCTTTGCCTGGTCTTACGAAGATATGCCTGGGTTGGATACCGACATTATGGTTCATCACCTGCCTACCAAGGAAGAATGCCCTCCGGTAAAACAGAAGGTCCGCAGTATGCGTCCAGAGATGTCCGAGAAAATCAAGGCTGAGGTTATGAAACAATTTGACGCCGGTTTCCTAGCAGTAACGTCTTACCCTTAGTGGGTTGCCAACGTGGTCCCAGTACCGAAGAAAGATGGTAAGGTCAGAATGTGTGTTGACTACAGGGATTTGAACAGGTCGAGCCCTAAGGATGACTTCCCTCTGCCTCACATCGATGTTCTGGTTGACAACACTGCTCAGCATAAGATATTCTCCTTCATGGATGGTTTCTCCGGTTATAATCAAATCAAGATGGCTCCTGAGGACATGGAGAAGACCACTTTTGTTACTCAGTGGGGTACCTTTTGCTACAAGGTCATGCCGTTTGGGTTGAAAAATGATGGGGCAACGTATTAGCGTGCCATGGTTGCTCTGTTTCATGATATGATCCATCATGAGATTGAAGTATATGTTGACGATATGATTGCAAGGTCCCAAACTGAGGAGGAACATATTGACCATCTACAGAAGCTGTTTGACCGGTTGAAGTTGTATAAGCTAAGATTAAACCCGAACAAATGCACCTTCGGGGTGAGATCTGGAAAGCTACTAGGTTTCGTCGTGAGCGACAAAGGTATTCAAGTGGACCCTGCCAAAGTGAAAGCCATACAAGAGATGCCAGTTCCCAAGATAGAGAAAGAAGTCAGAGGCTTTCTAGGACGGTTAAACTACATTGCCCGATTCATCTTGCACCTAACTGCTACTTGTGAGCCAATCTTCAAGCTACTGAAGAAATATCAAGTGGTACGTTGGAACGATGAATGTCAGGCCGCTTTCAAAAGAATCAAAGAGTACCTCCAAGAGACACCCATTATTATGCCACCAGTTGAAGGGAGACCTCTAATCTTTTACTTGATAGTACTTGACAACTCAATGGGATGTGTGTTGGGTCAGCATGACGAGTCTGGCCGAAAAGAGCATGCTATTTATTACCTTAGCAAAAAGTTTACCGACTGTGAGACCCGATACTCACTGCTCGAGAAAACTTGCTGCGCTTTGGTATGGGCTGCTCGCCGGCTAAGACAGTATATGTTGACTCACACTACTCTGTTGATTTCAAAGATGGATCCAATCAAGTATATCTTCGAAAAGCCTAGCTTGTCCGGAAGAATAGAAAGATGGCAGATGATCTTGACTGAGTACGACATCCAGTACACAACTCAAAAAGCAATCAAGGGAAGTGTATTAGCAGACCATTTGGCACAGAAGGTAGTGGATGATTACCAGTCTATGAACTTTGAATTTCCAGACGAGAATATCATGGTAGTGACTGATTGTGAGATACCTGGACCGGATGAAGGACCCGAGGAAGGATCCCGATGGTCTATGCACTTTGATGGAGCCTCAAACGCTTTGGGTAACGGTATTGGCGTTGTGATCATATCTCCTAAGGGCTCTCATACTCCACTTACCGCCCGACTATGTTTCAATTGCACCAACAACATGGCGGAGTATGAAGCATGCATCATGGGTCTTCGAGCGGCCATTGACCTAAGGATCAAGTTTCTGAGTGTCTTCGGAGATTCCGCTCTCGTGATCAGTCAGATCAAAGGCGAGTGGGATACGAAACACCCAAATCTTATTCCTTATAAGGAGTATGTATTGACGTTGCTTCCCCATTTCGAGGAGATAAGCTTTGAACACTTCCCAAGAGAGGAGAATCAGTTGGCGGACGTGCTAGCTACGATGTCTTCTATGTTCAAAGTCAAATGGGACAACGAGGCTCCCGGATCATTATTTGGAAATTGGATGAACCTGCACATTGCTGTCATCTTGAGACCGAAGAGGTAACAGAAAAACCTTGGTATCATGAAGTGAAGAGGTACCTTGAAGCTCAAGAATACCCCGAGGGCGCATCCGTTAATGACAAGAAGTTTCTGAGAAAGTTCGCGGCAAAGTTCTTCCTCAGCAATGACATTTTTTACAAACGAAACCATGATTCAACCTTACTGCGTTGTGTGGATAAGACTGAAGCAGAAAAGATCATGGCAGAGCTGCATGAAGGTACCTTCGGAACGCATTCCAGTGGACATACCATGGCAAAGAAAATCCTTCGGGAAGGATATTACTGGTCCACAATGGAAGCCGACTGTTATCAACATTCTCGTACATGTCACAAGTGTCAGGTCTATGCTGATAAGGTGCACATTCCTCCAGTCCCTTTGAACGTCATGACAACACCTTGGCCTTTTGCAATGTGGGGCATTGATATGATCGGCGAGATCAGACCTACGGCATCCAACGGGCATCGGTTCATCCTGGTAGCAATCGACTACTTTACGAAGTGGGTCGAAGCAGCTTCCTTTGCTACCGTAACCAAGAACGTCGTGGCACGGTTCATTCGGCATAATCTGATCTGTCGATACGGTGTACCAGAGAGGATCATTACGGATAATGGTACCAATCTTAACAACAAGATGATCACTGAGCTATGCGAGCAATTCAAGATACAGCACCACAACTCTTCTCCCTACCATCCGAAGATGAATGGGGTTATCGAAGCGGCAAATAAAAACATTAAGAAGATTGTGCAGAAGATGATAGTGACCTACAGAGATTGGCACGAGATGTTACCATTTGCTCTTCATGGGTACCGTACCTCAGCACGGACGTCAACATGGGCTACACCATTTTCCTTGGTCTATGGCATGGAAGCAGTCCTACCCATTAAAGTTCAGATACCCTCTCTCCGGATCATGAAGGATGCGGGTTTAAGCGAAGATGACTGGATCCAGACCCGGCTTAATCAACTAAACCTAATCGACGAAAAGAGACTCACCGCTATTTATCATGGTCAGACGTACCAAAAACGGATGATCAAGGCATTTAACAAGAAAGTCAGACGACAAGAGTATCAAGTCGGGGACCTGGTAATGAAGCGCATCATTATACCTCAAGGTGATCCCAGGGGCAAATGGACCCCTACGTACGAAGGGCCATTTGTGGTTAAGAACATCTTCTCAAGAGGAGCGATGATTCTAACCACCATGGACGGTGACGACCTTCCTCACCCCGTCAATGCAGACATAGTAAAAAGATACTACGCATGATTAAAGACCCGCTAGGTTGACTGGCCTAGGCAAAAATAAGGGCTTCCCGGCGAACCAAAAGGGTTCAGGCAAAAATAAGGGATGAAAATAAAAAAATCTGTACACCCGGCAAGTCGAAAACCTGAAAAGGTGGCTTGGGTAAAAATGGGTATCCCGGTGGACTGAAAACCCGAAAGGGCGGTCCAGGAAAAAGTTAGGGATAAGCGTAATACTATGTCTCATTGGATCACCCTGCATCCAGACTTCGGTATCGACCATCAGGCTTGGACGGCACCAACCAATCAGATTCCTCTTCAACTAAGCAGCAAAGTGATGAGACGCTTGAAGACATAAAGGCGATAGCAGAGTTGGAACCCAGTGGGATTTTTCACATAGTTGTTTTGTTTCCTTTTTTACAAATTGTATAAATCCAATTTTCTCGGCGGCGTTCTCTTACTAGGACGTTGGCCTCTTGTACAAAAACGCCTATTTACAGGCAAATTTCAAAATCAATACAAGTTCATTTTTCAGACAAATTGCAAATTGTTTTTTCCTTTATCTGTTTTGTTTTGCAAAGAACGTCCAATGTTCATTTTTGATATATGCATTTGACATTAATTGCTGTTCATAAATATTTGCATGCGAAATAAAGGACTAATTACGAGTGACATCGGAAGTAGGGGCAATAAGAATTGTCTAGGCGATCTAGTTGTTCTGTCCACCAAGGTATCAAGGTAGGTTCGGCTGAAGAATGTGACCGAGATACCTTCACTCCCCAAGAGTAAGACAGTAGTGGAAGCTCTCCCCACTGAGACTTGCAACTACGAAGGAATCAGCAATACTCTCCCCCAAGCAGAGTTGGTCTACCATCAGCCCTAAAAAGTTGGGTATCCCCAATAGGTCTTAACATTCCCCAGCGGAGTATACAGATATTCCTCAGCAAGCATCCCCGGTAGTCTTAATATTCCTCAACGAAATATAAGATTGTTCCCCGGCGGAATACAAGATACCCTCAGTGGAGCCATTTCCCAGCGCAGTCTAAAAAGCTTCCCCGCCAGAGTTGAATCATCTTCCCCAGTAGATTCTGGAAGCTTGTCCCCTGCAGAGTACAAGTGCATCTCCTCATCCAAATTCAGAGGTTATCCCCACAAGAGTCTAACTGGGTTATCCTCAGCAAGTTGCAACTGAAAGATCATCCCCAGCGAAGTTCTTTCTATCCCCAGCGGAGTTCATCATCAAAGTCCCCAACAGAGCTTACCAACGAAATCCCCAGCGGAGTTATCGTTAAAATCTCAGTATAGCATCTCTTCCCCACAGAGTAATTCCCCTCAGAGTAATCTTCTCACCAGTTTATTCCCCAACGGAGTCATCCTCTCTTGCAAGTTTATCATCTTCATCATCCCCAGTGGAAGCAAAGAATTCAACATCATTCTCCAACAGCTATCCGGGATTTATTTTCCCCAGCTAAAACATCACATTTTCATACATCATGATGCATGCATATACACATCATATCATACGATCTCATTTATGTTGAGAACATCATTGCTTGATCCATATCATGCATTGTATATGAATGACCTTTACTTTTCAGGAAAGATGCAGTTAAGTTCTCAGCTATGTCAAAGGAGACAAAGACCAGTTAAATCAATTCCTAAAGATTTTTCTGAAGCCAGTCAATGGAGACAAAACCAGTTAAATCGATTCCTAAAGATTTTTCTGAAGCCATTCAATGGAGACAAAATCAGTTAAATCGATTCCTAAAGATTTCTCTGAGGCTGAAGCCAGTCAATGGAGACAAAACCAGTTAAATCGATTCCTAAAGATTTTTCTGAGGCAATCCAGTTAAAGAAGACAAAACTAGATAAATCGATTCCTAAAGATTTTTCTGATGCTAATACAGTCAATGGAGACAAAACCAGTTAAATCGATTCCTAAAGATTTTTCTGAAGTCAAAAGTCAATGGAGACAAAACCAGTTAAATCGATTCCTAAAGATTTTTCTGAAGCCAGTCAATGGAGACAAAACCAGATAAATCGATTCCTAAAGATTTTTCTGATGCTAATACAGTCAATGGATACAAAACCAGTTAAATCGATTCCTAAAGATTTTTCTGAAGTCAAAAGTCAATGGAGACAAAACCAGTTAAATCGATTCCTAAAGATTTTTCTGATGCTAATTCAGTCAATGGAGACAAAACCAGTTAAATCGATTCCTAAAGATTTTTCTGATGCTAATTCAGTCAATGGAGACAAAACCAGTTAAATCGATTCCTAAAGATTTTTCTGATGCTAATTCAGTCAATGGAGACAAAACCAGTTAAGTCGATTCCTAAAGATTTTTCTGAGGCGAAGCCAGTCAATGGAGACAAAATCAGTTAAATCGATTCCTAAAGATTTTTCTGAGGTAAAACTTGTCAATAGAGATAACCTGTCAATAGAGACAACTCGTCAAAGGAGACACCCCGTCAAAAGAGACAACCCACCAACCTCTCTTAAGTTCCAGATTAATACCTGTAGCAAGCCAGGAAATATGTATGGACGACTGATTGTAGATCTATACCTGAAACCAGACAGGAAAGTTATCTACATTGAAGAGATTGAAGATTAATACTTGTAACAAGCCAGGAAACTATATTTCTTTCTCAGGTCAGAGATTAATACCTGAAACCAGCCAGGACAACTATCTCATCGACCAACCTCTCTTAAGTTCTAGATGAATACCTGTAACTAGCCAGGAAAATTCTGTGGACGACTGATTGTAGGTTAATACCTGAAACCAGCCAGGAAAACTATCTACATGAGGAGATTGAAGATTAACACCTGTAACAGGCCAGGAAACTATCTTTCTTTCTCAGGTCAGAGATTAATACCTAAAACCAGACAGGAGAACTATCTCGTCAACCAACCCTCTTAAGTTCCAGATCAACACCTGTAACAGGCCAGGAAATATCTGTGGACTATTGATTGTAGATCTATACCTGTAACTAGCCAGGAAAGTTATCTACATAAAGAGACTGAAGATCAATACCTGTAACAAGCCAGGAAGACTATCTTTCTTTCTCAGGTCAGAGATTAATACCTGAAACCAGACAGGACAACTATCTCATCGACCAACCTTTCTTAAGTTCCAGATCAACACCTGTAACTAGCCAGGAAATATCTGTGGACGACTGATTGTAGATTAATACCTGAAACCAGACAGGACAACTATCTACTTGACCATCACGAAGCAACCCTACACCGGTTCCTTCTCTCTTTCAGATGCAGTTTCATATGAACTCATCATCAGGCAACCCTACACAGGTTCCTTCTTTCAACTTACAAAGTTACAATTCTGCAAACTACAGGTATGCAAGTTCTTGCTAAGGAATCTCTTATGCGATCGACAGCCCTGGATGGCATCTTTAAGCCCATCTCCGCAACTACCCGTTACATTTCCAGATGGCATCTATAAGCCCATCCTCCTATCCATCATCTCTCCAAATGGCATCTGTAAGCCCATTCCCGACATCACATTACTGATAACTACACCATGCGAGTGCAAATTTCTGGGCACTTTAGTGTTCAATCATCTTCCACCTTCGGATCACGAAAGGCACGCAAGCCAATCTACATCCTCAGGTTTAAGAAGATTGAACAGGGGCAACTGTTGTACCCCAAAATTTGCCCTCCCATATTCCTCAAGATTTGTCAAGAATGATCCTCAAATTAGCTCAAGGGTTGTACAGTCAAATCACTTCCTAAGACAGCTGAAATTAGGGTTTTGGTTCTCTCAAGGAATTTGGGATTCTCAATGGCTCAATCAAGTCTCATAGGCCTATATACAATCTCAAGCACCTACATGCCAGGTTTCAAGACTCACAGTGCCAATTTGCACAGTCAAAAGCTCCATTTGATCTACAGTCAACTACAAGGGCAAAATGGTCATTTTGCAGTCAAAAGTCAGAATTTTTGGTCAACATCACATTTTGAGTCCACAATCATCATTTGATCAAGTCTTGATCATGATTCCACAAGAATAGCTCAAAAATCCTCAAGATGCAAAAAGTTACTATTTTTGGACAGTAGAAAAGTCAACTGTACTTTGACAAGGGCATAACTTTTTCATGGTTTATCATAAAAATCCCATCCAATGCTCATTTTGAAGAGGATGCAATATCCTACAATCCATCTTCACACTCCAAGATCTAGAAATGCCCTCACAAAAAGTTATCAATTTTTACATTATAGGTCAATTTCAAAAGTCAACAAAAGTACACTTTTAGTCAAAGGCCATAACTTGAGATTGTTAAATCCAAATGACATGGGACAAAAGGAATTGGTTAGAGGACTTCAAGAGCTTTCCAAAATGACCAAGAACATGGGCATATGATCAAAATTGAGCAAGTTGTGCATTGGAGAAGTTGGGAAATTTTCATGAATTTGCAAAAGTCAACTTTGCTCAAAACACCTTCTTTTTGCTAATGGGCCTCAAATCTCTTCTTGAAACTTCATCCATGACCTATGCACGACCCATCAAGCTTAATTGAATTTATTTTCTTATTTTTTATTGATTAATTGGATTTTTAATTAATATTAATTCATTTAATTAATTTAAATTGTAGGAAAATAGAAGATTTGGTTTTTTAAATCTTTTTGTGAAGCAAATATGACCTAAACAAGCTGGCAAATTCGTGCACAAGTCAAAGATACAAAAAAAATACAAAAATGGCAACTTTGTTCAATCATGAAAATAAAAAATATTTGATTTCCAATCAAAGATCTAAACATCAATGCACATGGATTGGATCCAATTTTTTGACCTAATTTGTTTCCCTTATATGCAAGCAAGCAAACCCTAACTGAATGGACGTGAAAAAGCTGCAGAAACAACCATAGCCAATTCAATAAATTTCAAGAAAAGTGAAAACCTATTCTTGTATTCCAGGCTAATTCAAGGCATTTTATTGATCCAAATACATTGCAGGAGGTTCCAGGAACGTTTTGCAATTGAATTCACGCACTAAAGCTCACAGAATCATCACATACAGTCCTACGGTTTGCAATTTTTATTCAAAATTGTATTGCTTAATTCATGCGCATTTAACATGTTTTCTTGATTGTTTTGCATTGCTAGGAACCATACGAAGCTAATGGTACAATTTAATTAAAATATAACGCCTTGAATCAAAAGATGCCATAGCTGAATTTTTAGGGTTCTTGAACTTTGAATTAGGGCTTTCTGAACCAGGCAAAATTAGGACTCATGAGATACATGACTGAATTCGTGTGACCAAGACGAACAAGACCAATACCTCACGGAATATTTATATGCACTGTGCTTCTAATCGCTATTTTTCGTGCAGATGAACAGTGGGGGTTAAAACCCCCCGCTATCTGATTCTATTTTATACAGGTCTAAGGTTGAAGACGAGGGCATGTTGTCACCTGATTGGCCAGTTTTAAATCTTAGCCCGTTTTTTATAATTTCAGCATATTAATTGATTTTTACATATTATGTTTATTTGTTCTTCTCATTATGAATAAACACGCTAGTTGGGTTGGCAAGCAGGTGGACGAAAAAGCTATTGGGACCTGGGTTCGATTCCCAGGTCCCCCAAAACATTTATCCTATTTTGCTTCATATAATCACATGCAGGTTTCAAAAGATGTTCTACCATATGCTTCAAATCCCAGCGCGCCATGTGGCTTCAGGCCAAGATCCAGTGGCCAAAGATGATGACTACCATAGTCCTTAATCAACCAGCGCATAGCTAATCCAGAAAGTCAAACAGGCTTGAGCGTTAGTGGGCTTGAGAATTGCAAATACACCTCCTCTTTGGGCCCATCACCCCCTGTGTTATTCTTTTTCTTCTTTTATATTTTTCCTTTAATTGTTTTATTATTATTACTATTTAATTAACCAAATTAATTTTTCATAATAAAATCAGAAAACTAAAATATAATATTTTTTTTATTATTTATTAATTTCGAATTTTTTTTATTAATAACCAAGTATTAAAAAAATATTTCGCGAATAACCGGGTTTCGGAAAAAATTACGCAAATAACCATGTTTGAGATGGCTCCACAAAGGAGGAGCCATCTCATTTGGCGCCTCCTCCTCTTTTTATAAGGGAGGCGCCATCTCATTTGGCGCCTAAGGGCAAATGGCAAGCCCTAAGCCAAATGAGATGGCGCCTATGTGCAAAATTAGGTCAAAAAAAAATTTTTTTTTCCTTTCCTGCGCGTTGCGTATTAGACAGAGATAAACAAAATTGATTTTTTATTTGAAATAAAATAATTACATTCAACTGTTTTACATTTAAATAACAGTAAAAAAATAGATACAAAAAATACTGGAAAAAAAAAAGATACATCAATGATCCCCAGGAACCCGGTAATGACCCCCAGTTCCGCATCCCCGTCCTCGCCTTTCTCTTGCTGGGTGCCGTCTCGTTTCCTGTTGCGGCAAGGTCGATGGCCCAGCGAAGTCAATGCGATCCGAATCCATGAAATCAGTAAGATCTCCATATCTCGAAGATCCGCTCTGGTACAGTCGGTTACCCATACCCTCGAAGTTTGGTCGTGTTGGCGGTGGGTGGGGTTCCATGGTTGGTCGGTAGCATTGGTCGTCTGAGTATGGGGGGTAGAAAGGAAATGGATCTTGGGGTGTTTGGTACTGTGGATGTTGGGTTGTTTGGTGATATGGTGGTTGATGGTAGGTTTGGTCGGGTTGGTCATAATCTTCTGACATTCCCATATCAGGGCTAAGGCTGGATGTTGAGGGCCCCATATTGGGATATGTGGAAGACTGAAATTGTGTATGGGGTATGTGGGTTTGCTGGTATTGGGGTTGGTATTGTGGTTGGGTTTGAGGCATATCTGGGTATTGGTAGTTTGGCGGTGATTGTGGTTGGTAGTACGGCATTTGGTTGTAGTTGTGTTGTGGTGGGGAATATGGTTGTTTGTTTGTTGGTCTGTTTCTTCTTGGGGGTTGGTTTGAGGTTGATGGATTTTGGGTTTGTTGGTGGGGAATCGAGGGTTGTGCCCATTGTGTGCGTGGGTCAACCAAGTATCTCGGATGAGACACGTGCATATCTGGGTTACTAACCGACCTGTACCACGACATATATTGATCGGTGTGTCGCATGTTACCTTGAGTAAGGAAAATAGGGGATTGCAAGATGTAGCGGTGACGCCTTTGCCACATTTTACACCATTCTGGAGCAAAGTCTTTCCAGTTGGTTAGATTCCACTGGGCGTCGACCCTTTTTAGATGCCAGGGGGACAAATCTGTTGGGTCACTTGGTATGTCTTGGATCATTCCGAACTGCATCTTCACACGGTCGCTGTGGTGCATCTCCACAATGTTGAACCGAATGAGTGCAGTCTTTGCAGTCCAAGTTGCTGCATCCTCTGGATTTGGAGAATGGTCCAAACCCAAATATGGTCTCCAGACGAACTGCGATAAAATTTAAATCAGTTAAGCGCAAAAGTAATGTATAAATAATTAAAATGAACAAAAGTTAAAAGCTACGACTTACGTCATCTGGGCCTAAGTGATCCAACAAATTCCGGTAGAGTGCGACATTGAATCTGGGATTCTTGCTGTAATCCATACCCCTCACGCAGTACCTATAGGAAATGAGAAACATGTTATTTTTAGCATATATTTTGGAAAGAGAAGAATAGTTATAAATGCTATAACTTAATGACTTACTTTGTTGCGTAAGGGAAACCAAAAGTGTTGTTGTTGATGGGGTTTAAGGACTCCATCCTCCACCAACCCCAGGCTTGTAGTAAAAATGCGCACCCGTAAAATGTACATTTTTCCTTGACCACGTTTTTGCACAAGGAACTGTACAGGTGGGCTAATACTGCAGAACCCCAACTAAATTTTCTAGTTTTATCAAAATTGGTTAGTAAATGTAAGTACATGAAATTTACACTATTTCCCGTACTTTCGGGAAATAAAAAAGTACCAAAAAGTATCATAATATACGTTCGGGCTTTTACTACTCGGTCATTTTCTGAGGAATTTTCATTTAATTCCATACTTGCATAATGCCGTTTCAGGTCAGTGAGTAGTATTCCCTGCCCTCTTGCTCCACCACCTTCTACCATGTCCCTACCCAACAGTTCTTCACACTGTGAGTTGGGTTGTTGAACCGACCCGTTCACCGCTTTACCGTCAATAGGTAGGCCCAGTAGCATGTACACATCTTCGAGAGTGATGGTACATTCACCTATTGGTAGGTGAAATGTATGGGTCTCCGGTCTCCACCTCTCCAACATTGCAAGGATGAATTTGGAGTCAATGGTGCATTTGGAGATCTTTATCACGTGTCCAAAACCTGCATATTCCAGATAAGGGACGATAAAAGGGTCGGGAGCCAAGTATTTGTGCGAACGGATTCTGAATCTTTGTGTATCCTGAGATCATAATTACACAAGAGTAAGATTAATTAAGATGAACAACACGTTTTTTAAAGTATGAAAAATGTATAACCAAAGAAGAGACTTACAAATGCAGCAATGTTTTCCCTTGTGCCTCTGTGAGTATCTCCCATTGTTAGAAGGGCCATTCTTCAGAACGCTTGAGAGAATGAAAGACTTAGGAAGAAATAAAGAGTACGAGAGACTTAAGAAATATTTCGTAGCAGAGAGTGAGAGAGTGAGAGTTGTGTGGGTGTGAGAGATGTTTCATAAGGTATGTATTTATAGGCAAATAATTTTGATGTAGTGGTTGCATGCCTGCGAGGTGTCACATTTGCATGCTTAGGGAGTTACACATATGCATGCATGCATTTACAAATAATGTAAGGTGTCACTCTTGCAGGCTAGGTGGCAGCCCATGCATGTATCACGATTGGACAGTAAGGGAGGCGCCATCTCACTTGGCGAAATAGTACAAAAATGAATGTTGTCGCCACCCCATTTGGCGAATAAGAGGTGTCACGTTTTACAGCATTGGCTCAGGCTACGTGACAGCCTTTGGGATTCCTTTCTCTGTTGCATGCAAGGCCATTGGAGTTGATGGGTGGCAGGCTTACACAAAACATTTATGTGTGTAGAATAGGGCCAGGCTAGGTGGCAGCATAAGCCCATGCATGTAATATTATTGGACAGTAAGGGAGGCGCCATCTCACTTGGCGAAATAGTACAAAAATGAATGTTGTCGCCACCCCATTTGGCGAATAAGAGGTGTCACGTTTTACAGCATTGGCTCAGGCTACGTGACAGCCTTTGGGATTCCTTTCTCTGTTGCATGCAAGGCCATTGGAGCTGATGGGTGGCAGGCTTACACAAAACATTTATGTGTGTAGCATAGGGCCAGGCTAGGTGGCAGCATAAGCCCATGCATGTAATATTATTGGCAGCCTTGGGGGGTTGCATCACTTACTTAATTGAAATATTTTGCCTTAGGTTGAACATAACATTCATTCACATAAACTGTAAAATTTTCCAACCTTCGAATCAATCATCTAACCTTCAAACATTCCAGCATTCATACCTTCATATAATCAATAAACCCAAAACATTCCCACCTTCATACCTAAAACAATTCTACACAATGGCCTCTTCACCACAATTTGTTGTCAAAGCACATTTCAACGGTGAGACATACATGTGTCCCACAGTTGGGTTTTTGTTTAGAAACACCGACAATGTCCGATTTCTCTTAAACGGGAAAGCAAATTTCTCCTACTTTAAGAAAAGATTGGAGGCCAAACTTGAACGAGGCCCGGTATCCCAGATATTTTATCAGAGTCCAGTCTTTTTTGGAAACAACCAAGTCATATTTTATAAGGTTGCAATTCAAGATGACGAGGATTTCCAGAACATGATTTCCAGCCATGTCTATTCTGGAAACGACTCTATTGAGTTGTACGTTCTGTTTCAAGAGCCTCCGGTGACACAGGAGGTAGAGCCTCCGGTGACACAGGAGGTTGATCCTTTGGAGAATGAGCAAGATGAGGTGGATGCAGTTGATGATGAAGAAGAAGATAACGAGTTAGAGTTCGATGAAATGGTGAACGACGATTCTGACGATGATGGCATCCCAAGTATTCCTACCGACAAAATCTACACACCACCTACGCACATGACAAACTTCAACATGGGCGGAGATGAACCTTCTACGGACTTGTTTTTCCAACCGTATATGCAATCAGATGAAAATTTAAAAGAGAAGGACAAGTTTCGTAATAGAGAGGAATGCATAAGGGCCATCAAAAAATTTCACATGCTCAACTCGGTTGATTATAAGGTGGATCGTGTAAACCCGGAAAGGTACAAGATCAAGTGTGTCCACCCTGACTGCATGTTCAAGCTGACCGCTTCATACAGACTAAGGGGTGACTGCTGGGTCATAGGTTCCATGACTACCCATACTTGTGTAAGTTCCACTCAATCACAAGACCACCGAAAACTCAACCATGATCTAATATGTCAAGAAATCCTACCCCTGGTCAGCAACGACCCTTCTTTGAAGGTGAAAACAATCATCTCCCACATCACCACGGTTTTTAACTACACTCCGTCTTACCGTAAGGCGTGGTTAGCAAAGACTAAGGCGATTGAAAGGGTGTACGGAAACTGGGAGGAGTCATACCGAGAACTTCCCCGCTACCTAAATGCACTCAAGACATATTCTCCAGGTAGTGTTTATGTTCTGGAAACATTGCCAGCGTACGCTCAAGATGGTAGTCTACTACATGGCAACGGAATATTCAGTCGCATCTTTTGGGCTTTTCAACCATGCATCGCAGGGTTTGCATCATGCAAACCAATTCTACAAATAGACGGGACTTGGTTGTATGGGAAGTACAAAGGCACGCTTTTGATGGCAGTTGCACAAGATGGCAACAATAACATTTTCCCCGTTGCGTTTGCCCTTGTCGAGGGGGAGACCGGTGGTGCTTGGAGCTTTTTCCTGAAAAATCTTCGTACACACGTGGCTCCTCAACCAGATCTCTGTTTGATCTCGGACAGACATGCCTCCATTGAAAGTGCCTATAATAATCCGGCAAATGGTTGGCATGACCCTCCATCTACGCATGTCTATTGCGTCAGGCATATCGTCCAGAATTTCTCGAGGGAGGTCAAGGACAAAACATTGAGGAAAGCGGTGATGAATGCGGGATACGCACTGACACAGCCCACATTCAAATATTACCGCAACGAGATCCGTTTGTCTAACCCAGAAGCCGGTACGTGGATCGACAATATACCGGTCGAAAAGTGGACTAGGTCATACGACAATGGCCAAAGATGGGGGCATATGACAACAAATCTTATTGAATCAATGAATGGGGTATTCAAGGGCATACGAAACCTCCCCATCACTGCCTTGGTGAAATCCACGTATTTTAGGATGGCTGCGTTATTTGCCAAAAGAGGTGAAATGTGGTATGCGGTCTTGCAATCAGGACAAGTATGGAGTGAAAGCTGTATGAAATACATTAAGGCTGAAAGTGATAAAGCCAACACTCACATGGTTACACGGTTTGACCGCCATAGCCACAACTTCATTGTGAAAGAGACAATTGACCACAATGAAGGCCTGGCAAGACAAGAATACAGGGTCATTTTACCTTCTCAATGGTGCGATTGTGGCAGGTTTCAAGCTTTTCGTATGCCTTGCTCTCATGTCATTGCCGCTTGTGCGCATACCCATCAAGACGCGCTTCAACTGCTCTCAAACGTTTATAAATCTGAAACGTTGCTCACTGTTTACAACAACAACTTTCCTTTGGTGGCAAAACCGGACTATTGGCCTGAATACAACGGTGATATAGTTTGGCACAATGACCAAATGCGAAGGAACAAGAAGGGTCGTCCCAAAAGCAGGCGCATAACAACAGAAATGGACGATCTTGACAGGTTGGAAAGAAAGTGTGGTTTATGCCGTCAGGTCGGACACAATCGCAAAAACTGTCGGAATCGGGCGTCTGGCTCGACCACATAAATTTTGTAATACAATAAATCTTTTCAATATTTGTGTTGTAAACATTATGGGTTTTCCGTTAATAAAACTGTTCACACAATTTAAGAAATTCAATATAGGAAATTACATTAGGGTTCTCGCGTACAACAATGATTAACGATAATCAATATAGGAAATTACATTAGGGTTTTTGCGTACAACAATGATTAACGATAATCAATCTAGGAAATTACAACTGTTAACACAATTTCATCTGACCCATGCATCATCAGCATTACATCACTGTCTGTTTTGACTTCCTCCAACCACACATTAGGTCTTCCTGTCGCATGCGAGGTTGTTGTTCGTTTTCGCTGGATCCTTCGAATTTTTTCCCCCACGGCGATGTCTCCATCTAGCCACCGCATCAACTCCCGCTTCAGACGCTCCATGGAGTGAATGTGCCATAATTTCATTTTCATCGCGGGTTTCGTGGCGGAGAATATAACGTAACCATCTCTGCTAAAAATCATAGGCCATGTCATTACGTAAATAAGGGAGTACAAAATAAAAATACAGTGCGAGAAAGTGTGAGAAATTTCAAAGAAACGGACGAATTATTTATAAAACAGCAAAAAACCCTAGTTTTGCCCTAGGCGCCAAGTGAGATGGCGCCTCCTCTCCTTTTTAAGGAGCATGCGCCATCTCACTTGGCTAAAAGCCAATGGAGGCGCCAAGTGAGATGGCGCCTAGGGCAAAACCCTAGGTGCATGCGCCAAATGACTTGGCTCCTCCTTTGTGGAGCCATCTCAAACATGGTTATTTGCGTAATTTTTTCCGAAACCCGGTTATTTGCGAAATATTTTTTTAATACTTGGTTATTAATAAAAAAAATTCTATTAATTTCAGCCTTAATTTATTATTTTTGTAAATAAGTACTAACATAATTAATTTAGTTAATTAGGTTAATTTTAATATTTTCGCAATAAATCTAAAACTAATGTAGAATTAGGGTTTCTTGACAATTTTGACCATCTTTTATTTATTTCCTTGAAACATTAAAAAACTCAAAAATATTTCTTTCTTTTATTTAATTAATTAATTAGTCTAGGTCTAATTTAATTAAATGCAAAATAATAAAAACCTCTTTCTTTCTCAAAAAGGGTCAAAACCCTAAAAACTCCCCGATTCAATTTTTTCTCGCGCGTGATTATTTTTGATTCATTATTTTTTATTCCTATTATGTAATTGCTCCGAGGATGTAATAGCTTTAATTAGGACTTTTTATCGCTTTTCTTTATTTTCCGCAATTTACTTTTTCAAGGGTTTGTTTTTGGCGATGTAAGTACCCGACGCCTTGTAATAGTTTAGTTTTATTTTCCGCAACTATTAACTGCTAGATGTATGCTAACTAGGCTATGCATGACAAAATTTCTCTTAAAATAAAATCAATCGTAGCTCACCCTAACATGTACAAAGATAATATAACTGAAACCTGACACACTCGCACATGCCACTCTTAGGGTACGCCTTACTTGGTTGCCTCGACGTGATCATTGAGTATAGGGTGTTTTAGAGGTCGCCCTCCTGTCTAAAGATCAAAAAGTTGCCTCGATAAAAAACGATCTAAGACATTAGGGTTACCGCTAAGGCATCCTACCATTGCTTTAGTGACCACATGTCCCTATAATCAAATTGACCCGGAAAACTCTGACGACGGTGCTACCTACTTCTCAATAGTGGGATAGTACTGTCTAAAGGACATTTACACAGCTTAATTTCTTTTGAGTAGGTAGAGGTTCTCAGGTACTTGCTCTTTCAAAACAAAAATACTTTTCGCACTTACACTTTTCAAACAAAAGTTTTCAAACAACACTTCATAGACTCTTGAGGACGGATACAAGAGTTAAATCGAAGTTTTCAAACAAAACTCTTTTCAAAACCCACAAATACAAGAAAAGCAAAACATTTTGAAAACATAGTGAGCAAGTACCTAAGAGCCCGTGGATAACCACAGATAGAAAGGGTGCTAACACCTTCCCTTTCTATAATCTACCTCCCGAACCCGAGAAACATCTTGAAAAGGAATTTTGCTGTGCTTTTGTCCTTTCCTTGTTGGAGAAAATAAAAGACGGCGACGACTCTTACTTACCGCGACATTTTACGAACCAGCATAAAAAAAAAACTGTCAGTTCTATTTCCACCGATCACAACTGTAAAAAGACCCACGTATGTCAGTTCGAAGCTTAGTCAAGGAGTAAAAGCAGAAGTGATCCAATTGCTTAAGGAGTAGAAATATTTTTTTTCCTGGGACTACGACGAAATGCTTGGTTTGAACAGGGACCTGGTTGAATCGAAGCTGGCCATAAAGGATGGCAAGAAGCTCATCAAGAAAACACCAAGAAGATTCGCACCAGAGATTCTCTCGAAGATAAAGGAAGAAGTCAAAAGATTTCTACGCTGCAAGTTCATCCGGACCACAAGGTACGTCGAATGGATTGCAAATATAGTACTAGTAATTAAGAAAAATGGATCTCTTAAAGTATGCATATACTTTCGTGATTTAAATTCTGCAACTCCTAAAGATGAATATCCCATGCATGTGGCTGAAATGTTAGTATACCCTGCTTCTGGTTTTGAATATCTTAGTATGCTTGATAGATATTCAGGATACAATCAGATTTTTATTACAGAAGAGGATGTGCCAAAGACAACATTTCGATGCCTTGGGGAAATAGGAACCTATGAATGGGTGGTTATGCCATTTGGTTTGAAAAATGCTGGGGAAACTTATCAAAGAGCAATGAAATCTATATTCCATGATTTCATTGAGACTTTCATACAGGTCTATATTGATGATATAGTAGTAAAATCTATATCAGAATCTAGTCATTTGGATCACCTTCGCCAGTCATTCGAAAGAATGAGAAAGCATGGCCTGAAAATGAATCCCCTTAAATGTGCATTCTTTGTGCTATCTGGAGACTGTCTTGGCTTTGTTGTCCATAAGAAATGCATAGAAATCAACCAAAACAAAATGAAGGCAACAATGGAAGTGAAGCGCCATGGACGAAGAGAGAGTTGTAATTGCTGTTGGGAAAGATAAACTTCTTGCAAAGATTTATATCAAACTTAAATGGTCGAACTCAAGCCTTCTCTCCACTCTTACGGCTGAAGCAAGGAGACTTCGCATGGAATGCAGAACATCAAGAGGCGTTTGAGAAAATCAAACAGTAATTGGTGCATCCACCTATTCTGTCGCCTCCTCAAAGAGACAAGTGCATGAGGTTATACATATTTGCGTCAGACAAAACTATAGGGAGTATGCTGGCTCAAGAAGATGAAAATGGCGTCAAAAGGGCCATTTACTACTTAAGTAGAGTACTGAATGACACAGAGACTAGATATAATACAATAGAAAAACTATGTCTTTTCTTGTACTTCTCATGTACCAAATTGAAATGTTATTTAAAACCAGTCGATGTTTACGTTTCTTCACATTTTGATGTTATTAAGCATATGTCGTCTAAATCAATTTTACGTAGTCGAATTGGTAAATGGGCATTGGCTCTAACATAGTACTCTTTGAATTTCATGCCTTTAAAAGAAATTAAGGGGCATGTAGTCTCTGATTTCATTGTCAACCATGCATTGGTCAAAGCATCCCAAAATCTTGTGGAGTTAGAACCTTGGAAGTTGTTCTTTGATGGTTCTACACATAAGGAAGAAAGTGGAATTTGAATTCTGATTATTTCTCCAGATAAAATTCCAACAAAGCTTAAGTACAAAATAGAAGGCCCCCCTTGTTCGAAAAATGAGGCAGAATATGAAGCATTGATAGCAGGACTTGAAGCTTTACTGGAATTGGGGGAAACTAGAGTCGAAATAATGGGTGACTCTGAATTAGTAATCAAACAAATTACTAAAGAGTACAAGTGTATAAAAGAAAACTTGATATTTTACTTCGTGATAGAAAACAGGTTGCTTCTAAAGTTTTAGTATGTAGATATCAAGCACATCCCCAGGTTGAAGAATCAAGAAGCAAATGATTTGGCTCAGATCGCTTCAGGATATAAAGTATCAAAAGAAATATTGGAAGATTTAATCAAAGTACGTGGCAAGGTACTAACTACTAAACTTGCTCCAACAAATTTAAAAAATTCAAGTCTAGGTTATGCAAACGAAGTACATTTTGAAATATTAGCCATAGATAGCTTATCAGATACAGATTGGAGAAGTCCAATAATAAGTTATTTGAAAGATCCAACATCAAATACTGAAAGAAAGGTAAAATATCGTGCCTTAAGTTATGTGCTAATAGGCAACAAATTGTTTAAGAAAACTCCAGAAGGAGTCTTGTTGAAATACTTAGGAGAAAGTGAAGCTTATATAGAACTAGCAAACGTGCATAGTGGGGCATGTGGATCACATCAAGCAAGTCACAAGATGAAGTTGATTTTGTTTCGATATGGCATGTATTGGCCTACAATTTTAAAAGATTGTATAGATTTTACCAAAAGATGACAAGAGTGCCAGATTCATGCAGGAATTCAGCAAGCTCCTGCAAGTGAACTACATTCAATTGTCAAGCCATGGCCCTTTAGGGGTTGGGCATTGGATTTGATTGGAGAAACTAGAACGTCATCTTCAAAGAATCAGAAATACATTTTAGTGGGAATAAATTATTTCACAAAATGGATAGAAGCAATACCTTTGGTGAATGTTGATCAAGAAAGCATCATCGAATTCATCCAGAGGCATATTTTTTATAGATTTGGAATACCAGAAACCATTACAACAGATCAAGGATCAGTATTTACTGGTCGAAAGATGCAAGAGTTTGCTAAAGAATGGGTTTCAAATTACTAACATCTACTCCTTATTATTCACAAGAAAATGGACAAGTCGAAGGAGCTAATAAGGTAATCATTGGGCTAATCAAGATACATGTGGGCAGAAATCCAAAGAATTGGCACAAAACCTTAGATCAAGTCTTATGGGCTTGTAGAACATCCCCCAAAGAGGCAACAAACACAACTCCATTTCGTATAACGTTTGGACATGATGCAGTTTTGCCAGTGGAGATTCACTTACAGTCTGTCAGAATCCAAAGGCAAAACGAAATTCCCACAGATCTCTATTGGGAGTGATGATGAAAAAATTGGTGGATTTGGATGAATAAAGGTTACATGCTTTGGAAGTTCTAAGAAGACAAAAGGAAAGAGTAGCTAGAGCATATAATAAGAGAGTTAAGGGAAAAGTCTTCTCAAATGATGATTTGGTTTGGAAGGTGATTTTGCCAATGGCTCGAAAGAATAAAGTATTAGGAAAATGGTCCCCACATTGGGAAGGCCCCTTTCGAATCATTCAAACATTCACTAACAATGCCTACTAAATCTAAGAACTGGAAGAAGATCGAAAAGTCTTGAAAATTAACGGTAAGTATTTGAAAAACTATAAACCTTTTCTTCAAGATTTAAAAATTACGACAAAATAGTAAAATAGTAAAATAACGAAGCCAACATGGTATAAAATAAAAGGCCGCCAAAATGGCACTTTCAAAATATTACAAAAAGGCTTTATGAAAGAGCCAATGCAGAATGGAGAAAAACATTCAAATAAAAATTTCAGAAAGGCAAGTTATCCTTCATCTTGTCATACTTTACCTACAAGAATCCTAGCCTACAGTCCATTGGAGCTTTGGTTGTGCGGAGAGTAGTGATCTCATCTTCTAAGCCTCTAGCTTCATCAATGAATTGAAGGCTTTGAGTCAGCTCTTCGTTGGCCTCATTATTGTTCATGGCTTCAAGATCTTTCTGACGGTCCTCTGCTTGAGAAATTTGTTTTTGCAACTCTTTGATTTGTTGCTTCCAGAGCATGATGGATTTAGCATTCTTATCATGTTCCTCTTAGGCAAGCTTGTGAGTTTCTTTGCGTTTTTAAGCTTTCTCTGATAAATCGAAGGCCTTGGACCACTTAGTCTCTTGAAGGGTTTGTTTTTCTGTGATCTTCA
Source organism: Vicia faba (assembly GCA_948472305.1). Lineage (NCBI taxonomy): Eukaryota > Viridiplantae > Streptophyta > Magnoliopsida > Fabales > Fabaceae > Vicia > Vicia faba. The sequence continues at coordinate 1,645,694,918 of OX451739.1, read as the reverse complement.
AATCAACAATCCTATCCCTGAGAAAATATGCTTCTAGATTGTTGATAAGGGTGGTCATGTGGATCAAAAGCTCAGTTGTTGTAGAGGGGAAATTAACCAGATCAATCTTGTTAATGAGCTTCCTCAAAGAGACGCCGGCAGTAGCATTCGCCTTCACAAGTGCGAACAAGTCGACCCCAAAGACTTTTTCCTTAATATTTTGGAGAAGTGCTTCATTCGTTTCACCAGACGAAGTGTCACTTGAAGTAGTGGTTGGACATGGGTGAATACTTTGTGCAAGCGAATCTTTTCGAGCTTTGAAAAGTTTGATGTACTCCAGAGGCTTAAGATTTTTAAGAAGCACCATTTCTTTGAGTGAAGGAAGTGTATCTTTAGTAACCATAGGAATGGACATTTGAGCCTGGGCCACTTCAAGATTGTCGATTTGATGTGGATTTTGTTGGGGTTGATCATAATTGTCATCATTTCCTTGCATTGTTGTATCATCTTTTGGTGGATCTTCCTTCTCAGCAAAAGTTTCATTGGCTTCACTCGTCAAATCCTCATCTTCATCAGAAACCCCTCTATTTTCTTTTGGGGAAGAATCAGCAGACTGATTTTCTTTTGAGCTTGGGTTATTAGGTTCTTCTTGGATAACAGTGTCTTCCTGACCATCATCAAACTCCTTTGTCTTTGACTTTTGAGAGGAATAAGGTGAAGTTGGGACTTCTTGCTGAAGATCTTGCACGTGAGTGTCAGTAGTGGAATCCTTATTGGAATCCTTCGCTGAGGAAGGATGGATTGATGGAGTGTTGCTGCTATGAAGTACTTCACTGTGAATTGGGGATTCAGTAACTTGAAGTTGTTGATCCTGTGAAGTGAAGTGTTAGTCACCAATGAGAAGATTTAAAGGAAATTTAAGGCTTCCTTAGTGGAAGATTATTACCTTTGCTCCCTCTGCCCCAGGGCTCAAATTATCACTTTTGATTTTATCCAAGATATGGACCACATTCAAGGCCAAACTTTCTTTCTTTTTCTTTGGTATGGAGGAAAGGTTTTCGACTGTACAAGTTCCCTGTTAAGGAGAACCTGCACTAGAAGGCTTCGACTTCTTTTTCTTCTTAAGCTCCTTTGTAGTGTCTTTGGAAGGCGTTGCATCAACCCTTTCTGTAGCAGTGGTCGAATCGTCATCAGTATGTTTCTTTTCTTGGGGGTGAGAGGTGGCTTCCCGCTATCCCGCAACAAAGTAAAATGTAAACAAGTAAGTTATGTAATTCGAAAGATAAAACAGGTAAAAAAGTAACAAAATTTACCTTGTTTACTTTGAGTGTTTCTTTAGCTTCCTCAGAGGCATTGGTTGTCGAAGGTTAAGGTTATGTGGTTGCTTTCGCAGACCCAGTAGACATGATAGGCTTCACCGACTTGGTGTGTTTTCTTTCGACAGCTGCAAAGTAAATGTATGGTTAGAATCATTTCAAAAAGAGAGAAATTTATTCGGGGTAGACAAGGAGTCCTTGGTTTCCACACCTTCACTTTCTGGAGTGTCCATTCTGACATGTTTTAAATCCAAGTGAAGGAATCCTTTGAAACTGTACAAAGTGTGCTTGGTCACAACCACTAATTTTTCGAGTTTTAGAGCATCTTGTTTCATGAACTTGAAATCCCCCATCACGCTTAACCAGTTAGGATAAGATGGATACCAAGCCAAAGAGAAGTCAACTGTAGGCAATCTGGGGAATTTTGGAGGCTCTAATTGAAAATCCAAGTCATACTGATCCTTAAGTTTGACACACAAAGGTATTTTCAAACATGGGAGTTTTTCTGTAAACTTTTCCTTTAAAGTCAAAGATTCGTCTCGAATTTTTTGACCAAGATCAGTAGGCTTGTTGACTGTTTCAAACTACTTTTGAAATGCCTAAATCTCTTTGATGTGTCAATGCATACCTTTCTTCGTCTTGTCCGGAACAGAGGTAAAAGCTTTGGTTATATGATTATTGAAGTCAGTAACACCAAACATATTGGAGACATAATGTTTTTGCCACCATCTTTCGAAGTCTTGAGTACAGAAAGTCAAAGGTTTGAATGGGGCAAGATTGAAGTGGAGGAAGCCTGTGAACTTGCTCATGATTTTCTTCTCTTTGACAGTTGTGAAATTCATTCCTCTATGACATATGTCACTTTTGTGGTGGTACAATGGTTCAGGAAGGATTTGGCAAAGTCCATATTGTCTTGCGACAGAATTGGGTTGGTAAGTAAGTAAAATATTCTGAGTTTTCGTGGGCATAATTCTGGTAACAAGAAGTCTAGGGATCAGAAAAGCTTCCCAAATCTGGAGGGATTCTGTTTGCTGTTCATTCGAAAGGCCAGCGAGAGGTCTTATGAATCATTTTGGGCCATGGGTTCTTTGAGAAAATAGTGCCATTGAAGGGGTAAATTTGTACCTCTTCGCAAACATCATCAGGTGCCTAGTGAAGCACTCTTGCAAGTTTTTCCCTCCATCATCCGGGATTAAACGAACTAGTCTAGTCCCTTCGACAGTCCTGTTCTGGATTTTAGAGTCAGATTCATCAATTGGGTTTGTATTCGAAAGGGAAGGTTCGAAGGTTGCATTAAGCCACAACTGAAGTAGCCAATATGGGCCAGCCAGTAAAATATTGGTTTTTGGTTAAAAGTTTTTTAATCTTGTGGAAGCCTCCCCAAGGCTCTCATACATTCTAGCAAGAATTAGTTCGCTCAAGCAAACATCTCGACCAACATGGAGTTGGTTGGCGAGGGTCAAAAATCTTTTGGCAACTTGTATAGATTTGCAGTAGAAGACACATCGAGAAAGCCATAAAGCAAGAAAAGCTATGTGTTCCTGATCACTAACTTCATCTGTCGATCCTAAGTAGTGATCAATGTAATTTTTGTAAGTGGGAGAAGCATTGCTGAAGTCGATGGAGTCATGAGCGTCCAAGGTAGGATCGAAAGTCTCTCCTGTGGGTTGAAGGCCCGTGATTGCAGCAACATCGAAGAGTGTTGGAGTTAACATTCCACAAGGTAGGTGAAAGGTGTTATAAGTACTATCCCAGAAGTATAGGGAATCTGTTAGCATTAGCTGACAGTATTAAGGGCCAAACTTCGACAGACGAATCAAGTCGAAGATTCCCAGGTTTTTCCATGTTTTTGATTTCACTTTCTCCATCCTAGCTAACCATCCAAGGTGATTCTCGTCCTCTTTTGATGGACCTGATCTAACATGTCTCATAACTTCTGTGATGAAGTCTAGCTTAAAGGAAGGTTCATTTTGTTCTTTACCCTCTTGAGGAGTATTTTCCTGGGGAATTGTTTCGTCTTCTACCCTAGTGTTTTTAGCAGATTTCTTACTAACCCTAGGTTTACTAGCTATGGGTCTAGTCAAGTGGTAAGCAGGAAAAAACTCTTGAGTTTTGATATATCTGATACATTGAGTATAAGACCCATATATCCTAAGGTATCAGAAGCAAGGGTGAATGGAATCATTACCTGAGAAGCGTATATGGCAATTTGTTCATTCCTCAGAGATGGTTTGGGAACAAATTCTTGATTTCCAATCATGATGGGTGTTGCTACTTTTAGTAAAGGGTTGGAAGCAACATCGGCTTTGTTTTGTTTACTCTTTCGAAAATTTGATTTCTTATGGGACGCCATTGATTGTGTTTTTGAATATGAAGAAGTTGTAGAAAAGTTTGTTGAGGTTTTGAAGAAGAAGTGAGAACTTTTGATTTGAAAAAGTGCAGAAAATAAAAATATGAATAGTATTAATTTATATGAAGGGAGATTGAACCATTTTTTATGGAAAGACGGAACTTGGTCTTTTTTAGTGGGACACATGTAAGGTGATCCTTTGCTTGATAAACAGTTTTTGTAACTTCCAAAGTTAAGACTATTCATCATAGCTAATGATGAGATTTATAGATACCCATACTGCGATTAGACATTTGAGAATCAAAAGTCATTATGATAATGTGATACGGTGGCAGAATCGTACTGTTTTGAAATGCTGGTTTGCGTTTTACGTTTGTGTTCGCAAAATGCCGTGGTAAGAAAGAGTCGCCACCGACTTTTATTTTATCCAACTGGAAAGGAAAAAAGCACATAAAAATTCCCTTTTTTGAGATTTTGAGTACGGGGGGTGGACTATAGAAAGGAAAGGTATTAGCACCCTTTCTATCCATGGTTTTCCACGGGCTCTTAGGTACTTGCTCATTATTTTCAAATTTGCTTCTGTGTGTTTGATTTGAAAGGTTTTTGTTTTACTTTGATTTAACTCTTGCTTCTGTCTTCAAGAGTGTTACGAAGTTGTTTTGAAAACTTTGTTTGAAAAGAGTGTAAGTGTTAAAAAGTTTGTTTGGATTGAGCAAGTACTTAAGAACTAATCTACCTACTCGAAAAAGAGAATGTTTCTATTCTTGTTTCCTTTAGACAGCGCTATCCCACTATTAGTGAGTAGGTAGCATCATCGTCGGAGTTTTGAGGGTCAATTCAAAAGGGACGTACGATCACTAAAGCAATGTTAGGACGTCTTAGTAATAACTCTAATGTCTTAAGATCAATATTCGAGGCAACGTATCCGAGGCAACCTTTCCGAGGCAACTTTTCCGAACAGGACTTTGATCTTTGCTTAGACAAGAGAGCAACCACTAAAATATCCTATACCTAATGACCGTTTACCGAAGGCAACCGAAGTGAGAGTATACCCTAGGAGTGCGCATGTGCGAGTGATTCAATTTCAAGTTTATTATCTTTGCACATTTAGGGTTTTCTAACTGTTTTAAAGTTTACATACATTCTTGTCATGCAACCCTAATATCATACATCTAACAGTTTAATATTTTACAGAATTTAAAGTGCGGAAAGTAAAGCTACGCTATTACAAGGCTTCGAGTATTAATTACATAGCCAAAAACAACCCGTAAAACAATAAATGAAAAGGAGAAAAATCCTAATTAATCTATTACAACGTGTGAGCAATTACATTAATATGGAAAAATAAAATAATAAAGCGCGCGCGATGAAATTAAGAACGATAAGAAATTAGGGTTTTGACCCCGTCTAACCTAATTGAAAGAAAAATTATTTTTGTTGCTTTTGATTATTTTTTAAGAAAAAGAATAAGGTTTTTAAATTAAATACAAAATTAATTAGTAATTAAATTAATTAAAGAAAATAATTTACATGACCTATTTTTATATTTTTGGTTATTTTTTTTTAAGAAAAAGAAAATGGAATTTAAAAATAAACAAACCCTAATTTCTAACTTGTTTTAATTTATTTTACAAAAGAAATTAAAGTTACCTAAAATTAAATAACCTAATTCAATTAATTTTTGTATAAAAAATAAATATCCTAAATCTAATTGGATGAAAATATTATTTTTGTGATTTTTTTGATAAAAAGAAATAATTAATTTGTGTTAGTAAAGTAATTAAATAAATAAAATAAAATAAAATATAAATGAAAAGAAGAAGAAAATGGGCCTGAGAAAGTAATTTAGAGGGGTGTGTTGCTAGCAATTCTGGGTCCAAAAGGAATTGGTCCATGTTGACTTCTTGGATCCCCTGCTGCATGTTGACCAAGGCCTTTGGTGGTCCTTCATATGATAGCCACCAGACCTGGCTTCCTGGGCATCTGGATGGTTGGATGATTATGGACCATGGTGGTCATCCCACCTATACACGCGCCTGATTACTGAAAGAAAAACAATATGAAATAATGGAGGGACCTGGGATTCGAACCCAGGTCTTGAAGCCTTTTCCAATCACCTTGCTACCATCTACGCTGGACACGTTTCTTGTATATGGAATAATAACAATTGATAATATATAATAATGAGAGTTAGTGGGGTAAAATAAAAAAATTGCGCCATAATTCAAATGAACCAATACGATGGTGCCATGCAGGTCATCCCTGTCCTCACTCCGTTGGTAAAAGTTAAAGACTTTTACCTACAGACATATGTCCGTAGCTACAACCCTGGCTCGTTTCAAAATCTTCCATGGGCATGATAAATGACATCTAATGCCATGAATCGAACCTCCTTGGCATTCTGAGCATCATGATGCCTTCTTGTGGGCCAATTTCACCTGTACCAAAAGATCCTAAAACGAAGCATAAAACCCTAATAATGGCAATTCCTGAGATAGTCCATAAAAATGCAATTGAATGTTATAGATAGCTTGCAAATGTTTCAAGGAGCAGGAATATACAAGTATTTCATGCTATAGATGCCAAAATCATGCAATTCAATTTCAAGAAGAAGCCATTGTCGTGGCTGACTTACAGTGAGTTCTAGCGCTGGAAGCTCCTTGTTCTTGATTGGTATAGCTTGCTTGTGATCCCAGGAAGTGAATGAGATGGCCAGGGAGCCTTGTAATCGCCTGGAAGTGTGAAATCAACTTAGCACTTTTTTTAATGATTTTTCCAAGTTTGTTCTGCCTTTTCACGCCTCTCAAGCCTTGTGTTTTAGGTCTGCAGTTGTATATTATATACCAAGGATTGGATTAAGGTTGAAATTATGCTCTCAATCTTATCCATTATAGCTTTTGATCTTGATTTGATTCACTTGAAAACTTTCTAAAAATAGGCAAAAACCAATCTTTTGATGCACACAAAGGCCTTGCACGAATTGATTCACTTGCCAGCTGCATATGGGACCTGAAACATGCACAAGATCTTGAAATTTGAATGATTTGGATTTTTCATGATTTGTTTTGAATTAAATTGATTTAATTGGAATAAAAATCAAAATAAATAGAAAAAATAAGATAAAGACAAATGGGAAGATATAGGGCTCCTGGACCATGCTACCAACTCAAAACAAGTGCAAAAGATTGGGCCCATTTAGAAAAAATTGCAATTTGAGGCATAGTTAACTTTTGACAATTTTGCAAAAAAGGTCAACTTCACCAATGCATAACTTCCTCAATTTTGACTCTTTGAAGGTGTTCTTTGAATTTTTAGAAAGCTTGAGATGTCCTCTAAGTAACCCTTTTGGTCTCATCTCAATTTGGTATTCCATGTCCATGTATGAAGCTTGGTGTTTTTGTTGATTTTTTAAAATGACCCATAATGTCCAAATTCATAACTTCTTGTGAGTGCATATTTTGAACTTGGGAGCTGAAGATGAATTGTAGGGAATTTCATCCTATTCAAAATGAGATTTGGATGAGTCATTTCTCATAAAGTATGAGAAAGTTATGCTTGGTCAAAGTTGAGTTGACTTTTCCTACAAAACCCTAATTTAGCAACTTTTGGTTCTTGATGAATTATGAGCAATCCTTGATGAATCATGATCAACCCTTGATAAAATGATGAATAATACTTCAAAATGAGAATTTTTACCAAAAATCTTGAAGTTTGACTGTATGTGGGCCACAATTGACTTTTGCCCTAGTACAGTCGATTTTCAGGCCTTTGAGCAATTGACTGAGCAAACTTCCTCTACAAGGATTGAAACTTGACATGGATTATCTTGAGAACATATTATGACAATGGTGAGCATTTGGGATCCCTTGGACTGAAGTATCTTGATGCAACATGAAACCCTAATTTGAGGTAGACTGCCTTATGACAGAGCTTGTCTGGTTAACCCTTGGACTTCCTTGAGCAACTTGGGGATCTTTCTTAAAATATTTTGAGAAATATGGGAGGGAAAATTTTGGGGTACAACAGATAATGACGTCATAATAGTTGAAGGGTTGATGAGTTGTTCAAAAGGTCAAAAGTTGAAGAGATTACAAATAATATGCATTTCTGGTTTCGAAATGAATATTTCTTGGGGTCAATTTGTTGGCTTGAAATTTCGACTAAGGAAAAATTGAGCTGAGTCAATGATCTGAAGATACTTAGAGAATTGTTTGGCTTTTTTTTTTGTTAAAAGCCATGAAGATTCGAATTCGAAATTCATTAAGAGATTGATAGATAGTTTATAATTCGAATTGCAAAATAAAGTTATTATTCGAAACATGGTTTAAGACTTTATATTTCGACCGTTATTAGATTTTGGCGCTCAAGACGGATAGCGAAGGGTTTGAATTCGAATATTCATTCTTATCCAAAAGGACGTGTGGAATCTCCTGGATTGTCGAAGACATGCCATGAAAAATGTGGCATTAGTTTGTTAGAAGACCATTAGGGTCGAAGTTCTATAAATTGTAGCTTTTGTGCTTTAATCTGTGTGTTCACATCTTTGTACAAAATACTCAAAGTACCAGTGTTCGAGAAAAGAGTCAACGAGAATGTATGTATGATGCACCATATTTTGTATTCAATGTCATTTACATTTAATGAAGTTTCTTTACGTTACTTACGTTCTTTATAATTCCCAGTATAGACTAGTTTATATTTCATTACTTTTATAAAGAAGTTTAACTTCGACATACGAAGTGATTCTTTCTGTTTAAAGAGATTATCATCAAAACACGCCTTCTAAATATTTGAATACAATAGTCCTGAGATCAATCTGATCGATCTCGTGCGTAACTGAATCTGTTAAAAGATTTAGAGGATCAACAATTGTTTACCAAATTCCAGGGTAAACAGTGTGGCTAAAACTTAAATGATTATACATGACCAAATCCTTGATAAATCGTCTCTACTTGAAGTAAACTATGTATTTATTCAAGATGGTGAAGACAAAGTCTTGACAGAGCAGTTGGATATGTTCAACAAATTAATTCTTGATTTGGAGAACATTAATGTTACCATCAGTGGTAAAGATTAAGTGATGTTATTGTTGTGTGCTTTACCCAAATATCATGCTAACTTGAAAGAAACTCTTTTGTATGGAAGAGAGTTCCTGATCTTTGAAGAAGTTCAATCAGTCTTGTACTCGAAGGATTGGCGAATGATTGTTTGTAAAAGAAATATTCTCGAAGAAGGATGGTAAGTTTGAGAAGAAAAATGTTAAAGATCAACACAAGTTGAATAGTGGTAATGCTCATGCAATTAGGTGTTATCATTGTAAAAAGGAAAGTCACACAAGAAAGGTGTGCCCTGAACACCTCAACAACCATGGAGGTAAGGATAATAGAAACACAACTATTGTGCAAGCTGATTTTGAATCATCTAATGTTCTTGTTGTAACACCCTGAATAATATAATTATTATTTAATTGTGTTTTTGTGATTTAATCGATGGTTTGATAACATGTGAGGGGGGGGGGGGGGGGTAGTGTTGGGTTAAACATGATCATTATAATTATTGATATATGTGATAATTGTGATTATTTGGATTTATTTTAATAATTAAATAAGGATAATATGAGGTGTAGAGATGATAGGGGCATTATATTAATGTTGAGTAGAGTAAGTAGGGATAAGATGGGAATACCATATTAGGGGTTCAATGGGTAAAGAGTACTTAAGGGGAAAGTAGGAGAGGGAATCATATCATTGGAACGATCGAACTATGAGAGAAGCTGACACGTAGAAGTGAGAAACCTAGGGCAAGGAGAATCCCTTGAAAGAGCTTAGGAACGGTTAATCCAAGGTAAGGGTGGGGTTCCAATTCTCTAAAGGACTTGTATAATGGTGGGTATGTATGGGTTAGGATTATCATGATTGTTATGTTCTTGTTTTAATTCAATTTGGGGTTTTTATGGAATGTGACAATATTCAAAACCTATGAATGTTTTGATGAACTTTTATTTTGTAATGCCATGAGTTGATACCCATAACAAGTATGTTGATGTGTTGTTGTTGTCATGTGATAATATGATAATTTTTTGTGAATTTGAGATTGTACTGTTGGGGAAATCATAATAAATTTGGACTGAATTGATGCATAAATCACAGTTGAGAATTGTTGTAAAGAGGCTAGCATCGGGCGATCACATGCGTTGTCTGGCAGCATGACTTCGCCCTAGCAGCTCTGGGAGAGGGTCTGGCGGTAGGGGCTGAAAAATGACACGCCTGGAAAATAAGTGGAGCGCCTCAGCATCGTCAGGCGAGTACGACGCGAGGAGGCAGCGCCGGGCAGTCACATGTGTCGCTTGACAGTCCTCAGTTTTTCTGCCTACTTCGTCGGGCATGCAGATTGGGCAGATTATTTTCAAAACTTCAAAAATTTATATCTTTTGACTCGGGTGTCAGTTCGATGCACCGTTTTAACCTACATAAAGCTAAAAATATTTTCTATCTTATAACAATACTTTCAAATCTAATAGGTGAATTTTTATCTGGGTCTTATACCTTTCTATATATAATTTTGTCTGTTGTGCTGAGATATATGAATATACTTATGTATGATAATAATGTGTGATGTTGTTTCAGCGACATGATTGGTTTGTAGTATGTGTGGGTAGATGGTGGTCATATTAGTGTGTCATATTGATAGATGTAGATTATAAATTTGTGTTGTTTTATTGCATGGTTGCCTCACATGAATTTTAAATAGTATTCAACTGTTGCAACAATCTATAGACTAAACAACCTGGTCGGACGGACCGACCTGCTCTGATACCACTAACATAACACCCCAAACTACCATACAAATAATAAATCAATGCCAGAGTAATTTCCAAGTAAGTTAGGATGTCACATTTATTCAAAAACATATGAACACATGCTCTTATATAGTAATAGATACATAACAAGAGTTTTCGGATGAACCCAAGCAAGCTCAATCCGGTGGGAAGATTTTTGCTTTAGCAGGAAGTCAAACATCCAATGAAGACAAATTGGTTAGAGTGTTTCATTAATTGTACTTCTTTAATTTCTATTATTGATACTGGTGCCACACATTCCTTTATTCCTGTTGATTGCGTGAAAATGTTGAATCTTGTATTGTCTTCTATGGATGGAGAAATGGTTATCGAGACTCTAACTAAGGGACCAGTGACTACTTCTCTAGTATGCTTGAAATGCCCTTTATCAATTTTTGACAGAGATTTTGCTGTGGATCTAATTTGTTTACTGTTGAGTGGGCTGGATGTAATCTTAGGTATGAACTGGTTGGAATCCAATTATGTTCATATTAACTGTTACAACAAATCTGTGCAGTTTCTTACTCCTGATGAAGAAGAGGAAGCTGGTTTCTTTTCTACTAGGCAGTTGAACAAGTTGATGTAGGATAAAGCTCAAGTGTTTTCATTGATGGTGTCGTTATATTATAAAGTCAAGATGCAATTGGTGAGTTACAAGTGGTAAGAGATTTTCCTAACTTACTTCGGTCTTCGACGACATTGGTTAAAGGAAAATAAATCCCCTTTCCCCTTGCTAGACATCTGTTCATGATACTTTGATGGTTTTGGTTAGAGGAAAATAAATCCTCTTGCCCTTTCTAGATGTTTGGTTCATGATAACCTGCATCATAGACCCTCGAGATCCTTGAAATGGTCAATGAAAAATGATATGGAATGATGTCATAATATTATGATGTCATGTTCTAACAAATAATCAAACACAAGAAAAGCATACAAGGCCTTAGGTTCAGGCATGCATGGAATTTGTAGGTAAGTACCCTCTTTAAGTTCAGTTGGCTCAATGGGACCTAAGAAAAGTAACCGGGTTCTAGGAGTCTCATATCACTGATCTTTCTCTCAGGCATTATTTTAGCACAACATATGATTTGCGATAGAAATATCCCGAGAGTCCAATCTCAATGAGTGTAGTATCGAGTATCAACCAACTTCAGTCTGCACCAAAGTTGGCCATCTCACTACTTTCTAATGGCTAAGTTGGGTAAATTAATGTTCTAAAGTCAGTTAGCACTCATGACACCACGCGACAACCTATTATTCTCCCTGACTGATTCGAGGGACACCAATACCAACCAATGTGTTGCACTAAAGTAGCCATCGCTTCAACCATATTGGTATACGCTGTATAGTTTCCATGATCTATTGCTACTTACCTAAAACGCCCCCCAGATATGGGTGTAGGATCTTTGCAAGAAATAAACCCAAACAACCCTTTAAAAATAAAGTAGACAAATCAAACAAGGAAAGCATTTAAAAGTGATCTTACTCTAAGGTAACCCCCCATTTTTTAGTTTTCCCAGCAGAGTCTCCAGTTCTGTAATACAAGGGGAGAACTAACTTTTGATTTTGTGTTTCATCACAAATGTTGCGGATAGAAAGAGTCGCCAGTGAATTTTATTTTATCCAAAAAGGAAAGGGTGAAAAGAACAGGAAAGACCTTGATAGACTTTGAGTCCGGGGGGTAGGTTATGAAAAGGGAAGGTGTTAGCACCCTTTTCATCCGTAGTTATCTACTAACTCTTAATCGATAGCTCACTTTGTTTTGAAAATTCTTTTGTGTATGTGTTTGAAAATATTTTGAAAAATTCCTAAGTATGGAAAACTTTGTAATGATTCTTGTATCAGTTAAGAATGCGTACAAAGTGTTTGTTTTTTGAAAATATTTCTGAAAATGTTTGTGAAAAAGATGTTTGTTTTATTTTTATGAGAAAGCGATTACGATCAATCTACCTACTCAAAAGTATTTCGTGTTATTTTCCTTCTCCTTTAGATAGTACTACCCTACCACCAGTTAGTAGGAAGTCCTATCGTTGGATGTGAAGGGACAAGCGTAGGGTCGTCCTTATGGTCATAGAAGGCAACATATAGGGATACCTTAACAATTCGAAGGGACTGTCATCATATATTTGTAGGCAACATCGAGGGACACAATCATTTCTCGTAGGAAAATCGAGGGACATCTCGGGACTATGATCTTTATGATGATTTTAACGGAGGGTCTTTGCTAAGGGTATCCCTAAGTTCGAGGGACATGACCATTGTTTCGAGGCAACAAGTGAGGTTACCCTAGAAGTGCGTGTGTGAAAAGGGATTCATGTTCAATTATTTATCTTGTAATTAGGGTTAGCTATGATTGCTTTTAGTCTTATCATACAATCCTATTAAACTAAACATTAATAGCAATAATAAAGCAATACAGTGAGGGAAATAAAAATCTACGCTATTACAAGGCTTCGGGAAAGGGAGTATAAACCATGAAATTAGGGAAAAAAGTAAACCCTAATTAAACTATTACATACTGTAGCAGATACATAATTGAGAAAAATAATGCGAATAATAATATGTGAAGCGGTAAAAAGGAAAAGAAATTGTTTTGTGATTGTCTTGATAAAAAAAGTTTGATACTTAAACTAAAAAAAACCCTAATTAATTTTAATTAAGAAAAAGAATTGATTAATTTTGATTAAGAAAAAGAATTAATAAACAAACCCTAAATTAATTTTGACTAATTAAATGAAAAAGGTTAAATTAATTTAACTAAAAAGATAATTAATTAAGTTAGTTAATTAAAAAAAACCTAAGGTCTAATGTTAATTTTAATTAAGAAAAGAATTAATCTAATTATGTTAAAAAGATCGTTAAAAATAAAAGAATAAAAAAATGAGATTGGGCCTGTTATGGTAGAAAACCGGGGGTGTGAGAAAGCAATTTGCTAGGCCCAAAACAGGAAGCCCAAGATGCCTGCGTGAGATCCAGTTTGAATGGTACAAGTTGGTTCTCCATGGGGAGCCCATCAAAAGCGTTGGATTCGATGATGACAAGATCTAGTGGTTGGGAATGGAAAGCGCATGGTGGATGCATTGTGTGTTTCACATGTGATCTGCAAACATAAGAGAACTTAAAAAAAATTGTTCCGCGCCAAGATCAAACCTGCGTATGGGTATAATAATGACTTAAAGGAAAGCGTGCTACCACTGGGGTGGCTATACATCTGTTAATATAAATGATACAATTAATATATAATATAAATAAGAATGTATTGACCAAAGAGGCGCCGAAGCCCTAGCTCCGGTCATCTTCTCTGGTTGCCCTCTATTGTTCAACCTGCAAAATAAGTAAGATTAGTAATCAAAAACATCCTACCCCATAATTCGAGGGTTGAGAATCCAATTGCAAGGTTATTTTGGTCTAAAAATCCATGGTTTGGTTGTTATAATACAAATGATGTAGATCAGAGCAAACATGGTATCCTATGATTCTGACTGCATGGGATCACGATGATGATCCAATTCTGTACTAGTGAAACTCAGAAATACATTATTAGTGTTAATACATGTTAAAGCAAACAGAAAATCAAGATATGAATTTTATGAACATTATGACACCGCGATGCCATGTAATGCAATTTCACACATTTTGGACCATCCAATTCGGTCCAAACTTACTCTATATGCTTACTAGAAGAGAATGGAATGAAGGTCTTGTAGTGAAAGGGCTTGTAAGTAGGGTTTTGAAATTCTAGGGTTCTTAAAAAAAGTTGATACTTTGCCAAGTTTGGGAGGCAAGGGTTTCTCGTGTGGTTTTGTATGAGAATTGCTGAGATTATATAGGGGAAATTAGGTCAAAGGTTTGTGGACTTGGGCTTGGTGTAAGAAGATATGATTTTATCTTATTTATTTTGCATTATTAATGAATAAATAAAAAATAATTAAAATAACTAAAATAAATAATTTCAATATATGTATGAATGAATTATGAGGTGTATAAGGAGTATAGAGCACGTTTGGACCTTAAACCATGCCCCAATAGTCCAAAATATCAAGCTTGCTCACTTTGAACTTCATGCCTCTGCTCAAAATGTCCAAACTTGCATTGGTCATAACTTTGTCAGTTTTCATATTTTTAAGGTTATCTTTGACTTTTTGGAAATCTCAAGATGTCCTCTACAACCTCTATGTTGACCATTTTTTCTTTTGAAGATTTTATCTTGATGTAAGTTGCCTTGATAAAAAGTGTCTTTTTATTGGCTTTTGAAATGACCTATAATGTATTGGCTTATATATCTCAAATGATGCACTTTTTGGACTTGAACTTAGATATAAAAAGTTGTAGATAATTGAATTGCCTTAAGAATGAGCTTTCGTTGGGGAAAAGCCGGTGAAGCATGTGAAAGTTATGCTTGGTCAAAGTTTAGTTGACTTCTTTTAAGGAAACCCTAATTTGGCAACTTTTGACTTTTGATGATTTGAGGGATTTTATTGAGGAATCATGATCAACCCTTGATCAAATGATGAATGTTACTTAAAAACCTTGATGTTTCCAAAAACATCTTGAGGTTTGACTATATGTTGACCACAGTTGACTTTCTACCCAATACAGTTGATTTTTAGTCATCTGAGTAATTGACTGGGCAAACTTGTGAGGCAAGGCATGAAACTTGGTATGAGTATTCTTTGAAGCATATGAGGAGTCATGAAAACAATTTTAGGCCTTGAAAACCCAATCTTCCTTGTGAAAGATGAAACCCTTGTTGTAATTCCATTGCTTTGGAGGAGAATTTCTCTGATAAATTCTTGAGCAACCTTGAGCATTTTGAAAACCCTATGAGAATGTCTTGAGATAAATGAGAGGGAAAATTTTTGGGTACAATAATATTCATTCTAAAAACTAAGTATGAAACTTTCTAAAATTTAAAAATTTGGAATACTCTAGTCGAAAATCAAACTATAAAAAAGGTCAAGAGGATGAGAACTGATAATAACCTCGAGTTCTGCAATGAAGCCTTCGATAGTTATTATGCTATGTATGCTACTGAAAGGCACGATACTATTCCATGTACTCCTCAACAAAATGGTATGGCTGAGAGGTTCAATCGAACAATCTTGGAAAGGGTTAGATACATGATGGTTAGTGCTGGATTAAAAAAGGTGTTTTGGGATGAGGCTACAATGACTGCACCATACCTGATAAATAGGTGTCCCTCGACTGCCTTGGAGATGACGAAAATTGAATAATTTTAGTCAGATCATTCATCAAATCTCAACAAACTTAGAGTAGTTGGTTGTGTGCCTATGCTCATATTAGGCAAGATAAGGTCGAACCTAGATCTTTGAGATGTATGTTCATGGAGTATCCCGAGGGAGGAAAAGCCTATATGTTGTGGTGCCTAGAACCAGGTCACAAAAGGTGTATCATAAGTTGTGATGTACTTTTCAATGAAGCTGAAATGGCATTCAAGAAAATTGATGACGCTGGTCCAAACACAAAGATTTATGAAGAAGATTTGGAACATGAAGAGATTCATGTTGAGGTGGAGCATATTGATGTTGAATTGCATAACCCAGATGAAGTCAAGGAAAAAGCACATGATCCTGAAGAAATTGAGAAAAATGTTGATGACTATCTGGTAGAAAGAGATAAGTCGAGAATACTCATCAAGACACCTTAGAGACTTGGTTATGCATATCTCATAATGTTTTCTCTAATCTCTGCAAGTGAGGTACTTGATGAAGAACCTAGAGATTATAAGGAAGCTATGAGGAGTTGAAACAAGACTGAATGGGTGAAATTCATGGATGATGAGATGAAATCTCTTCATGGTAACCGAACTTTAAAGTTGATAGAGAAAACAGCAGTAGCCATGTTGGTCAGTTGTATGTGGATTTTCAAGGTTAAGGAAGGAATCAAAGGAGTGATGTCAAAGAGATTAAAGACAAGGTTGGTTTCTAGGGGGTTCACTCAGAAAGAAGGAGTCAACTTCAATGATTTGTTCTCACTTGTTGTATAGCAATATCAATTAGAATATTGTTGGACCGGTGGTGAAGTTTGACATAGAACTTGAACATATGGATGTGGAAACCGCCTTCTTGTATAATGATTTAGATGAAATAAATATGAAGAAGCAACCTGGAGAGTATGCAGAAAAGGGCAAGGAGGATTATATGTACAAGAAGAATATGTCTTTGTATGGCATGAAACAATATCTTGGACAGTGGAATAGGGGATTCGATAAGTTCATGGCAGTTTGACCACTATGCTTACTCAAGATTTTGACGTGGAAGTTCACTTTTTGTTTTGTTGCTTTATGTGGATGATATCTTCATAGCAAGCGATAGTGTCGAGGATGTAATGAAGGTGAAGGATGGTCTCAATAAAGAGTTCAAAATGAAGGATTTGGGAGCTGCCACCAGGAACATTGAGATTAACATCCGAAGAGATGAAAACTAGACGAGATTATGTTTATCTCAAAAGACATACCTAAGGGGGATTCTCGACAAATTTGGTATTTGTTGAATTCAAAGTTTGTCATGACCGTAACGGGCTAAAATAATTTAGAACATGTCATCACATGCTCACCTTCACTTAGTGTAACATAAGCAAAATAATTTGTGACAGTCAACTCAAATAACTTTGAAATATCAATAAAGAAAAATATTCGTTAACTCCAACATAAACGACATAAAAATCAACTCAAGTGTTCTTCCCCAACTCGGTGTTACATGATTATAGCAAGGCATCACTAGTTAAAACGATAATCTAAAGAAGTAACTCCAAGAGCTATCTTATGCTTACTTCAGCAATGCAAGTCCCGAGCATCTACAAGTTATCCATAGTGGACAACATTAAAGAATAAAGGGTGAGAGTACACTTCAATAATTAACGGTGAAAGAAAGTAGAAGTAGATTATTACATTACAACAACATACACGTTGATCAAATCCACATAAACATATTTAGCATTCTCATCCAACAACACACTAACAACAATCCATATAGATGCAACGCTTATGAAATATACTCAACACTGACTCAACATGCATGTGTTACCAATTATGAACACTCAGGTTCATGTTGCTCCCCGATCTGCCACCATAGGACCAGATTTCCTCTTGGAACTGAAGCACACCAAAATCGCTACCACCACCATAGGTAAAACTTCACTAATTCCCAATGGAACCAGCTACTCGCACATGAACCACCTCCATAGGATTGGGGCCCCACCAAAAAGACCTGAAGTTCCAACAACATAAATGCATGGACTCTCAGTATGCTACAAAAAACATACATATTGCCCCCTCTTTTGATCGTGTATGCCACCAACATTATAATCACAATCAACATAGCATGCATATATTTGAACATTCAACATCGTTAACAAAATCATCATAATAACATGATCAACATTAACATCATAACAACATCATCATAAAAATATCGACTTAACAACATCATCATAATAATATCGACTTAACAACATCATCAACATTAGTCTCATAACGACATCATCTAACTTCGTCATCATAACAACAACATCATCATAACAATGTCATCATAACATAACATCATACGCCATACACAAACATCAATCAATATTACTAAAACCAAAAACAACATCAACTTCACCAACTCAACATATCCATATTCATAAACATATAATCATGTTATTTCATTATAACATCAACATTTCATTATGGTAACTCAATGATTCACTAATCAATCATACAAACCATCATAAACATTCCTACATTAGACACCTATCTATCACTCAATTATTTCAACAAGCACTTCTATGATGTAGATTTGAGCATTAGTTTTCTAACACTTCAAACGAGACATTATTTGGACTTACAAATCAAAAGTTATTGCCAAAACTGTCGGACAATACAAGAAAGATCAAAACAGAAAAATTCTCACAATTTAGTCCACAACAATCGATTGTCATAGGATAAAAATGGATTGTCATCAATGATTCTTAGTTAGTGTCAGACCCAAAAAATATATTTAGAGACATGACAACCGATTGTCATCTAGTGACAATGGATTGCCACAATGTTATTTTCCAAAAATTGCACTAGTGCAATCGATTGTCACTGTGTGTTTTTCCAAAAATTCCAATTTTCAAGTTACGCTGCAAAATAATTTTTTATTAAAATTCCTTTCAAACACTACCTTATATGACAACAACTTATATACAAAATCTATCAGGTTAATCCAAATTCCTATTGTTATAACATGCTAAACTCATATATTACTCCATGGGTTCATTAATCAACAACACATTATAACACTATCATCATTTTCATCATCTCTAAATCACCATTAACACCCTTAAGGTCACAACCTTCAAACATTCACCCATGGCATATTTTCATACATTTAAAACCAAGGTAACTCACACATAATTGCAATCACACAATCAAACATATGAACACCATAAATCATCATTCAAACATTAATTCATAAGAAAACACAATAATCATCATATAACAACTATTAGAGCATCACAATTCAGAATTATAAATCAAACATCCAATCCTAAGGAGGTTAAGGATGCCTCCATCTACCCCTCATGCTTTAAAACGCATTATAGAAGAACATATCTCTGTTACCTTTATTTTCCTATCAACATTCTTCAAAGCTCTTTCAATGGATGCTCTTCATATGCCATAGCCCTTACCTCTTCCTCTTTCCACCAAATTCTGATTTTACGTATGAAAACCTCTAACAACTCCTTACTAACCTTTTTACTAGTAACCTTATCCGTCAATTAGAGACTTCCAACATTACTATCACTTATCCCCTACTAACCAAAATTCCTTTTTCATTCTCTAATTTTATTTTAATAAAAATACTACTAATACTCCTTATTTTCCTATTATTTTATTATTCTAATATATTTACTTAATTAAATAAAATAAAATCTTATTATTTAACTATCAAAATAATTCTAAATAATTATAATTTATTCCGACTAACTACTACTCTAATTGATTATTCAACTACCCCGACCCATTAATCCAATAAAATACACAAAGTCATAATTAATTCATAATTAAATTGATCAAAATAAACTATTTGAAAATTTGGTGTTATAGTGACACCAACAAATTCTCAATTCAAGATGAGTACGATTTAAAGTTTGAGAACTTAAACTGAATATTACATATGCTAGTATAATAGATTTTTCGATGTATACTATTGTCTATACGAGGCCACACATATAGCCCACAGAGTGAGCCTTGAAAGTAGGTATATGACAAATCTTAAGAAGGCACACTAGCAAGCTCTGAAGTGGATTATGAGATACTTAAGGATCCTTGACTACGGTCCTAGTTTATGGTGGAGCCAAAGATGATGGAAAATTTAAAGTCGAAGGATTTGTTGACTCTAACTATGAAGGACGTATGAATACTAGAAAAATATCTTTTTGAATATGCTCTCACTATGTTTGGTACACCAATTAGTTGGAAATCAACACTTTAGAAGGTTGTAGCCTTATCAATCACTGAAGTTGAGTATATTGCCCTCACTGAAGCTGTAAGAGAAGTATTTTAGCTTTAAGGGTTTGCTAAAGAACTGAGACTTCAAGGTCAAGCTACCATTGTAAATGTGATAGTCAAAGTTCCATACATCTGTCAAAGAATTCAGCCTATCATGAGAGAACCAAACACATTGATGTTAGGATGAATTTTGTCAGGGAGAAAACCAAAAGTGGATAAGTCAAAGTGATGAAGTTTTTGACTGATCACAATGTTGCATATATGACCACCAAGTCATTTCCAGGAAAAAAAGTTCTTCCTTTGTATACAGTTGATAAAATTTCATGTTGTAGAGTTTATTCCAAGGTGGAGATTTGTGGTATTTGGATCGAACTCTACTCTCAACAAGGGTAGCTTTATAGTTTGATAGAGTTTTTCTTGTTGTAATTGGAGTCTGTTCAAGCATGCAGTAGTCGAAGATGTGTGTGCAGTTGTCGAAGCTTGTTCTAGCATGCATCTGATTAAGTTAACTTGTTATTTAAGTTAGCTTAGTATCTAAGTTAGCTATGTATGTCATGTATGTATGTGTGTTATCATCAGACATAACATACATAGCTAGTAGTCTATAAATAGGCTGCTCTCTCAAGTTGTTGAGAGAGGTTGAGGTTGATTGTTATTCACTTGTAATCTTTTAGCCCTAATTGAGAAAGTGAATAAAAAACGATTATAAGAAACTTTGTTTGTCTCTCTTCTCTCTCATCGTGAATTGAACAATTTCTTGTATTTGTTTAAGAAAATCTCTCTTTCTCTCTAATTTTCCTTGTTGGAAACAACGATTGTCACAACACCTACATTTCAGGTCTATGTAGCACTAATTTATCTCACTTGAATACTAACAATCTCTCCAAATCCTTTGATCTTCAGGAGGTGAATGCTAGCCTTAGTTCAAATTGGTACTGGCTGGAAATGTGAGATATAATTTTCACAACTTCTTTGAATTTTAGAGAGTTTTTGGAGAGCTTTTTGTGCAATGATTTCATGGTCCTTTGGCATGGCTTTGCTTGCCTTTATATAGAGAATGAAATAGGATTCAACAAGTATGGAAAGGGACAAGGTATTCATGCCCATGAAATCAATATTCTAACACATTGAAAACTTTCCTTCTTTGCATGATTCTTGTCTCTTGGATGCCTTGCATGAATTTGGACATGTTGTTGGCTTGTATTTGGGCCGACAAATATGGCATGGAATCAACTCATGAAGCCATGGTTTATACAAGAATCAATTTTTGAAAACTTGCCAATTTAAGTTATTTCTTTAGAATTTTGAATCTTGCACGTTTTGGCAAGGTTGTAATGAGTTATCATGAGTTGTCTTGGGCCTTTGGATGGTTGAAACAAAAATCCCAAGCCTTTATACTATTGCTTCATATTTAATTTAATTTAATTTGCATTTAAATGAATAAAAATTAAAATAAAAGAAATAAAAATCATAAAAAATATGTGAATGGATCTAGAGGTTCTCTAATACCTTATGAACATGTTTGAACATCAAAAGTTAGGCCCACTAGTTCAAAACTTCAATTTTTCTCATTTTGTATTTCATGAATTTCTTCAAAATTTCCCAAATTATGCAACTCATAACTTGCTCAATTTTCATATTTTGAAGATGATATTGGACTTTTTGGAAATGACCTATAATGTATTAGCTCATATCTTACAAATGCAACATTTTTGCTCAATTTCTCTACAATATCTATGTTTATCATTTTTGCTTTTGAAGACCTTATCTTGATGTAAGTTACCTTGAAAAAAAGTAAATTTTGTTGACTTTTGAAAATGACCTATAATGTATTAGCTCATATCTTACAAATGCAACACTTTTTTGGACTTGAGAATAAAATCAAAGTTGTAGAAAATTGAATTTTCTTCAAAATAGGATTTGGTTGGGGAAAAGATGATGAAGCATATAAAAGTTATGCCTGGTCAAAGTTCAGTTGACTTCTCCTAACGAAACCCTAATTTGACAATTCTTGACTTTTGATGATTTGAGAGCTTTCCTTGGGGAATAATGATCAACCCTTGATTAAATGATGAATGTCACTTCAAAATGTTTATGTTGACCAAAAATCTTGAAGTTTGACTGTATGTTGACCACAATTGACTTTTTGACCAATATAGTTGATTTTCAATCATCTGAGCCATTGATTGAGAAAACTTATGATGCAGGACTTGAAGCTTGACATGAACCTTGTTGATGACCTAAGGGGAACCATGGAATCCACTTTATAACTTTGTAAACCACATTTCCTTGAGAAACTATAAACCCTAGTTGTAGGCCCCTTGCTTAGGAGGAGGTTTGACTGGTCAACCCTTGATTATCTTGAGTATTTGACAACCTTTGAAAGCATGTCTTAAGAAAAATGGGAGGGAAAATTCTGGGTTACAACAACTGCCCCTATTCAATCTTCTTAAACCTGAAGAGTTAGATTGGCATGTCCTCCATTCGTGACTTGAAGGTAGAAGATGATTGAACACTTAAGTACCCAGAAATTTGTACTCGCCTGTGCAAGAGGTAACATTGTTGGTTGATTGTATTAGGAATGGGCTTATAGATGCCATTTGTAGAGGTGACAAAGAGTTTTCAGAGATGGGCTTATAGATGCCATCCAAAATAACTGTTGACTTCAAATGGAAGAAGTATCAGAATAAATCTTTGGTTGATTTAAACTAAACCAGAGAAAGGTCTACTAGAAAAGCATCAGGATAAATTATTGGTCGATTTAAACTGAACCGGCAAATGTCTGTACTTAACTTTAACTGGATAAGAATGAGAATAAATCTTTGAGCGATTTAAGTTAAACCATATAAAGGACTTGATTGTCTTCAACTGGATAAGAATCAGAATAAATATTTGGTTGATTTAAACTGAACCAGAGAAAGGTCTACTGGAAACGCATCAGGATAAATCATTGGTCAATTTAAACTGAACCAGCAGATGTCTGTACTTAACTTTAGCTGGATAAGAATCAGAATAAATCTTTGAGCAATTTAAACTGAACTAGAGAAAGGTCTTGATTGTCTTTAAATGGATAAGAATTAGAATAAATATTCAGGCGATTTAAACTGAACTAGAAAAAGTGTCTACTGGAAAAGAATCAGGATAAATCATTGGTCAATTTAAACTGAACCAGAAAAAGTGTCTACTGGAAAAGAATTAGGATAAATCATTGGTCGATTTAAACTGAACCAACAGATGTCTTTACTTAACTTTAACTGGATTAAAATAAATCATTGGTCGATTTAGACTGAACCAGCAGATGTCTATAATTGTCTTTAATTGGATAAGAATCAGAAAAAATCTTTGGGCGATTTAAACTGAACTAGAGAAAGGTGCCTACTGGAAAAGCATCAGGATAAATCATTGTCGATTTAAATTGAACCAACAAAGGTCTATAATTATCTTTAACTGGATAAGAATCAGAATAAATCTTTGAGCGATTTAAGCTGAACCAGAGAAAGGCCTTGATTGTCTTCAACTGGATAAGAATCAGAATAAATATTTGGTTGATTTAAACTGAACCAGAGAAAGGTATACTGGAAAAGCATCAGGATAAATCATTGTTCAATTTAAACTGAACCAGCAGATGTCTGTACTTAAATTTAACTTGATAAGGATCAGAATAAATATTTGCGCAATTTAAACTGAACCAGAGAAATGTCTTGATTGTCTTTAACTGGATAAGAATCAGAATAAATCTCCGGGCGATTTAAACTGAACCAGAAAAAGTGCCTACATGAAAAGAATCAGAATAAATCATTGGTTGATTTAAACTGAACCATCAGATGTCTGTACTTGTCTTTAACTGGATAAGAATAATAATAAATCTTTAAGAGATTTAAACTGAATCCGAGAAAGGTCTTGATTGTCTTTAACTGAATAAGAATCGGAATAAATCTTCGGGCAATTTAAACTAAACCAGAAAAAGTGTTTACTGGAAAAGAATCAGGATAAATCATTGGTCGATTTAAACTAAACCAGCAGATGTTTGTACTTAACTTTAACTGGATCAGAATAAATCATTGGTCGATTTAAATTGAACCAGAAGAAGCGTATAATTGTATTTAACTGGATAAGAATCAGAATAAATCTTTGGGAGATTTAAACTGAACCAGAAAAAGGTCTACTGGAAAAGAATCAGGATAAATCATTGGTCAATTTAAACTGGACCAGCAGATGTCTCTCTGAGAATGACCTTTTGAGGAAAATGCTTAAATAGCCCTTCGTCAAATGTAGCCTTTCAGAAGACTGTCAGGTCATATAAGTAATTAATGATGTTTGTTGATTGGTCTTTTCTAAAAGGGTAAAGATTTAACTATATGCAACGTCATGACGTATGAAATGCATTATGTAACAATGTTCTCAAAATAAATGAGATTGTGCTATATGCATTTTGTATGCATATGCTATGATATTTGGTAAATGATGTATGAGTGTGACATGTTATTGAAATGCATTTGTAAATTTGAGAAACATCTTTGTCTGGGGAAAATAAATCTGTGACTGTCGTTGGGGATGGAGAATAAGTGTATCTTCGAATTTATGGGGATTGTTTCTATTGGGGACTCTTGTTTGCTATTTGAGGAAAACTTCGCTTGGGAACATTCATTTCTGCTTTTTGCTTGAGGAAACTCTATTGAAGAGCCTTGATTTCTGCTTGGGGAGAAAAGATCAAGAACATTGATTATTCATTGCTCTACTGGGGAGTTTATACCCTGACTGGGGATATAACAGATGGATAACCTTCCAGCTTGTCTGGGGAGGATAAAGTTGACTGATATCTGGCCCAACTTTAGATTCAGTAGCAACTCTCTGAGGATAGTGGCAACTTTATTGGTGAGAGGAATTTTGCTGGAGACTCGTGGCCATTTGAGTAACAGACTCAAGTTGGGGAGACGTTAATTTGTTGGGGAAATTAACCATGTTGGGGAAATAAACCCTGTCAACGGAGCAATACTCTGCTGAGGAAACACCCTTGTTGAGGAAATGAACTCTGCTGGAGTGTAGAAACCTGTAGGGGTTTTACAATCTTGGAGGAATAAACTCAGTGGCGGAAGAGAACTTCCATGAACTGTACTGGTCAGAACTCCGTAGGTTGGTGACATTGCTGGGAAGAAGATCATACTCCTTTATCTGCCAGAGCGATCTGTCGGGGAAATTGCGGGGAATGTATGAACTTGTGAAGATTACTCTGTGGGGAATAATCTCATAAAACTTGTGGGGATTCATGGGCGGCATGGACGTTATCCCAACTCTCAGAGTCTTGAGTAAATGCTGATCAGGGTGATAAGTCTTCTACTGATAGACAGGTGACGAGATGACGGGACATAGTCGTACGCTTTAATCCCTAACTTTTTCCTGGACTGTCCTTTCAGATTTTCAGTCCACTGGGATACCCATTTTTTCCCAAGTCGCCTTTTCAGGTTTTTGACTTGCCAGGTGTATAATTTTATTTTTTATATCCCTAATTTTTTCTCTAAATTTTTTTGTTCGCCGGGATGCCCTTATTTTTGCCTAGGCCAGTCAACTCAGCAGGTCTTTTTTTTCATGCATAGTATTTTTTGACTATGTCCATGTTCACAGGGTGTGGAGAATTGTCACTGTCCATAGTAGTAAGTGTTGCAGCACTGCTAGCAAATGTTTGCTCGATCGTACGTGGTCCTTTGCTGGAATTCATGTTCAATGCCCCAAGTGATTCAGATGGAGATCTGCCCCTGGCTATTCAGCACTTTATTTAGTACTTTTGAGAGATCCTTTGAATCTTGACTTGACTTCCACCGATGAGTTAGGAAATAACATGTCATGCCTCTTGATTATGAAAGTTTTGTTATTGGAAGTGTTTTTCCATTTGAAGTGAATCTGTTCATCGAGAGGATTTTAGTTCACTGAATATTCATCGTCTGGATTTCTCTACTGTCGAACAATTAGTCATATGCAAACAATGGCATTTAAAAATGCAAAACTTATGTCTGTCTTGAAGTTTTGAAAATGCATTTTTAGTAAACAAACAGAATTTTGTAAGAATATGAATTCAACTCAGGATTTATAGTAAACCTTACAGGAGTCAGATACGTTTTGTAACAGTATGCTTTCGAACTAACCCATGCTTCAACTTGGAATTTTAAAGGTTGTAACGTGGCCTGGTTCACGGTTTAAGTAACAAAGGATAAAGGCCCAAACTTTATTTGTACCCAACCCATTCTCTGTGACGTTCTTCTATCCCAATACTCAGTTAATTGTGCATAATTGAGTCAAGAATGATATTTTGGTGATGGTTCAGATACTGGAATTTTATTTGAGAAGACAGTCATTTTTGTGACATTTTTTCTGTTATTGAGGGTTCGTAACAACCTCTTTTTTTATTTTATTACTCCTACCTTTTGCCTGAACTACTTCTTTTGTGATTATAGTCAGCGAGATGCCCCAGTTTTTTCTTAAGTCTCCTTCATAGTTTTTGACTTAACAGGCTTTTCTTTTGAGAGATAATGACTGCCTCCATCATCGTGTTTTGATTTGGAATGACATTTTTTATACTATGAAGTGAAAGCTTGCGACTGAATATGCTTTTGAATTAACTGAGAAACTACCATGTCCTAGGTTATGATTAAAGGTTTCAATTTGTGTGAAAAAGAAAACTCCTACTTCTTAGGCTCAAAGGGGTTGACTAGTGTAATACGGTGGCAAAATCGACTATTTTACTGGTTTTGTGCTTGTATTCGCAAATGTTGCGGTAAGAAGAGCCGCCACCGACTTTTCTTTTATCCAACAAAGGAAAGGGTGAAAAGAACAAAAAAGACCTTTCTAGATTATTTTTGAGTAAGGGGGGTAGATTATGGAAAGGGAAGGTGTTAGCACCCTTTCCATCTGTAGTTATCTATGGGCTCTTAGATGCTAGCTCATTTGAAAATACCTTGTGTTTGAAAAGTATTTTGAAAGGTGCCTTAGTACGGAAAACTTTGTAATATTTCTCGAATTGGTAGAGAATGTATACAAAGTGTTTGAAAATGTTTTTTTGAAAGAGTATTTGTGTATGTGGGAAAAATGGTTTTGTTTTAAGCAAGCATCTAAGAACTATCTATTATACTCAAAAGGGTTGTTCTTTTCCTCTTTTCCCTTAGACAATGCTATCCTACTATTAGTGAGTAGGTAGCCCTGTCGTTGGATGTTTGAGGGACATTCGAAGGGACGTCGTTACAGTCATAAAGGCAACTAGGCAAGATACCTTAGTAACTACACTAGGGTTTTAAGATCATACCGAGGCAACATCAAGAGGGTTATTTTTTATCTTTAAACTGGAGGGTAGCCACTAAAGTCTCTCACATTACGAGAGTTGTGACTGTTTTCCGAAGGCAACCAAAGTAGGGAAACCCTAGAGGTGTATATGTGAGAGTGTGCTGTATTCAGTTATTTTTGTCTTGGGTTAGGTTTGCTAGCGTTTGATTATTATGTTCTTTCCATACAATCCTATTAGTCATGCATCTAGACAATTAATAGTGTGCATAAAATATAAAACCTAACTATTACAAGGCTTCGGGGAGGGGTATTATTTACAAGTCCAAAAGTGAGGGGGATAAAGCAGTAAATATCCTAGTTTAAATCAATTACAACCCATAAGCAAGTACAATAATATGAAAAATTGTAACGAAACAATAAACGCGCGCAAATTGTAAATAACATTTAAAACCCTAAGGATCTTCTAAGTTAAAAGATAATCTTTTTGTTGTTTGTTCATTTGGGAAAATATTAAATTAAATCAATTCTAACCTAAATTAATTAAAAAAAGGAAAAAAAAGAAAATTATTAATTAAAAATGATTCTAAAATAAATCTAACATTTTTGTATTTTTTATTTATGAAAAGAAATGAAATTAATTAGATCTCAAGTCTATTAATTTTAAATTAAAATAAAAAAAGGTTAAAGTAACTAATTAAATTAAATTATAGAAATTAAATTTAATAAAGACTAAATTTAAGTTTTTTTTTTATTTTTCATGATTTTATGATTAAATAAAAATGTTTTTGAAAGTAATAAACTAAA
This sequence comes from Vicia faba, assembly GCA_948472305.1. Lineage (NCBI taxonomy): Eukaryota > Viridiplantae > Streptophyta > Magnoliopsida > Fabales > Fabaceae > Vicia > Vicia faba. The sequence continues at coordinate 1,645,666,863 of OX451739.1, read as the reverse complement.
AAAAGAATAATAAAAAAAAAGTAAATGGGCCTGGTGTTAATTAGAAAATAAGGGGGTGCGATCTGGAATTTTGTAAAGCCCATATCAGGGGGAAGCCCAGGGTGGCGCTGGATTCAGTGAGGGAAGCCCCTTGGAGGTTCATGGTGGGGCATGCATCTGAAGCCTTCAAATCTGGATCAAGTGGTGGTGACTTGATGGTGCATGGTGTGCGCATGGGACATGGGAGCATTGGATTTGCAAAGACATAATTAGAAAAAAATGGAAAAAAACCAAAACTTGGGATCTAACCCAAGCCTTCTAGCATTATATACGCACCCTTCACCACCAAGCCAACTAACCATTAGTTTATACAAACAACAAAATAATAATATATTTGAAACATAAAAAAATGTTGAGGTGTCAAACGCACACGCTGTACTGGGTCCTCCATCATTTAAATGAACCAATCACAACATTCCTTTTTGCCACACTTTGGTCCATGCAGGTCAAGCCACCGGAGGTGGTGGCCCCGGTCATCCCTTCCGGTTGGCAAAAATGTCAATCCTGCGAAATCTCATGAAAACAAAACAAAAATGACCCTACCCCCCTAATTTGGGGTCGACGTAATCAATGGTGGTGGCCATTTTTCCTGAGACAGCCTGTATCACCCGATTCGAAGCTTGGCCGTTTTAAAACCGTAACAGTGGTAACCCTCGATTCCTGCACCAAACCTTAACCTAAAGAGTTCTAAAATATCCCTAGCATCAGTATGCATATATATGTATGCTTGCAATAAATTTATAACGTAAGGAAATAGAGTTGCAAGATCAATATATCATACCAAACCAGAGTGATGGAAAATAGTGGTTTCTGCGTGCGTTAGGCTTGTCTAATGATTAGGAACGGATCCTGGGACCTTCAGGGAGTGGATAGAACACTTGGTGTGGATGGATGATGGTTGAAAACTCAGTTTCGAATTTCACCACTTTAATGATTTTTTTTCAATTTCATGGAGCTTTTTGGAGGCAGCTCCATGTCCCCTTCAGACTTGCATTGTGTTGTATATATAGAGGAGTGAGTGAGGATATCCTAGCATGGAAAGAAAATAACCTTTAAAGCCATGATGAAACAAGATAATCCAATTTGAAAACTTGCCAAATTTGAGAGGTTTCATGCCATTTTGGCGTTGCACGAAAATGTCAAGGTTGACAGGTTATATCATGATGTATGGGCCTTAGAAAAATCAATTCATGTGCTGGCCTATCGGTTTCATATTTTATTTAATTTATTTTTAAGTTTATTTGAATAAAATCCAAAATAAAAATCAAGTTCATGTATGGATAAGTTTATAGGCTCTTAGGCATGTCTTGAACATGCTTGGACCCTAAAAATTAGGCCCATTAACCTAAAAACACAAATTTGCTCAAAGTGTATTTCTTGAAATTTCTAAAAATTCCCCAACTTGTGCAAACCATAACTTGCTCAATTTTTATCCTTTGGAGATGATATTAGACTTTTTAAAAATCTAAAGATGTCCTCTACAATCTATATGTTGACCAATTTTGCATTTGGAGAGTTTATATTGATGTAAATGGTCTTGGAAAAAGTGTCTTTTGTTGACCTTTTGAAAATGACCTGTAATGTATGAGTCCATATCTTTCCAATAATGCATTTCTTCAACTTAAGGATAAAAGAGAAGTTGTGGGGAATTGGATTCTCTTCAAAATTAGATTTGGTTGGGGCAAAATGGATGAAGTATATGAAAGTTATGCCTGGTCAAAGTTCAGTTTACTTTTCCTATAGAAACCCTAATTTAGCAATTCTTGACTTTTGATAAATTAAGAGCATTCCTTCAGGAATCATGATCAACCCTTGATCAAATGATGATTATCACTTCAAAAGTTAGAATTGTGTTTGAAGTTGGAGCACTTCTAGAGGTGTTGTGATGATCTCGATAGCTTCACTGAACTCCCAGGAAGCTATTGCAATGCTTACTTTGGATTGAGAGTGCTTGGATTCTTGTGGAGAAGTTAAGTTGTAGAGTTGAGTTTTTTAAAATGGAGGATGATGAAGATGATATTACAGTGATGAAACAAGGCTTTGGATAGGTTCTAAATTAGTTATAGAAGCTTTGTGATGGATTTAAAATGAAAATGCACGAGCAGATTAGGTGTTTCGAGTTTAAGGTCAGAAGTTGCAACAATGGAGGATTTGTGTGCAAATTCTGATTTCATGGAGTTTGAGAGAGTTTGAGGGATATTAAATTCGTCCTTTGGTTTGCAAATAACTTCCTTATTTATAGGCAAGAGGTTTGACATCTTGAAGTAACCAGAATCTTGAGATAACATGTTATGGTTTCGTTGAAAATGAGAAATCAAGTTGGATAGATTTTCATGGTTCCAAGGTTCAAGTACAAGCATGGTCGGAGTTTGTTGGGTGCAGGGAGGTTGCTTCTTCACTTTAAATTATACTTTGATCATAAGAAACAAGTGAGGAGCTCAATGCATTGACTTTGTGATTAAAGCTTGCTTTACAAGAATGAAATGGTAAGTTTGGGCTAAAAATGGAAAATTGGTTTGGACAATGGCTCAAAAACATGGAGAATGATTCAATCAGTTGTGTAATCATTTAATTATGGAGTTATTTGCAAGTTAGAAGCCTGAAAAGCAAGATTTATGCACCAAGGCTTGGATATTTGATCTCATGTTCATCACAAAATTAACCTATAATTCAAGAATGGATGTCCAACTTCATCTATTCGAATCTCTTAGCTCAAGCATGATAAAAATGTGTTCTTGGAAATTTTGGAAAGATTGAAACATTGTCTACAACTTTAATGTTGATTACTTTTTCTAAATCAAATTAGAACTTGGTGAAAAATTGCCAAGAAGTTGGGAGAAAAATCTGACCAAACTTGTTGAAAACTTCACTAAGTGTTTTGATAAAAATGTCATAACTTTATGGGCCTATATCTCCGATTCCAATTTTTTTTGGACATCAACCATCAAGGACAAAGTTGTAGAATTCATCATGCTCTACAACTTTCATGTTTAAAATTTTCCTTGAATCATCTTGCATCTTAGTGAAAAATAGTCATGAAGTAGTGATTTTATTAAGGCCAAAAACACTTAGAATTTTTTTAAGTATTGGAAATTTTTACTTTTTGTTGAATTTTCTTGAACTTGTTGATTCTTGTAGATCAAGTTTGATATTTTTGAATGTCTTGATGATTCTGACCTTTGAAATTCAATGTTGACAAAAAAGTTAAAGTTTGACTTTTTTTTGAGACTATTGACTTTTCATCAATTGATCCAAATTTCAACTATCAATCCCTTGATCTTTAGAAATTATTTAAGCCATGAAACTAGGTCAATATATTGTGTTTGATTCCTTAAGATCACGCCTCTAGTCATTAGGTCATGTACTAGGTCAAAAGTCAATGATTAGTCATCCTCAATCAAAACCCTAATTTTGACAATTTCCCCCTTTGATGATTTGAGTGCTTTCCTTGAGGAATTATGATCAACCTTGATCAAATGATTAATATCACATCAAAATGTTGATGTTGGCAAAAAATCTTGAAGTTTGACTATATATTGACCATAATTGACTTTTTTACCCAATACAACTGATTTTCAGTCATCTGAGCAATTGACTGAGCAAATTTGTGATACAAAGTTTGAAACTTGGTATGAGAATTATTGGAGATCTATAATGAACCATGAAAGTCACTTTAGGAATTAGAAGTCTTTCCTTGAGAAAACCAAAACCCTAATTGTGGACTCAGTGCTTAGAAGATGAGCTTGTCTGATCAACTCTTGAGTATTCTTGATCATTTGAGAAATTTTGTGAGAAATGTCTTGAGAAAAATGGAGGGAAAATTTTGGGGTACAACAATTGCCCCTGTTCAATCTTCTTAAACCTGGAGAGTTAGATTGCCATGTTTGCCATTCGTGACTTGAAGGTAGAAGATGATTGAACACTTAAGTGCCCAGAAATTTGCACTCACTTGTGCACGAAGTAATGCTGTTGGTTGAATATGCAGGGAATGGACTTAAAGATGAAATTTGGAGAGGTAATGAAGATTTGTCAGAGATGGGCTTATAGATGCCATCTAAAGTAACTTTGTTCGATTTAATCTGAGCCGAGAAAGATCTACTGGAAGAAGTATCATAACAAATATTTAGTCGATTTAATCTGAGCCAGAAGATGTCTGAAGGAAGTGTTTGTCATGTATATAGTTACCCCGTCCTGTTTCGGGAATTGATCTATGATCTGTTTTGTAGGTAAAATTGTCCTAATTCGGGAATTCATACCACTTGTTGATAAAGATAGTTGTCCCGTCCTGTTTCGGGAATTAACCTATGATCTGTTTTTGTTGGTAAAACCCGTCATGTATCGCGAATTCATACCACTTGGTGATAAAGATAGTCTCCCCGTCATGTTTCGGGAATTGATCTTCATCTGACGATAAAGGAAGAAAGATGGTTTCCCCGTCCTATTTCGGGAGTTAATCTTCATCTGACCATAAAGGAAGAAATATAGTTTCCCCGTCCTATTTCGAGAGTTAATCTTCAACACGTTCATGTAGATATTCGCCCCGTCCTATTTTGGGAATTGATCTACAATTTGTTCTTCACAGATAGTTGCCCTGTCTTATTTCAGGAATTAATCTGTGGCTGGTCATCTAGATAGTTTCCCCATCTTGTTTCAGGAATTAATCTGGAACCTGCTTTTTGTTAGTCGTAGAGAAATTTGCCCCGTATTGTTTCGGGAATTAACCTCTGACCTGGTTACGTAGATAGTTGCCACATCCTATTTCAGGAATTGATCTACAATTTGTTCTTCACAGATAGTTTCCCTATCTTGTTTTAGTAATTAATTTGTGGATGGCCATCCAGATAGTTGCCTCGTCTTATTTCAAGAATTAATCTGGAACCTGCTTTTCGTTGGCCGTAGAGATGGGGGCCCCGTCTTGTTTCAGGAATTAATCTCTGACCTGGTTACGTAGAAAGTCGCCCTGTCCTGTTTCAGGAATTTGTCTATAATTTGTTCGATAATTGTTGATGATATTTGTCTGTTGACTAATATTTCCTGAAAAGGTAAAGAGTTATCTATATGCAATGTCATGATGCATGAAATGCATTGAGAAATGATGTTCTCAAAATCAATGAGACCGTGATATATGTGTTTCGTATGTGTGATCGGTGGAAATAGAACTGACTGTTTTGGAATGCTGGTTCGCATTTGCGTTTCGCAAAATGTCGCGGTAATCAAGAGTCGCCACCGTCTTTTATTTTCTCCAACAAGGAAAGGACAAAAGCACAACAAATTTCCTTTTCGAGATGTTTCTCGGTTCGGGAGGTAGATTATAGAAAGGGAAGGTGTTAACACCCTTTCTATCCGTGGTTATCCACGGGCTCTTAGGTACTTGCTCACTATGTTTTCAAAATGTTTTGCTTTTCTTGTGTTTCTGGGTTTGAAAAAAGTTTGTTTGAAAACTCCGATTTAACTCTTGTATCTGTCCTCAAGAGTGTATGAAGTGTTTGTTTGAAAATTTTTGTTTGAAAAGTGTATGTGCGAAAAGTATTTTTTGTTTTGAAAGAGCAAGTATCTAAGAACCTCTACCTACTCAAAGAAATTAAGCTGTGTAAATGTCCTTTAGACAGTACTATCCCACTATTGAGAAGTAGGTAGCACCGTCGTTGGAGTTTCGGGTCAATTCGATTATAGGGACATGTGGTCACCAAAGCAATAGTAGGACGCCTTAGCGGTAACCCTAATGTCCTAGATCCTTTTTTTCCGAGGCAACCGTTTCGAGGCAACTTTTGATCTTTAGACAGGAGGGCGACCTCTAAAACACACTATACTCAATGACCACGTCGAGGCAACCAAGTGAGGCGTACCCTAGGAGTGGCATGTGCGAGTGTGTCAGGTTTCAGTTACATTATCTTTGCACATGATATGGTGAGCTACGATTGATTTTATTTTTCAGATAAATCTTGTCATGCATAGCCTAGTTAACATACATCTAGCAGTTAATGGTTGTGGAAAATAAAGCTAAGCTATTACAAGGAATCGGGTATTTATATCACCAAAAGCAAACCCTTGAAAAGTAAATTGCGGAAAATAAATAAAAGCGATAAAAAGTCCTAATTAAAGCTATTACATCCTCGGAACAATTACATAATATGGATAAAAAAATACGAATAAAATAATCACGCGCGAGAGAAATTTGAATCGGAGAGGTCCTTAGGGTGTTGACCCCTTTTTTGAGAAAGAAAGAAGTTTTTATCTTTTATGAATTAAATTAAACCTAAACTAATTAATTAATTAAAAAGAAATATTTTTGGTTTTTTAATGTTTTAAGGAAATAAAATAAAAAGATGATTAAAATTGTCAAAACCCTAATTCTATGTTGATTTTAAATTATTGCAAAAATATCAAATTTAACCTAATTAAAACTAAATTAGTTAATTATATTTATTTACAAAATAACCAATTAAAGGTGAACTTAACTTTAATAAATAAAATATATTATCTTTTTTATGTTTTTCTGAATTTATTATGAAAATAATTAATTATTTTTGTTAGTGAAAATAATAATAATTAACAATAGTGAAAACAATTAAATATAAAATATAAAAGAAGAAAAAAAAAAGAAATAAAACCCAGGGGGTGTTGGGCCCAGGAGGAGGTGTTTCTGGAAATTTGTGGCCCATCAATGTTCCAGTCCGTTTGACTTTCTGGATTAGCTATACGCCTGTTGACTGGGGAGTATGGTGATCTCCCACTCATATCCACTGGATCTATGCCTGAAGCCACATGGCACATTGATGTTTGAGATGCACGGTGGACTACTTTTTGGAGATCTGCATGTGAATATGTAAAGAAAAATGAAATAAACGTTTTTGGGGGAACTGGGATTCGAACCCAGGTCCCAGCGCTCATAGGCCAATACGCTCAACCACTCAACCACCTGCACCTTTTTGTTATTTAGATAATAGGCAATTATTATATTAGTAAACAAACAAATATGCTGTACAACAAAAAACCACGCGCGCTTTTTTTCAAACTGTCCAATGGCATGCTAACACCTCATCATCTTCTTCATTCGTTCTGCATAAAGAATATTAGATAGCGGGGGTTTTTAACCCCCACTATATACTGCAAGGAAAAATAGCGATTAGCAATCCAGCAAATATAAATATTTCGCGAGGGGTGAATCATGTTCGTCTGGGCCACACGAGTTCAACCATGTGTCTTATGAGTCCTAATTTTGCCTGGTTCAGAAAGCCCCAATTGAAAACTCAAGAACCCTAAAAAATCATTCATGGCATCTTGTGATTCAGGGAGTTATGGTTCAATTAAATGATACCATTAGCTTCGTATGGTTCCTAGCAACACAAATCAATCACAAGAACATGTTAAATATGCATGAATTACGAAATACGATTTTGAATAAAGAAGGCAAACCGTGAAACTGTGTTCTTTGATTCTTTGAGCTTTAACGCTTGAATTGGATTGCAAAACACTCCTGACACTTTCTGCAGTGTATTAGAATCAACAAAAAACCTTGAATCGCCCTAGAATGCAAAAATCAGTTTTCAATTTTCTTGGAAATTCTTGAAATTGTATGGGGTCTTTCTGCAGCTTTTTTCACGTCCCCTAGGTCAGGTTAGCTTGCATCCATATAAAGGAAACAAATTAGGTCAAAAAATTGGATCCAATCCATGTGCATTCAAGTTTAAATCTTTGATTGGAAATCAAATATTTTTGATTCTTCATGATTGAATAATGTTGCCAAATATGGATTTTTTGATATCTTTGACTTGTGCACGAATTTTCCAGCATGATTAGGTCCTATTTGCTTCACAACAAGATTTAAAAACCCAATCTTCTATTTTCCTACAATTTAAATTAATTAAATGAATTAATATTAATTAAAAATCCAATTAATCAATAAAAATAAGAAAATAAATTCAATTAATCTTGATGGGTCGTGCATAGGTCATGGATGAAGTTTCAACAAGAGATTTGAGGTCCATTAGCAAAAATGAGGTGTTTTGAGCAAAGTTGACTTTTGCAAATTCATAAAAATTTCCCAACTTCTCCAATGCACAACTTGCTCAATTTTGATCATATGACCATGTTCTTGGACATTTTGGAAAGCTCTTGAAGTTCTCTAACCAATGCCTTTGGTCCCATGTCATTTGGATTTACCAATCTCAAGTTATGGCTTTTGACTTAAAGTGTACTTTTGTTGACTTTTGAAATTGACCCATAATGTCAAAATTGATAACTTTTTGTGAGAGCATTTCTTGAACTTGGAGTGTGAAGATGGATTATATGAAATTGCATCCCCTTCAAGATGAGCATTGGATGGAATTTTTCTGACAAAACATGAAAAAGTTATGCTCTGGTCAAGGTACAATTGACTTTTCTACTGTCCAAAAATAGTAACTTTTTTGCATCTTGATGATTTTTGAGCTATCCTTGTGGAATCATGATCAAGACTTGATAAAATGATGATTGTGAACTCAAAATAAGATGTTGACCAAAAATTATGACTTTTGACTGCAAAATGACCATTTTGCCCTTGCAGTTGACTGTAGATCAAATGGAGCTTTTGACTGTGCAAATTGACACTGTGAGTCTTGAAACTTGACATGTAGGTGCTTGAGAATGTATATAGGCCTATGAGACATGATTGAACAATTGAGAACCCAAAATTCCTTGAAAGAACCAAAACCCTAATTTCAGCTGGCTTAGGAGGTGATTTGACTGTACAACCCTTGAGCCATCTTGAGTAATTTGAAGATTATTCTTGACAAATCTTGAGGAATATGGGAGGGAAAATTTTGGGGTACAACAGTATGCATATACTATGACGTATGAATGTGAAATATTGTTAAAGTGTATTCATAAACCCGTGCAGTATCTTTGTATGGGAAAATAAATCCCTGACTATTGCTGGGGATGAAAAGTATGTGTATCTTCACTCTTGTCTAGAATGCTTCCGTTGGGGATGCTTGCTTGTTGTTTGAGGAAACTTTGCCGGGTGTAATACCCCAAATTTGTCCTAGCCTTTTATTTTTATCCGGCTTATGCATTTTTAGCTTCTCATTCCATCTTCATACTCTCCATTAGATCATTTGACATCTCATGCATCATTAACCAATAAATTCAGTATGGGATCAAGGCTCTTGAAGAGTTAGGGTTTCTACATGGTTTGAGGCTTCTGACCAACACTCTACAAACTTGGTCTAACTAGTTTTCTCTTTGAATATGGATAGGGCTTAGCTCTATAATCATCACTGGCTTCTTTCTCTTGGGATTCTTTCTCTCAATACATGGGCATTATTCATCATAGGAGGTGGGGTTCCTCTATTACTTGTGGTGCAACCCATTCTGATAGACTTCTTTCAAAGATATTGCACTTGGACATAAAATTCTCGTGGATCATGGATTTAAAGTCATTTCATGAGGATTGGGTCATAAGAAAAATTAGGGTTGCATTTGTACTTTTTTATCGTCAATTCAAAGATTGGTTCAGGACATTTACTTTGGATCTTATGCAAGGATTTGAGGTCTTACATAGAGTATTTTGGGAATCTTTTATGAGAAGGAAGTCATTTGCACTAGCCTTGACTCTTAGTCACAGTCAACCATGGAAGGTGGACTTTGAAGTAGTGAAAAACACAAGAAGGGGGGGGGGGGGGGGGTTGAATTGTAAAACTGAAAATCAATGCAATGAACAAGATATTTTTATCCTGGTTCGTTTGATCTCAAACTACTCCAGTCCACCCGTCAAGGTGATTTCGCCTCTCTCCAACGAGGTCTTAATCCACTATATTCAACTGAATATTACAGACTGCTTTAACAACTGCTAAAGCCTTCTTGATGCAAACCACAACCCGGTTTGTCAAGGAAACACTTTCTTACAAAGAAGATAAATCTAAGTGTGTGAATGTTTTCTACAAAACTGTATCACAACTGTGATGTATACACAACTTTAAGCTTAGAAACAAGATTGCTAAAACAAAGATTGAGTAAGAGAATGTGTAGTCTTTAGCAAACTGAGAGAAGTAAGATTATGATCAGCTTTTAGGCGTGTAAAGATTTGGAGAGCATTAGCCAATTCAATCTTCAAAGTCTTGTTTATATAGCACTGAGATGTTGAACGTTGGAGCAATATTCTTGATTCAATGCTAATAACAAACTTTCCTTATCGAGCAAATCTTGTCTGGAATGAGGTCGTTGGTATTAATTTGCTTTCAATGCACAGTACCGTTGCTTACTTAATGCAAGTTCTGGCTTGGCTCATTCTGATTCTGCTTAGCTGCTGATGAACTGTTGTGTTTCTTTATCAGAGTGTTGAGCGCAGTTCTTGTTCATCAGACTTCAGCATACACGTGAGTTAATCATCTGATTCTGACATTCTGATATGGCAACTTCTGATGCTGATGTCAGGAACCAAATTTCTGATGCTGATTAGGTGTGATCTTGCTTATACCAATCAGAGTATCTGCAAATCAGAACGTAATAATTTAGGCAGCAGATAGTTCATACATGAATCATATAAATAATATATCTTTTCACTTTGTTATCATCAAAACTTAAACATAGGGTAGTAGATTCAAACTTTGTTCTAACAATCTCCCCCTTTTTAATGATGACAAAAACTAGATATTTTTTAATTGAAAATAACGTGAAAAGGTATCAGAGAGATGCATCAGAGTAAGAGGTTATCAAAGATAAGGGATAAAGAGATATCAGAGTTGAGAGATACTCCCCCTGAGTTTATTACTTCCCTTTTTGATTACAAGGTTCTTCAGGATCAGATCTTTTTGCCTTTCTTTAAACATCAGAGTATCAGAGTCTTTGACTATCGGAAGCTTTAGATCAGCATATCAGAGCAGAGCTTCAGATCAGCGTATCAGAGCTTTTCTTGTCAGAGCTTTGCTTTGGATCAGAGTATCAGAGCGGATCAGAGCTTCAGAGATTTTAGTCTTCAGAGTGTCCAGGAACTTCCTTGTACCTGTAGACTTTAAGCAAAACAGAAAACATTTTCAAGTATAATAGAGTTAGAATGTTCGAGAATTTCTGTCTTAGTAAACCGTTATTGTTTAAAATATCATTCTTGTTCTCCCCCTTTTTGTCAGCAATCAAAAAGTGTAGGTGATGTGCTAAAAGCAGTTAAGATCAGAAAAACTTGTCATATTAAAAGGGTTCAGAATCAAACAAAACATATTCAAACAGTTCATCAGAAAATCAAAGAAAACATGAAAATGACATGAATGAAAAAACTAAGGTTGGGGAGGAAAGCGTGTGAACAAGTTCTCCAGCATGGCTTTGATCTGATCAGCAGTCTCATTCTGCTTGTGCACCATGCTGACAACAATGTCAATCTTGCTATCCTGCACATCCATTCTTTATTTCATCTTCTGGTCGTTTTCATCCATCCTCTGCTGCAGACGCATGTCATTCAGCTTCAGCTCTTCTAGAGTCTGCCTGTCCAAGGCAGCTTGAGAAACATCAGAAGCAGGGAGCTTCTAAGAGCTTTCTGCAACATCTTCTGCTTGACTTGCTTCAGCTTGAATGGTCTTGTTTTCTTCTGGTTGCACCTTTGGAGCTAGCTGTTTCTCAGACCAAGGTTCACTATCCAGAGGGAGCACAGCTTCCTGAGGCAGCTGACTTTCAACTTCCTTCAGCAGCTTGCTGAAGTTCTGTTGTGCCTGCTCATAGTTGATATCCTGCAACTTGAGGGCTTCATCACGTACCCAAAGTCTGAATTGTGACCAGAGCTGGTCAGAGGCAGCTGGGTCAATCATTCCAGGACAGACTTGCTTCAGAGAAGCAATCCATTGCTGCAAACCTGTTTCAAAATTCATAATACCAGAGCCAACATCTGGTTGTTTTGGTTTTGGGATGGCTATTTTATGTTTCAGATCAGCAAGACGGTCAAGGCTAGTTAAGTCTATGAAGGTCCTGCTGGGGTTTTCGGTGGTTTGCTTGGCAGCTGTTTGTTTTGGAGATGGAGTGGGAGAATCAGAAATTATGATTGGACTGTTTGGTGTTTTGGGAGTATTTGGTGGTGTAGATTCTGGCGAGGATGGCAGCTGGGCCATGGTGACTGTTGTTCCACATGGCAGCTGGATTGCCAGAGGTTGTGGTTTAGATGATTGAGGTGAATGAGGTTCAGAAGGTGGAGGAGTTTGAGTTTCAGAGTGATGAAACTCAGGTTGAGGTGATGGTGGATGAATTTCTGTTTGAGGAGAGGGAGACGGAATTGCTGGTTGAGGAGAAGTTGTTGGAATTTCTGGTTGTTCAGGGATAAGGGGTTCTTCTGGAATGGATGAGAGAGGTTGTTGTTGTTCTGGTTCTTCAGCAGATTGTTGTTGTTCTGGTTGTGGAGGAGGGACAACTAGTGGTTCAGAGTTTGGATTGGAGGAGTGATCAGAAGTGTGTTGATCAATGTCAGACAACACTTTGTCAATTGCTGATGTTGTTGAGATTGTTAGTTTGGGATGTTTGGTTCTGGGTCTTCTGAGTTTTAATGCCTCAGAAGAGTCATCTTCTAGTTCAGTTTCATCTATTGTTGGGATGGGGATTGAGATTCTATGAGAGGTTGGAGGAGGAATAGATGCTGGAATAGTAGAAGAATTTAAAACAGAAGAAGCAGATAAATTACCTCTTTTCTTGGGAGTCTGCTGGGATGATCCTTCTGAAGGTGCCTTCCTCTTCTTCGTCTTCTTCAGAGTCACTTCTGGTTGAGGTTGATGCAGATCTTTGATATTCAGATTTGGATCTGTACCAACTGCCTTGCACGCGTCTAAGTATCATAGAACCACCTCTGGTTTAGATTTTATCTCAGAAAATAAAGGAAAGTCACTCAGTGGAACTCTTCTGCTGGTGATATCAGCCATAGGAGTAGCTCTGGGTTCCTTTTTGATATTCTCTATCAACTTCATTTTCTTCAAGTTCTTCGCATTCAGAGGCTTCCCAACTGTTGGTTCAATGGTGCTTAATTCTTGAGCTTCTATCAGATGCTCTATCAGCCTATTCTCTGTCAGAATATCTGATATCAACCTTCTAAAGGGTATCCAATCCCTCTTTGTTCTTTCTTCTTCCCTGGTTTCCTTTACGCTTGTTCTGAGGTGGTTGAACAGAAGATGAGCCAAGTTGATTTTTACCTTCTGATCAATAAAGTAGATCAGAAACTGCTGATCCACATTTATGTAATCAGGTGAACTAGTTGGCTTCCTATGGTTGAAGCACCCCAGAATTATCTTTGCCCAAACTCTGTGATGATCCTTCAGATCTTTAATCTTGCTGCTGGGCACCCCATGGGTGAAAATCCTTTCAGCTATCACGCCCACGTCAGCGCATCTCTCAGCCATATCAATACAGCGGATGCCACCGCCACTGTAACCGATTAACCTTGCTATGTGATCCTCAGTGATCACAATCTTCTTCCCCATAACGAAGGAGGTGACTAGATGCGTTGAAGCCTTCGCATGAATCCAGAACTCCTTGACTAACATAGGGAATGTTGGTCCAACCAACCTGTCAAAATACCTTTCTCATTTCTGTGCCCTAACTTCTTCTGTTAGGTCAAAACCGTTCTCCTTCAAGCTTCCAAAATCAATGATCAATTCAGATAACACTTCAAGATTCTTCACAGGAGTGAGGAGTGTTCTGAATGGCACTTGATACTGTTCAGATGATGCTTTCTTCTGAGGACCTGCAGAAGCACTGCTGGAGGTTGCCATGTTCACACTAAGAGATTTTGAGAAGAAACTGAGAAAAAAGGGTTTGCAAGAGATGAACACAGAAAAATGCAGAGAATGCTTGAGAATTAGTGAGAAACTGTAAAGAATTAGAATGAGAGGTTAATGTGTTTAAATAGAGTTCAGAATATTTTGAAAAAATAAACGTTTTTAAGAAAGAGAAAATTCATGATTGCATTTTAAAAGCATGATTACTTTTATTAAATGCTTGCTGATTTTGGGGGATTTGAGAAAGATACTTAAAAACGGTTACCAGACATGTGTCTCAATGCACCCAATCAGCGTTTTGCCTTCTCAGAAGCGTGCATGCGTTCTGCTTCAGAGATTTGCTGATGATTGGATGACACTTGTTTGATGTAGTGATCAGCACGTCTGTCTTTGAGCTTAGACTCTCAGATCTTTAGACTTTCATCTGATACAATCTACATGTTCTATCTTTCTGAAAGAAGATTGATCAGAAGTTCACAGTAAAAACAATTACATTCTGAAGATAAATATATGGAATTAAAACATTTTCACTCTGGGCAGACTTTCATGCTGAGATGTTTTAGAATGAAATTAAACCTATCTTCTGAAAGGGGTTTAGTAAAGATATCAGCCCATTGATGGTCTGTATCTATAAATTTTAAGTTCAAAATTCCTTTCTGAATATAGTCCCTAATGAAGTGATGTTTTATTTCTATATGCTTAACTCTAGAATGTAAAATGGGATTCTTACTTAAGCAAATAGCAGAAGTATTATCACAGAGTATAGGAATGTTACTCTCAAAAATCTGGAAGTCTTCAAGCTGACTTTTCATCCAGAGCATTTGTGTGCTACATCCTGCTGCTGCTATGTACTCAGCTTCTGCTGTTGATAGCGCAATTGTTGATTGCCTTTTGCTGGACCAAGAGATCAGATTTTCTCCCAGAAACTGGCAGCTTCCAGAAGTACTTTTACGCTCCACTCTGTCTCCAGCAAAATCAGCATCGCAGTAGCCTACTAAGCTGTAATCACTAGATTTTCTATAAAACAAACCCAGATTAGTAGTACTTTTCAGATACTTGAAAATTCGCTTAACAGCTGTTAAGTGAGATTCTCTAGGATCTGATTGGAATCTAGCATAAATACAAACGCTGAATAATATATCAGGTCTTGAAGCAGTCAGATAAAGGAGAGAACCAATCATACCTCTGTAGACTTTCTGTTCTACCTTTTTGCTTACCTCTTCTCTTTCCAGAATGCACGTGGGATGCATTGGAATCTTTGATGGCTTACATTCTGAGAGGTCAAATTTCTTCAGAAGATCTCTGATGTATTTGCTCTGATGAATGTAAGTTCCCTCTGGAGTTTGATTGATCTGAATTCCTAGAAAGAATTTCAGTTCCCCCATGAGGCTCATCTCAAATTCTGCCTGCATACACTTAGCAAATTTTCTTCCAAGAGAAGGATTAGTAGAACCAAAGATAATATCATCAACATAAATTTGACAGACTAAGATGTCATTCTTAACTGATTTGCAGAATAGAGTAGTGTCCACTTTCCCTCTGGTGAATTCATTTTCTAATAGAAAGTTACTTAGCCTTTCATACCAAGCTCTGGGAGCTTGTTTCAGACCATATAGTGACTTCTTCAGTTTTAAAACATGTTCTGGATGTTTTGTATTTTCAAAACTAGGGGGTTGGTGTACATAAACTTCTTCTTCTATATAACCATTTAAGAATGCACTTTTGACATCCATCTGATACAGAGTGATGCCTCTATTAACAGCAAATGAAATTAAAAGTCTGATAGATTCTAACCTGGCGACTGGAGCAAA
This sequence comes from Vicia faba, assembly GCA_948472305.1. Lineage (NCBI taxonomy): Eukaryota > Viridiplantae > Streptophyta > Magnoliopsida > Fabales > Fabaceae > Vicia > Vicia faba. The sequence continues at coordinate 1,645,651,292 of OX451739.1, read as the reverse complement.
GGTTTCTGTATAGTCTATCCCCTCTTGCTGACTATAACCTTGTGCAACCAGTCGTGCCTTGTTTCTGATGACTTCACCTTGTTCATTTAGCTTGTTTCTGAACACCCATCTTGTTCCAATGACGTTGAATCCTTTTGGTCTGGGAACAAGATCCCATACGTCATTTCTGGTGAATTGATTCAGCTCTTCTTGCATTGCCAGAATCCAGTCATTATCCAGAAGTGCTTCATCAATAGAAGAAGGTTCAATCAGAGACACAAGTCCCATGAGAGTTTCTTCAGAGTTTCTGAAGCTTGCTCTTGTTCTGATTGGATCTTCCTTTCTTCCTAAGATAGTCTCTTCTGGGTGATCCAAGCTGCTTCTGGGTAATCTCTTCTTAGGTTGATCAGCAGCTGTTGTAGGATTGCTAGCAGTGCTCCTTTCAGACGTTGAAGGAGTGTATGTGTTGAGAGCTTCTGATGACTTGTCTTCAGAACCTGTAAATTCAATTTCCATACCTGCAAAAACTTCATTCTGCTTTGACTTTTCAGAGTCAAGCTTATCATCAAAACGAACACTGATTGATTCTTCCACAATCTGTGTTTCTGTATTGTATACTCTGTACCCTCTTGAGCGTTCAGAGTATCCTAACATAATACACTTCTGTGCTTTAGAGTCAAACTTGTTCAAATAATTCTTTGTATTTAACATAAAGCAAGTACATCCAAATGGATGAAAATATGAAATGTTGGGCTTTCTGTTCTTCCACAATTCATATGGAGTCTTTTCCAGAAAAGGTCTTATTGAGATTCTATTCTGAATGTAGCACGCTGTGTTTATTGCCTCTGCCCAGAAGATCTTAGCAACGTTTGTCTCATTGATCATGGTTCTGGCTATTTCTTGCAATGTTCTGTTCTTTCGTTCTACAACTCCATTTTGTTGGGGAGTTCTAGGACAAGAGAAATCATGCAGGATGCCTCTGTCATTAAAGAATGACTCAAAATCTTTGTTTTCAAATTCTCCACCATGATCACTTCTGACTTTAACGATTCTAAGATCCTTTTCATTCTGAACTTGGTTACAGAAGGTAACAAACACAGAGTGTGACTCGTCCTTGTGTCTTAAGAACTTTACCCATGTCCATCTGCTATAGTCATCTACGATTACTAACCCATACTTCTTGCCACTGACTGAAGCAGTTTTAACTGGTCCAAATAAGTCAATGTGCAGAAGTTCTAATGGCTTAGAGGTAGAAACAACATTTTTGGATTTAAAAGAAGGTTTTGCAAACTTGCCTTTCTAACATGCTTCACACAGAGCATCTGAATTGAACTTCAAATTAGGAAGTCCTCTGACCAGATTGAGTTTGTTAATCTGAGATATTCTTCTCATACTAACATGCCCCAATCTTCTGTGCCAGATCCACTGCTTGTTGTTAACAGACAGAAGGCATTTTACATTCTGACTCTTTAGTTCAGAAAGTTTGATTTTGTAAATGTTGTTTTTCCTCTTACCATTAAACAGGATAGTCCCATCTTTCTGACTAACAGCTTTACATGATTTTTGATTGAAGATTATATCATAACCGTTATCACTTAATTAACTTATGGATAACAGATTATGCATCAATCCATCTACTAGCAGAACATTATTAATATAGGGAAGATTTCCATTACCTACAGTTCCAGAGCCAATTATCTTTCCCCTCTGATTGCCTCCAAAGCCAACGTGGCCTCTAGGCTTAAGTTCCAGGCTTTGGAACATATGCCTTCTTCCCGTCATGTGTCACGAGCAGCCAGAGTCCAGGTACCATGACTGGTGTTTCTGACTTGCTGCTAAAGATATCTGCAACATGTATTATTTTATCCTTAGGTACCTAGATTTTCTTGGGTCCTGATTTGTTAGTTTTACCAAAACTCTGGTTGAATTTTGGTTTCACAGAGTGCTTACTGCTAGTGTATTTAATATCATGTGTGTGACCATACACAAAATGTGAATTCAGAGGAGTGTGTTTGATGGTTAAGTCCATGACATTCTTTGGTGTAGGAACCTTACCTTGGTATCCTATTCCTTTCCTGCCGTTTCTTCTAACTCCATAGATCATTGAAGCCATTTTGCTTCTATCTATGCTTTTAGCAAGGAACTTCTGGAAACTGTGATCATACTCCTTGATGATCTCATCAGCGTTGCTGGGAGTTTCAGAAATTGGTTCCTTCTTAGAGTTTTGTAAGGTGTTTTCTAATTTTGAAATCTTATTTCTCAGCTCAGAATTCTCCAATTTGAGACTCTCAGTCTTATTAGAGTCAGATTCAAGATTCCTTTGCAGGTCTCTGAATTTAACTCTAATTTGCTGATACCGTTCCAGAATCTCATTAAGGCTTTCAGCAAGTTCAGCCTTGGTAAAGTTAACAGCAAAGTTAGGAAATACCTCATCAGTATCTGATTCTGAGTCTGATTCAGAAGCTTCACTATCTTCTGAGATGTTAGCCATGAGAGCTATGTTTGCCCTCTCATCATCTGATTCTGAGTCAGCTTCAGACGAGTCAGAGTCATCCCACGTAGCCATGAGACTTTTCTTCTTCTCTCTTCCAAACTTCTTTTTGGGCTTTTCCCTCTGAAGCTTTGGGCAATCACTCTTATAGTGTCCTTGCTCATTGCACTCATAGCAGATGATGTCCTTGGTGTTTGGCTTTTTGCTACTAGAGGAGCCTTCAGATCTTCTGTATCCAGAGGAAGAATCTGCCCTTCTGTATCTGGAAGAAGACTCGTTCTGATCAGATCTTCTGGGATTCCTGAACTTCCTTTGTCTCTGCTTCCACAGTTGATTTACTCTTCTGGAGAGGAGGGAGAGTTAGTCTTCTTCTGATGAGGATCCATCAGATGTTTCTTCAACTGCCTGCAAAACTTTAGACTCAGATTTTTTGTTAGATTTTAATGCTAAAGGCTTACCTTGCTTCTGAGGCTCGTCAGCTTCTAGCTCTATCTCATGACTTCTGAGGGAGCTGATAAGTTCCTCCAGAGTGATTTTGTTGAGATCTTTAGCTAGCTTCAGAGCTGTAACCATTGGTCTCCACTGCTTGGGTAAACTTCTGATGATTTTCTTGACATGGTCAGCAGTAGAGTATCCTTTGTCCAGAACCTTGAGACCAGCTACCAGAATCTGGAATCTTGAGAACATTGTTTCAATGGATTCAGATTCTTCCATTTTGAACGCCTCATACTTCTAAATGAGCGCCAGAGCTTTAGTTTCTTTGACCCGAACATTGCCCTCATGCGTCATTCTGAGTGAGTCAAAAATGTTCTTTGTTGTGTCTCTGTTGGAGATCTTTTCATATTCAGTATAGGAGATAGCGCTGAGAAGGATGGTTATGGCCTTGTGGTGATTCTTGAAGTCACGCTTTTGTTGGTCATACATTGTTTTTCTATCAATCTTCTGACCGCTTGCATTCACAGGGTGCGTGTATCCATCTGTCACCATATCCCACAGATCAGCATCATGTGCCAGAAAGAAGCTTTCAATTCTGTCTTTCCAGTAGTCAAAGTTTTCTCCATCAAAGACTGGAGGTTTGCCGCTGAATCTGTCTCTGTCCTCATTGTTGTCATTGCTGGTGTGAGAAAAGTTTCCTGCCATTGTGTTTTTCTGACGCTGGATCTTGTACTGACACGTTTAGGTGTTTTAGCTCAGAACCAGGCGCTCTGATACCAATTGAAGTAGTGAAAAACACAAGAAGGGGGGGTTGAATTGTAAAACTGAAAATCAATGCAATGAACAAGATATTTTTATCCTGGTTCGTTTGATCTCAAACTACTCCAGTCCACCCGTCAAGGTGATTTCGCCTCTCTCTAACGAGGTCTTAATCCACTATATTCAACTGAATATTACAGACTGCTTTAACAACTGCTAAAGCCTTCTTGATGCAAACCACAACCCGGTTTGTCAAGGAAACACTTTCTTACAAAGAAGATAAATCTAAGTGTGTGAATGTTTTCTACAAAACTGTATCACAACTGTGATGTATACACAACTTTAAGCTTAGAAACAAGATTGCTAAAACAAAGATTGAGTAAGAGAATGTGTAGTGTTTAGCAAACTGAGAGAAGTAAGATTATGATCAGCTTTTAGGCGTGTAAAGATTTGGAGAGCATTAGCCAATTCAATCTTCAAAGTCTTGTTTATATAGCACTGAGATGTTGAACGTTGGAGCAATATTCTTGATTCAATGCTAATAACAAACTTTCCTTATCGAGCAGATCTTGTCTGGAATGAGGCCGTTGGTATTAATTTGCTTTCAATGCACAGTACCATTGCTTACTTAATGCAAGTTTTGGCTTGGCTCATTCTGATTCTGCTTAGCTGCTGATGAACTGTTGTGTTTCTTTATCAGAGTGTTGAGCGCAGTTCTTGTTCATCAGACTTCAGCATACACGTGAGTTAATCATCTGATTCTGACATTCTGATATGGCAACTTCTGATGCTGATGTCAGGAACCAAATTTCTGATGCTGATTAGGTGTGATATTGCTTATACCAATCAGAGTATCTGCAAATCAGAACGTAATAATTTAGGCAGCAGATAGTTCATACATGAATCATATAAATAATATATCTTTTCACTTTGTTATCATCAAAACTTAAACATAGGGTAGTAGATTCAAACTTTGTTCTAACAGACTTTTAACCAAAGTATTTCTAGTCACTTTTGGTTTTTATCGTGGTTTATCTAAGTATAGCATGGCGTGGCATGAGGTACAAATGGGAGAAGACTTGAAATTTTAAATGAAATAGGAATGGAGGGAAAACAATTCAAACTTGATTCAAGGCTTGTTTATTACAAATTCAAGGATATTTGACCAAAATCCTTACATGTTCAAATAACTCCCAAATCAAAGTTTCCATTACAAAAACCATTTCAAGTCATATTCAACATCACTTTCAAATTCAATTACAAAATCCATTACACCAAAATGTCACAATACATGTTTAGTACCTATTAATTACATTAGCGAGTCTCCAAGTTCAAAACATCATACAACCATTCATAAAACCATTTTCACTTAAAAAAAGCATAAAAATAAATCAGGAAAGGGTGGAAACCGTGGGAATAGGGAGAGGCCAAATCAGAATTGAATCAGTTACAGCCTAACGAAATTTTCTAACCAACTTCGTAATTTCCAACAGTTCATAACTTCCTTAACTGTTTTCTATCTTCCAAAACAGATTGTAACAAATCTCATAACCGAATTAACAGAACTAACAACCTTCTAACTGTCTACATCCTGTAACAAACCTATAACCAATTTCCCTACCAAATTCTAACAACTTTTCCTAACCATTTTCTAACATATTTTCTAACTGTTTCTAACTCCCAAACCTAAATAACTAACTCCACAACAACATAACAAACTCCAAACCTCACTCCAAAGCTGAATCATATCCTAACATGGAGTCTATATAAATCAGTTCCCTCCCAATTCTCAGTGACATCATTCATTTCTACATAAATCACCAAGAACTCTCTCATCTCTTTACACTTTATCTTTGTCTCTTCTTCAATTCTTCTCTCTCAACCACCATTATTCACAAATTCCCAAAAAAAATGGAAACTACGGAGAAAGCTCTCTCTCTCTCTCTCTCTCTCTCTCTGAATTCACAATCATTGATTCACAAAGACATTTAGAGAAAAAAGAACTCACCTCTAAATTATCATTTGCAAACTCCTCTACACTTCTTTAATCATTTTTCTTCACAGTCTTCAAGCATCATCTTCTTCTGAATTTTTCTTGAAGCTTCAATGCACCTTCGATCATTCATCATCTTCATCAATTCTTCAATTGAAATTCTCTGCACAACCTTGCTTCCTCATCTTCATCGACTTCAGCATCGCATCTCCATCGTCAAATTCTCTCTGCAATCTTCATCTCAGAGTCTTTTTTCCCCTCAAGAACTGCTCTCTGCTTCAACATTCACAAAACCTGCAAAAAACCCGTTGCATCGACACCTCCAGCATCCTCATCTTCTGTGATTTCCCCGCAATCACCACAAGTGATTCAACACACAAATTCCAAAAACTAAAATAAGAAGAATGAAATCGAAGAAGCATGAAATTGAAGCGATAACGTGATTTAACCACAAAATTCCCTTCTCCTTGACAACGTGAATCGAGCGCCAGACTTTTTCTAGTCGCCTTTAGGTTTCATCTATTGAATCGATTCACAGTAGAAGTGAAGACATAAATTGCATTTGAGGAAGTTTTAGAGGAAGCTAAAGGTCAAATAGAGACATTGAGAAGGTGGCAATTCACGGCGAGGTTAAGTCGAAGGAGAAGAAGATGACCGATGCACCATTGAAGGAGGAAAAGAGTGCCACTCCATTGTGTTTCAAAGTGGAAGAAAATCGAATTCACAGAGAAGCTAAATGTCTTATACAGTAACCCTAATCCCTTTAAAATTGTTTTTAATTTGATTCTTTTTACTATTTGTTTTTTATATATTGGATAGTAATAACGATGGACTAAGCCTACTGCATTTTGGATCGTGGACTGAAATTGAATTCTTAGGCCAAGCTGCACACTCCAACTCTTGGGCCAAGCTGCACACACACACCCCCAACCCTATTTCACCACCTTTTTTGCAGCCTGGTAGCATTGGTACAAAAAAAACAATTTCATGGATCTCATGCTAATAGGACTTGCGCCCAGACTGCATAACCCCCTGGGAATAGCTTAGCACCCCTGATTCGCTTATTTTCTTTTTTATAATTATTTTTAATTCTTTCTTTCATGATTTTTTTAAATAACAAAAATACATAATAAAAATGGTAAAAATATTAGAAGACATTTTAGAAATTAATTAGGGATTTATTTCCTCTTTTGCTAACTTTTAGTCAATTTTAATCATTAATTTTACTCATTTTATGTCATGTATTTCGTTTGCAATTTTTAGTATGGATTGTATGCAATAATTTAATACTTGCTGCCTAATTTTACTTGTTTGTATAGTCTTTCATGATTCCTTAGGTGATTTTGGTTAAAATTTAATCTTCTATTTAATTGAACTAAAATTAGACATTAGGCTTTTAAATCCAAGCATGCAAACATTAGGTAGAATTCCCTCAAAATTCCAACTTTAGGTCCATGATGCATAATAACATTAGGTTTAGAAATAGGCTAGTCTCCCTTTGAATTTTCTTTCCCCTTTTGCATTTGCATTAAAACAAAAACTTCGTTTTCCTTTCAAACTTTAAAACACTTTAAAATTACTGATGAGAATCGTACTTTATTGAGTATGGGAGATGAAAAGCGGGTCTATTCTCGATGTTATTGTTCTTCCATCTCAGACCTAGATCTCGTTCAAGTCTCAAAGACTCCTTTCATGGACAAGTGGAAAAGTGGCTAATATCTCTTTCTTGAGGTAAACTAGTCATTATCTACAACAAAAAATACAAACCAATTAAATTTGGCATCTTGCCTCGAGGGCGTAACTCAAAACCATATTCAGTAAGGACATGCTTAATTTAAGTTTATGCCAACGCGTGAGTCTCCATAGGTCGAGCTGCGATAGAAGGCGGAATTAACATTGTCCATAAAAAACACAAAACAAACAAAAGCATGTGAGCTGAACTACGGTAGCTCTGATTCCTCAAAAAGAATACGTAGGCATTGGGGTAGGGCCCAAGTGGGTATAACTTTATTTTCCCTACATTTTTTCTCTTTTCTTTTGCATGCATTCTTCCTATATAATAAACTGTAAGCATAGATTAAACACACCCATAAGATAGATAACAAGAGTGGATACCGTATAGTACTACGGGCGTGTGGGGTGCTAATACCTTCCCCTCGCGTAATAGACTCACTTACCCGATCTCTCGGTCGCAAGACCGTGACTTCTCCCTTCTCAGGTTTTTTCTATGTTTACCTTTCCCTTTACGTGGGATAAAATACGTTCGATGGCGAACTCATTGTTTGATGATTTTCAACTGGTTGTTTCACCGGGGAATGTTGACTTCTGCTTTGGGGAGAAGAGTTATTGGTTGTTTATTTCTATACTAGGGAATTTAATTCTTATATACCCTGAATGGGGATAAAAGAGATGGATAACCTTCCGAATGGTCTGGGGAATGATAACTCTTATATACCCTGACTAGGTATAAAAGAGATGGATATCCTTTTGACTCGTCTGGGGAGGATAATTCTTAGATACCATGACTGGGGATAAAAGAGATGGATAACCTTCTGACTCGTCTGCGGAGTATAATTCTTATATACCCTGACTGAGGATAAAAGAGATGGATAACCTTCTGACTCATTTGGGGAGGACAATTCTTATATACCCTGACTGGGGATAAAAGAGATGGATAACCTTCTGACTCGTCTGGGGAGGATAATTCTTATATACCATAACTGGGGATAAAAGAGATGGATAATCTTCCGACTCGTCTGGGGAGGATAAAGTTGACTGATATCTGGTCAGTTTCCTAGTTTTGTTGCAACTCTTTAGGGGTAATGGCAATTTCACTAGGGAGAAATAAACCCTATTGGGGTAATAAACCCTGTTGACAGAGAAATACTCTGCCGAGGAAACAAATTCTCATGGGGAAATTGAATTTTTCTAAAGAGAAATGTGAAGGGGTTTAACATTTTTTAAACTCAGCCGGGGAAGAGAATTTCCATGAACTGTACTGATTGGAACTCCGTAGGTAGGTCATATTTACCGGGAGAAGATCATGCTCCTTTATCCGCTAGGGGGATCTGTTAGTGAGTTTGACTATGTTATCAACTGGAAGATGCCCCGCTTTCTGTTTGAAGGAAATTTAGACCTGTCGGGGAATGTATCTTTGTTGAAGATGAGATAGTGAAGATGACTCTGTGGGGATAATCCCGTGGAGATTTCCCTGTGGAGATTTATGGATGACTTGAACATTGTCCTATCTCCTAGAGTCCTCGATAAATGCTGATCAGACTGATAAGTCTTTTACTGATAGACAATTAATGAGATAACAGGACATAGTTGTACGCTTTAATCCCTAACTATTTCCTGGACCGTCTTTTCAGATTTTCAGTCCACCAAGATACCCTTTTTTCCCCAAGATACCTTTTCAGGTTTTCGACTTGCCGGGTGTATAATCTTTATGCATATATATATCCCTAATTTTTTCCCAAACCCTTTTGGCTCGCTGGAATGCCCTTACTTTTTCCTAGGCCAGTCAACCTAGCAGGTCTTTTTTATGTGTAGCATATTTTGACTATGTCCACGTTCATAGGTCAGGGAGAATTGTCAGTTTCCATAGTAGTAAGTGTTGTAGCACTGGCATAAAATTTTTGTTGGATCGTATGTGACCCTTCGTATGCGTAAGTCCATTTGCCTTTGGGGTTAGTTTGATGCACCCGATGTTTAAATTTATTTGATCAACCATAGATTGCCAAGTTTCTGATAGTCTTGACCTTCCTCAGTATTTTTCTAAGAACAGTCATGGCAGTATGACACCATCTGATACTGCTGACATATACAAGCAACTTGGTGACACCGAAGATTAAATTTTCATAGTTGCTTGAAATTTATGATCAATGTAACATCCCCCAAGTGATTCAAATAAAGATCTGCCACTGGCTACTCAACACTTTTGAGAGATTCTTTGAATCTCGACTTGACTACCATATATGAATTGGACAATAACATGTCATGTCCCTTGATAATAGAGGGTTTATTATTGGAAGTGTCTATACATTTGAAGTGATTTCGTTCATTGAGAGGATTTCCATTCATTGGATATTTGTCGTGTGAATTTCTCTGCTGTCGAACAATTAGTTATATGCAAACAGTGGTATTTAAAATTCAAAGCTTATGTCTGTCTTGAAGTTTTTGAAAATGTATTTTTAATGAACAACAAAATTATGTAAGAATATGAATTCAACTCAGGATTTATAGTAAGCCTTACAGGAGTCACGATACCTTTTGGTAACAATATGCTTTCGAAGTAACCTATTCTTCAATTAGGACTTTTAAGGGTTGTAACGTGGCCTGGTTCACAGTTTAAGAACAAAGGATAAGGCTCAAATTTTATTTGTACCGAACCTATTCTCTGTAATGTTCTTCAACCTTATACTAAGTTAATTGTGTGTTTAGATTCTAATTATGTCCGTGTAAGTGTTTGTTGGCAGCAATTTTGGTAAAACACTGACTTGATAATGTTTTGTTAAATGTCTTGACATTTGAAGCAAACTGGTTTTGAATTATGTCAAAGCAGATGTCTTGACATCTTCCTCCTGATCTGAACGTGATTTCATATCTGTTTCCAGTTTCTGTTTCCTATTTTTATGCACGCAATTATTCAGGATTTGTGACTCATACTTTGTGAAAAATATGGAGGAATATTTTTCTATTTGCATTATCCTTATGGATTATATCTTGGCCTATTTTCATGGAAATATTCAAGTGATTGGAATATTTTTTTCCAGCCCAAGCCCACTGTTGCACCTTTATAAGGACTTGCATCGTTATTCATTTAACTACAACTTTTGAAGAAGAATATATTCTTTCTGTTTTAGAAGTCTAAGTCTTTTTAATTGTAATACACTATAAGTATTGGTTTAATACTTGAGTTGTAATTTGAGTTGTTAATTGTGGATCATTCATAAGCTTTTAAATATTGAATGATTGAAGTCTTTAAAACTTAATATTTCTGTTGTTCTTCACTGTTAGTGATTAAAGGGATTTGAGGAGGGCCTCATACCTAGGTGTGTATTAGGTAGAAGTATAGCATGGATAGTGATTAAATGTTTAGATTGTAAAATGGTTGTTTAGTGGGGGTCTATGAATTGATACTATTTAGTGGACTTGTCTCTGGCTTGGTAGCCCCCAGAGTAGGTGTTGTTGTACACTGAAATAGGTTAACAATCCCTTGTGTTTTTACTGCTTTTAATATTGTTGTACTTTATATTGTCCTCAGATATTTGTGTTGTGACATCTCCTTCGACATCACATATCCGATACCAGAATTTCAATTGGTATCAGAGCAAGCATCCTGCTATATATTTGGGTGAGATCTAGGGAAGATACTTTATGGTACTATGGACAAGGAAGGAGGATTTGTAATAAGACCACCCATTATGGATGGAAGAAATTATGACTATTGGAAACCACGTATGGTGGCCTTTATAAAGTCTTTGGACAACAAGAATTGGAAAGCTGTCTTAAAAGGATGGAAACACCCTATCAAATTAGGAGAAAATGGAGAACCTACTTCTGAGTTAAAGCCAGAAGAAGATTGGTGTAAAGAAGACGATGAAATTTCTCTTGGAAATTCTAAATCCTTGAATTCTATATTCAATGGAATTGGCAAGAACATTTTTAGATTAGTGAACACATGTGAAGTAGCTAAGGATGCCTGGGGGATTCTTCAATATACCCATGAAGGAACATCCAAAGTGAAGATGTCAAGACTTCAGTTGCTCACCACCAGATTTGAAAATCTGAGAATGAAGGATGATGAAAGCATTAATGACTTTCATATGAACATTCTTTAGATTGCTAATGTTGCCAGTGCTTTAGGAGAAAAAAATTCCAGAAGACAAATTGGTGAGAAAGATGCTTAGATCTCTTCCCAAGAGATTTGATATGAAAGTGACTTCCATAGAAGAAGCACAAGGCATTGAAAATATGAAAGTGGATGAACTTGTTGGATCACTTCAGACATTTGAATTAAGCATCAATGAAAGATATGAAAAGAAGAACAAAAGCATAGCTTTTGTAACCAATACTGGAGATAGAGAGGAGGATTGTGATCTGGATACAAATGAAGGAATATCTGATGCCTTAGTTATGCTTGGAAGACAGTTTAACAAAGTGATAAAAAGGATGGATAGGAACCCAAGATCAAATGTCAATAACATCTCATCTGACATCCTTAAGTCAAATGAGTTTGGAAGAAAAAGGGCAGAAGAAAAATCCACTCAAGGGAAGGGAATACAATGTCATGGATGTGAAGGTTTTGGTCAAGTTAGAGATAAATGTCCTACATATCTTAAGAAACAGAAGAAGAAACTATCTTTTACTTGGTCTGAAGAGGAGTCCGAGAGTGATCTTGAAGAGGAATATGAAAAATATGTTAAAGCAATGATAGGAAAATATGTGTCTGATGAAGATTCTAGTGATGGTGAAGTAACCTTTGATGACCTAGCTTCCTCGTACAAAGAATCGTGTCTCAGAAGTGCATAAGTTTTCCTAGAAGGGGAGAAACAGAAAGTACTTATAACCCAACTGAAGGCAGCAAGGAAAAAGCATCTGAAAAATATTTCTAATTTGGAAAGTGAAGTGACTTCTCTGAATTTGAATCTTGATAGAATGGTCAAATCTCTCAAAATGATGAATAATGGGTCTGACACATTAGATGAAATTCTTCAAGTGGGAAGAGTGATAGGAGACAAGAGTGGTCTAGGGTTTAATGAGAAAAGGAACCTGTTTCAGAAGATCCTTCATCAAATTCCACTCATTCCAAGTCTAAACCAAAGATGTCGAATCAAATGTCTGAACATCATGGCAAACATCATGGCAAGAAAAGACATCACAATAAGAAGAAATTTACTTACACCAGAGAGAAATACCAGCCTTGGAAGTGTCATCACTATTGAAGGTTTGGTCCCATAAGACCTTTCTATTTTAAGTTGCATGGGTATCCTAAAACTATTCCTCTTCCCAAGACTGTTCAGATCTCTCAAAATAGCAAACAGAAGAAATAGTGGGTTCCAAAGTCTAATGTTTCTAGTTTTATAGATCATACCTCTATGAGTATCAACCAAAGACGACTGGTACTTTGACAGTGGTTGTTCTAGACACATGATAGGTGTCAAGAATCTATTGGTAGATATCAAATCTCATTCCACCAGTTATGTGACTTTTGGTGATGGAGCCAAAGGTGAAATCAAAGGAGTTGATAAGATGGAATGTTCAGGAGTCCCTAAGCTTAATGATGTGTTACTTGTTAAAGGGTTAACACCTAACCTGATAAGTATAAGCCAATTATGTGATCAAGAGTTCAAAGTAAACTTCACCAAAACAGAATGTCTTGTTTGCAATGAAAAGTATGAAGTTATTATGAAAGTAATCAGATCTAAAGAAAACTGTTATTTATGGATTCCACAACATGTGTTTTAGCCAAAGAAAATGAAGTTAAATTATGGCATCAAAAATTAGGACACTTGCATCTGAATGGAATGAAAAGAAGCATATCTAAAGAAGCCGTGAGAGGGATTCATAAGCTCAAGATAGAAGAAGGGAGAATATGTGGTGATTTCTAGATTGGAAAGCAAACTAAGATGTCACATCAGAAGATCCAACATCTTACTACATCAAAAGTTTTGGGACTTCTTCACATAGACTTGATGGGACCTATGCAGGTTGAAAGTCTTGGTGGAAAGAAGTATGCCTCTGTTGTTGTAGATGACTCCTCTAGGTACACATGGATAAGTTTTATCAGAGAAAAATCAGAAACTTTTGAAGTGTTTACAGATCTTTGTCAAAAACTTCAAAGGGAAAAAGATAGTCATGTCATCAGAATCAGAAGTGATCATGGAAAGGAATTTGAAAACAATAAATTTTTTGACTTTTGCTCTTCTGAAGGAATCAATCATGAATTTTCCTCTCCCATTATTGCTCAGCAAAATGAGATTGTGGGATGCAAAAACAAAACCATTCAAGAATCTACCAGAGCTATGATTCATGCTAAGAAGTTACCCTACTACTTTTGGGATGAAGCTATGAATACTACGTGTTATATCCATAACAAAGTCACTCTAAGGAAAGGCACTTTAGCCACCTTGTATGAAATGTAGAAGGGAAGAAAACCTACTGTCAAATACTTTCATGTTATTGGAAGTAGATGTTACATCTTAGATGATCATGAACAAAGGAGGAAGATAGATCCCAAGAGTGATGAAGGAATATTCCCGGGTTACTCTACAAATAGCAGAGCCTACAGAGTCTTTAACTCCAGAACCAAAGTTATGATGGAGTCCATAAATGTTGGAACATATTTGTCTGATATTCCAATAGAATCTAAGGACAGAAGTATTGATTCTAATCCACCTCAAGAAGATCCTGATCCCGGTCATCTCAATAAAGGGCCTTCAATTAGAACTAAGAGAGGTCATCCTAAGGAGCTTATCATAAGAGATATAAATAAAGGAGTTACTACTAGATCAAGAGAAGGGATCTAGTTCCAAGGCTTGAAGGGACACATGTGATTGGCACTAAATGGGTGTACAAGAATAAAACTGATGAAAAAGGGGTGGTCACTAGAAATAAGGGAAGATTAGTTGCACAAGGATAAACTCAAATTGAGGGTGTTGACTTTGATGAAACCTTTTCCCCTGTGGCCAGACTTGAATCAATCAGACTACTCTTGGGAGTTGCATGCATTTTGAAATTTAAATTGTTTCAAATGGATGTAAAGAGTGCCTTCTTAAATGGCTATCTGAATGAAGAAGTTTATGTGGAACAACCTAAGGGATTTGTTGATCCAAGTTTTCCTAAACATGTTTACAAACTGAAGAAAGCTCTGTATGGATTAAAGCAGGCTCCAAGAGCTTGGTATGAAGATTGATAGAATTTCTTGGTGAGAATGGATATAGGAAAGGTGGCATAGACAAAACTATTTTTGTCAAGGAAGAAGAACGGAAGATCATGATTACGCAGATTTATGTTGATGATATTGTGTTAGGTGGGATGTCAAATGAGATGGTTCAACATTTTGTCAAGCAAATGCAGTCAGAATTTGAGGCGAGCCTTGTTGGTGAATTAACCTACTTTCTTGGTCTGCAAGTTAAACAAATGGAAGATTCCATATTCTTACCTCAGAGCAAGTATGAGAAGAATATAGTAAAGAAATTTGGGATAGAAAATGCCAGTCACAAAAGAACACGTTCTCCCAAACATCTAAAGTTATCTAAAGATGAAAAAGGAGCAAGTGTGGATAAAACTTTTCATATAAGTATGATAGGCAATCCTCTATACCTCATAGCTAGCAGATCTGACATTGCCTTTGCTGTAGGGGTGTGTGTTAGATATCTTGGTTCAGTAAGAAGAAAAATTGTGTGTCTCTGTCCACTACTGAAGCTGAGTATATTGCTGCAGGAAGTAGTTGTTCTCAGTTGGTTTAGATGAAACAAATGTTAATAGAATATAATGTCAAACAATATGTCATGACATTATTCTGTAACAATCTAAGTGCCATAAATATATCAAAAAATCCTGTTCAGCATAGCAGGACCAAACACATTGATATCCGTCATCACTTTATAAGAGAGCTTGTTAAAGAAAAGATTGTTGCCTTAGAACATGTAGCTACTGAATTACAATTGGCTGACATTTTCACTAAGGCTTTGGATGCAAACCATTTTGAGAACTTAAGAGAAAAACTAAGGATCTGCATATATGAGGGTTTATAGCAATTAAGGGCATGTGGGAATATCATTAAAGTGATATTATATTATTTATGTTTCCAACAAATAAAATTTCTAAAGCAATCATTTCAAGACTGTCTCAAAGATTATCCCACACGCTACAAAATCACTTCCTTCTATTTTAACAAACTCTTAATTTTCCTTTACAAAAAAATAACCCTTATCATTCTTCATCTCTTTGTATCGTCTCCCTTAAATATATGTCAACCATCCCTAGGAGCTCTCTCTTGACAAAGAACTTGACGTTACTCCTCTAACAACAATTCCACCTCTTGAGAAGAAAGTCAAGAAACCCAGATCGTCACCTGCAAAGAAATCCAAAGACGAGTTTGATACCTCTAAAGGTAATGCTTCTACTACTTCTAATGATAAGAAAGAAGAAGACATTGTTAATGTTTTTATAAGTATTTGAAGGCTGCTAGATAGGGTGTTAAATGAAGGTTTTACTGTGCCTGGAATCTCAACTCTTCTTGCCTGAATGCCTGCTCTGGCTGACAAAGGAAATGATCCTAAAAATGCTACTGAATCATCCACTTTCAAGAAAGATGCTGCTGAAAGAAAACTTGCGAAGCTTTCTACTTCTTCTCTAGAGAAGTGTGTGATCGGTGGGAATAGAACTGACTGTTTTGGAATGCTGGTTCGCGTTTGCGTTTGTTTTCGCAAAATGTCGCGGTAAGCAAGAGCCGTCACCGTCTTTTATTTTATCCAACAAGGAAAGGACAAAAGCACAAAAAAATTCCTTTTCGAGATGTTTTTCGGGTTCGGGAGGTAGATTATAGAAAGGGAAGGTGTTAGCACCCTTTCTATCCGTGGTTATCCACAGGCTCTTAGGTACTTGCTCACTATGTTTTCAAAAGGTTTGCTTTTCTTTGTGATTGTGGGTTTTGAAAAGAGTTTTTGTTTTGAAGAGAGTGTAAGTGCGAAAAGTTTTGTTTTGTTTTAAAGAGGAGCAAGTACTTAAGAACCTCTACCTACTCAAAAAGGAATTAAATTGTGAAAATGTCCTTTAGACAGTGCTATCCCACTATTGAGGAGTAGGTAGCACTGTCGTTGGAGTTTTCGGGTCAATTCGATTTAAGGGACGTGTGGTCACTAAAGCAATGTTAGGATGTTTTAGCGGTAACCCTAATGTCTTAGATCATTTTTATCGAGGCAACCATTTCGAGGTAACTTTGATCTTTGGACAGGAGGGCGACCTCTAAGACTTCCTATACTCAATGACCACATTCGAGGCAACCAAGTGAGGCGTACCCTAAGAGCGGCATGTGCGAGTGTGTCAATATTCAGTTTATATTATCTTTGTACATGTTATGGTGAGCTACTGTTGATTTTAAGTTTAAGAGTTAATCTTGTCATGCATAGCCTAGTTAGCATACATCTAAATAGTTAATATATGTACAGGAATTTAAAGTGCGGGAATTGTAAATCCTATGCTATTACAAGGCTTCGGGGAGGGGGATCATTTACATGTCCAAAATTGGGGGAATAAAAGCAGTAAAGTAAAAGTTTAAGCTAAACTATTACAAACCAGTAAGCAGTTACAATAAAATAAACACGCGTAAAACAAGGAAAAGAGACGTCTAAGAAATTCCTAAGTAAATAAGAAAATCTTTTTTTTTGTTTTTGGTTAAGAAAATATTTGAATTAAATAATCCTAGGTCTAGTTTATTTTAAATTGATAAAATGAAGTTAAAATAATTAATTAATTTGTTTACAAAATTAATTTGAATTAAAAAAAACTAACCTAATGTTTTTTTGTGATTTTTTGATTTAAAGTTAATTTAAATGATAAGGTCAATAAAGAAATAACGAAAACAAAAATAAAAATACAAAGGGCATCCTTCGATCCAGGGATAAAAATGGGAAGCTTCGATCTAGAGAAGGTGACTTTTGATCCAGGAAAAAAAATGGGAGCTTCGATCCAGAGAAGGAAATGTCTCCTTCGATCCAGAGAAGGGGTTGTCTTCTTTGATCTAGGAGGGCAAACTGCTTTTCGATCTATATCTGCAAGACAATCATTAGAATAATAAATATGCAGGGCCTAGGTGTTGAACCCAGGTCCTTCGCTATTTTGTGCACTGGTCTTCTCAGGCTTGATCTGCAGTACAAGCGTTAGAAAAAAGAAACAAATACAAACCTGGGTGTTAAACCCATGTTCTTCTCCTGCACATATACCTGCAAGTTTCATCAAATGTTGGATCGAAACAGATCCCAAGACCCTACCCTATGCATGATCACTTCCTAAACTCAAATATGGGGTTAAAACTAGCACAAGATCTTTACACCACCTAGTCTGAAGCATGGCTGCTTTGAAACCTTAAAATGGAACCCTGCACTTCCACACTTATATTTGTATGAATGATCAATAAGAACACAAATATGCATATAAAAAAAATTCAAATAGTAATCGAAAGGCTGTGACCCAGAATTTTACCAAGGACTAGTGGGCTTGATGCGTGACTTTTGGATAGTGCTTTTGAACACTTCCTGCAGACTTCAGGGAGTGAAAAGAGTGTTGTTGAAGACTCCTTCGATTGGGACCACTTATGAGGATTTCGATAGCTTTGGGATGGTTTACTGAGGAAGTGTATGCGTGTGGCTCTTTGAGGCAATTTTTCGGTGTATTTTTTGTTGTGTTCTCATGCAGAGTTTTGTGTGTTGGATATGTATGTTGGCCCCTGTATTTATAGGAGTCTGGGGGTCTAGTAACGGCAGGAGACAACCATTAAACAGGCCTTTAATGCCATGAGACAAGAATCAGACACATTAAAAGTTTTCCTTTTTTGAAGCATTTGTGTCTCTTGAATGAACCTGGACACTTTTGAATTGAGCGCCCTCTTGATGACCTCCTTCGAATGGCCCTTGTCCAAAGATCAATCGAAGGGTAATAATTAAAATTCTAATCGAAAGGCTTTGTTAACAGGCCAATCGAAAGGTACTGTTTCATGCTAATCGAAGTGCTCCTTCAGAATACCAATCGAAGGGTCTTTCAGAATGCAAATCGAAGTGCTTGTCCATAATGCTAATCGAAAGGCTCCTTCAGAATACCAATCGAAGGGTCTTTCAGAATTCCAATCGAAAGGTCCTTCAGAATGAAAATCGAAGGGTCCTTTAGAATGCCAATCGAAGGGCTTGTCCATAATGCCAATCAAAAGGCTCCTTCAGAATACCAATCGAAGGGTCTTTCAGAATGCCAATCGAAGGGTCTTAAAGCATCACTCAAAAAATTTCTTTTTCCTTAGGCAAGAGTTTGTGATCAACCATGCAGGGGGAAGACTTTGGAAATACATGAGAGGGCAAATTTTGGGGTGCAACAGTTTCCCCTGTTCAATTTTCTTAAACCTGGGGATATAGATTGGCTTTCGAGCCTTTTGTGATCCGAAGGTGGAAGATAATTGAACACTAGAGTGCCCAGAAATTTGCACTCGCATGGTGTAGTATCAGCATTATGATGTCAGGAATGGGCTTACAGATGCCATTTGGAGATGGTTGGTAGGAGGATAGGCTTATAGATGCCATCTGCAGGAGTTTCTATCGCATAAGAGATTCCTTAGCGAGAACTTGCATACCTGTTGTTGTAGAAGATTCCACTGGGGAAGTCTAACTTCGTTGAGATTTAGGAACATGCCTGTACTTCAACTGAGAGATTGCTTCAGCTGAATTTTAGGAATTTGTCCATAATTCAATTGGGGGGGAAACATCTTCATCAAGATCTAGGAACTGTCTCGTGCCCACTGGGAGTATACCGTTGAGGTTATAGAACTTGCCCACACTATGACGGAGGAAAACATCAAGATCTAGGAAATGACTCGTGCTCAATGGAGTATACCGTTGAGGTTATAGTACTCGTCCACACTATGACGTAGGGAAACATCTTCATCAAGATCCAGGAACTGTCTCGTGCTCAATGGAGTAAACCGCTGAGGTTATAGAACTTGTCCACACTATGACGGAGGAAAACATCAAGATCTAGGAACTGACTCGTGCTCAATGGAGTATACCATTGAGGTTATAGTACTCGTCCACACTATGACATAGGGAAATATCTTCATCAAGATCCAGGAACTGTCTCGTGCTCAATGGAGTAAACCGCTGAGGTTATAGAACTTGTCCACACTATGACGGAGGAAAATATCAAGATCTAGGAACTGACTCGTGTTCAATGGAGTATACCATTGAGGTTATAGTACTCGTCCACACTATGACGTAGGGAAACATCTTCATCAAGATCTAGGAACTGTCTCGTGCTCAATGGAGTAAACCGCTGAGGTTATAGAACTTGTCCACACTATGACGGAGGAAAACATCAAGATCTAGGAACTGACTCGTGCTCAATGGAGTATACCGTTGAGGTTATAGTACTCTTCCACACTATGACATAGGGAAACATCTTCATCAAGATCTAGGAACTGTCTCGTGCTCAATGGAGTAAACCGCTGAGGTTATAGAACTTGTCCACACTATCACGGAGGAAACTGTCGAGATTGAGAACCTTATCTGAAAATTCAACTGATGACAATTCAATTGAGATGTAAGAACTGGTTAGATCTTCGACGTAATTGGGAACTTTAATTGTATCCTTCCTGAAAGGTAAAAGTCAGTCATATGCAATGCATGATATAGATCAGGCAATGATGTTCTCAAAATAAATGAGATTGTATTCGTATGATGCGTATATGCATGCATCATGATGTATGGGAATGTGATGTTTTAGCTGGGGGAAAATAAATCCCGGAGCTGCTGGAGAATAGAGTTGAGTCTGGATGATTGTCAGAATTGTGTCTGCATCTGGAGCGTATCTGAAATATATTTGAATGAGTGACAGAATGACATCCGAATCTGGATCGTATCTGGACTGTCTTTGAATGAGTGACAGAATGACATCCGAATCTGGATCATATCTGGACTGTAATTTGAATGAGTGACAGAATGACATCCGAATCTGGATCGTACCTGGACTGTATTTGAATGAGTGACAGAATGACATCCGAATCTGGATCGTATCTGGATTGTATTTGAATGAGTGACAGAATGACATCCGAATCTGGATCGTATCTGGACTGTAATTTGAATGAGTGACAGAATGATATCCGAATCTGGATCGTATCTGGACTATATTTTGAATGAGTGACAGAATGACATCCTAATTTGGATCGTATATGGACTGTATTTTGAATGAGTGACAGAATGATATCTGAATCTGGATCGTATCTGGACTGTATTTTGAATGAATCTGGAATAAGTATCAGAATGTCAGCCATATCTGGATCGCATCTGAACTGTCTCTAGAAGGGATCTGGAATAAGTATCAGAATGTCACCCATATCTGGGTCGCATTTGAACTATCTCTAGAAGGAATCTGGAATAAGTATCAGAATGTCAGCCATATCTGGGTCGCATCTGAACTATCTCTAGAAGGAGTCTGGAATAAGTATCAGAATGTTAGCCATATCTGGGTCGCATCTGAACTATCTCTAGAAGGAGTCTGGAATAAGTATCAGAATGTAAGCCATATCTGGGTCGCATCTGAACTATCTCTAGAAGGAATCTGGAATAAGTATCAGAATGTCAACCATATCTGGGTCGCATCTGAACTATATCTAGAAGGAGTCTGGAATAAGTATCAGAATGTCAGCCATATTTGGGTCGCATCTGAACTGTCTCTAGAAGGGATCTCGAATAAGTACTAGAATGTCAACCATATCTGGGTCGCATCTGAACTATCTCTAGAAGGAGTCTGGAATAAGTATCAGAATGTCATCCATATCTGGGTCGCATCTGAACTATCTCTAGAAGGAATCTCAAAAGATGATGATCTTTGCCTGTTGATTGATCTTTCCTGAAAAGGTAAAGAGTTAGTTGTATGCAATGTCATGAGGTATGCATTGTCATGATGTATGCATTGTGTAATGATGTTCTCAAAATAAAATGAGATTTGTGTCATATGTATTTTGTATGCATATGTTATGAATGTTGTTTGAAGTGTAATTTTGTCTTGGACTTTGCTCAAAATGTTTCCACCAGGGATCCCTGCTTTGTTGTTTGAGGAGAACTCCGCTGGGGGATATTGAAAACTCTGTGGGGAGTATGTTTATTTCTGCTTGGGAAAAGAGTTTAGGAGTCTTAGTCGTCTGTTGCTCTACTGGGGAGTCAAAGTTTAATTGACATCTGGTTGGGTCCAGGTTTCACAGTAACTTGCTAGGGATTGTAGAGTAGTCTACTGGGGAAGAGGAGTTGTGGTCCTTTGATTTGTAGTAGTCGGAGAGGCAAACTCAAGCTGGGGAATCCTGGTGCTGTTGGGGAAATAAACCCTGTCGTTAGTCTGCTAGAGAGGTGACATCTTCGTTGGGGGAAGTCCTCGAGGATTCTTGAGGTTGATTCAGCTGGGGAAAGGTTTTCAGAGATTAAACCCTTGCTGGGATGTCATCCTATGAGAAGGATTTTGGGGAGATTTGTTATTGCCCCTAGTAGCAAGTGTTTGTGACATTGCCAGAAAATGTTTAATTGTACGTAACCCTTCACCGAGATTGATGTTCAATGCCCCAAGTGACGGAGATGGAGACTTGCCCCTTGTTACTCTGCACTTCCTTAGAGATTTCCTGGAATCTTGACTGGACTGCCCCAGGTGTGCTGGATAGTGACACGCCAAGTCCCCTTGTTGATAGGAGATTTGTTAATGGAAGTGTCATCCTTTTTTGAAGTGATTTTGTTCACTGAGAGGGCTTTCGTTCACCGGATATTCGCTGTGTAAATCTCTCCGCTGTCAAACAAATAGCCAAATGCAAACAGTGATATTCAAATAATGCAAAGTTTATGCTTGTCTCGAAGTTTTGAAAAATGCATTTTTTTTTTAGCAGAAAACTCTTTATAAGACAAATTCAACACAAGATTTAGGGAAAAGCCTTACAGGAGTCAGGATACCTTTTGTAACAGTATGCTTTTGAACTAACCCATGCTTCAGTTAGGACTTTTGAAGGGTTGTAATGTGGCTTGGTTCACGGTTTAAGAAACAAAGGATAAAGGCTCAAAGTATATTTGTACCCACCCGCTCTTCATGATGTTCTTCAATCCTAAACTCAGTTAATTGTGCCTCTGAACTCCAAATGAGTCTGGAACTACGTTTTTGGTGATGGTTCACACAAGTTGAATTTGTTGGAAGGCAGTCATTTTTGCAACATTTTTCATGTTGTTGAGGATTTTTAGTGACCTCGTTCTTTTGGTTTGTTATCCCTAACTTTTGCCTGACTGTTCCTGTTTTCTAGATTACAGTCAGCGGGATGCCCCAACTTTCTTAAGCTTCCTTTATAGGTTTTGGCTCAGTGGGCTTTTCTCTTTTGAGAGATTGACTGCCTATGAAATAAGGAACCACCACTGTCTTTTGATTCCAGAGGAATGCTTTTGATGTCGTTCGTTGTATTATGAACTGAGAGTTTTGCGACTTCAATGTGCATCTTTTGAATTAACTGAGAGACTACCCTGCCCCAGGTTTAAATTAAAGGTTTCAATTTGTTTAAAAACATAAAACTCCTACTTCTTTGGCTCGAAGGGGTTGACTAGGGATTATCTTCCTTATAACTCCAGTGTTTAGGATTTGAAAGAAATGCCTGTACATTGTCAGCAAGGTCTGTCCAAAAGCATACTGTATGAGATTATGGCATTGTTTCGTCATCCTCCCTCTAAAGGCTTGTAACTTTTAGCAAGAGTTGAATGTCATAAAGTGAGTAAAAAGCATAGTTTAAATGTAATTAAAATGATTGGATCAAATCAAGACAAACATATGCAATGCATTAATGAAACAAAGTTTGGCATTAATATATAATTTTTTGAATAACAAAGAGATTACAACTTGAAAATTCAAATGAACAAAAGCTTTAAATGATTTGGCATAGGAGCGGTGATTATGTTTGGAGTCTCCGGAGGGTCAAACTTGATCTCCTTGGCATCAATCATGTCTTGGACCTTGTTCTTCAGAGCCCAACAGTTGTTCGTGTCATGTCCCGGACTGTCAGAGTGGTATGCACATGTTTCATTGGGATGGTAGGTAGGAGTGGAAGTATTTGGGTTCCGGAGAGGAGCCTTTAACGTAATCAGCTCTGCCTCCAATAGGCGTTGTAGCGCTTGACCCAGTGACATGTTGATCTTAGTGAATTGTCTTTTAGGCGCGACCTCCTTACGCAGATGCCCCTGTCTTTGTTGAGCAGGCGTAGGATTAGAGATCAAGATTTCTCCTACGTATTGGTCATGACGACTCTTTTGACCATACACAACATTGGACTCTTTCTTCCCATTGTAGGGTTTTTTTTGAGCATCAGAAGGTGTAGCTTCTTGAATCTTCCCACTTTTGATGCCAACTTCTACTCTTTCTCCAGTCAGAATTAGTTCGGTGAAACCCACTGACGAGCTGCCGACCAGATGATTGAAATAGGGACCAGAGAAAGTCCCAAGAAACATATCCACTAACTCCCTATCAGACAGGGGGGGTTGGACTCTTCCAGCAAGATCTCTCCACTTCTGTGCGTAGTCCTTAAAGCCTTCGCCTGTACCCATAGACATACCCTGAAGCTGAGTACGCGTGGGAGCGAGGTCGGCATTATACTGGTATTGCTTGTAAAAAGCAGCAGCAAGGTCCTCCCAGTTACGGATGTTAGCTCCTTCCAGTTGACAGAACCATTCAAGTTGAGTCCCTGACAGACTATCTTGAAAGAAATGAACCCAGAGATTTCTATCAGCAGTATAGGGTTGAATCTTCCTCACATATGACCGGAGGTGTAGCTTTGGATAGGAAGCTTCGTCGTACTTGGAAAAGGCAGGTGCCTTGAATTTATGGGGAATCACCACCCCAGAGGATAGACTTAGATCTCCGAAGTCCAGACCGGGCACCTTCTGTATTTCCATAGCGTTCAAACGGTGTTCCAGTTGTTTGTACTTATCCTCAACAGGAGGATACTGTTCTTCGTCATAGTCCATCTCGTTGTCGGAGATTTCAGGGCTAGGAGCCCTCCTTTCTTGTGGACTGTCTTTCCCTCCAAATGAGGTGGTCAGGTCAACTTCATTCTGCAGCCCGTTTCCAAACCTGCGTCCGGTGTTGAACAGGATGGTCCTCTTCTTCTTCTTCTTCCTCTCTTTCAGAATCAAGGTCTTCAGGTCCTACTGACCCTTAGTTAGATTCAGGACCAGCTCTTGAAATTGGCCGTTCTGGGCCTGGAGGGCCTTGATAACTTGCTCAGTGGAAGGTTCAGCAGACATGATGATTGCTGAAATAAACAGCGAAGAAGATAAGAGACCTGTACTGGGAGACCTGTTATGCAATGATATGTATGATATATGTATGCAATGTTTTCAAGGATCTCGCGGGGTAAACAAGAAACTGTTAGAATCTGAATCTTGTAGCTTTGATTGAAGGAACTTCATGTTGCTGAGAGTCCTTCTTCAAGAGTCAAGCTCACCATATCGAGTGGGTCATAGCCCCTAACTCAAGTTATCATGTTTTGACCTCTAGACGGTATTGGCTAGAGGAAAATAAATCCCCTTGCCCCTTGCTAGACATTTGATTTACCATAACCTGCATCACAGACCCTTGAGATCCTTGAAATGGTTAAGGAAATGTTAAGGTATGATGTTATGATGTGTATGCTATGCATTTAAGCAAAAGTGTGAGGTGATGTAAGTAAACCCTGCAATAAGTCCAAATTATTGGATAAGGACTGTAAACAAAACCTGCAAGGAACTCATGTTGTCAGATAACAAGAATGTGCAAGTAGTTCAAGTTTGAAGGCACACAAGTCACACATATAGCCTTAAGTTTAGGCTGGCATGGAGTTTCATAGGTAAGTACCCTCTTGAGTGTAGTTGGCTCAAAACCTGTCCTATAAATAGTAACCGGGTTCTAAGGAGCTCAATATCATTGGATTGTTTTATATGTTCATCGTTTTGGTTTAGCCACTGAACTAGCGACCAAAATATTCCAAGAAAACAATCCTCAATGAGTGTAGTATCGAGTATCTACCAATTTCGGACTGCACCAAAGTCGGTCATCTCACTACCCCTAAAAATTCTAAGATGGTCAAGTAAGGTTCTAAGGTCAATTAATGCTTCAAGACACCACGCGGCGGCCCCGTACTCTCCTTGACTTAACTCAAGGGTTACCGGTACTCACCAAAGTGCCACATCAACATAGCTACTGTTTCAACCATTTCGGTATACCCCGCACAGTTCCCTCACAGTTTGTTGCTACTTACCTAAAGGGTATCCCCAGATCCGGGTTAGGATCTATAGAAATCCGATACAAACCCACAAAATTTAAAGCATACAAAGCATACAATTGAAAACACAAGTGATCTAATCCTAAGGTGCACCTCACTTATTAATCCCCAGCAGAGTCGCCAGTTCTGTGATTGGTGGGAATAGAGCTGACTGTTTTTGGAATGCTGGTTCGCGTTTGCGTTTATTTTTGCAAAATGTCGCGGTAAGCAAGAGTCGCCACCGTCTTTTATTTTATCCAACAAGGAAAGGACAAAAGCACAGAAAAATTCCTTTTTGAGATGTATCTCGGGTTCGGGAGGTAGATTATAGAAAGGGAAGGTGTTAGCACCCTTTCTATCCGTGGTTATCCACGGGCTCTTAGGTACTTGCTCACTATGTTTTCAAAAGGTTTGCTTTTCTTTGTGATTGTGGGTTTTGAAAAGAGTTTTTGTTTTGAAGAGAGTGTAAGTGCGAAAAGTTTTGTTTTGTTTTAAAAAGGAGCAAGTACTTAAGAACCTCTACCTACTCAAAAAGGAATTAAATTGTGAAAATGTCCTTTAGACAGTGCTATCCCATTATTGAGGAGTAGGTAGCACTGTCGTTGGAGTTTTTGGGTCAATTCGTTTTAAGGGACGTGTGGTCACTAAAGCAATGTTAGGATGCTTTAGTGGTAACCCTAATGTCTTAGATCATTTTTATCGAGGCAACCATTTCGAGGCAACTTTGACCTTTGGACAGGAGGGCGACCTCTAAGACTTCCTATACTCAATGACCACGTTCGAGGCAACCAAGTGAGGCGTACCCTAAGAGTGGCATGTGCGAGTGTGTCAATTTTCAGTTTATATTATCTTTGTACATGTTATGGTGAGCTACTGTTGATTTTAAGTTTAAGAGTTAATCTTGTCATGCATAGCCTAGTTAGCATACATCTAAACAGTTAATATATGTACAGGAATTTAAAGTGCGGGAATTGTAAATCCTACGCTATTACAAGGCTTCGGGGAGGGGGATCATTTACATGTCCAAAATTGGGGGAATAAAAGCAGTAAATTAAAAGTTTAAGCTAAACTATTACAAACCAGTAAGCAGTTACAATAAAATAAACACGCGTAAAACAAGGAAAAGAGACGTCTAAGAAATTTCTAAGTAAATAAGAAAATCTTTTTTTTTTGTTTTTGGTTAAGAAAATATTTGAATTAAATAATCCTAGGTCTAGTTTATTTTAAATTGATAAAATGAAGTTAAAATAATTAATTAATTTGTTTACAAAATTAATTTGAATAAAAAAAAAACTAACCTAATGTTTTTTTGTGATTTTTTTATTTAAAGTTAATTTAAATGATAAGGTCAATAAAGAAATAACGAAAACAAAAATAAAAATACAAAGGGCATCCTTCGATCCAGGGATAAAAATAGGAAGCTTCGATCCAGAGAAGGTGACTTTCGATCCAGGAAAAAAAATGGGAGCTTCGATCCAGAGAAGGAAATGTCTCCTTCGATCCAGAGAAGGGGTTGTCTTCTTCGATCTAGGAGGGCAAACTGCTTTTCGATCTATATCTGCAAGACAAGCATTAGAACAATAAAGATGCAGGGCCTAGGTGTCAAACCCAGGCCCTTCGCTATTGTGTGCACTGGTATTCTCAAGCTTGATCTGCAGTACAAGCGTTAGAAAAAAGAAACAAATACAAACCTGGGTGTTGAACCCAGGTTCTTCTCCTGTACATATACCTGCAAGTTTCATCAAATGCTGGATCGAAACAGATCCCAAGACCCTACCCTATGCATGATCACTTCCTAAACTCAAATATGGGGTTAAAACTAGCACAAGATCTTTACACCACCTAGTCTGAAGCATGGCTGCTTTGAAACCTTAAAATGGCACCCTGCACTTCGACACTTATATTTGTATGAATGATC
The DNA here is from genome assembly GCA_948472305.1 of Vicia faba. Lineage (NCBI taxonomy): Eukaryota > Viridiplantae > Streptophyta > Magnoliopsida > Fabales > Fabaceae > Vicia > Vicia faba. The sequence goes on along the minus strand of OX451739.1, from coordinate 1,645,623,700 downwards.
AATAAGAACACAAAGATGCATATAAAAACAATTCAAATAGTAATCGAAAGGCTGTGACCCAGAATTTTACCAAGGACTAGTGGGCTTAATGCGTGACTTTTGGATAGTGCTTGGGAACACTTCTTGCAGACTTCAGGGAGTGAAAAGAGTGTTGCTGAAGACTCCTTTGATTGGGTCCACTTATGAGGATTTCAATAGCTTTGGGATGGTTTACTGAGGAAGTGTATGCGTGTGGCTCTTTGAGGCAATTTTTCTGTGTATTTTTTGTTGTGTTCTCCTGCAGAGTTTTGTGTGTTGGATATGTATTCTGGCCCCTGTATTTATAGGAGTGTGGGGGTCTAGTAACGGCAGGAGACAGCCATTAAACAGGCCTTTAATGCCATGAGACAAGAATCAGACACATTAAAAGTTTTCCTTTTTTGAAGCATTCATGTCTCTTGAATGAACCTGGACACTTTTGAATTGAGCGCCCTCTTGATGACCTCCTTCGAATGGCCCTTGTCCAAAGATCAATCGAAGGGTACTAAGTAAAATTCCAATCGAAAGGCTTTGTTAACAGGCCAATCGAAAGGTTCCGTTTCATGCTAATCGAAGTGCTCCTTCAGAATACCAATCGAAGGGTCTTTCAGAATGCAAATCGAAGTGCTTGTCCATAATGCCAATCGAAAGGCTCCTTCAGAATACCAATCGAAGGGTCTGTTAGAATGCCAATCGAAGGGTCCTTCAGAATGCAAATCGAAGGGTCCTTCAGAATGCCAATCGAAGGGCTTGTCCATAATGCCAATCGAAAGGCTCCATCAGAATATCAATCGAAGGGTCTTTCAGAATTCCAATCGAAGGGTCTTAAAGCACCACTCAAAAATTTTCTTTTTCCTTAGGCAAGAGTTTGTGATCAACCATGCAGGGGGAAGACTTTGGAAAATCATGAGAGGGCAAACTCTTACAAACACTTTGGAAAAACACATGTCTTGACATTTTAAACAGGGCAAACACATGGAAGATTGTGTCGTCAGATATTTCCAAAGTGTTTTTACATGATCCTAAAGTGTGTTTCCAAAGTGTTTTTACATGATCCTAAAAGCAGGGCAAACACTTAGGTTAACAATCCCATGTGTTTTTACTGCTTTTAATATTGTTGTACTTTATACCATCCTCAGATATTTGTGTCGTGACATCTCCTTCGACATTACGTACCTGTTACCATAATTTCAGTCTTGAATAATATGTTGGTGATAGTTCGGATACTGGAAGTTTATTTGAGAAGGTAGTTATTTTCGTAACATTTTTTTGTTGTCGAGGATTTGTAGAGACCTCTTTTTGATTTTATCATCCCTATCTTTTGCCTAAACTATTTCTTCTGTGATTACAGTCAGCGGGTTGCCCCAGTTTTTTCGTAAGTCTCCTTCATAGGTTTTGACTTAGCAGGCTTTTCTTTTGAGAGGTAATGACTGCCTGTTTTACGGGGAACCATCACCGTCTTTTGATTTGTAAGGACGTGATATTATTCGTTGTGTACAAAGTGAAATCTTGCAACTGAATACGCATTAGAGTTAACTGAGAAACTACCCTACCCCAGGTTATGATCAAAGGTTTCAATTTCATAAAAAAAGAAAACTCCTACTTCTTAGGCTCAAAGGATTTTACTGGGGATTATGTTCCTTATAACTCCATTGTTTAGGATTTTAAATAATGCCTATACATCATCAGCCATGGTGTGCTCAAAAGCACACTGTACAGATCATGGTATCATTTTTGTCATCTTTCCTCTAAAGGCTTATAGCTTTTAATCGAGAGTTGAATATCAAAAAAGTGAAGTAAAAGCATAGTTTTAGTATTGTGAAACGAATGGACTAATTCAAGACAAACATATGCAATGCATTAATGAGGAAAACCAAAAGTATGACATAAATATAAATGTTTAAATCAAATAGAGAAATTACAAACTAAAATTTGAATGAACAAAAAGCTTCTCCGCCTGAACTTGTCACTTTAGATGGCGTCCCTTGCAGCCTCGACTTTTGGGGGATAATAGAAGAACTCGACCTGACCATCTTGCATGAACTCGAAAATTCCTTCGCCAATTAGGTCCCGAATCTTATGTTTCAACGCCCAACAGTTGTCAGTGTCATGCCTAAGACTGTTGAAGTGGTATGTGCACCTTACATTAGGATTGTGACGGAAGAAGAAGTATTACGATTTTGAGGAGGATCCTTCAATGTCACCAGCTTGGTCTTCAACACATGTTGCAATGCTTGAGCCAATGACATGTTAATTTCAGTAAATCGTCTTTTGGGTGTATTCTGCTTACACTGATTCCCCTGTTGTTGTTGGCGAGGATGCTGTTGGGCTTGTGATGTAGTAGCAATCTGGAAAGGCCTACTTTTAACCTAGCCAACTTTCTGTCTCATCGGAGGTTGATTAATGATTTGATCCCCAATTCTATCCGTTCATCCAATATGGTTTTATTCTTCTTGATGAATTTTGTTGATGAGAGTTCTCAACCCTTCTCGTCCCCGAGCTAAGTTTTGGATAAGAGCCATTTATCCCATCATCTTGATTCTCATTGTTGCCATCTCAACTTGCAATTGTTCCAACTGGTCATCCTTGTGGTTTTCAGGATTCTTCTTGGTCATGCTCTCAGTGAGGAGTTCTTTCAATTCCTCTTGCCCCTTGGATAGGTTCAGGAACATTTCTTTGAACTGAGCATCTTGAACATGGAGATTCATGACGGTCTTTTGGAGAGCCATCTTTACTGAAATAAACAATAAGAAGATGAGAAAACCTGTATGGGGGAAACCTATTATGACATGATGCATGGTATGTAGATGCAATGGTTTCAAGTATCTCGCGGGGTAAATAAAAGTGAAACATTATAAGTTGAGTCTAGTTATAGCTTTAACTGAAGAACTTCACATCGTTGAACGTCCTTCTATGAGCATCAAACTCACCATGTCAAGTGGGTCCTAGACTTTGGTTCAAGATAATGTACTTCATTCTTTGATGATATTTGGTTAGAGGAAAATAAATCCTCTTTCCCCTTGCTAGATGTCTGGTTCATTCTACTACAACGACATTCAGTTAGAGGAAAATAAATCCTCCTGCCCCTTGATAAATGTCTGGTTCATGCTAACCTGCATAAATGGCCCTTGAGATCCTTGAACTGGTCAATAAAAATGATATGGTATGATGTCATGATGTGTATGCTATGCACCAAGCAAAAGTGTAAGGTGGTGAAGACAAGTAAGTCTTGAAAGAAGTCCAGGTTATTGGATAATGACTACAAATAAGTCCTGCAAGGAATTCATGTCATTAGATAATGAATACAAACAAACCCTGCAAGGAATTTAAGTTGTTATATAATGCAAACAAGTCACACAAGCAGCCTTAGGTTCAGGCTTGCATGAGGTTTATAGCTAAGTACCCTCTAGAAGTTTTTAGTTGGCTCAACTTGTCCTAAAAGAATTAATCGGGTTCTAGGAATCTCAATATCATTAATCTTTCTTCATCAGGCATTATTTTAGAACAAGCCTCAGAACTGCGACGGAAATATCCCGAAAGTCCGATATCAACGGGTGTAGTATCGAGTATTAACCAACTTCGCTCTGCACCAAAGCCAGCTATCTCACTACTTTCTAATGGTCGAGTTGTTTAACTAAGTTTCTATGGTTAGTTAAAGCTTTATGACACTACACATCGGCCCCATATTCTCCTTGGTTCAACTCAAGGGACACAGGTACAAACAAATATGTCACACTAACATAGACATCGCTTCAACCATATCAGTCTACGCCTTACAGTCTTCACGATCTATTGCTACTTACCTAAAATTCCCCAGATCTGGGTATAGGATCTATACAAGAAATAAACCCAAGCATAACCCCAAAAATAAAGCAAACAAGGAAAACAAGTAAAGCAATAGAGGTGATCTAGCTCTTAAGGTAACCACACTCTTAGTATTGTCCCCAACAGAGTCGTCAGTTCTATGATACAGTGGGAGAACTGACTTGGTGTTTTGTGTTTTATCATAAATGTTGCAGATAGCAAGAGTCGCCACCGACTTTTCTATTATCTATTAAAGGAAAGGGTGAAAAGAACAGGAAATACCCTTTGAGAATTTTCTTGAGTTCGGGGGGTACGTTATGAAAAGGGAAGGTGTTAGTACACTTTTCACCTATAGTTATCTATAGGCTCTTAATTTCTAACTCACTTTGAAAATGCTTTGTGTTTGTGTTTGTGTAATGTTTGTGTATGAAGGTAATCTTAGACTTTTTGGAAACCTCAAGATGTCCCCTACAACCTTAATTTTGTTCATTTTCTCATTTTAATACTTTAACTTGATGTAACTTTCTTTGACAAAAAGTTTCTTTTTGTAGACTTTTAAAATGACCTGTAATGTTTTGACTCATATCTCTTAAATGAAGCATATTTTTCCTTGATCTTAGAGAGAAAAGTTGTAGAGAATTGAATTTCCTTCAGGCTAGGCTTTGGTTAAGAATTTTCTGATGAAGCATGTGAAGGTTATGCTTGGTCAAAGTTCAGTTGACTTTTCCTTAAAAAATCGTAATTTAGTAATTTTTGACTTTTCATGAATCTTGAGTTTTCTTGACGAATCTTAATCAAACCTTGATCAAATGATGAATGTGACCTTAAAATCTTAATGTTGACCAAAAATCTTGAAGTTTGACTGTAAATTGGTCAAAGTTGACTTTTTGTCTAATACAGTTGATTTTCAATCATCTGGCTAATTGATTGAGCAAACTTTTGCTGCAAGGCTTGAAATTTGGCATGAGGATTATTTGAAGCATATGAGAAACCATGAAGTCCACAAACAAAACCCTAGTTGTAGGTCAATGCTTTGGACGAGGGTTTGTTTGATCAATCTTTGAGTAGTCTTGAGTGCTTGAGACCGTAGGAGCATGAGGAGGTATCTTGAATAAATTTTTATTGAATAATGGGAAGGAAAATTTTGGGATACAATAGCTTCCCCTGTTCAATCTTCTTAAACCTGAGGAATTATATTTGCATGTCTTTCATTCGTGATCTGAAGGTGGAAGAGGATTGAACACCTAAGTGCCCAGAAATTTGCACTCACATGTGCACGAAGTAACACTATTGATTGATTATATTGTGAATGAGCGTAAAGATGCTATTTGGAGAGGTGATGGGATACCATCGGAGATGGGCTTAAAGATGCCATATGAAGTAACTATTGATAGGAGTACCAGAATGAGTCCACGCTCGACTTGATCTGATGGAAATGCTTTAGAATGAATCTCTGAAGGAAATGCTTTTCAGAATGAAACTCTGAAGGAAATTATTTTCAGAATGAATATCTGAAGGAAATGCTTTTCACAATGAAGATCTGAAGGAAATGCTTTTCAAAATGAAGATCTGAAGGAAATGCCTTTCAGAATAAAGATCTGAAGGAAATGCTTTTCAAAATGAAGATCTGAAGGAAATGCTTTTCAGAATGAAGATTTGAAGGAAATGCTTTTTAGAATGAAGCTCTAAAGAAAATGATTTTCATAAAAAATATATGAAAGAAGTTCTTTTTCAGAATGAATCTCTGAAGGGAGTCATCTGGTCACGTAGATAGTTACCATGTCTTATTTCAGGAATTTATTTGTAACTTGTCTATAGATTACCGATTATATTCATCTGTTTGCAAACTTAACCTGAAAACAACGTTAGTTTTATGTAATGTTATGATGTATGTAATGCATTGCATAATGATGCTCTCAAAGTAAATGAGAATAGTATATGTGTTTCGTATGCATATGTTATGATATTTTGTAAATGATGTATGGATGCAATATGTCATTGGAGCGTATCGGTAGCTTCGTATAACAACTCTGGATGGGGAAAATAAATCCCTGACTGTTGCTGGGGATGAAGAAAGTAATTCTTTAACTTTGTTTAGAATAACTTTACCGCATATTTTTGCTTTCTGTTTGAGGACACCCCGCTAGGGATGTTCGACTTTTGCTTGGGGAAAGAAGCATTCAAGGAGAGTCGGTCGTTCGTCATTCTTTTTAGACATGGATTATCATGTATCCTGGCGGGGGATAAAAGAGATGGATACTCCTCTGATGCACTATTTGACCAAGTTTCAGATATGAGTATTACCTCTTATGGGGAGAGTAACGTTGAATGACATCTTGCTGGAGAAGACAATTATTCGGGGAAATGCAATATTGGAGAAATAAACTTCGTTGGGGAAATAAACCTTGTAGACTCTATTGATGGAATAATATTTGATGGGGATTAGAATCTCATAGACTATGCGTCGAGGAAGTTTCCTCTGTACGCTGGGGAAATGGTCAAACTTCCTTATCTACTAGGGGACCTATTGGGGAAGATGATCGTGTCAAGATATTCATAAGAATGGAGGTGAACTGCTGGAAGATGCCCCAATTTTTGTATGTGGACATAGTAGATTTGCTGGGGAATATATCTCTGTTGGGGATGAGCTTGTGAAGATAGCTTCGCAGAGTTAGTTCCATGGGGATTGCTCTGTGGGGATTTGTGGATGACTTGAACATTATCCCAATTCCTATAGTATTTAGTAAATGCTAACCCTATTTTCATGCATATATTTACAAACTGTAATCATATTGAAATGCATATGTTCATTCAATGCTAACCCTCTCACTTGTTTTTCTGTTCTTGGTTCAGGCATCTTCTGAATAGCTCTGACTTTGTCAGGATCTACTTCAGTACCTTTCTGATTGACGATGAAACCTAGTAGCTTTCCTGAACGGACACCAAAAGTAAATTTATTAGGAATCAGGTGGAGTTGATACTTCCTCGGGCGTTGAAATAAATTCAACAAATGTTCCACATGGTCCTCTTCATTTTGTGATTTGGCAATCATGTTGTAATACGGTGGCATAACTAACTATTTTTTTGTTACCACTGGTTTTGCATTTTTTGTTTGCAAATGTACGGTAAGCAAGAGACACCACTGTCTTTTATTTTATCCAACAAAGGAAAAGGGAAAAAGAACATAAAAAACCTTTTTCGAGATGTTTTTGAGTACGAGGGGTAGATTATAGAAATGGAAGGTGTTAGCACCCTTTCTATGCATGGTTTTCCATGGGCTCTTAGGTACTTGCCCATTTTGAAATTGCTTTTGTGTGTATTTTGAAAAGCTTTGGAAATGACTTAGTGCGGCGTTTCAATTTATGGTAACCCTTGTGTCAGTCCTCAAGAGTGTGATAAAGCTTTTTTGAAAACTTTGTTCAAAAAGTGTAAGTGTGAAAAAACTGGTTGTTTTGAGCAAGTACTTAAGAGTTTCTACCTACTCGAAAAAGACTGTTTGTTTTCTTATTTCCTTTAGACAGTGTTATCCTACTATTAAGGAGTAGGTAGCTCCATCGTTGGATTTTGAGGGACAATCTAAAGGGACGATTACGGTCACTTAAGGAAACATGGCAAGATCTCTTAGTAACTTTCCTAAAGTTCTAAGATCGCATTTTGTTTTACCGAGGTAACCTTCGAAAGGGACTTGTGATCTCTGAATTAGAGGACAATCACTAAGAATTCTCACGTTTGAGAATAGTGTTGTATTTCCGAGGCAACCAAAGTGGGAGATACCCTAGGGGTGAGCACGTGCAAGTGTTTGATTTCAGTTTAATTATCTTTGCACAGTTAGGGTGTTCTACTGTTTTAAACATTCGATTTATCTTTTGCATACAATCCTATTATCCATACATCTAAATAGTTTAAACAATTGCAGAAATTAAAAGCGGAAAATAAAATTTATGCTATTACAGAGCTTTGGGGGAAGGGGTTACATAACAAAAAATAGGGTAATTTAAACAGTAAATAAAATAGTAAAACTAATCCTAATTAAAAGCTATTACAACCCATAATCAGATACAATAATAAATGATAATAATAATACGAAAGTAGCTAACGCACGCGACTTGGAAATGACGTCTAAAAATCTAAAATGCTCTAAGTGAAAGAAAATTAATTTTGTTGTTTTGTTTATTTGGAAAAAATATTTAATTAAATTTAATTAATAAAAAGAAAAGAAAATTTGAAATTAATTCTAAAACAATCCTAATGTTTTTTTGGCATTTTTAATTTTAGGAAAAAATATTTAAGAATTAAAACTAATTTCGTAATGGGTTTTAATTATAGAAAAAAAACCAAATATTCTAATTAATACTAATTATTTAATTACCAAAATTATTTTTTAGCAAAATATCTAATTCCCACCTTTTTTGTGATTTTATTGATTTTTTTGTTTTAATTAAAAAAATGGTTTCTAGAAATAAACACAACAAAATAAATAAAATGAAATAAAAAAAACAATAAGAATAAAAAATGGGCCTGTATGAGCTTCAGCAGGGGGTGCTGATTGAAATTTCCAAGGCCCAAGTGTGATGGCCAAATTGCCTGCGCATGATCCAATAGAGCCCTCATCTGGGGGTTCACCAAGTTCTTTGCTTGCTGAACGTTGGATCTGGATTGAAAGAAGATCCAATGGCTGGATTTGGAGGCGTATGATGGATGCCTGGTTGTGAGATGCGTTGGATCTGAAACAAGAAACTCAGAAAATATGAAAATGTATGGACCTGGGATCGAACCCAGGTCCTCTCCACTTTTAAACGCACACTTAACCATTTGAGCTAACCTGTTTAATTCTTAATACAATATACAAATAAAATATAACATAAGCAAAGTGCTTTGTCCAGAAAAACGACGTGAAATTCAAACGAGCCAGTGTATGGCTGCCACGTGATCATCTTTCTCCTAGAACCGTCTTTTTAGGTATTGGACTTATACCTATGGACAAAGTCCATAGCTATAACCTGTGACATTTCCAAAATGCAGCATAGGCATGATAAATCCCAACCAAGGGCATGGGTCGATTGGAAATTACTCGCTGAGCCTGAATATACCCTTGGTTTGGCCCAATTTAACCTATATCAAAAAGTCCTAAAACATGCTTTGAAACCCTAAGAATGGTGTTTCACGATTCCTGCGCGTAAACTCAAATCATCCAAACATATTGCAAACATGATAATAAGAACGAATAAATGATTAAAACATGTTGATAATGCCAGAATTAAGGAAAACGATTTTTAAAAAGGAGCAAACCGTGACTGTTATTATGCTTGATTATTGATACTTTGAGGCTTGGGAATGAGTTCGATGGCTTCAGTGAATGTCCAGGAGTGTTGTTGTGTCCTTGGGATTGCTTGAAATAGCCTATGGAGGGATACGTGATCAACACTTTTTTGACAAAATTTGAAATATCTTCTTCCTTTGTGGGAGGCAGGTTCCGCATGTAATATTGTCTTCAGGGTTGCAAATGCTTTGTTATTTGTAATAGAATCAATCTAGGTCATTAGAATTAGAAAGAATCCAAGATATAATGGTCATGTACTTGTGATTCTAATCTTTCCACATTTTAATATTTCCTCTTGTTTTGAGCTTGCACGATTTTGTTCTTCTTTTAACAGCTCATGAGATATTCAATCAATGCCAATACAAAACTTATCCCATTTATTTGATTTATTTTTGATTTAATTTGATTTAATTTGAATTTTAAATAAATAAAATCAAAATATATTAAATAAATAAGTGAATGAGGCATGGAGTGGTTCATGGGTCGTGGACCATGTTAGGAGTGTGTTGAAAGCATAAAAAGTTAGGCCCATTTGAAGAAAAATACATTTTTGGGCATGGTTGACTTTGTGCAAATTTCCAAAAATGGCCAACTTTGACAATGTATATCTCTCTCAATATTGATCATAAGAGGGTGTTCTTTGAATTTTAAGAAATCTTAGGATGTCCCCTAAGCAACCTCTTTGGTTTCATCTCAATTGGATCTTCCATGTTCATGTAAGAAGCTTTGATCCAAAAGGTGTTTTTGTTGGCTTTTGAAAAAAGACCTATAATATCTGATTCTATATATTTTCATGAGTGCATTTATTGAACTTGAGGGATGAAGATGAATTGTTGGTAATTGGATTCTCTTCAAAATGAGCCTTGGATGAGAAATTTCTGATAAAGTATGAGAAAGTTATGCCTGGTCAAAGTTTGGTTGACTTTTCCTAAAGAAACCCTAATTTAGCAACTTTTGACTTTTGATGAATTAGGAGCATTTCTCGAGGAATCATGATCAACCCTTGATCAAATGATGGATATCACTTCAAAATGTTGATGTTGACCAAAAATCTTGAGGTTTGGCTGTATTTGGGCCACAGTTGACTTTTGACCTAGTACAGTTGAATTTCAGGCATTTGAGCAGTTGGTTGAGCAAACTTGTTGTGCAAGGCATGAAACTTGGAATGGATGATCTTGATGACATATTAGGGAAATGGAGACCATTTGGACCCTTGGAACTCAAACATCTTGATGAGGAGTGAAACCCTAGTTTAAGGCTTATTGTCTTAAGAGGGGGATTTGTCTGGTCAATCCTTAGTCAACTTGAGCTATTGAGGACCTCTAGGAGTATGTCTTGTGTGAAAATGGGATGGAAAATTTCGGGGTATAACAGCTTCCCCTTTTCAATCCTCTTAAACCAGAGGATTTAGATTGGCTTATCCGCCTTTCCTGATCTGAGGGTGGAAGATGATTGAACACTAAAGTGCCCAGAAATTTGCACTCGCATGAAGTAATACTGATGGTTGATGACGTCGAGAATGGGGTTACAGGTGCCATTTGGAGAAGATAACTGAAAGTCATCAGAGATGGGATTACAGGTTCCATCTAGAGAATGTGACGAGATTCGTCAAAGATGAGCTTAAAGATGTCATCCAGAATAATAATGATTTCGTGAGATATTCCTTCGTTGGAATTCATGTTCCTATTGTTAGGGTGGCCTTCGCTGAGGAATGTTGGTCTCTATCTTAGGGAATAGAGTCTAGGAGCTTCAGTTGTCTGTTACTCTACTAGGGAGTCATCTCTTGATCAGAGAGGCAAAAGTGAACTGCTATCTGGTCAGGATCCAGGCTTCACAGTGACTTGCTGAGGATGATAAGGGTGACTACTATCCAGTCGTACTCCAGGCTTCACAACAACTTATTGGGAAATGAGATTAAACTGTTATCCAGTTAGGATCCGGGCTTCACAGTGTGTTGAATTGTTGATTGACTATTATCCGGTTAGTTTCCGGGCTTCATAGTTTCTTTAACCGGAATAGAAATCTTAATATCGATTTGACTGAACCAGAGAAAGGTCTCAAGTTGTCTTCAACTGGGATAGAAATCTTAGTGTCGATTTGACTAAACCCGGGAAAGGCCTTGAATTAACTTTGACTGGCATAGTAATCAGGAGGATCTTGGTAGCGATTCAACAGACCCAGGCGGAAGTCTTGGTACATCTTACACTAATATAGTAATCAGAGAGATCTTAGTGTCAACCTGTCTGACCCGGGGAAAAACTTAGGTTAAATTTGACTGGCATAGTAATCAGGAGAATCTTAGTAGCGATTCGACTGGCCCAGACGAAAGCCTTGGAGTCTCTTCTACCGGTATAGTGAATAGAGAGATCTTGGGTTAACTTTGACTGGAATAGTAATCAGGAGAATCTTAGTAGCAATTCAACTGACCAAGACGAAAGTCTTGGAACCTCTTCCACCGCTATAGTGAGCAGAGATATCTTGGGTAACTTTTACTGGAATAGTAATCGGGAGAATCTTGGTAGCGATTTAACTGACCCATACGAAAGTCTTGGAACCTCTTCCACCGGCATAGTAAGCAAGGAGATCTTGGGTAACTTTGACTGGCATAGTAAGCAGGAGAATCTTGGTAGCGATTCAACTGACCCAGACGAAAGTCTTGGAACCTCTTCCGCCGGCATAGTGAGTGGAGGGATCTTGGGTAAATTTGACTGGCATGGTAATCAGGAGAATCTTAGTAGCGATTCAACTGACCCAGACAAAAGTCTTGGTATATCTTCCACTGGTATAGTGAGCAGGGAGATCGTGGGATAACTTTGACTGGCATAGTAATCAGGAGAATCTTAGTAGCGATTCAACTAACCCAGATGAAAGTCTTGGAGTCTCTTCCACCGTTATAGTGAGCTGAGAGATCTTGGAATGACCTTGACTGGAACAGTAATCAGGAGACTCTTGGTAGCGATTCAACTAACTCAAATGAAATTCTTGGAGTCTCTTCTACCGACATAGTGAGCAGAGAGATCTTAGGATGACCATGACTGACATAGTAATCATGATAATCTTGGTATTGATTCAACTGACCTAGACGGAAGTCTTGGAGTCTCTTCTACCGGCATAGTGAGTAGAGAGATCTTGGGTTAACTTTGACTGGCATAGTAATCAGGAGAATCTTAGTAGCGATTCAACTGACCCAAACGAAAGTCTTGGAACCTCTTCTACCTGCATATTGAGCAGAGAGGTCTTTGGATGACCTTGACTGGTATAGTAATCAGGAGAATCTTAGTAGCGATTCAACTGACCCAGACGAAAGTCTTGGAGTCTCTTCTATCGGCATAGTGAGCGGAGAGATCTTGGGTAACTTTGACTGGCATGGTAATCAGGAGAATCTTAGTAGCAATTCAACTGATCCAGATGAAAGTCTTGGTATCTCTTCCACCGGCATAGTGAGTAGAGAGATATTGGGGTAACTTTCACTGGCATAGTAATCAGGAGAATCTTAGTAGCGATTCAACTGACCTAGACGAAAGTCTTGGAGTCTCTTCCACCGACATAGTGAGCGGAGAGAACTTGGGATGACCTTGACTAGAATCGTAATCAGGAGAATCTTGGTAGCGATTCAACTGACCCAGACGAAAGTCTTGGAGTCTCTTCTACCGGCATAGTGAGCAGAGAGATCTTAGGATGACCTTGACTGGCATAGTAATTAGGAGAATCTTGGTAGCGATTCAACTGACCCAGACGAAAGTCTTGGAGTCTCTTCTACCGGCATAGTGAGCAGAGAGATCTTAGGATTATCTTTCTGAGGAAAATCTTGGAATAGTCCTTAGTTAGACGTAGCTTGCTTATTTGGTCCTTTCCTGAAAGGTAAAGAGTTAGTCGTATGCAATGTCATGATGTATGAAATACATTGTGATGATGTTCTCTAAATGAATGAGATTGTGCCGTATTCAATATGAATGCGCATGCCGCGATGTATGAATGTGGTATGCTATTACGGTATTCCTTAGTCGGGGAAAGTAAATCCCGGACTACTGCTAAAAAGTATTAGGAAGCTGAGTTCTTCATTTCCGCTGGGGATGTTGAATGGAGATGACTATACTGGGGGTTTGTTCCTTTCTGTTTGCGGATATTCTACCGAGGAGAGACTCTTCCTAAGAATAACTCTGCATGGGAATAGCTTTGTCTGAGAGAAGAGATGCTTTGCTGGAATATTTTGCCGATTCGGAGAAATAAACTCCGCTAGGGGATGAACTTCCGTAGCTGGAGAAATGAACTTTGTTGGGGATTGAGCTTCCGCATTCAGAGAAATAAACTCTGCTCGGGAGGAGGTTCCACAGTCAGAGAAATAAACTCTGCTAGGGAGAAATATTTATAACCATTTGCGGTTATAAAACTCGGATGGGGAATATAGATATCGGCTCTCTGAAAGAACTTTGCTGGGGAAAGTAACTCCTGCTTGGGGAAGCTGAGATCAAAACTTTTGGATGACTCTACTCGGTGGGGAGTATAGATATCACGGGGTCGTATGCTGAGGATACGATGATGACTTCGCATCAAGACGTTTTTGCCCCTGAACTTGTTAGAGAAAGTACCTGGGGAGGCTTTGTGGAGAATCTATGTGTTGAAATAAGTGTCGGAATGACATCTGTCTCTGGATCGTATCTGAACTATACTTGGAAAGAATCTGAATAAGTATCAGGATAACATCCATCTTTGGATCGTACCTGAACTATTTCTAGAAGAGAAATATGGAATAAGTATCAGGATAACATCTGTCTCTGGATTATACCGGAACCATTTCTAGAAGATGATCTGAATAAGTATCAGGATGATATCCGTCTCTGGATCGTACCTGAACTTTTGCTAAAAGATAGTCTGGACTAAGTATCAGTATTACACCCGTTTTTGGATCGTACCTGAACCGTTTCTAGATGAGAACCTGAAGTAAGTGTCAGGCTTACATCCGTCCTTGGATCGTACCTAAACCATTTCTAGATGAGAATCTTGATTAAGTGTCAGGATGACATCCGTATTTGGGTCATACCTGAACTGTTTCTTGATGAGAATCTGGAGTAAGTGTCAGGATGACATCCATATTTGGATCGTACCTGAACCGTTTCTAGATGAGAATTTGGAGTAAGTGTCAGGATGACATCCGTCCTTGGGTCGCACCTGGACTGTTTCTAGATGAGAATATGGAGTAAGTGTCGGGATAACATCCGTATTTGGATTGTACCTGAACTGTTTCTAGATGAGAATCTTCTTTATTCATAATGTGTCTGTTGGGGAAGGGAACACCTGACATCAATAGGTTATAATTTGAGAATATGGCGGTGGCCTTATAGTAGAATGCCCCTGTCTCGATACCCGTTGTAGAAAATATCAACCGGGGATTTTGTAGATGGTTTGACTGTTATCCCAACTCTTGGAGTCCTTGGTGAATGTAGATCAGGGTAATAAACCTTCTACTGATTAGACGAGTGACAATATGACGGGAAGTAGTCGTACGCTTTAATCCCTAACTTTTGCCTGGACTATCTTTTCATATTTTCAGTCCATCGGGATACCCTTTTTTGCCCAAGCCGCCTTTTCAGGTTTTCGACTTGCCGGGTGTATAGATTTTTTTGTTTTTATCCTTAATTTTTGCCTAGGCTAGTCAACCTAGCGGGTCTTTGTTCATGCGTAGTATTTTCCGACTATGTCCATATTCACCAGGTACGGAGAATTGTCATTGTCCATAGTAGTAAGTGTTGTCACACTGCCAGAAGGTGTTTGTTTGATCATACAGGATTCATTGTTGGAATTCATGCCCAATGCCCCAAGTGATTCATATGGAGATCTGCCCCTAGCTATTCGGCATCTTTGAGAGATTACTTTAATCTTGACTTAACTGTCCCGGGTGATGGACAATGATCATGCCGTGCCCCTTGGTTGGAAGTGTTTTTTCACTTGAGGTGATCTTTTTCTTTGAGAAGGTTTTTGTTTACTAGATATTCGTCATGCGAATTTCTCTACTGTTGAAAAAATAGTCATATGCAAACAATGGTATTTTAATAATGCAAAGCTTATGTCTGTCTTGAAGTTTGAAAATTCATTTTTTAGTAAAACAAACAAATTTTGTAAAAGTGTGATGTCAACTCAGGATTTATAGCAAGTCCAACAGGAGTCAGGATACCTTTTGTAACAATATGCTCTTGAACTAACCCATGCTTCAGCTAGGACTTTTAAGGGTTGTAACATGGTCTGGTTCACGGTTTAAGAAACAAAGGGTTAAGGCTCAAAATTTATTTGTATCCACCCGCTCTTCGTAATGTTCTTCAGTCCTATGCTCAGTTAATTGTGCATTTTGAATCCCAATTGAGTCTGGCATCTTGTCCCTGATGTTCTTGTGATGGTTCTGATACTGAAAGTTTATTTTAAAGAGGCAATCATTTTTGTAATCTTCTTTTTGTCTAGGATTTGTAGTAACCTTTTTTTTTGTTTTCGTTATCCCTTCTTTTTCCTGAACTGTTTCTTTTGTGATTACAGTCAGCGGGATACCCCAGTCTTTCCTTAAGTCTCCTTCATAGGTTTTTACTTAACGGGCTTTTCTTTTGAAAAATAATGACTGCCTACTTTGATGATTATGCAGAACCATCACCGTATTTTAATTTGGAAGGAAGTCTTCGATGCCATTCATTGTGTACGAAGCGGAATATTGCGACTGAATGCGCGTCGGAATTGACTGAGAAACTACCCTGCACCAGGTTATGATTAAGGGTTTTAATTTGCGTGAAAATAAAAACTACTACTTCTTTGTCTCATAGGGGTTGACTAGGGATTATCTTCCTTATAACTCCACTGTTTGGGATTTGAAACTACGCCTGTACATCGTCAGCAAGGTCTGTTCAAAAGCACATTGTATGGATTGTGGTATCATTTTCTTCATCCTCCCTCTAAAGGCTCAAAGCTTTTGATTGAGAGTTGAATATCACAAAAAGGAAAGCAGTTTAAATATAGTGAATACAAATGAATTGATTCAAAATAGACACGTGCAATGCATTGATTAAGTAACAAAGTTTGACATGAATAAATGTTCGAACAATCAAAAGAAAATTACACATTGAAAATTCTAATGAACAAAAGCTTCTTCGTCTGATCTTGTCACTTTGGATAGTGTGCCTTGGAGGGATGGCAGAAGAACTCAGTATGACCATCGTGTGTAAACTCCAGTACTCCTTCATCGATCAGGTTTTGAATTTTGTATTTCAACATCCAACAACTATCAATATCATGGTCCATACTGTTGGAGTGATATGCACATATTGCATCAGGATTGTAAGTAGGAGCATACGTATTAGGATTCCGAGGAGGATCCTTCAATGTGACCAAATTCAACTTCAACATGTGTTTCAAGACTTGCGACAACGGCATGTTGAGTTTGGTAAACTGCCTCTTGGGTGTATCCAACTTACTCTGCTTAACCCGTTGCTTTTGGTGAGGTTGTTGTTGGACCCATGAGGTAGTAGCAATTTGGAAAGGTCCACTCTTCACCAAACCAAATTGTTGTCTTCTCGGAGGTTGATCAATGACTTGGTCCCTAACCTCGACTGCTTGCTTCATACGGTTGTATCCGTCTTGATGAAGTTTGTTGATAATGGCCCTCAACTCTTCTTGTCCCTGGGCTAGGCCTTGGATAAGAGCCATCTGCCCCAGCTTCTGGGTTCTCATTTCTCCTACCCCAGCTTGCAGTTGTTCCAGCCGTTCGTCCTTATCGTCTTCAGGATATTTTTTGGCTAGGTTCCCAGCAAGGAGTGCTTTCAACTCTTCCTGCCCCTTGGATAGGTTCAAGAACATTTCCATGAACCGAGCTTCTTGAGTTTGAAGATCTCTGTTGTCTTGTCGAAGAGCCATTGCTGAAATAAACAGTGAGGTCATGAGAGACTTATACTGGAGACTACCTGTTATGCAATGACATGTATGATATGCAAATTTTTCGAGGATGTCGCGGGGTAAACAAGAAAAATGTTAAGCATTGAACTTTACAGCTTTGATTGAAGCACTTAGTATCATTAAAGGTCCTTTTACAAGAGTCAAGCTCACCATAAAAAGTGGGCCATAGCCACTGACTCAAGTTGTCGTGTTTTGATCTTTTGACGGCTAGAGGAAAATAAATCCCCTTGCCCCTTGCTAGACGCCTGATTTATCATAACCTGCATCACAAACCATTGAGATCCTTGAAATGGTTAAGGAAATGTTGTGGCATGATGTTATTATGTGTATGCTACGCGTTAAGGGAAAACACAAATCAAGAAACACATTTATGGGATTTATACAAACAAGGTCCTGCAAGGAATACAAACAAAGCCCTGCAATGAGTTTAAATTGTTAGGCAAAGAAAGCAAACAAGTCACACAAGTAGCCTTAGGTTTAGGCTTTCATGGATTCCATAGATAAGTACCCTCTTGAAGTTTAGTTGGCTCAACCTGTCCTAAATATAGTAATCGGGTCCTAAGAGATCTCAATATCACCGATCTTTTCCCCAAAATTTCATTCCGATAGACAATTGACTTGCCAACAAACAAAACTCAAGAGCCAAACCTCAATCAATGTAGTATCGAGTATCAACCAACTTTGGGTTTACACCAAAGACGACTATCTCACTAGTCCTAAAAAGCAATGTTGGTCAATTAAGGTGCTAAGGTCAGTTGACGCTTTATGATACCTCGCAGCGGCCTCGTATTCTCCTTGATTACTCAAGGGCTACCGGTACACACCAAAGTATCGCATCAATATAGATACTGTTTCAACCGTGTCAGTATACCCCACACATCTTCCTTACAGTTTATTGCTACTTACCTAAAAGGAATTCCCCGATCCGGGTTTAGAATCCAAACAACCCAAACAGATACCCTTAAAAGTAAATCAAACAAGACAAACCAAAGAAGCAATTAAAATGACCTAGATACTAAGGTAAACCCCACTTTTTATTTGTTCTCAGCAGAGTCTCCAGTTCTGTAATACGGTGGCAGAACTGATAGTTTTTTTGTTACTACTGGTTTTGCGTTTTTTGTCCACAAATGTACGGTAAGCAAGATTCACCACCGTCTTTTATTTTATCCAACAAAGGAAAAGGAAAAAAGAACATAAAAACCTTTTTCTAGATGTTTCTGAGTACGGGGGGTAGATTATAGAAAGGGAAGGTGTTAGCACCCTTTCTATCCATGGTTTTCCATGGGCTCTTAGGTACTTGCCCATTTTGAAATTGCTTTTGTGTGTGTTTTGGAAAGCTTTAAAAATGCCTTAGTGCGGCGTTTCACTTTATAGTAACCCTTGTGTCAGTCCTCAAGAGTGTGATAAAGCATTTTTGAAAATATTGTTCGAAAAGTGTAAGTGTGAAAAAACTGGTTGTTTTGAGCAAGTACTTAAGAGTTTCTACATACTCGAAAAAGACAGTTCATTTTCTTATTTCCTTTAGATAGTGCTATCATACTATTAAGGAGTAGGTAGCTCCATCGTTGGAGTTTGAGGGACAATCGAAAGGGGCGATTATTGTCACTTAAGGCAACATGGCAAAATCTCTTAGTAACTGTCTTAAAGTTCTAAGATCGCATTTTGTTTTACCCAGGCAACCTTTGAAAGGGACTTACGATCTCTGAATTAGAGGACAGTCACTAAGAATTCTCACGTTCGAGAATAGTGATCGTATTTCTGAGGCAACCGAAGTGGGAGATACCCTAGGGGTGAGCATGTGCAAGTGTTTGATTTCAGTTTATTTATCTTTGCACAGTTAGGGTGTTCTACTGTTTTAAACATTCGATTTATCTTTTGCATACAATCCTATTATCCATACATCTAAACAGTTTAAACAATTGTATAAATTAAAAGCGAAAAAGAAAATCTACACTATTACAGGGCTTCGGCGGAGGGGGTTACATAACCAAAAATTGGGGAATTTAAACAGTAAATAAAATAGTAACACTAAACCTAATTAAAAGCTATTATAACCCATAATTAGATACAATAATAATAAATTATAATAATAATAATACGAAAGTAGCTAACGCACGCGACTTGGAAATGACGTCTAAAAATCTAAAATACTCTAAGTAAAAGAAAATTATTTTTGTTGTTTTGTTTATTTGGAAAAAATATTTAATTAAATTTAATTAATAAAAAGAAAAGAAAATTTGAAATTAATTCTAAAACAAACCTAATGTTTTTTTGGCATTTTTTATTTGAGGAAAAAATATTTAAGAATTAAAACTAATTCCATAATGGGTTTTAATTATAGAAAAAAAATAAACCAATTACCCTAATTAATACTAATTCTTTAATTAACAAAATTATTTTTTAGCAAAATATCTAATTCCTACCTTTTTTGTGATTTTATTGATTTTTTTGTTTTAATTAAAAAATGATTTTTAGAAATAAACAAAACAAAATAAGTATAATAAAATAAAAAAACAATAAGAATAAAAAATGGGCCTCTATGAGCTTCAACTGAGGGTGCTGATTGAAATTTCCAAGGCCCAAGTGTGATGGCCCAATTTCCTGTGCGTGATCCAATATAGCCCTCATCTGGGGGTTCACCAAGTTATTTGCTTGCTGAATGTTGGATCTGGATTGAAAGAAGATCCAATTGCTGGATCTGGAGGTGCATGATGGATGCCTGGTTGTGAGATACGCTGGATCTGAAACAAGAAACTTAGAAAATATGAAAATGTATGGACCTGGGATCGAACCCAGGTCCTCTCCACTTTCAAACGCACGCTTGACCATCTGAGCTAACCTGTTTAATTGTTAATATAATATACAAATAAAATATAACATAAGCAAAGTGCTTTGTCTAGAAAAATGGTGCGAAATTCAAATGAGCCAGTGTGTGGCTGCCACGTGATCATCTTCCTCCCAGAACTGTCGTTTTAGGTATTGGACTTATTCCTATGGACAAAGTCCATAGCAATAACATGTGACATTTCCAAAATGAAACATAGGCATAATAACTACCAACCAAGGGCATGGGTCGATTGGAAATTACCCACTGAGCCTGAATATATCCTTGGTTTGGCCTAATTTAAGCTATATCAAAAAGCCCTAAAACATGCTTTGAAACCCTAAGAATGGTGTTTCACCATTCCCGCGTGTAAACTCAAATCAAATCATCCAAACATATTGCAAACATGATAATAAGCATGAATAAATGATTAAAACAAGTTGATAATGCCAGAATTAAGGAAAACGATTTTTAAAAAAGAGCAAACCGTGACTGTTATTATGCTTGATTCTTGATGCTTTGAGGCTTGGGAATGAGTGGGATAGCTTCAGTGAATGTCCAGGAGTGCTGTTGTGTCCTTGGGATTGCTTGAAACGTCCTATGGAGGCATATGTGATCAACACTTTTTTGACAAAATTTGAAATCTCTTCGTTCTTTGTGGGAGGCAAGCTGCGCATGTAACATTATCTTTAGGGATGGAAATGCATTTTTATATATAGTAAAATCAATCTAGGTCATTAGAATTAGAAAGAATCAAAGATGTAATGGTCATGAATTTTTATTCCAATCTTTCCATATTTGAAGATTTCCTCTTGTTTTGAGCTTGCACGATTTTGTTCTGTTTTTGACAGCTCATGAGATATTCAATCAATGCCAAAACAAATCTTATCCCATTTATTTGATTTATTTTTGATTTAATTTGATTTAATTTGAATTTTAAATAAATAAAATCAAAATAAATTAAATAAATAAGTGAATGAGGCATGGAGTGGTTCATGGGTCGTGGACCATGTTAGGAGTGTGTTGAAAATATAAAAAGTTAGGCCCATTTGAAGAAAAATGCATTTTTGGGCATGGTTGACTTTGTGCAAATTTACAAAAATGGCAAACTTTGACAATGTATATCTTTCTCAATTTTGACCATAAGAGGGTGTTCTTGGACTTTTTAGAAAGCTTAGGATGTCCCCTAAGCAACCTATTTGGTTTCATCTCAATTGGATCTTCCATGTTCATGTAAGAAGCTTTGACCCAAAAGGTGTTTTTGTTGGCTTTTAAATAGGACCTATAATGTCTGATTTTATATCTTTTCATGAGTGCATTTATTGAACTTGAGGGATGAAGATGAATTGTAGGGAATTGGATTCTCTTCAAAATGAGACTTGGATGAGAAATTTCTGATAAAGTATGAGAAAGTTATGTCTAGTCAAAGTTTGGTTGACTTTTCCTATAGAAACCCTAATTTAGCAACTTTTGACTTTGGATGAATTAGGAGCATTTCTTGAGGAATCATGATCAACCCTTGATCAAATGATGGATATCACTTCAAAATGTTGATGTTGACCAAATTTTTTGAAGTTTAGCTGTATTTGGGACACATTTGACTTTTGACCTAGTATAGTTGATTTTCAGGCATTTGAGTAGTTGACTGAGCAAACCTGTTGTGCAAGGCATGAAACTTGCATGGATGATCTTAAGGACATATTAGGGAAATGGATACCATTTGGGACCCTTGGAACTCAAACATCTTGATGAGGAGTGAAACCCTAGTTTGATGCTTATTGTCTTAAGAGGAGGATTTGTCTGGTCAATCCTTAGTCAACTTGAGCCATTGAGGACCTCTAGGAGTATGTCTTGTGTGAAAATGGGAGGGAAAATTTTGGGGTACAACACATGTCATCTACATAGACCATGATATCTTCATGAATCATATCATGGAACAAAGTAGTCATATCCCTTTGATATGTCGCACCAGAATTTTTCAACCTGATGGCTATCACTCTATAGTAGAATATTCCACAAGGTGTAACGAAAGAAGTCTTATGCATGTATTCAGGTACCATCTTGATCAGGTTGTAGCCAGAGAAACCATCTATGAAATAAAATACATTGAAATTTTTAATGTTATCAACCAACATGTCAATGTGTGGTAACAGGAAATCACCTTTCGGGCTAGCCTTGTTCAAATCTCGGTAATCGACACACATCCTGACTTTTCCATCTTTCTTAGGAACGGGAACTATGTTTTCCAACCAAGGAGGGTACTCAGAAGTAACAAGAAAACCTACATCAATCTGTTTTTGAACTTCCTCTTTAATCTTTTTGTCCATATCAGGGTGAGTTCTTCTAAGCTTTTATTTCATGGTGGACATTCTGGTTTCAATGGTAAATGGTGCTCCACAATATTAATGTCCAACCTTGACATATCTCTATAGGACCAAGAAAATAAATCAACAAACTCTTTGAGAAGATCTATTATCCTTTCTTTAACATCTAGGTCAAGTAGCACCCTAACTTTGACTTCTTTACTTTCTTCCTCAGTGCCAAGATTGATTGTTTCTACTAGTTCTTCATGAGGCTGAATGGCTTTTTCTTCTTTATCCAACAATCTGGAAATTCCCTCAGGTATTTCTTCTATTTCTTCCTCTTCAACTTAGAACAAAAGGAACTCAAAGTTGGGAGAGGGCATGGGATCATGTTTTTAAACGAGTTTATGATTTAATCTGGACATATGATTTATGTTTGATTTTAGAGATAAGTAAAAGAGTGGGAAAAGTTTATGTAGATTTTTGAAAGTGATATTTTATGTATCAGTTTTGTTTATTTTTTTAGGATAACCATTTTTCAGAAAAAATGAAAAGTAAAAGCAATAGTATAGGAGACAACATGACTTTTATTAATGATGATAAAATTGAAACAAGAGCCTAATACAAGATATTTTCCACCTTAGTAATAGTGGAAAAAGTTATTTTTAATAAAGCCCCACAACTAATCTTTCGCCTTGGGTAGAGAGAAAGGTTTTGAAAATAACAACAAGACTATTACTCAGAAATGTGAACGTCAGAGGGAACATCAACGAAGATCCAATTTTGGCTAATCCTTCCATGTGTCATGAAGTTTGGAAAATCCTCTTCAGGATCATCTTCAAGAATGGCATTAGCCTTAGGCGTTGTTAGACAAATAAAGCCCGCACTACGGAACGTCTCTTGGATAAGATGGATGACAGTGTTTCTTTTATCAACTTTGGTAGCTGCATGAGAAAAACCCAAGCCTCCACCGAACTTGTTTTCAGGTAAGTCCAACATAACACCCCAACCAATATTTATACCTCTTTGTACTACTCGATGTGCATCTTTGTAGGAAGAAATTAATGCCCCATTTTTCTTAGTACTCTCATCAACGTAGGATAAATATGAGAGATTCCTCACTTAAAAAGCTCATTCTCTGCCTACCATAACCAACTTTCCATTGTTTACAAACTTCAGCTTTTGGTGGAGCGTGGAAGTGATAACTCCTACCTCATGAAGAGACGGTCATCCCAACAAACAACTGTAAGCAGCCCGGATATCCATTACCTGGAATGTTATCTGAAAAGAGTGGGAACCAATTTTCGTTGGGAAGTCTACTTCACCAATCATTATTTTCCTTGAACCATCAAATGCTTTTACAATAGTCCCACTACTTTTCATGGGAGTTCCCTGATACAAGAGCCTAGGCAATATAGACTTATGCATGACATTTAGTGAAGAACTGATGTCTATCAACATATTGGACATACTGATAGAAAAAATAACAAGTGTACTATTTTTGGCTTTTAGTAATAATAGGAAATTCCCAAGATATCAATCTCAAGGGCTGCTTGCAGTTATTGAGTTAAATTCTAGTTCAATTAAACAAAAACTTAATTTGGGGTTTTGGTTTTAATATTGTCACTTAACAAAAAATAGAAATATAAAATGGATTTTTCACAAATATAAGAAGAATGCTAGGTTAAGGTGTATAATTTTCCCTGTAACTATCTTGAGTCCTGATCTCTTCAACAAGTTCATATCCTTCAATTACCAGCCCTTTAGATTATCTTCCCCTAAGTCCTTAGTGGGAAAACCTTTAACCATCCATCCTAAATCTAAGTTCTTAGAGATATCTGATGGAGTCAAGCCTTTATTTTATCAAGGGTTAAATCCAGTAACTATAGGGTATCCCTAGTCCTAAGTGATATCTATTATAGTCTAATTATACAAAAACCTTAACAACTACAATTCAGCTAGTTGTTAACCGTAAATAAATCCTAATTTGTCCGACCAGGAAGGCATAAAAACATTGTACAATTAAATTGAATAAAGAAGACTTTATTAAATAAATTTAAGAATTCCTAATCATTATAGATTCAAATCAGGGACACCCCTAGCATTGAGGGGTTTAGCTACTCATATTGTTCAAAATTATCACAAGACAAAATATAGACATTACAAGGATTGGGATGAACTTTGATCTTCAATTTCTTTCGTGCATGAAAATATCTCGCTCTCCGAAAACCTTGACTTCTCCAATCTTCAGTCATTAAACTATTCTTCACTCAAAAAAAGTCCCCTTAATCCTTGTGAAAACTCATTTAAATAGTCATCATTCATCCAGGACGATTGGAAGTACCTAAAACTCCCTCACAACTTAACATATGAAAAGATTATGAAAAAATCAAGAAATTAGCGTCACAGACGAACATAGCCTGTATCAGGAAACACGACCGCCCGTGTTGGCCCCCGAACTCTAAAATCTTCTTTTAAGGTCCCAGGGGTTGCAACACGGCCCGTTTCAAGCAACATGGTCGCCCGTGTTGCACCCCTAAATTCCATCTTTCTTCATTCGCCCATCCTAACAAGGCCTGTCAGGAGACACGAGTAGCCGTGTCAGGCCTCCGGTAGGTGGATTTTTGACTTTCTCCAAAACTCTGAGTTTTTACACTTTTTCTCCCTGAATTGTCCTGTTTTATTCCTAGGACCCTGAAAACACTAGAGAACACAACCAAATCATATAATGTGGTAAAATGAAATTAAACACTTGGCAATAAAAGAAAAGATAACTGCAATTAATGATATATAATTGTGTTAATACCACTGATCATATACCATCTAAAAGGCAGCTCATAGAGATATTTAATGCGAAATTGTGATTCTCCAAAACTCTGAGTTTTTAAACTTTTTCTCCCTGAATTGTCCTGTTTTATTCCTAGGACCCCGAAAACACTAGAAAACACAACCGAAGCATATAATATGGTAAAATGAAATTAAACACTTGGCAATAAAAGAAAAGATAACTGCAATTAATGATAAATAACTGTGTTAATACCACTGATCATATACCATCTAAAATGCAGCTCATAAATATATGTAATGCGAAATTGTGATTCTTTCCTTCCTCGGGGAGGTCTTCATCACTAAAGCTCAGGTTGTTACATGCAATGATATTTCCTACTATTATGCTAAATCGGTCAATTATAATTTCTAGGTCAACAAATGCTTGGTCCAACACTTTCATTAACGCTTTTCTGTAGGTGTCGGAATTCATCAACAAAGAGAGTACAAAGATCTTGGAAGGTGTCTGCAACAACTGTTCAATCATCTTGTATTCACTCTTTTTAATCAATTTTAAGACTTCATCAGCATCATCATTCAGATTGCTCTTACTGGGTTGTCCTTTCTCTACTCCATGATTAGGATTTGTTATAGAAGCTTCAATTGGGGTAATCTCAACTTTCCTCGGAGGTATAACGGAGAACACACAACTGATGCGGGTAAAACCCCTAATATCAGCTATGTTAACAACATAAGAATGAGAGGGAATGGGCACTTCTTTCCCATTTTCGAGCATACTAGCTTTGTATTTATACGACACAAATTTATCAGAATCATAGGAAGTCGGTTCTGGAAAGTATACAACTAAAGGAGAAACATGAGCTCTTTGACTGCTATATGTTATTTCTAAAGGTTTGGGTATGTTGAAATGAGGGACTATGACATTCACTTCAGCATCCATATCTTTTCCCTTGTAAATAATGATCTCTACACTCATATCAGAAACGTCTTCATTTGTTGGCACATAAATAAGTGACATCTTCGGATTTCTTTTTCTATCAACAAGAATGGCTATTGCCCCATATTTAAACAAACATAGGATTTTCAATATCTAGAGATATGCTCTTCCAACAACACATCCATGAGGCTTTCCTTCACAATTTGGACAAATATCATGACTGACATCAAACAACCCTCTTTGAACCCATTTTTCATGTATCTCTATGGGAGTTATCGCGTTGAGATTTTAATTGTAGGTTCTTCAGAATGGCTTCAAACCATATTCACTCTATTATCATTTCGATCTCTAGTGAGTGTTATGATACCTTGATCTAGCAGGCATTGAAGGGCGCTCTTCACAATAGAACA
Organism: Vicia faba; assembly: GCA_948472305.1. Lineage (NCBI taxonomy): Eukaryota > Viridiplantae > Streptophyta > Magnoliopsida > Fabales > Fabaceae > Vicia > Vicia faba. The sequence continues at coordinate 1,645,597,368 of OX451739.1, read as the reverse complement.
TCCACTAGATTCTCTACAACAAATTTGACAAGAAACATAGTTGTTTCGTTCAATCATTCCACATAAGATAGCATGCATTTGTACCAAATCTCATTTCACTAAACGGATATCAAAGATACAAAATATACCGGAACATTCATATACCATGTTTGCAGCTTGTTCTCCATGATTAGGTAGTGGATTATCTTGCACATTTGAACCAACGTCTCTAAATGATAAGAGACCACTTCTAACCATCTTCTGGACTTCAATCTTCAATGGGAAACAATTTTCAGTACTATGACCTAGAGCTCCTTGGTCAAAAGCATAATGGGCATCTGCTTTATACCAATATGGAATGTCTTTTAGGACAGCAGGTGGTGTTCTCGTTTGAACCATATTTTTCTGCATTAATCCAGGTATCAAATCTCATAAGTCACCGGGATCGGGTCAAAACGCGGCACACTTCTTACTATGTTTTTCTTATTGTTGTATGATGAATGTTGATTGTTGTAAGCCTGTTGTTGAGGTTGTTTTATGTTGTAAGCCTATTGTTAAGGCTCCTGAACTTTTTGAGGGAACTGGGGCTAGTAAGCTGGTGCCAAAGGTGTAGGATTAATTATGGGAGTAATAGTTCCGACGTGTTTCTATGGATACCTTCTTCTTGGTCTTCCAGATGATACTGCATTGACATCTTGTTATTTCTTCTTTGGGAAACTACTTCAAATTTCCTGACCCCGCTTGATGAACCTACTTCTTTGGTAAATCGTCTCGCACGAACACCTTTCTTGAGTCTCATTCCCATATTCGCCATTTTGGTGAAATCATTCGGTACACTCATAATCATTCTTTCATAGTTTAACTGTCCCAAGGTATTCATAAAGATTTGTGTCATTTATTTCTCTTATAGGGGAGGAAAGATCTGTGCGGAAACCTCACTCCATCTTTATGTGTATTCTTTGAAACTTTCCTTATCTTTGGGGGACATAGCTCAGAGTTGATCTCTGTCTGGAGCCATGTCGATATTATATTTATACTAGAGAACAAATGCTTCACCAAGGTATCTGCAAGTACATATCTATGTAGTATTCAAAATCATGTGCCACTTGAGAGACGCACCAGGCAAACTATCTTGAAAATAGTGGATCAACAGTTGGTCATTATCAATTTGCATTAAAATTTTTCTGCAATACATAGTCAAGTGACTCACTAGGCAAGAATTCCCTTTGTATTTTTCAAATTCAGGTACTTTGAACTTTGCTGGTATTTTCACATTCACAGTAGGCATAAGTCATAATGATTCTTCCCGAATAGGTCTTTCACACGAAGGGCTTTAAGCACTTTTTGCATTTCTTGAAATTGATTTTGGAAAGTATCCATTCTTTCCTTGACACCTAAACATTCAGAGGGTTCGGCATGGTAAACTTTTTCATTTCCAAATGGCATGTAATGTACCACTAGAGTAGGAATAGACATCAGAGGAGGAGGAATAGCCATTCCATGTGAGGAGCAAACATTACATATTGCATTACGAGAACTTCAACAATAGGTTGGTATCCCTCATGCATAAAGTGGAGTGGCATGCCCCAAGGATATCCATGTGGAATCTGATAGTGTGGAACACTAACTGAAGCTACAAAAATAAGAGCGATAACAACTTCATAGATCACTTTGGTCTAGATTTGTGCTTGATTTGAACGAAGAGATGAGGGAGTCGATGACTGATTCTAAACAGTCACCAAATTCTCCACCATAGTTGTCAATATTTCCATTCTGGCTCGAAGGGTAGTCACCTATTCACGAAGCTTGTAGATATCTTGCTCTAGTGTAATGGCCATCTTTTCAATGATTAGCCCGAGTGCAGTTTTTGACTCTATTTGGAAAGGAAAGGCACGGGTGAGACTCTAGAATGTAAGGACTAAATGGTAAATGATGAATGATATGAGATACAATTTTTTATATTATTTTTGATAGTTTTCAAGGAACTTATTTATAAATTTACAAACATTATGAAGAAAACAAATATTTAAAAATAGACGAAAAACCTCATTTCATTAATCATAGAAGGATTCCATTTGAAGTACACTTTTAAAAGATCCTAAAAATACAAGAGGAAAATAGATAAATCCATAGGTCCTAAGGAGCTCCGTTTGAAGAACTAAATCCTCCTGGCAACTCGAGCCTCTTGATCTTCTCTTTGTAAAAATTTTCCACATTCGTCTTCTCTTTGACCATCAAATCAATAACTTTCTGAAAAGAATCAGGAATGGGACTAACATTTATCAAATCTTGTTTCCTCTTCCTCTCTTTAAAACATTTCTTGAGCAAAGCTTCCTTTCAGTGAAGTTTCTCATATTATTCCACAAGTCATCCATCTTGACGATAGAGTATATCCTCCTTGTACTTCAACTGTCTATTTAAATCCCTTTTTTAATACTCTGAGATGTGACACATTCCTTCCCAAGTGTCTCTCTCCAACTCCATTCTAGCTAATGTTTCTTGATACTCCTCCATGTTCTCAATGGGAATGATAGAAGATGAAGGCTTGACTGGAAGTCGAAATGGATTTTCAATAGAATAGGGCATCTTGAGCTTGCAAGTTCTATCATGGACCCACTAAGTAAGGTTCAAAATCAGTGCAATGTTTCTTTCCCAAACTATCTTTACCTTTGCTTTGAATTTTGTGCCAAGCATCCATAATCTCCTCCTTTAAGTCTAGTTTATCCTCACCATCAAGGTAAAAGAAACCGGATAATAGAATATTATCAATTTTTTCCTTAATAGGGTGTCCAAACTAGCATCTAGCAAGATAAGGGTTGTAGCTGATTCCTCCTTTTATACCAAGAAGAGGCACATTAGGAAAACCATTGCAACTGTCAATGACCCCTCCAATGTCATATAATGGAATATACCAATTTAAATTTGCTTGAGTAATGGACATATATGCCTTTGGGACCACCTAAGCTTGTTTGGGTTATCTTTGAAGACATGAGACTGCGACAAGTGTGAAGTAAACCACTTGTAGAAAAAGGTGCACAACATGTGATAGTTCCCTATCCTTTTTTAGTTCTATGATGGATAGAGTGGTAGGCATATCCAAGCAAAGTAGGAACGGATTTATCAATCAAGAATATCTGAATAATATTAACATCAACAAAATGGTCAATATTTGGGAAGAGCACAAGACCATAAATGAGTAAAGCAAAATTTGCTTCAAAAGCATCCCCGCTGTTTGCTTTTCCCAAGACACGAGCTTTTTCCATCAAAAATTTGGAGGTTAAAACTTTGAAGCCTTTTCTGAAAGTGAGATTTGCTTTTATCTCAGACTCTTCTAGGTGAAGTAATTTAGCAATAACGAGGGGCTCAGGGATCTCTTCAAAACCACTGAAAGGTAAATCAACTGTTATTGGAAAATAAATCCAAAAAGAGTACTCTTCTAAGGTAGGTACCAAACTGATAATCGGGGAGCATGAAGCAATGGTAAAGGAGGTCATAGAACTGAACAAAAGTCTCGAGAATCCCATTTGGAATCTTAACTTGGAGAATACTCAAAAGGCTCCCATAATGTTTTCTAAAATCTTCATGATTGGCTACCAAAGTACCTAACTTTCTTAATTCTTGTAAATTAGGCCTCTTAAAATCACACTTCTTAGTGTTCCTCTTTCCAATTTCCATTGTTACAAATCCCTATTATGTTTTCAGAGTGAATTTTTTAAGTTCCTTGAAAAAAGAGCTTTTTAATGAATGCATGAATGCATGGTTATGAAATAATCACAAACATGGTTTTAAGGTTTCAAATTCACGAGCATGGATCCAAAGGAAAAAATCACCCCACAAGGTATGTACTATGGGTTCATTTGTACCTATAGAACAAGGTTCTAAAAGTAATTTTGAGAGTCGTGATTCTTCTTTCGGATATTACTGGTTTACACAACTAATTTTGGGTACCAATAATATTCTCAAGAAACACGTGTCCAAGCGTATTATCGTGTAACGAATAATTCAAGACTACTTTTTAATTGTCACTGCACTACATCTTAAAGGCCAAGATGAGTAAATGATTTCTACGACTTCTCAGCTTCTCGAGCTCTCAGGTTGAAAGTAGTAATGCTTTAACAACTGGCTTGTTTATAATTACAACCCCAAGGATGCCTCCATTGAATGGGTTTATCATATGCTACTTATGTCAGAATTACTCCAGTCATGTAACTTTTTATTATACCACCATCGTAATTCTTAAGTGTTACATTAATCCGGGTGTAGGATTTGTCATGCAATAACAACAATACCCAAAGAACCATAAAACAACACATATAAACAAACAAAAATAGATAAAATAAACTAGGTTTAACCCTCTTGAGGATACACCTCCCCGGGGAATTCGCCATTTCTGTCGTAGTGAAAAATCGAGGATACCAAGCTAATGAGAAACTTGACTCACAAAGACTTAAAAATTCACTGTTGTACCCTAATTTTTGCCCCTAAGATTCCTCTATCATCTCATATCAACTCAATCACAAAAATATCACACCATGGTTGGGTTCTTCTACCTATATCTAGGTTTTCTTATGAGGAATCACCAATCACCTTGATTTGTATATTGTGATAATTTATGTTTTATATTGATTAACTTTTAACTAACAAATACAATGAATGTTTACTCTAATTGATGATATTATAGGTAACGGCACAACACATTTTATCAGGTTAATTCATAGGTTCATGAGTTTAATTCCATGCCTTCTCCAAAAAAAATTCTTTGAGATTCAAGCTTCATCATTGAATATACTTTGAATTAATATCATCACAAGGTCTACTATGACTAATCATGCCTAAATTTGTCAAAGAAAACCAAAAGATGCAAGAGTTGATTAAAGAAGTTTGACCTAATTGGACAAGTTCTTGATTTCTTGATCACAAGTGCATAACACTCTCAATTCTTAACATTTGGAGGTGGTTTTTGTTGCTATGGGTTCTTATTATCACCCACAACAATTTTTATTCACATGGCAAGAGTATTTGTGCAAGAAAGTTTGGCAAAATTGAAAGGGGTTTCCAAGTCATTTTGGTGCTCTAGGAGCTAGGGATTTGAACTTCTAAGGGCTATATCTTGCTCATCTTTTGGTATTTTTGAGTGATTCTAAAGACATTCTTCTCTTTGAAGAGTTATCAACCAATAACTTCAAAAATTTCAAGAAAATTTTATATGTAAGATTCCTAATGATGAATAAAGATTACAAGTCCTCCAGATAGGTCATCAAATTCCCTTATGTGACATCAAAAGACCATAACTTGGTCAATTTTTATCTCCTTGAGCCCATTATTTTTCCACAATGATCTTAAGCATGTGAACTTCAACTATTATTTCATGTGCAAAGCTTGAAAATGAGTGAAAGATGCCCTAAGAGTTCAAAAGGTTATAGGTTATTTCATGGATTTTCACCAACTTCACAAGGTCATAACTCTCTCAATTCCCGGATTCTTTAAGTGGTTCAAATCTCAAAATGTCATTTAAGAGATCTACTCCATTCCATCTTTTTTGGTCAAAAGAAAATTTTGATTGGAAGGCCATGTTTGGATGCAAAACATTACAAGTCACTTTTAATGCCAAACTTTGAAATTTTTCTAAGTGTGAAAAATCCGTGTGTTTTTGCTGATTTCAAAGATATACAACTTTTGATCCAAGACACCAAATGCAACTATTCTTTTCACATTGTAAATCTTGACAAGAGATATCTCTAATGCTTCAAAAATCACATCATATAGTGCCCTACATTGTTGACACCGTGGCTTTGAAGTTGGCATCTTGAAATTGAAGTTTCATGTTCATTCAAAATTGAAAATCAGTTTAAATCCAATTACAAGCCTTTTTAAGGATCAATTTCTCGTCTAATCATGTTTAGGAACTTGCCATAATAAGAAACGACCCTTGAACCATCCATTTTGCTACATTTTGAGCGATGTGAAGTCACACTTTTCCCATTTAACAGGTTTACACGATTTCATTGATTTTGCCTCCTATTCACACGCCTGAGCCTTACATCATGATCAATTATAAATAAGGATCATACCTCCATTAATTTCTCAAGCTTTTGATAGCCAATTGACCCTTGTTCAGATCCCACATAAACTCTGAATTTGAATTTTTTATTTCTTGCATTCTCACTCCAAAACAATAAAATCTCCATTCCGTTAGCTTCATTGAACTTCATTGAAGCTAACCATACTCTTGCCTTCAAGAATTGTGACTTATATTGATCTACAAAAGTCAAGTTTTAGAGCCACCTCTTACTACTTTATTCAGGTAGATTTACTAGTCAAATCGATCCAAATAAAAGACTAATCTACTCTCTTCATCCTTCTGATTCTCATGCTTTTTACAATTGGCAATTTCATTTAGGTTTGAGTGAGATATTCTAGAATTTCGTGCTCGCTATTATTTTTTCATTTTTTCAATTTAAGCCTTGCTCAGTTTATGTAAATTTGGCGCGATGGTACCATTAAAATCATCTTGAAGAGATGAATCTAATGATACCAGTCTGGTTTGCTAATTTTACAGTTTGTGGAATTCTATTTGAGGTTGGCTGGAGGTTGAAGACGATGACATGTCCGTCTTTAACCAATGACGTTTAGCCACGTTATTTTTTTGAAACAAATTTTTTGTTTGAGTTTACCATGCGTGCATGTTGTGAGCCCTTGGATCTGATTACTTTAGTGAGTCAGACTCCATCCAACGTGCCACATTTTAAGTTATTTTTATTTTTATAAAAATGATTGGGTGTGATATTAAATAAAGTCCATGACATGCACAGCGCGCCAGATCCATTGGATTTGTTTACTATCACATTTTGACAATGATAAGATGACCCATATTTTTTTTTGGTTTGTTATTTTATTTTCTGATTTTTATTTTAATTGATTTAAACTTCACAAAAATCATAGAAAATTCATTTTTGACTCAAAAATTATGAAAAAATTCACAAAAATGTTTTCAAATATTCTCTTTCTGATTTTTATTTTTTCATGATTTTATTTTAAGATTTGATATTTTTTATAATTTCTCCTTTATTTTAACTTGTTTTTAATCATTTAAAAATACTTTTTGATGTTTTTAAATTCTGAAATTTTTTGTAAAAATCATTCTACTCACTTCTGACCTTACAGAAATTTTCTAGAATTTTATTTTCACTTCTACTATTTTTGATATTTTTTCACTTATTTGAGTGATTTTAATTAGTTTAAAATACTTTCCTGTTTTAAAAAGTTACCAAAAAAATTTATAAAAATATTTGAGGTCAGCTCTGATTTTAATATGGTCTTTTTAAATTTTTCTTTGATACTTTGAACATAGTTTTCTATTTTACCTTTTATTTTCATTTTAAAAACAATTTAAAAATCATTTTTCCTTTTTTACTTTATTCATTAAATGCAATTTATTTTTTAATATATTCTGGCTATGTGATTGTTAATCATAAACTTCATTAACATCATTGGATCTTGAGTGTTGAGTTTAACTCCACTAAAATAGATGGATTATTTTAATGATAGTTTGATTAAATTTTTGATTCAAATGTATCCCCTCCCTCTTCATCTCATCCTCTTCTCTTTTGTGCTACATGTTGTTAGATGATGATCTACATATCATCACTCCATACATAGGGCACATAGATTGCTATTGACCAACCTCAAAATAGGTTCAACTTCTATATAAGTCCACTTACATTGCTTAATATAACGCTAAATTTTGTCCCGATTCGAGAAATGATCATTTGTGGCCCAAACCTATGTTTGCAAGCCCAAGTACGTTAATTTGAAACCTCTGATCCAATAACCTTGAGGTCTATTGTTAGGAGGCTTTGGTCTTATCAATTCTCTAATGAATCTTCATAAATTTTGGAACTAAGTGAATCATTTAAGCATCATTGATCATTTATTGTTGCCTTGAGATTTTGAAATGAATGTTATACTTGACAAAAAGAAAATGAAACTTGTTGTTTAGAGACTTTGATTTTATCAATCTTCTAATGAGTTTTCAAATGCAAGTTTCAAGATGGTCATTCAACTAACCTCTAATTCCTAACTCATTAACAATTTACTTTTATTTTTATACTTTTACTTTATGCTTTTATTATAAGCACCACTTATTTTAGCATTTTCATTTCATGCTATTTTCATCTTTGCTCACTTGAGCATTTATCTTTATGCCATTTTAATTTTGCTCACTTGAGCTTTTCATTTTCTTTTTGAAGATACCTAATAACCAACTTGAACAATAAAAAACTTTAAGGTTATTTGGACTATTTGGTTACTATCCCTAGCATAATGGAGTTGTGGACTTCTTGGACTTAGGAGTGGAGACCTTGACTTACCTTGGGACTCTGACTTTTATTGCTATTTTGTCTGGAGTTCTTGGGGTTTACCCCGACACATTGGGTTTACCCTAATTTTTGTGAAGACTTAATGCATTTGAAGCTTGGTATTCTTAAGATGTTCATTATCTTTGCTTGTTTGGTTTCAATCCAAAGGATGAGAATTCTACATTGACTCATTGTGTCAAGTGTTGGCTTCTTGTTATTTAGACATGTTTTAATATTTTGATATAAAATATTAAATTAATCTATAGGGTGAGAAATTTTTTTAAGTACATAATCAAAATATACGATTTAAAGCAAACAAACAATATTGCATTTTAAGTGAGTTTAAAATAATTACTTTGGTTTATAATAAGTAATAAATATAATATTAAAATTATAAAAATATAAATATATAACTATATATAAAGTTATATAAATATAAAAATAAATTAATGAATATAATAAATGGAATTACAAAAGAAAAAAATAATTAAGTAAAATCTATTTCGGGAGGGGATGAAAATTATCTTAAGGTAGTAAGACTAAGGGGTTCTAAAAGAAAGGTCATGAATTCAGATTTTGAATTCAGGCCCAAAAGTCCAGTAGGGTGCATGTTATATTTAGTCAATAGAAGAGGGGGTGCAGAAAATAGAAGGGCCCAAGTTCAGATATTGGACTTGGCCCTTTTGACACATGGATGTATTTTAGTGAATGTTTAGCAAAATAAATAAAAAGAAAGGGTGCAATTACGAATGGGTTATGCCCAAAGATCTTGTGAGTCCGCTTGGACACCATGAGTGCGGTCACACGAACATACAATGGGCATGTTCCCTGTGGGACACATGATGAGAATCACATGGTTGAAATTGCAGGAACATGGTAGGGACTAGAAATGCACGCGTATATCAACAGATTCATTTTATTTCAAAATGGAAATGACTCATTCTCTTATCTTTCTTCTCTCTCTCTTTCCCATCGTCTCATCTCCTCTCCCTCTCAAATCAATGAAACCTTAGACCTAAATTCCTTCAACCCCAACGACCATGAATCCTATGCTCCCTCTCCCCAAATTGAACCCAAACTCAAACCTGAGCCAACCCCTAATCCCCAATAGTCATATCAAAAACTCATGTGGGAGAAAAAGGAAAAGTTAAGTTATACCTCACTGTGTTTTTTCAATGATTTTGAAAACCCCTTTCTCTTTTGAAATTTAACTTGCCTCCGGTTTTGCAGGTGTGAAAAGCGCTGATGATAATGGTGGAAGTGTGGAAGTGGCTACCCAAATCTGCGATTTCGGACTTCGAAGTCCAGATTACTCTTCCTCCTTCTGTATATTATTCTCTCACTAAAATATATTTTCCTCTATGCTGTCTCTCACTCCATTTTTGTCTTTTACTATAAATTTTTTTATTCTTTCTGTATATTTTTCTTCTTTTTCCGTCCCTTTCTCTGTAATCATTTGTCTATTTTTATAGTGATTTAGGATTTTAGCAAATTAGGAAATTAGTAATTTTGTTTGTAAGCTTAATTTCAAAATCGATTAGGTTTTTTTAGAATTAGGAATTATTTGAAATTATGTTTGTATTATCAAGAACATTATACATGTTTATGTTTTGTACCGATCGTGCATTCAGTTCTTGGTTTATGTTTTGATTAATACAAGATTGTTTTTTATTACACGCGCTCATTTTGATTGCTACAGTGTATGTTTGTGAAATTTGATTTGGGCTACACGCTTCCTTTCCCAGTAGTACGCTAATTGACTTTTGGGCCAAGCATGCCAATCCATTTTGAGCCAGATCCACTCCTTCAATAAGACAGTCTGCAAATATTGCTTCGTATTTCTGGTCCGTATAAAGAAAACAATCTCTTTAATAAAACAAGAGATTAATGTTTATAAATTTTTTTCACATAATGCATTAATTAAAAACAACATTATCATAATTATTATAATAAAATAATAGCAATGATAACAATAATAATGGTGTTATAGTAAAACATTTTTCACAACAACTTAAAAATTGAAATGAGCCACTGACAATGATAAATCGCATATGGTCCTTCTCTAGAAACAAAGTCATCTTTAATTCAAACGAAAAACTAGATGGGCCTAGTAATCCCAATGTTTCAGATTTTAAACAAGTAAACTTTAACTAAGTATGAATTTAAAAATGGGCCCGAATTGGTTTTTTTTTAAAGAAAAGGTTGTTTTGTACATCGTCTTAAAGAAAAATGAGATTTTTAATGGGGTTTATGTTTTTTGAAATATTGGGTTTTAAACAAAACAAATTTGTTCACATCCTTTTTTGAAATAAAACACCTCCCTTAACTTGAACCGGGCTCTTATTTTTTAAAACCCCAATGGACCATCAGATATTGATGGTCCCTCTTAAATTGACACATATCTCTCTCATGTTTTGACCTCCCCATAAAAAAAATCAAAATTAAATAATACGATTTATTTAAAGAAAATCTAAATATAATTTAAGAGTGGGGCAAATTTGGGGTGTGGCAACTGCCCCTATTTAATCGTCTTTTGATTGAATAGTGCAAGAGTATGGAGATCTCACATGTTTGATCAAAAGTTTATTAAATATTAGAAGACCTCAAAATTTTCCCGAAAGAGATATAAGGATACATTATACATCATTCCCATGAGTGTGAAGAATAGGTACAGATGATGATTCATTATCCCACTAGAATTCGAACAAATTTTTTATTTAATTCATACATGACGATACAGATGATTCGTCAGTACCTAAAGGGATTGCGGAATTTGGCATATTTTCTGACACTCGAAAGTCGGATGGAATATGTTAGGTTCGAAGAAATGGAACCCAAAATTCTCTAATGGCGTCCATTGTGTCGTCCTCAACCAAAACTATCAATATGAAGAAAATGAACACCAAATTCATGATAAAGTCGGTTGTGTCGTCCTCAACTACAACTATCAACATGAAGAAAATATACCCCAAATTCACGATGAAGTCGATTGCATCATCCTCAACCACAACTTTCAACGTGAAGAACACCAAATTCATGATGAAGTTGGTTGTGTCATCCTCAACCACAACTATCAACATGAAGCAAATATGCCCCAAATTCGCGATGAAGTCGGTTATGTTATCCTTAACCACAACTATCAACGTGAATAACCCCAAATTCATGATGAAGTTGGTCGTGGCTTCCTAAACCCCAACTATCAACATGAAGCAAACATGCCCCAAATTCGCGATGAAGTCGATTGTGTCATCCTCAACCACAACTATCAGCGTGAAAGACCCCAAATTCATGATGAAGTTGGTTGTGTCGTCCTCAACCACAACTATCAACATGAAGCAAATATACCCCAAATTCATGATGAAGTCAGTTGTGTCGTCCTCAACCACAACTATCAACATGAAGTAAATACACCCCAAATTCATGATGAAGTCGGTTGTGTCATCCTCAACCACAACTATCAACGCGAAGAGCATCAGGTTCATGATGAAGTCGGTTGTGTCATCCTCAACCACAACTATCAATATGAAGCAAATATACCCCAAATTCACGATGTAGTCGGTTGTGTCGTCCTCAACCACGACTATCAACATGAAGAACGCCAAATTCATGATGAAGTCGGTTGTGTCGCCCTTAACCACAACTATCAACATGAAGAAACTATAACTCAAATTGCTTTAAAGTTTGAACTAATAGTTCGCACATATAAACTTGCCAAGGATGAACCCCTAGAAAATTCGTAATTCTAACCATAGTAGCCCTACAAGATGCACCGCATGTATAATGCCATGAATTGATTTTCTATCCCAGTGCGATGTATACCCCAAATGTTTAAAATGTGTATGTACGAAAATGCTTATATGCTTATGCCCCAAATGTTTGTATGAGTATTCCTCAAGCTTGTGTATGCCCCAAATGTATGCCCCAAATGTATGTGTATGCCTCGAGTGTACATATATGCTTTTGATAAACCTCTTTTTTTAAACCATCGGGTTCTCATAGTCACCAACTCCCTGACGATGTTTGTTGCCCATTGTTGTACCTGTAAGTGGATTTGGATTTTGTGAAAGATGTTAGCAAGATCTTGATGAATGTATTATAGGCGCATGCGTAGGCATGGACGTAAACGTGGATTTTGGCGTGGATGCTGACATGGTCGCGGGCGTGGGCATAGAGATAGGCGTGGACATGGACACATACGTGGATTTTCCTTCAAAGTTTTTCTAACCAAAATGCTTTTCGATGTTTTATCAAATGCTTTTATTGGTATGTAAATTCCCCAAAATGATTTCAAACAATATTCACAAAAAATAATTGTAGTATTTTGCAAACAAATCTAAAAAAGAAAGAAACACAATCGAAATATTTGAAGAAGACTTCAACACTTTTATTGATAAATATGCCTCTGAACAAGCAAGTGTACAAGAGGTAATTGCAGAAAGTTTTGATAAAAATCTGTAAATGGCAATGAAAATGATAATCTCTACTGCTATTTTTCCCAATATTCTTTTGATAACTCCAATCTTCTTTACCTTTCAGTCGGATGATTTATACCAATCCCTTCCTTGGTGGTTTGTAGTCGTGGTTCTTAGATCGCAGTCTTTTTGTTCTTTATTTCTTTGAATGAAATCCCTAATTTTTTCCTGGATCGCCCTTTCAAGTTTTCAATCCACCGGGATAAATTTTTTTTGCATGTCCCTAATTTTTTCCTGGATCGCCCTTTTAGGGTTTTCAATCCGTCGGGACGCTCCTTTTTGCCTAAGTCGCCTTTTTAGGGGTCCAGCTTTGTGAGAGTTCTTCTACATAGTATTTTTTATTGCGTCTGTATTTGCCGGATGTGGTAATTCTTCCCCCATCCATTATTGTGAGGATAAGGCCACCACCGGAGAATGTTGTTTTTACCACATATGAACCCTCGTAATTGGGTGTCCATTTACCACGTGAATTAAGATGGGGTAGCAGGATTGTTTTAAGCACTAGATTTCCTTCTTTGAATACGCGAGGACGGACCTTCTTGTCGAAGGCTTTCTTCATTCGTTTCTAATATAATTGACTGTGGCACACAGCTGTCAAACATTTCTCTTCAATGAGGTTGAGCTGATCAAGTCGTGTTTGAACCCACTCAGTTTCTTCGAGCTTTGTTTCCATTAGCACTAGGAGTGATGGAATTTCTATCTCAACAGAGATTACTGCCTCCGTGTCGTATACCAGAGAAAAAGGAGTTGCACCTGTTGACGTGTGTACCGAGGTGCGATAGCCATGTAAAGAAAAGGGAAGCATTTCGTGCCAATCTCTGTATGTCTCCATCATTTTCTGAATGATTTTCTTGATATTCTTGTTTGCAGCTTCGACGGCCCCGTTCATCTTGGGTCAATATGTTGAGGAATATTTTGATGCTCGATCTTGAAATCGTTGCATAATTCTTTCATCATTTTGTTATTCAGATTAGACCCGTTATCAGTTATGATCCGGTTTGGAACCCCATATCTGCATATGAGATTTTGCTTAATGAAACAAGTGACCACTTGGCTTGTCACGTTTGCATATGATGCTGTCATTTGGTGAAGTAATTTATGGTGACTAGTATAAATTAGTTTCAGTTAGATGCCTTCGGTTCGACCATACCTATCATATCAATTCCCCACATTGAGAACGACCAAGGAGAGCTCATGACATTTAGAGGAGTAAGTGGTACATTCATTTTGTCGGTGTAGATTTGGAATTTGTGACATATTTTTGTATAATGATAGAAATATTCTTCCATTGTTAACCATTAATACCCTGCCCGTAGAATTTTTCTTTCCATAGCATGCCCATTTGTATGGATTCTGAAAGTGCCTTTGTGGACTTCCCTCATAAGCGTGTTCGTTTCTTGTTTTTCCACACACCTGAGTAGTACCATATCGTAGTTTCTTTTGTACCGTACACTACCACTCGGAAATAATTTTGATGCTAGCCTTCACACATCTTCCATTTGATTTTCTTCTCGCGGGATATGGTTGAAAGTAATTTCGGTGAATTTTGAAGTTAGCTTTAAGACATGATCCAAATATGGAATGAAGTTTGGGTGTTTGGTATCCCATTCACCTTTGAATTTTCATATGAACAATGCGGAGTCTCCGAATACTTCAAGGTATTTGATTCTCAGATCGATGGCAGCTTCCAGACCTAGGATGCAAGCTTCATATTCGACGATATTATTGGTACAGTCGAAACATAACCTTGCAGTGTAAGGTTTGTGATAGTTATTTTGAGAAGTTAAGACTTCCCCGATACCATTTCCCAATGCATTTGAATCTCCATCGAATATGATTGTCCAACGTTCCCCTAGTTCAGGTCCTTCATCGGGTCCTGGTATTTCGTAGTCATCTATAGCCATAACATCTTCGTCTGGAAAGTCAAATTTCATTTGCTGATACTCTGGCAATGGTTGATGGGCTAGATGATCAGCTAGTAAAATACCTTTGATGGCCTTTTGGGTAACATATAGTATGATGTACTCTGATAATAACATCTGCCATCGAGAAATACTTCGTATAAGAGCTGGTTTCTTGAACACATATTTAAATAATCCATCCTTGCCTAAATCTTTTAGTAGTTCAACCCAATGCACAAATTTTTTTCTCGAGGAGCGAGTACCTGGTTTCGTAGTCAGTGAATTTCTTACTGAGGTAGTAGATTGCATGCTCTCTTCTACCCGTTTCGTCTTGTTGACCCAATACATATCCCATTGATCCTTCAAGTACTGTAAGGTACATAATGAGAGGTCTCCCCGGAATTGGTGGCATCAATATTTGTGGCTCTTGTAAATATTGCTTTATCATCTCAATAGTTGTCTGGCAATCCTCATTCCATGTTACTGTTTTATCTTTTTGCAACAATTTGAATATAGGCTCGCATGTGGCAGTTAGGTGTGATATGAACCTTGAAATGTAGTTCAATCGTCCTAAGAAACCACAAACCTCTTTTTTTGTCTTTGGCGCTGGCATTTCTTGTATATGTTTTACTTTGGTAGGGTCCACGTCGATACCACGTTGGCTTACAATAAAACCCAATAACTTGCCTGATTTGACACCAAAGGTACACTTGTTTGGATTCAACCTTAATTTAAACCTCCGCAGTCGATAAAATAACTTCTATAAATGTATGATGTGGTCCTCTTCTGTATGAGATTTGGAGAACATATCACCTACGTACACCTCAACCTCTTGTGAATCATATCATGGAATAGGGTCACAATTTCTCGTTGATAGGTTATGTGGAATTACATTGTAGCAGAAAGTGCCCCAAGGTGTCATGAAGGTAGTCTTCTCCATATCTTCTGGTGCCATTTTAATCTAGTTATAACCTGAGAAGCCTTCCATGAATGATAATACTGAAGCTTGAGCCGTGTTGTCCACCAGAACATCTATGTGAGGTAGCAAGAAATAGTCTTTAGGACTTGCCCTATTTAGATCCTGATAATATACATACATGCATGCTTCACCATCTTTCTTGGGTACTGACACAATGTTAGCTATCCAAGGTGGATAGTCTACCACTGCCAAGAACCCTGCGTCGAATTGTTTAAGAACCTCTTCCCGAATTTTGCTGGACATACCTGCGAGTTCTCCTAAGCTTTTTTTTGACCGGGGGATAACCTTCTTTGAGAGGTAATTTGTGTACTACAATGTCTGTATCCAACCCTGGCACGTCTTTGTAGGACCAGGCAAATATATCCACATACTTGTGTAACAATTTGATCATCCCTTCTTTGATGCTTTCTCCTAACGCTGCCCCTAGCTTGATCTCTTTCGGATCCTCTTCTGTGCCAAGATTAATAGTCTAAATAGGCTCTTGATATGGTTGTTTACTATCAGCCTTTTGTTCTATGCTTCTTGCCAGTTCTTCGGAAAGTTCAAGATCCTCGACATCTTCCTCTTCATCTTGGTTGACGAGAGTACCAAAATCATATCGAATAGCAGCAGTAACATTATCGGTGATTTTGGGCATGGATCTGCACATTTATCATGTTTTGGTGCAGTTTTTGTTTAGTACATGAATTTGGAAAATGCATATGAGAGAAAGTATTTCCATTTTTAAAATATACAATATAAATGCAAAAGAAAAACAAGGACCTCAATTGAATACAAAACACATTTTTATTAACCATGAATATTGATTGAAACACACTGGGGACCCTTACAAACAATCCATATGCCTCAGGCTTGACATAGGTTCATTCAAGAACAAAGAAAATTACTTTGGAAAGAAAATTTCAGGAATCTCCACAATTGTCCATTTCTTCAGCTCTTCGCCTGGGGCCCATTCAAGGATGAAATCATATGCCTTTTTTATGTTGCCTTTATGGGACACCATTTCCACTTGTTCTCCATGCTCTACCCCTTTGCATATGAAGGTTTCTTGGATTGGTGGAAACCGTGCTTTCCCTTATATAGTAGCCTTTGACGATTCATAACCCAAACCAAAATGGGTCTTCTTCTCAGATATTTTGGGGATCTTTCCCCAGCCTTTCGAATCACCATTCTCCATTTCTATTTGTAAGTCTCTCCATGAGGTTATAGTAGGCTTTTTTACCCTTTCTACCGGTAGGGTTATCGTTGAAGCAACCTCCAACACTTGAAACGGTGTAGCTATGAAATCTTTGTCAAAACTGATATACCTATAGGACTCAATGTGACTTACGAAGTTGTCTTCTTCTCCACCAATTATGACCAATCTTCCTTCCATAAAGAACTTCAATTTTTGATGTAAAGTCGAAGTCAATGCCCCTACTGCATGAATCCAAGGTCGTCTAAGTAAACACATGTACGCCAGTTCTATATCCATGACTTGAAAGGTGATATAGAACATGTGCGACCCAATCTTGATGGGAAGATCTACTTCTCTGAATATTGTACTCTGAGAACCATCGAAAGCTTTGACTATCGTGTGACTTGGTCTTATCACAACACCATCAAGTGTTAACTTCATCAGGCTAGATTTAGGTAACACATTGAGGGTAGAACCGATATCAGTAAGTACCCTGGATAGACTCGTAGTACCTATCTGTATTGAAATGTGTAGTGTTTGATTGTGAGCTCGACCTTGTGGAGGTAACTCACTGTCGTTGAAACCCAAATAGTACTAAGACGTTAGGTTTTCTACCATATTATCAAATTGGTTCACAGTGATTTCTTCTGCAAGATGAGAAGAACTTAATACTTTCATCAAAGAATCCCGATGCGCTTCTGAATTGATGAGCAACGAGAGTATGGAAATCTTGGCTGGAGTTTGGTGAAGTTGGTCCACTACCCTATAGTCACTTCTCTTAATTATCTTCAAGAATATGTCGGCCTGTTGGTCGGTGAAGCTTTTGTTTGCAGGGTCTTGATTCACCTCTTCTACTACTGTTCCTTTTTCTTTTGCCAACAAGTTGTTTTTTGTTTTTCAACACATTGTCATTCTTCTTCAATGGTTTAATTTTGAACACCCGGCCACTACGAGTTATGCCCCCTTTCCCTGCTATATTTGAAATTGCAGGTTCTTGACTTGATGATGGCTCACATTCATGTTTCGAGCCATTGACATACACAGTCAGATCATAACTCCATGGTAATTCCTTGTCACTTTTGTAAGGGATAGGAGATGGCCCTTTAATTACCATCGTAGTCTTTGGCGCTACTGGTATTTTCAGAGTTTGCTTTATTATAGGGGTTTCTGTCGAATCTCCCCACGGGATCACAAGATTTTTCTTGTCATGATCTGGCTTTTGATAAGGAATTAACAATGGTTTCTTCACATTTCTTTCAATTGTTGCTATATACTTATATTCAGGGTATGGTCCGAATTGGACTATCCTCTAATCCACAAATTGTTGTAAGGTCTTTTCAAAAGCTTCGTTATGTTCAAGAAGGTATCCACATTCCAACATATACTCTTTCAATAGATTTATCGAAGGCTTTACTTGTTTGCCCATCCCATAGTCGGTGACTACTTCGATCACATTTATTGTCGGACCACCATGCAGAGGCATGGGGTTTGATTTTATGTTCGGCTTTTCGAAGGTAATATCTTGAGCCTCCAATGAGTCATGAACGTTATGCCTAAAGGCCCAACATTTCTCTAGGGCATGCCATGGATAATTCGCATGATACTGACATCTAGCGTTGGCATCATATCTTGGTGGGAGTGCCCCAGCTGGTGGAGCTAGAGGTTTGAGCTCTACCAAAGACGCTTTGACTAAATGTTGTAATAGATGGCTATGTGGCATAGGGAGGGGATCAAACTTCCTCGGGGGTCTGTCAAATTTATTCTGTTGTTGCTGCTTTTACGGAATCATCAATGGTTGTTGTGCTCTTGTTTGTGAAGCCACATTATTAACTTTAGCTTCCTTCCTTTTTGTAAAATTGGGGACCTGTCTCTTTATGTTGAAATGGGAATTTGATGACCCCCCTTGAATCTTTCCGTTTTTTATTCTTGTCTCAATCCTTTCGCCAATATTCACTAGGTCAGAATATCCAGAAGAAACACTTCCTACCATCTTTTCATAGTATACCCCTTGTAGGGTTCCCATGAACATGTCGACTAGCTCTTTCTTCAGAAGTGGTGGTTGCACACGAGACGCCATCTCCATCAACCTTTGAGCGTACTCTTTGAAGTAATCTTCCTTCTTCTGGGATAAGTTCTGGGGTTGTCTGTAGGTAGGCGCCATATGCAAGTTGTATTTATACTGCTTCAGGAATGCATTGGCAAGATCCGCCCATGTTTTTATATGCATCCTTTCCAACTGCATATACCAATCTAGAGATTCCCCACTCAAACTGTCTTGAAAGCAATGAATCATTAACTTCTGGTTCTGAGCGTAAGCATGCATTTTCCTACAGTACATGCGCATGTGGTTTCTCGCACAAGTGAGTCCTTTGTATCTTCCAAAGTCGGGTACTTTGAATTTCGGCAATGAAGCTACCGGCAAAAAAACACAGAGCCGCCACTGAACTTTATTTATCCCAAAGGAAGGGGAAATATCGAGAAAACCATAAGAGGAAGGATAAGATGGTCTTGCAACCAAGAGAAAGGGTAAGGAAGTCGGTTATGTGAGGGGAAGGTATTAGCACCATTCACATCCGTTGTACTCAACGGGATCCATTTTGTCCATTTTCTTTTAAGGGTGTGTTTATCTATAACTATATTTACTAAGGGGAAATAAATGGTTTTTTATTAGTGCGTTCGTTAGGGTCTCGCAACCATTTTCCTACGTATCCAGTGAAGGAATTAAAACACCGTAGTTCCTCTAGAAAATGTTGGTTTGTTGATGTTTTTTAGTGGGCGATGTTAACGCACACATTCTAATAATAGGCATGACTTGTATCGTGGTAGAATGGAGATAACATGCCCTTTGGGGGGAGTTTTGATTGGTTGAGTGTTTTGCGAGTTTTAAAATGAATTTGAATAATGATTAAATGTTTTTTGGATTTTTGATTTGTGAATGATAAGTTTTAATCACAAAAGAATAAAAAGGTTTAAGAGGGAAACTAGGAAAAACCCTAATGTTGTCATGCATGGGCTCCAACCTAAGGTCTAATTAGTTCGCATCTTAAATAAAAGGAAACTATTATCCTAAGGGACCATGTATAAACATAAAATAAAATGAGACAGTGTTTGTGAAGAGTGATCATGTATGGTGATCATGGCAAAAGTGATGACAAAATGAGTAGTATTATGAAAGGCATAAATAGAATGCTTGGTGTATGGGAATTGAATTGGGTTATGATTAACCAAGGGGTGCACTTGGTTAATCTCGTGAGAATAGGTGCTCCTACCCTCAACCATGAGACCCTTTGTGCATGGAAACACTTGGTGTATGGACCAAAGTGGTTGATTCAGGTTATGGTTAACCAAGGGAAAGACTTGATTAACCCCGTGAGAATGGCCATGCCCAAACTTAATTATGAGACCCTTTAAGAAGATGCTTCATATGTAAACTAAGGGGAGAGAAGTTTCTTCAATGTATAAGATGAAATCAAAATCCCATACAAGGTGGCCATATGTATGCTCCTAGAAAGTTGGACTAGCGTGGCACTAGTATTCTAAATGATTAATTGAAACAATCGATCGAATAGTTGTCGCTGTAGAAAAGCCCAGGACCAAACTATGAAATGTGTGCAAGTGTGTATTTGTAAGTGGATACCTTCTCATTGATGATGAGCCCAAGAGGAGGCCATGTGCTCTAATTGGATGACATATGCATAATTAAGCAACAATTATAACATGCAAAAAAATAAACCCTAAGGTATTACAATCATATGGGATGGGGGTACAAGTTTATGAATGGGGACGAAAGCGATTAAAACCTAATTACTATTACAACTATATTTAATGAATAAATAATATACAAGAATGTAAAGAAAAATTTTGTTTTTAAGAAATTTATGTATTGACACATGCACTTATGCATTGATACGAAAACTCTTATGTGTTGACACATACACTTATGTATCAATACATATCATTCGTTACTCCTAGAAGTCAAAAACAACTCAGTATGAGTTGATACATAAAGGTTTGTGTCATCTCATAACATGTTTTGCATCGACACATACCCTTATGCATCATATCATTTCTTGCTTATGGGAATCAAAATTAACTCAGTATGAGTCGACACATACTAGTTTGTATTGACACATAACCTATTTTGTATCGACTCATGCGTGTTTTGTATCGAATCATACTCATTTTCTTTCCCTGGAAATCAAAATCTACTCAGTATGAGTCGACACATAATGGTTTGTATCAACACATTTCTATTTTCTGTCGACTCATTCGTGTTTTGTGTCGACCCATTACCTATTTTATACCATATATGTGTCGACACATAGAGATATGTATCGACTCATAACTTATTTTTTCACTTCTAACATTGTTCTGTCACACACATAAGTCAGTTCTCAACATATAATTGATAAAAATGAAAAGCAAGCATATGGTTAGCTTCAAGGCTATGATATCTACATTTATCTTCAAAAATGAATCAATAATGAAGCTTGAAATGAAGAGCTCAAAGTCAAGAAAACTTACCTTGAAACTAAAATTTTTGTTTTGAGTTTGAACACCTTTCAAGAGGCTGTGATGATCGGAATGGCTTCAGTGAACCTCCAGCAAGTTGTTCCAATTCTTACTTTGTATTGAAAGCTGTTGAATCACTCCAACCAAGTCAAGTTGTACAATACTATTTTTTTTTTGTGTTTGGAAGGTGGTGAGAATGGTATCACAGAAACTGTTTTTTGAAGAACTTGTATGTGAAGTGTTTGGATAGTTTGTTTAGGGGGAAACTTACAAGGTTGTACAGTGGGTTGAAGGTTTTTTCTGTTTCTGTTTTCCTTTTGGTTGTTGCTGGTTTTTGTTTTTGTTGTTGTTGTTGTTGTTGTTGTTGTTGTTTTATATATCAAAGCAGTTTTATGGCGCAAAACAGTTTCATGGTTGCTGTTGTTTTTTCTCTTCTGGTTTTACAGTCTTTTTTTCCCTTTTTTCACAAAAACCTCCTCTCTTTTTTGTTTGCTGGTTTTTTTCTTCTCTCAATATTGCTCTTGTTTTTTCTTTTCTCTTCCCACTCTAATGTTTGTATATCAGCTAAAAGGTGGAAATTGGGTGGAAAGGTTGGTGAGATTTTAAAAAATTTTGACATGATGTTTCACTACTTTTTCATTACAGATTTGGGTGACTTCTATTTTGTGTAATGTTTGGCATTTGCTGGCAGCAACTTTGACAATTTTAGCATGCTATCTTTGCAGGTTTTTAGACTGTTATGCATGGACTATTTTTGTGTAGCAACAATAGGTTTTGGACTGATATGCTTGGACTGTTTTTGGGTAGGTTTTAGAGTGGAGTGGGAAAGTTTATGGACTTGTATGCAACAGAATGGATAACAGAAGTTTTGGATAGTTTTGTGGGGCTGGTTGGTACAAACTTTGGGATTTATACAACATCAAATTGGACAGTATTATTATGCAAGTTTTGATAGTTTGGACAAGTTTTGGGCCTGTTATATTTGGATAGTTTGGACTTGTAATGAGAAATTCCTTTGTATGGTTTCAAATGGTCATGGCATGAATCCAAAAATAATTGCAAGATAATTAATAGTGACTTGAACCTTGAATATAGTAACTTGTGATGTAGGGAATTGGTGACTTGTGAACCAAAGACATTGTATGAAATACCAATTTCCATTATTTCCAATTTGCAATCCAAATCTAAGTTTTCTTTCTCTTCCAATTTCTAATCTTCATGATAAATTCAAACCACTTTGAAAATGATAGATGCTATCTTAGTTCAAAATTTAGTCCCTCAAGAAAATCCTCAAAGAAAAATTTAATCCATATGATAAGAATTCCTTGGTTTCACCCCTTAAACCTCTTGATAAGCAATTGACTTGTAGAATGAGATAAAGCTCAATATGACCTTGAAGCAAAAATCCTAGTTTCCTGAAAACTCTGAAACTTTAATATTGCATAACCACTGAACTCTTGGACATCAGGTGTCTTTGTTCAATTAAATTCATGGTACACAAATGAACTAGTGAAGATGATGTAGATGAAATGTGAAGTCTAAGCCAAACAAAAGTAAAAGGTAGGATAAATTTGGGGTATGACAGCAGAATTATTACATCTGGAACAAGACCGTTCTCGAGGGCATCAACGTCAAAAGCATCATATCTTTCCACAACTTTCAACCTTTCTTTTAGAGCTTTGTATTGGTCTAGTGCCAACAGGTTTTCAACAACAGGTGTGTTGGTCACTTTCTGCGGTGCCTGATTAACATCCTCTAAATCGTGATCTCCTTATTGTAAGTCCAAGTAATTGTCAACATGATTAACCATAATTTGCAGGATGTGAGATGCCCCTGCCTTTGGTGGAGGTGGGGTAAACCCTTCAGTTTCTTGTCTCGTCTCGTGTTGAGCCATGACAGATTTCTGTGGCGCTGTCTCCAGTCCTTTTTTCAGTTGGTGACTGCTCAATGCACCGATAGCTTGGGTTATTTCCTCTAAGGCTACTCTTGAAATTTGTTCTTGTCTTTCAATTATGTTCTTCAAAGCTAGAAGAACCTGACTCATATCTCCCCTCATTGAGTCGACGTTGCTCTTAACTTGCTCCAGATCTATTTTGAAGCTGCTTGATTCTCTTCTATTTGTTCCATGGCTCTAAGTTGGTGAGCTCTTATTTGATATGGCGACCAAGGAGGTGGTGGTTTATTTCTACCAATGTTTCAACTGGAGAATATTTTTTTGAAAAATAAAATGAGTTTTTGAGTGGAAAGTTTATGAGATGGAATATTTTTATGATAACATGATTATGTATAAATGATGTTAAGATTTATGCTTTGCCTGTCTTATTCACTTGGGTATATATATTCTTTTTATAATATCATGTATATTTTTTTTAAAGGTTTTGCTTCTTTATTTGGGGAGTATCTGGAAAATGAATACACAAACAAGCTAGGAAACATAATGCTTTTATTGAAATGTCAATTGTATTTAAAAAGATAATACATTTCAGATACTGAAAAATATTACAATTCTAAAATAGTAAACTTGCCTAAACAAAAATAAACAAAAGGAAAACAATCTTCTAAGCCTGTTTGCGAAGGTCTTCTTTGAAACGATCGACCATCGTCCTGCATAGCTTGAGAAAATTGTCAACATCCTCTAGGAGAGGGACTATTACACTCTCTGCATCTTTTAAGCTTCTGGGAATTTCATCGATGAGGTTGTTAGCCAAGAACACGAGCTTCTCATGCTTATCTTTGTAGTACCAGTATTCCTGGTAGAGGTTGGGAATCATCTTGTGGTCATCCCTTCCTGCTCAGGCAATCTTTGCATACTGCTCTTCCCAATACATTTTTTCAGCTCTCAGCTCCATATAGAGCCTTCGCTGTATTAGGAAGTCCTTCTGGAGGCCCTCTAGCTCGAGGCTTACTTGCTCGTACTCATTAGTTTTCTGGGCCAAATGTCTTTCTGCCCTCATTTTTATAAGGAGCTCTCTAACTTCTGACTCTTGGCTATCGTAAAGCCTGGTAGTGAGGTATTTCAACTGTTCTTCTTGGTCTAAAGTTACTTGGGCCAAGCTTTGGATTTGAGCCCTCAACTCTTCCTCTAATACTTTCTTTTCTTGCACGGCTTTTTCATACCATTTGTTCAACTTTCCAATTTCATTAGCAGCCACTTCCAGCCTCTGATTATGGGAATCTATATTAAAAGTAGCACTTAACATCCCTTCGATCAAACATTTCCTTTTCAAACATTCCTTTTCAAATTCTTCGCGTTCTTCTTGAATTTGTTGGTCTTATAATTCGAGTATGCGCTGCATTTGTCTTTTCTCTTTGGTCAAGTTAAGGAGGTTGAGCTCTAGCTCTTCCTTCTCCTTCTGAACCTGTTTCAATGCTTTTTCCAAATCATCTACCTCTTCTAAAGACATAGGAGGAGTGACTAGGTACTCTTGCTTATATTAGGGATCTATATCAAAAGGAAGTTTGATAATTTGCACCCTATTTAGAACCCATTAGTGTAAGGTTCTTTTTCCACTGCATTTTTCCTTTCCGCTATTCTTTTCTTAACCCTACTCCATGCCCGAATGATTTTTTTGAGTAGCTCTCAGTCATTTCTTCCCATGTCATGAACGATCAATTGCTGGAGTTGTTCATCCGAAGGTTTGTCTTCCAGAGGATACCCTAGTTGTCGTAGGGCCAAGGTGGGATTGTAATTGGTGCAACCTTGTGACCTGATTAGTGGGACATTAGGAAAATCTCCATAACTATAGACAATATCACCGATATCTAACTTCCTGGCATACCATAACACATAAATAGAAGTGAGAGATCTTAACTTCTGAGGCCATTCATACCTTGTTAGATTCAGAACCAAATAACTTTCCTTGTAAAGGTGGCTCATGAACCAGGAATATAGCAATGGAATACAACAATTTAGAATACCTCTTTTCTTTTCGTACCGTGTATGAATGACATAGTAGATATCAGTAAGCAGAGCTGGAGTGGGATCTATATTAAAAGTCTTTGTTCCCCAAAATACACTGATGGTTGTAGGATCAATATAGTCTACAGTGCATGGAAATAAGACAACACCAAATGTAAGTAGCCCTTGACAGTCGACACAAGACTCCCATTCTTCGGTTATTCGCCAAATCAGGAGCTTTACTTTCCAGATAACACCTCTTAATTCCTTGCAATTCTCCTTCTTTCTTATAATTAAGAGTAAACTCAGGATAAGGGATTCTTAAACCTTCAGCCAGTATTTTAATATCGAGAGTTTTCCCAATACCTGTATAAGCCTTCTCTTTGGAGAAGTTCAGAATTCTGTCCAATTCCTCTAAGGTCAGAGCTAACTGAAAATCTTGAAATGTGAAGCATCTCAGTGGAGGATCATAAAACTATACTAAAGCAGAAATAGCGTCTAAGTGTACTTAGACTTTTGTTAAACCCAAAACATCCTCATAGCGATAAGTAAATGTCTTCATAGCCCTTTTATATAATCTTTCACTTATAACTTTGATTTGGGTCACATCTGGCTTGGCAGCATTGATACAAACGAGTTGTTTTCCTTTACCATTCATTTCCAAATACTCTCAAAAAACCTTTGCCATTTTATTATATATATATATATATATATATATATATATATATATATATATATATATATATATATATATATATATATATATATATATATATATATATATATATATATATATATATATATATATATATATATATATATATATATATATATATATACCCTATGAATAAGATAAACAAAAGCAAACAATGTATGATGAACATGTGAAATGTAGAGATGTGTGAATATATGAGTAAAAGGTTAAATGACGGGATTTAATGAACAGTAACCCTTAGAAGGTAGGATCTTAGCTTGTTTTTATGGATATTCTACCCTCCCCGTAAGGTGGTTTCTATAAGGGTATCATGAATAACACTAGAGGGAAAGACACAGGGGCCTCCCTTAAGTGGAGTCTCTTTACAAGCCAAAACTTTCGTTTCTAGGTCATAAAAGGTCTCATCAAGAGATTTCAGTTTGAGGTTTATACAAAGAGCCATATGCGTAATTCCAAAGTCCTACTTCCCAAGAGGATGTCTCTTGAGACATATTTCTTTTGAGGAAATCCATCGACTCTAGGCGAAGTCGTCACATAAACTCATAGGGATGATGTATCCCCTTGGCTAACAGACGAACCTTCTTTCTAAGGTTTTTTTATATTTTAAAATATGCTTTTTTTTTGTAAAATTTTAAATCCCACCACAAATATGTAAATGCAATGAATAATAATAAGATAAAAACAACAGTAAATAAATGAATAAAATAAATAATTAAACAAAAATAAGAAACCCTAAGAGCCCTAAAACTAAGGATAAAGCTTCTAAACCTAGGGTTGAGTACCCAGCAGAGTCGCCAGTTATTGCAACTAGTTTTTTAATAGAGTCGCCACCTTTAATTTTTATCCTAAAGGAAGGGAGTATAAAGGAATAACCCTAAAAGTAAGAGATTCTAGATTTGGACTCAGTTCTAGACAAGGGGAAGGTGTTAGGCACCCATTATCTACCTTGTTCACAAGGATACTAGGTTTAGAAGCACGTTCTTAGGATATAGGGTTTTAAGTTTTATTAGGGGAACTTGCCACAATTTTTGATCGTATGCCTATGTATCCTCTTAAGAGGAATGAGAGTCTTGTTTCGTAGTTCGCGGTTGATTTGTGTTTTTTTAAGGATTGAGAAATATATTTGAATTTCTCGCATACGTAGTCTAAGAATATGAATAGAGGAATTTGTTAGACCAAGTGCGCAGTTGATTCAAATATATTCGTATTCCTTTTTTCGAAAATTAATGTTGAATTAATTTATTACAAAAAATAATTTGATGTTTGTTTGAGTATTTTTTATACATAGAGCGAAGGAGTCTGACATAGCCTCCTGATCACGTGGCCAGATATTGGCCACGTATCGCTTGCGGATGTAGTAATTTGACAAATAGCGTCGATTTTAATATTTTGATGTAAAATATTAAATTAATCTATAGGGTGAGAAATGTTTTTAAGTACATAATCAAAAGATATGATTTAAAGAAAATAAACAATATTTTATTTTAACTGAGTTTAAAATAATTAATTTGGTTTATAATAAATAATAAATGTAATATTAAAATTATAAATATATAACTATATATTTCGTGAGGGGGTGAAAATTATCTTCAGGTAGTAAGACTAGGGGGTTCTAAAAGAAAGGGCCTGAATTCAAATTTTGAATTCAGGCCCAAAAGGCGAGTGGGTGCGTGTGTTATATTTAGTCAGCAGAAGACGAGGTGCAGAAAATAGGAGGGCCCAAGTCCAGATATTGGACTTGGCCCTCTTGACACAGGGGTGTATTTTAGTGAATGTTCAATAAAGTAAATAAAAAGAAAGGGTGAAATTACAAATGGGTTAGGCCCAAAGATCTTGGAGTCCGCTTGTACTCCGTGAGTACGGTCACATGGACATACAATGGGCATGCACCCTATGGGACACATGATGAGAATCACATGGTTGAAATTTTAGGAACACGGTAGGGACTAGCAACACACGCGTATGGGATCAGCAAAGTCATTTTATTTCAAAATAGAAATGAACCATTCTCTTATCTTTCTTCTCTCTCTCTCTCTCTCTCTCTCTCTCTCTCTCTCTCTTTCCCATCGTCTCATCTCCTCTCCCTCTCAAATCAACGAAATTGTAGCCCTAAATTCCTTCAACCGTGACGGCCATGAATTCTAGGCTCCCTCTCCCCAAATCGAACCCAAACTCAAACCTGAGCCAACCCCTAATCCCCAATAGTCATATCACAAACTCAAGTGGGAGAAAAAGGAAAAGTTAAGTTATACCTCACCGTGTTTTTTTTATTATTTCACAAACCTCTTTCTCTTTTGAACTTTAACTGGCCTCCAGTTTTGCAGGTGTGATAGGCGCCGATGATAATGGTGGAAGTATGGCAGCAGCTACCCAAATCTGGGATTTCGGACATCGAAGTTCAAATTATTCTTCCTCCTTATGTATATTATTCTTTCACTAAAATATTTTTTCCTCTTTGCTGTCTCTCCCTCTGTTTTTGTCTTTTACTGTAAAATTTTTTATTCTTTATGTATATTCTTTCTTCTTTTTCCGTCCCTTTCTCTGTAATCATTCGTCTATTTTTATAGTGATTTAGGATTTTAGCAAATTAGGAAATCAATAATTTTTTCTGTAAGCTTAATTTCAGAATTGATTATGTTTTTTAGAATTAGGAATTATTTGAAATTATGTCTGTATTTTCAAGAACATTATACATGTTTATGTTTTTGTATTGATTCTGCGTTTAGTTCTTGGTTTATGTTTTGATTAATACAGTATTGTTTTTTATTACACACACTCATTTTGATTGCTACAGTGTATGTTTGTGAAATTTGATTTGGGCTACACGCTTCTTTTCCCAGCAGTACGCTAATTGACTTTGGGTCAAGCATGTCAATCTATTTTGGGTCGGATCCACTCCTTCAATAGGACAGTCTGCAAAACTTGCTTCATATTTATGGGTCGTAAAAATAAAACAATCTCTTTAATAAAATAAGAGATTTATTTTTATGAAATTTTTTCACATAATACATTAATTAAAAATAACATTATCATAATTATTATAATAAAATAATAGCAATGATAAGAGTAATAATGGTGTTACAGCAAAATATTTTTTACAACAACTCAAAAATTGAAATGGGCCACTGACAATGGTAAATCGCATACGGGCCTTCTCTAGAAACAAAGTTAGCTTTAATTCAAAGGAAAAACTAGATGGGTCTAGTAATCCCAATGCTTTAGATTTCAAACAAGTAAACTTTAACTAAGTATAAATTTAAAAATGGGCCCGAATCGTTTTTTTTAAAGAAAGGTTGTTTTGTACACCCCCTTAAAGAAAAATGATATTTTTAATGGACTTTATGTTTTTTGAAATATTGGGTTTTGAGCAAAACAAATTTGTTCACATCCTTTTTTCAAATAAAACACCTCCCTTAACTAGAACTAGGCTCTTATTTTTTAAAACCCCAATGGGCCATCAGATATTGATGATCCCTCTCAAATTGACACACATCTCTCTCATGTTTTGACCTCCCTATAAAAAAAACAAAATTAAATAATACGATTTATTTAAAGAAAATCTAAATATAATTTAAGGATGGGGAAAATCTGGGGTATGACACCTAGCTTTTAACTCATGCTTTAGGATAGTCTCTTCATCTCCTCCCTATCTTCTTTAATTTCAAAAATCTTCTCCCTCCTTTTCAAAATTATTCTTGTTTTCTAAACTTGAACCACTTTCAAAAATAAACTTGGACTTATGTCCATGCATTTTCAAATTATTTTCTTAATCAAATTTTAAAGAACTTAATCATACTTTTACATTTTTTGTGAGAAGACTAAAATTCATTCAATCTCATTCAAACCATTTTTCCACTTTGGATTTTTACCTTAAAATGTTCTCAAAATATTAGACTTTCGTCAATCCTTGTAGTGATGCGAACTACTATACTTCAACGATATGTAGTGAAGCGAGATATTTTCCACTTGGGTGTTGAGAGAGGCTTTGTTGATTTTAAAATACAAACCATATCCTCCAGTTTGAGATGACGCAAATTCTCCTTTCATATAAACGTGGGTAGTAAGTATGTTCTCCCACTCGGATAAGACGATGATGTCTCGTCTCTTAAAATTAACCAACACATTTTTGTTTTAAAATTTTTAAAAGGTGAACTACGAGTACCCTGATCCCCTATTGCACAGAATATGGTATGTAGGCACTAAAGGTTCGCAACCACGGGTGCAAAAATTGTAAAAAATACTTCTTTTCTCATCCCTAAAAACCATTTTTGTATACAACTTTTATAGCCAAAATACACAGATTTTCAAAGAGGTTACTGTGGAGTACCATAGATATTTAGGGTGTTAATACCTTCCCTTTGCATAACCAACCCCCGAACATAGATTCTCTCCCTCTCTTTTTGGGTTATTCGCTCTTTTCCCATTGCTTTGGAAACAATAAAGTGCGGTGGCAATTTTTATGTGATCTATGCGAGTTAAGTCAATCCAATGGCTTAGTCTTAACATTTCTACCACTACAGAGAAAAAATGGCGATTTCACTTGGGAAAGATCGACCAAATGCTGGTCCATCCCTAAGTGGGTTAAACCTATATTTGTTTATTTGTGTATGTGTTATTATTTGTTGTATATTATATGTTGTATATTATATGTTGTATATATGTTTGTCTGTATTTTCCTGGTTCTCAGGGTGCTTGGTGATTTCTCATAAGTCCTCTACCCAGACTTGGGTAAACTTAAGATAGGACGGGGGATATAGTCATGTTAACTTTGAGGGAGTAATCCCAATAAAGGAGGCATGAGATCCCCCACTCAGTGGAGGCCCCTTTGACTGTAGTGTCATTTACCGAGTAATCGGGAAAACGTTCTGCTTTCGACCTGGGAGCCTGCTAAAACTGAGGACCGTAGAACCTTTAACCCATCTTGGCCTTTTAGGTGTAGTGTAGAAACTATGATGGAGTAATCTGGAAATGGTTGTCACGTGATACTACACTTATATGAGTTTTTCTTGAGAATTTTACTAATTACCGAGTCAATTGTGATGTTGGTAATATCCGCAGGAAGGATGTAGACTCTAGGAACCTCTTAGAACCTTGTTCAAAAGGTGATATATTATTAGACCATACCTTGTGGGTAGTACCTTTGACTTCATGCTCGTGACGTCAAACCTATGAACCCCCCATGTTTGTGATCTTGTGTGTGATTGTTGCATCATGCATTCATGCACCCATGAGCATCCTTTAAAACATTTTGCTTCAAGGGACTTAAAGTTTACTTTTTGAGAATATATCAGATACTTTTTGACCATAGATTCTAGAAAAAGAAAGTCTCGGAAGTACAGTTTCAAAAATCCCGAGATAGATGATTTAATGAGTCTAATTTCCAAAATTGAGAGTTCTACATATTTTCGGAAGAAGTATGGATCCATCGTGTCTCTCATGAAGCTCAGGATGAAGGAGGATATTCTCTCGACTTTGGTCCAGTTCTATGATCATATGTATAGATGTTTCACTTTCCCTGTTTATCAGTTGATGCCTACATTGGAGGAGTATTCTTATCTATTGGGTTTACCTATAACCGATCGTGTTCCTTTCACCGGTTTGGAGAGGGAGACAAAGTATCATAAGATTGTTACTATGGTTCATTTGGGGAAATCTGAGATTGAGGCCCACATGACTACTAAAGGAGGAATTAGAGGATTAGCTGCTCAGTTTTAATTAGAGAAAGCTTGCTATTTCTCTAGGATGAAGAGTACATTTTCTTTTGAGGCCATCTTTGCTCTGATTGCTTATGGGTTATTCTTATTTCCGAACATCGACAACTTTGTGGATATCAATGCCATTAGGATCTTTTTGATAGGGAATCTAATATCTACGTTATTAGGAGATGCTTACTAATCCATTCATTTTCAGGATTATTATCATGGAGGGATGATCATTTGTTGCACGCCTTTGCTGTATTAATGGTTTATTTCTCACTTAACTCGGTCTGATGCTTTCTGGGATGTCAAGAAGGAACCTTGTTGGGCTCCGAAGATTATGACCTTCACTCATTCAGATATTGTTTGGTATCATTAGGCTTACCATGACGTAGAGATTATCGATAGTTATGGTAGTTTCCCCAATGTACCTCTTCTTGGTACAAAGGGAGGAATTAACTACAATCCCGTTCTTGCATGATGTCAGCTTGGATACCCGATGAGAGATAAGCCAAATAGTATTCATCTGAGTGGTTTCTTTCTCAAAGAGGGAGAAGGACATAAGAAATCTAAGGAGGAGATTGCAAAGGCTTGGCATCATATTTACAGGAAGATTAGAAAGGACTTGGGACCTAGAGGAGCTATTTCTCTGGAACCTTATCTCTGGTGGGTACATGCGAGGGTAATTCAGTTGAAGATGCCATATTCCTGTGAGAAACCTTTGCCTGATATGTTTGTAAATGAAGATGTGAAAAACACAAGAAGGGGGGGTTGAATTATAAAACTTAAAACAAAAGGCTTGACAACACAGTATTTTTATCCTGGTTCGTTTGATCTCAAAGTACTCCAGTCCACCCGTCAAGGTGATTTCGCCTCTCTCTCACGAGGTCTTAATCCACTATTTTCAAAGGATTACAATAGTTACTTTAACAACTGTTAAAGTCTTCTTGAGTACAACCACAAAC
This sequence comes from Vicia faba, assembly GCA_948472305.1. Lineage (NCBI taxonomy): Eukaryota > Viridiplantae > Streptophyta > Magnoliopsida > Fabales > Fabaceae > Vicia > Vicia faba. The sequence continues at coordinate 1,645,564,717 of OX451739.1, read as the reverse complement.
CGGTTTATCTCAAGGAAATCTTTTACAAATGAATTGAACTAGTGTGTATGTTGTTTTCTTACAAAACTGTATATCACAATTGTAATAATTACACAAACTAATATTGGAATAAAGTGACTTTGCTAAATCTTTGAATGAGCGTGGTTTGAATAGCTTAGCAAATTTGAGTGCGTACGTACGTGCTTCTTTTCACAAGAAGTCCTGTTTATATAGGCAAGCAAGGATACATTGTCCATAAAGCAGGTTTAATGATAATAATGCACTTTCCTTTTGTAGAAGATCTTTGTCTGAAGAAAGCCGTTAGCATTTAATTCAGTCTTGAATGCCTAGTAATGCTTCAGAATCTTCTTAGTTGTATCTGCTGATAACGCTTCATAGTGTAGATGACTTGGAGAAGATGTCTTTGATCAGAGTCAGAGTGTTTTGGATTTGGCGCAAATTCTGGTCATCAAACTTCAGTGTTTCAGCGTGTAACATAGGTTGCTGATCTTCTGATGTTGCTTCTATTCTGATGCTGATTCCATCAGAGCTTTTGCATATACATAGCATAATTTTCAGGAGCATAATTGTTCTTTGTGTATACCTTAGAAATAATTTTATTCTTTGTATTTTGTTATCATCAAAACTTTACTCAAGTGTTATAGAATCAAACTATGTTCTAACAATCTCCCCCTTTTTGATGATGACAAAAACTATATTTTTCAATAAAGAATAAGGAACAAAAGGTATAGAGTTAAGTAGAGAAACTCCCCCTGAGTTGATTACTTCCTTTTAACTCCATGAATATTTGAGCATCAGAGTCTTACTGTATCTTTCAGTAGAGTTTTGTACCTGTCCAAGCTTTTTAGAAGAGAGAATTTATGTAGATTAGAATGTTTGAGACTTATGTCTCAGTAATCCTCTATTGAAAATATCTTTTTCTTTCTCCCCCTTTTTGTCAGTTATAAAAAAGAACACATAATCAGAGCCAAAATAAGTTTATATTCAAACAGAATCAACGATAAGTTCAGAGATATGTAGAGAATATTACAAAAAAAAACAAAAAAATTTAAACATAGGAAAATCTAAGAGGGAGGAGGAAGACGCGTGAACAAAGCTTCCAACAAGCCCTTGATTTGGATGTTGGTCTCCTCCTGCTTGGTTAACATGTTCTTGATTTCTGAAATTTTGTCATCCTGTTTATCCATTCTTTCCTTCATCAAGGTATTAGATCTCTTCAGGTCTTCTAAAGTCTACCTTTCATAGGAGGAAGCTTGAGGATCTTCAGCAACTAGATGCTTCTCAGAGCATTCTACAATGTCCTCTTTTTGACCCAGTTGTTCAGCAGGAATTATCTGTTCTGGAGTGTTAGTCAGATTGAGATCTTCTGACTCTGGTTGAACTCTGTCTGCTGGACGATGTTCAGACCAGGGAGCATTGTCCAGAGGAAGAGCTTCTTCCTTAAGTAGCTTCCTCAGAACTTGATCTTCAAAAACTTTTAGCAGGTTGCTGAAGTTCTGTTGAACTAGTCCGTAGCTCAGTTCTTGCATTTTATGGGTTTCAGAATATACCCATCTTCTGATCTCTGTCCAAAGGTAGTCTGATGCAGCAGGATCAATCAACTCAAGACTAGATTGCTTCAGAGAAGTGATCCACTTCTGTACTTCTATTTCAAATATCAATAAACTGGTACCAACATCTGGTGTGGGTTCAGATGGTTTTGGTTTTGGAATGGCTGTTTTGTTGGTTATGGCAGCCAGGCGTTCAAAAGAAGTTAAGTCAATGATAGTTTTGGTATGGTCATTTGGATTGATATTTGGTGAGGAAGTGGGAGAGTCTAGAATGATTATTGGACTAGTTGGGGTCTTTGGTGGAGTGGATTCTCGTGAAGAGGTAATTTGGGGAATACTGATGTTTAGAGGTTCAGTGATTCCAGGAATGGGAATGGGATCATAATCAAGTGTTTGGTTGGATTGATGGTGATGAGGTTTTGGTTCACAGGATTCAGAGGGTTGGACCTCAGAAGTTTGTACTTCTGGTTGTAAGGTTTCAGGTTGTGGAGAAGGTGGATGAGTTTCTGGTAGTGGAGAGAGTGGAATTTCTGATTGAGGTTCTTCTGAAGTGGTTTCAGAGTTTGGATTTACTGGTATGGGAGCAGATATATGTTGGTCAAAGGTTTCTATATCTGATAGAACTTTTGCAATTTCTTGTTATGTTACTTCAGTATTTGGATTTGTAGGTAGGGAGTGAGATCCTCTAAGAGTTAAGGTTTCTGAGGGGTCAAATTCAATGTCAAAGTCATCAAGTGTTTGTGGTGTGGGGTTTTCTGATTGAGTGGGGATTGGTACATATGTTGATACAGATATTGAATTTAAAACAGTTACAGAAGAAGGATTACCTCTCTTTTTAGGAGTCCGCTGGGATGATCCTTCTGCTACAACCTTCCTTTTTTTTTTCTTCAACAAAACTTCTGGAGCCTTCTGCTGCAGATCCTGAATGTTCAAATTTGGTGTTGTACCATCCGCCTTGCATGCATCCAGATATCTGACTATTATCTCAGGTTTAGAATCAATCTCTGAGAACATGGGAAAGTTATCCAGAGGGATTCTTCTGCTGGAGATTGTTGCAAAAGAAGTGACACTGGGTTCCTTCTTGATGTTCTCAATTAACTTCATCTTCTTCAGATTCTTTGCATTCAACTGTTTGCCAACAGTAGCTTCCAAAGAGCTGATTTCCTGAGCTTTTGCTAGATGATCAATCAACTTATTCTCTGTTAGAATATCTGATATAAGCCTTCCTAGGGGTATCCAGTCCCTTTTTGTGCGCTCCTCTTCTCTGGTTTCCTTAACACTAGTCCTTAGATGGTTGAATAGCAGGTGAGCCAGATTCACCTTAATCTTCTGGGAGATGAAGTAGATCAGAAATTGCTGATCAATATTGATGTAGTCGGGAGAGCTGGTTGGCTTCCTGTGGTTTATGCATCCCAAAATAATCTTGGCCCATATTCTGTTATGGTCTTTTATATCCCTTTTCTTGCTGGAGGGAAGACCCAGAGTGAAGATTTCTCTAGCAATTAGGGCGACATCAGCACATCTTTCAGCCATGTCTATGCATCGTACACCACCACCATTATAGCCTATTAATCTTGCAATAAGGTCTTCAGTTATGACTATCTTCTTCCCCATTATGTATGAAGTAACTTGATGGTTGGAAGATGAAGCATGAATCCAAAATTCCTTCACAAGGATTGGGAATGTTGGACCTACCAGTCGGTCAAAATATCTGTTCCAGCCTTGAGCCTTTACCTCTTCAGAGAGATTAAACTTGTTCTCTTGAAGAATGTTAAAGTCCATAATCAATTCTGAGAGTACTTCTAGATTTTTTATGGGTGTGAGAAGAGTTCTGAAGGATTCTTCATATTGTTCGGAGGAATCTGTTCTCTGAGTACTGGAAGTAGGGTTTCTTGAGGAAGCCATGTTCATAAAGAAGGTTTTGAGAAAAAATTGAAAGGGTTTTGAGAGAGGATACAAACTGAAATCAATTAGATTGTAGAGAAAATGAATATGAAAGTGAAAGAGTGTAAAGAGTGAGAAATGTGTTTAAATAGATTTTGAAAAAGATTTTTGAAAACATAAACGGCAAGAGAGAGAAATAAATTATAATGATTATGAGCATTTAATGACAACTGATTTTGGGGGATTCAGAAAGATATTGGAACGGTTACCCATGACATGTGTCCCAATGCATCCAATTAGCGCTTTTGACCTTTCAGAAACGTGAACGCGTGTTCAGCCTCAGAAAGTAGCTGATGACTGGATGACACCTGTTTGCTCGAGTGAACAGCACATTTCTATCCTTGAAATAAAGCGCTAAGATCTTCATGGATAGATTCTGATACAATCTGTACTTCTAAAGATCTGAAGGAAGATTGATCAGTAGTTCACAGAAAAATAAACAAAGTTCTGAAGGTTAAGATATGGAAGCAAAACAGTTTTATTCTGGGCAGAGATTCATGCTGAGATGTTTCAGAATGAAGTTGAACCTATCTTCAGAAAGAGGTTTTGTAAAGATATCAACCCATTGATGGTCTGTGTTAATAAATTTTAAATTTAGAATCCCTTTCTGAATATAGTCCCTAATAAAATTATGTTTTATCTCTATATGCTTAGCCCTAGAATGAAAAATAGGATTTTTACTTAGACAAATAGCAGAAGTATTGTCACAGAGGATATGGATGTTACTCTCAAATATATTGAAGTCCTCAAGTTGACTTTTCATCTAGAGCATTTGCGTGCTACATCCAGCTGTTGCTATGTATTCAGCTTCTGCTGTTGATAGAGCTATTGTGGATTGTCTTTTGCTGGACCATGAGATCAGATTTTCTCCCAGAAACTGGCAGCTTCCAGTAGTGCTTTTACGTTATACTCTGTCTCCAGCAAAATCAGCATCACAGTATCCTACTAAGTTATAATCACTTGATTTTCTATAAAACGAACCCAAACTAGTAGTACCTTTCAGATACTTGAAAATTCGCTTAACTATTGTTAAGTGAGATTCTCTAGGATCTGATTGGAATCTAGCACAAATGCAAACACTGAATAGAATGTCAGGCCTTGAGGCCGTCAGATAGAGAAGAGAACCAATCATACCTCTGTAGACCTTCTGTTCTACTTTGTTACTTACCTCTTCTTTTTCCAGAATGCACGTGGGATGCATTGGAATTCTTGAGGTCTTACATTCTGAGAGATCAAATTTCTTCAGAAGTTCTCTGACATATTTGCTCTGATGAATGTAGGTTCCTTCTGGGGTTTGATTAATTTGAATGCCCATAAAGAACTTTAGTTCCCCCATCAGGCTCATCTCAAATTCTGCCTGCATACATTTAGCAAACTCTCTTCCTAGAGAGGGTTTAGTGGATCCAAATATAATATCATCAACATAAATTTGACATACTAAGATGTCATTCTTAACTGTCGTACTGAACAGGGTTGTGTCCACTTTCCCTCTGGTGAATTCCTTTTCTAACAGGAAGTTACTTAGTGTTCATACCAAGCTCTGGGAGCTTGTTTCAGACCATAGAGTGACTTATTTAGTTTGAAAACATATTTTGGATTTTTGGAAGTCTCAAAACCAGGGGGTTGGTGCACATAAACCTCTTCTTCTATATAGCCATTTAAGAATGCACTCTTGACATCCATCTGATACAGAGTGATGCCTTTATTGACAGCAAATGAAATTAAAAATCTGATAGATTCTAACCTGGCGACTGGAGCAAAGGTTTCTGTATAGTCTATCCCTTCTTGCTGACTATAACCTTGTGCTGCCAGCCGTGCTTTATTTCTGATGACTTCACCTTGTTCATTCAGTTTGTTTCTGAACACCCATTTTGTACCTATGACGTTGAATCCTTTTGGTTTGGGAACCAGATCCCATATGTCGTTTCTTGTGAACTGATTTAGCTCCTCCTGCATTGCCAGAATCCAGTCATTGTCCATAAGTGCTTCATCAATTGTTGTTGGTTCAGTCAGAGAAACAAGTCCCATGAGGGATTCTTCAGAGTTTCTGAAGGTAGATCTTGTTCTGATTGAATCTTGCTTCCTTCCTAAGATTGTTTCTTCTGGGTGATCAATTCTTCTTCTGGATGGTCTTTTCTGGAGTAGATCAACAAAAGGTGTTGGGTTGCTTGTAGTGACTCTTTCTGGTGTTGAGGGAGTGTCTCTGTTGAGAGACTCTGAGTTGTCTGCAATACCTATGAGTTCAACTTCCATACCTGCAAGGAGTTCATTCTGCTTTGACTTTTGAGAGTCAAGCTTATCATCAAACAAAACACTGATTGACTCTTCAACCATCTCTATTTCTGTATTGTATACTCAGTACCCTCTTGAGCGTTCACAGTATCCTAACATAATACACTTTTGTGCTTTAGAGTCAAACTTATTCAAATAATTTCTTGTATTCAAAATAAAACATATGCATCCAAATGGGTGAAAATAGGAAATGTTGGGTTTTCTGTTCTTCCACAATTCATTTGGAGTCTTTTCCAGAATAGGTCTGATGGAGATTCTATTCTAAATGTAACACACTGTGTTTATTGCTTCTGCCCAAAAGATGTTAGCAACGTTAGTCTCGTTGATCATGGTTCTGGCCATTTCTTGAAATGTTTTGTTCTTTCGTTCTACAACTCCATTTTGCTGGGGAGTTCTAGGACAAGAAAAGTCATGAAGAATGCCTTTTTCATTAAAGAATAATTCAAAATCTTTATTTTCAAATTCTCCACCATGATCACTTCTGACTTTCATAATTCGAAGATTCTTTTCGTTTTGAACTTGATTGCAGAAGGTAACAAACATAGAGTGTGACTAGTCCTTGTGCCTTAAGAACTTTACCCATGTCCATCTGCTATAGTCATCTACGATTACTAACCCATACTTCTTGCCACTGACTGAGACAGTCTTTACTGGACCAAATAAGTCAATATGCAGAAGTTCTAATGGCTTATAGGTGGAAACAACGTTTTTGGATTTGAAAGCAGGTTTTGAAAATTTGCCTTTCTGACATGCTTGACACAGAGCATCTGAATTGAACTTCAATTTAGGAAGTCCTCTGACCAGATTGAGTTTGTTAATCTGAGATATTCTTCTCATACTAACATGACCCAATCTTCTGTGCCAGATCCATTGCTCGTTGTTAACAGACAGAAGACATTTTACGTTCTGACTTTTTAGTTCAGAAAGTTTGATTTTATAAATGTTGTTTTTCCTCTTTCCATTAAATAGGATAGTCCCATCTTTCTGACTAATAGCTTTGCATGAATTTTGATTGAAGATTATATCATAACCGTTATCACTTAATTGACTTACGGATAACAGGTTATGCATTAATCCATCAACTAATAAAACATTACTAATAGAGGGAAGATTTCCATTACCTACTGTTCTAGAGCCAATGATATTTCCCCTCTGATTGCCTCCAAAACCTACGTGTCCTCCAGGCTTAAGTTCCAGGCTTTGGAACATATACCTTCTTCCTGTTATGTGTCATGAGCAGCCAGAGTCCAGGTACCATGATTGGTGTTTTTGCTTTGCTGCTAAAGATATCTGCCACATGTATTATTTTATCCTTAGGTACCCATATTTTCTTGGGTCCTGATTTGTTACTTCTACCAAAACTCTGGTTGAATTTTGGTTTGACAGAGTAATCGCTACTTGTATATTTTATGTCATGTGTGTGCCCATATGTAAAGTGTGAGTCAAGTGGAGTACACTTTATAACTAAATCCATGGAATTTTTTGGTGTAGGAACCTTACCTTGATATCCTATCCCTTTTCTGTCGTTTCTGCTAACCCCATAGATCATTGAAGCCATTTTGCTTCTGTATAAGTTTTTAGCTAGAAACTTCTGAAAGCTGTGATCATACTCTTTGATGATCTCATCAGCATTGTTGGGAGTTTCAGGGATTGTTTCCTTCTGACAGTTATGCATTTGATTTTCTAATTTTAAAATTTTATCTTTTAACTCAGAATTCTCCAATTTGAGACTCTCAGTCTTATCAGAGTCAGAAGCAAGATTCCTTTTCAGGTTTCTGAATTTGACTTTGATCTGCTGATACCTTTCCAGAATTTCATTAAGGCTTTCTTCTAGTTGAGCCTTGGTACAATTAATAGTAAAGTCAGGGAATACCTCTTCTGTATCTGATTCAGAGTCTGACTCAGAAACTTCACTGTCTTTAGATACGTTTGCCATGAGAGCTATGTTTGCTCTTTCATCATCTGATTCTGAGTCAGCTTCAGATGTATCAGAATCATCCCATGTAGCCATGAGACTCTTCTTCTTTTCTTTTCCAAACTTCTTTTTGGGCTTCTCCTTTTGAAGCTTTGGGCAATCGCTTTTGTAGTGCCCTTGCTCATTACACTCATAGTAGATGACGTCTTTGTAGTTTGGCTTTTTGTATCCTGAGGAGCCTTCAGATCTTTTGTTTCTAGAGGAGGATTTTGACCTTCTGTATCTGGAGGAAGATTCATTCTGATTTTTTGATCTTCTGGGATTCCTGAACTTCCTTTGCCTCTGCTTCCACAGTTGGTTCACCCTTCTGGAGAGAAGAGACAATTCATCTTCTTCTGATGAGGATCCATCAGAGGTTTCTTCCACAGCCTGCAAAACTTTGGAGTCATATTTTCTGTTAGATTTTAAAGCTAATGGCTTACCTTGCTTTTGAGGTTCATCTGCTTCTAGCTCTATCTCGTGACTTCTGAGGGAGCTGATAATTTCCTCCAGAGAGATTTTGTTGAGATCCTTGGCTAGCTTAAGTGTTGTGACCATTGGCCTCCACTGTTTTGGCAAGCTTCTGATGATCTTCTTGACATGATCAGCAGTAGAATATCCTTTGTCAAGAACTTTTAGACCAGCAATAAGAATTTGAAATCTTGAAAACATAGCTTCTATAGATTCACTGTCTTCCATCTTGAATGCCTCATACTTCTGAATGAGCGCAAAGGCTTTTGTTTCTTTGACTTGAATGTTGCCTTCATGCGTCATTCTCAGAGAATCAAACATATTCTTAGCAGTTTCTCTGTTTGATGTTTTCTCATACTCTAAATATGAGATAGCGCTGAGAAGAATTTTTCTGGCCTTGTGATGATTTCTGAACTCACGCTTTTGCTGATCAGACATCATTTTCCTGTCAATCTTCTGACCACGTCCATCCACTGGGTGCGTTTATCCATCAGTCACCATGTCCCACACATCAGAATCATGGGCCAGAAAGAAACTCTCAATTCTGTCTTTCCAGTAGTCAAAGTTTTCTCCATCAAAGACTAGAGGTTTGCCACTAAATCTATCCCTTTCTTCATTGTTGTCATTGTTGATGTTTTGACTTGGTCCTGCCATTGTGTTTTTCTAACACTAGATCTTGTACTGACACGGTTAAGTGTTAAAGCTCAGAACCAGGCACTCTGATGCCAATTGAAGATGTGAAAAACACAAGAAGGGGGGGTTGAATTGTAAAACTTAAAACAAAAGGCTTGACAACACAGTATTTTTATCCTGGTTCATTTGATCTCAAACTACTCCAGTCCACCCGTCAAGGTGATTTCGCCTCTCTCTCACGAGGACTTAATCCACTATTTTCAAAGGATTACAATAGCTACTTTAACAACTGTTAAAGTCTTCTTGAGTACAACCACAAACCGGTTTATCTCAAGGAAATCTTTTACACATGAATTGAACTAGTGTGTATGTTGTTTTCTTACAAAACTGTATATCACAATTGTAATAATTACACAAACTAATATTGGAATAAAGTGACTTTGCTAAATCTTTGAATGAGCGTGGTTTGAATAGCTTAGCAAATTTGAGTGCGTACGTACGTGCTTCTTTTCACAAGAAGTCCTGTTTATATAGGCAAGCAAGGATACATTGTCCATAAAGCAGGTTTAATGATAATAATGCACTTTCCTTTTGTAGAAGATCTTTGTCTGAAGAAAGCCGTTAGCATTTAATTCAGTCTTGAATGCCTAGTAATGCTTCAGAATCTTCTTAGTTGTATCTGCTGATAACGCTTCATAGTGTAGATGACTTGGAGAAGATGTCTTTGATCAGAGTCAGAGTGTTTTGGATTTGGCGCAAATTCTGGTCATCAAACTTCAGTGTTTCAGCGTGTAACATAGGTTGCTGATCTTCTGATGTTGCTTCTATTCTGATGCTGATTCCATCAGAGCTTTTGCATATACATAGCATAATTTTCAGGAGCATAATTGTTCTTTGTGTATACCTTAGAAATAATTTTATTCTTTGTATTTTGTTATCATCAAATCTTTACTCAAGGGTTATAGAATCAAACTATGTTCTAACAGTAAAGACCACTACTCCCCTTTTAGATGATGTGTAATAGCTTCAGCTTGCCCTAGTCAGGATGCAACAGGAGAAAGAGGCTTGGAAGAAAAAGTGTCATACTTTAGAGATGTCCTACCAAGAAGACTTGAAGGAGAAGGATAATCTGATCGAGATTCTTGAGAGTCGTGTTATAGAGATGATGGAGAAGCAAGAGGATTTATTTTCCTTTAGAGCTCAATCAGGACTTAGTTACTCAATTCCTGACTCTGGTGATTAGAAAGAGGTCGCTGACAAGTATGCAGAAGAGAACAAGTCGTTGAAGGCTCAGATTGCAAGACTCACAGGAAAGCGTTAGTGTTTGGAGGGATCTTGGTCAGCTTTGCTTTTTTAGGATTTTAAATTCTATATTTTCTTGTACTTGGGATTGTTGAAACTTGTACTAAAAGTTGTAATCCATTTTGAAGTTATTATAATGAGATTTTCAGTATTTCGAAAATGTGTTAGTACTTTAGTATTTGCAAATTGTGTATAATTCTTCGAGTCCCTTGAAATATTAATAATAATAAATCATGTGCATTTCATGCATTATATTGTACACACTTCTTGCATTTATGTTCATACCCAGGTGTCTTACTGAGTTTCTCTACTTCGTTCAACAAGTTGTCTCACCGGTACAATACTTGGGCTAATTCCAAGAAGAAAATGGAGAATCTTGAACAAGATAATCACGAGCTGCACGAAGAAGTTACTGCCTTGAAGGCCAGTATAATCTGACTGCTTTGATGGAATCATTGGTGGTTTATCAGAATCAGCCACCACTTGCTTAGCCTCAATAGTCAATAATTTCTTTTGAAGGTCCATCAGTTCCCGTTTCTGTTATTCCAGTTACTGTTGCTCAGAATGTGATGCCTCAGGGTTACCCATGGAGAATGCCTGAAAAATTCATGCCAGAAGGTTTTAATCTTGACACTTAAGCTGCTCTAGTTGTGCAAGCTGCTGCTACTCCTGCACCTCATGTGGTGCATGTTACTCCTGCTGCTAGAAATGATATCCAATATGATGCACCTCCTTCGATGAATATTATTCCATTTGTTAATGATGAAGTTTATCATCATGTTCCTCCACCGAGTGAAAGTGTGGGTTTCTATGACTGGTTGGATGACTTTCATGACCAGTTCAATGAGATGTAGAAGGAAATGAAGGCCCTTTGAGGAAAAGAATTGTTTGGACAGAATGTCAGTGAACTCTGCCTAGTTCCTAACTTAAAGGTGCCATCCAAGTTTAAAGTGTCGGAATTTGAGAGGTACGAGGGAAACTCTTGCCCTCGTGACCACTTTGTGATGTATATCAGGAAAATGTCTACCTATACTGATGATAATCATTTTCTCATTCATTTCTTCTAAGATAGTTTATTGGTGCTGCTCTAAAGTGGTATATGAGTTTGGACAGTAGTAGTATTCGCACCTACAATGATCTAGGGGAAGCCTTCATCAAACAGTATACGCATAATATGTTCATGGAGCCTGACCGAGACCAGTTAAGGGCAATGGCTCAGAGAGACAAAGAGTCGTTCAAAGAATATGCACATAGATGACGCGAGATAGTTGCCCAGGTGGTGCCACCTATGGGAGAACAAGAAATGACCAAGGTCTTCCTAAAAACCCTTGGATCATTTTATCATGAAAGGATGGTTTCCATTGCATCGAGTGATTTTACTGAAATGGTGAGCATGGGTGTTCGTTTGGAAGAGGATGCCAGAGAAGGGCGCTTGACAAAAGATGAAGGGACAAAGAAGTCTTCATACGGGTTCTCTCAAAAGAAAGTGAAACAAATTTTGTTATTGGAGAAAGGAAGATTAGAACAAATAGAAGACAACAATGGTACCAGCAACAAGTTGCTTCTATGACTTAAGTTGTCAATGTAGCTCCAACCACTGATTTCTATCAAAGACCATCTCCTCAGGGGAATCAAGGGCAAAGTCAGAAGAGAGAGGATTTTGACTCTAATCCAATGAGATATGTAGAGTTACTTTCGACTTTGATTCAAAAGAAGTTGGTTCAGACCAGGCCGCCCCCTGCTATACCATCACCTTTACCTTGGTATTATAAGGCAGACCAGACGTGTCCTTTTCATCAGGGAACACCATGGCACAATATTAAGAACTGTTATCCTTTGAAATCTAAAGTACAAAAGATGGTGAGATCTGGACTTCTTTCCTTTAAAGATATTGTCCCTAACATGAAAGATAACCTTATTACCTAAGCATGGAGGAGCAAATGTTATAAACATGGTTGTTGGTTTTCCAGGGGACTTCCAGATTTTTGATATCAACTTGGTTTAAGGATATTTGGTAAAGATGCATGCTGACCTCTGTGAGTTTAGTTATTATATGCATGACCATGTTGGTTATAATATTTGCAGTACAGATATCCAAGGATGTGATAAGATAAAAGCTGATCTTCAGGAAATGATGGACGAGGGCCCCATTCATATAATTAGGCCTAGGCTAGAATACGAAGAAAATGTGAATATGGTCTTTGGATGTCGTTGAGAATTCCAGGTTTTTGAAGTGAATCATATGAATTATGATTTGGTGCAATTGCACGCTACCTTCTGTCACATGGGTGGTCAAGAAGAACACCATAATGGGTCTTTCCAGATTTGCTACATATATTCTCGAGGTTGTTCCATTGTGAGAAGGGGTGTTCGGTTATTGTTGGATAATGGTACTATCAAAGTCTCAGGCCATAGAGATGATTACCATGGGATTAACGGGATTGAAGATTTCTCGACCGAAATTGTGTCAGATGATGAGTATGCTTCTATAGATGAATTCTTTTCCTCAGATGAAGATATGTTCTCCAGCAACGATTCTGTGATGACTAAGTATTCTAAAGAAGGGGTGAATGTTATTGTGCCTTGTTTTGGTGTTCTCGCCCCTATAGAGATTGGGTATCATAGCAAGCCTACTGTTGCTCCAGTGGTGATTTACTTACTGGGTCATGTTCCTTACAAATCAGACAAAGTGTGCCATATAAATACAATGCTTTAATCCTAGAGGAGGGTGTGGAATTTTCCATCCAACATTTTTTTAATGTCAAGAATATTTCTGAAGCCAGCCGAATCACCTGCAGTGACCGTATTTTCGCACTTGTCACTCAAGGGAATGTTAATGCCGATAAGAAGGTTGTTGAAAGTACTAAACGCAAGAAAGCAGTGGGGGAATCTAGTGGTACTACTCTGGAAAAATATGTGGACGATATATTGAAGGTTATAAAGATGAGCGACTACATGATCATAGATCAATTGTTGCAGACTCCTTCAAAGATATCTATTATAGCCATGCTAATGAACTCTTCTGTCCACGGGGAATCTTCAATGAGAGTATTGGATCAAGATTTTGTGGAAAGTGATATGCATTTGGACCAATTTAGTAGTGTTGTCGGGAATTTTACATCCTATAATAACCTGAGTTTCTGTGATGACGAATTGCCCAATGAAGGAAGGAATCATAATCTGGATCTCCATATCTCAATGAACTGCAAGAACGATTCATTGCCCAATGTTCTGATTGACAATGGGTCTGCTTTAAATGTCATACCGAGGAGCACACTCATGAAGTTAATGTTTCAGGGAACTCCTATGCACCATAGTGGCATAAATGTAAAAGCTTTTGATGGATCGAGGAAGTCTGTCATCAGGGAATTAGATTTGCCTATTCACACAGGCCTGCATTTAATTCATATTACTTTCCAGGTTATGGATATTGTTCCCGTTTACAGATATTTACTAGGATGCCTGTGGATCCACAGGGTAGGGTTTGTTACTTTAACTTTGCACCAGAAGCTGAAGTTTTTTCATGAAGGAAAGGTTGTCATCATAAATGGAGAGCATGCATTGTTAATATCCCATTTATTTTCTTTCAGCATTGTGGAAGAGAATGAAGTTGTTGTTGGAAATCAGTTCCATACTTTATCCATTGATAATATAAGGAAAAATAAGAATTCTATATCTTCATTTAAGGATGCTCAGCAGGTAGTGCCTAATGGCCCTAGTAAAGTATGGGGCCAGATTGTGGATCCACTTGTGAATAAGAATAGAGTTGGGTTGGGATTCTCTATGAAGAATGGTAAAGGTGAGAATATGAAGTCGAAGGCTGCTTTGGGAAAATACCAGGACATCTTTCATAGAAGAGTTTATCTTCATCCAACTGTTCCTAGGATCAATGCTATTGTAGAAGGAGAAACAGAGCAAGAGATGCCGAACTACGTGACGCACAGAGTCAGGGTCCAAAATCGGATCACTATTGATGTTCCCTTTTGCATTCATGTCTCCAAGTAATTTGTTTTTATTAATATTTTCAAAAAAACTTCCACTCTACCCAAGGTGAAAGTATTGATATTGTATGGGCATATCTGTTGCTTTGATTTTTAAAATCAATAATAAAATTTGTCTTTGATTCCCAAATTGTGTCTTTATTTTCTCCTTTTTCTTGGAAAATGGTAATCAGAAAAAACATTTCAAAATAAATAATAACTATAATTAAATATGCATAATCACTTATTATATGTTCCAGTTTCTAAAAGTAAACATAAATCATATGTGTAGATTAATTAAAAAACATGTTGAGTACAATGGCCTTGCACCCTCTCCCAAATTTGAATATCCTGTGTACGTGGCCGAAGAAGAAGAATATAATAAATCCCAGAAGAGGTTTCACTGTTGCTTGAGCGCGAGGAAAGTGCCATTCAGTCGTTTAAAGAGTCGTTAGAAACGATTAATTTGGGTTCAGAAGAAGATCCAAAAGAAGTCAAGATTGGAGCATTGCTTCATCCTGATGTAAAGAGAAGGTTGATTGAATTGGTGAAAGAGTATGTAGACATCTTTTCTTGGTCATATTAAGACATGTCGGGATTGGATACTGATATTGTGGAATATCATTTGCCTCTAAAGGCAGAATGCCCGCATATCAAGCAGAAGTTGCAAAGAACTCACCCTGATATGGTAGTGAAAATTAAAGAAGAATTTTTAAAGCAGATTAATACCAATTTTCTTGTGACACCAGTGTACCCTCAGTGGATTGCTAATATTTTCCCAGTACCAAAGAAAGACGGATAAGTTCTCATGTGCGTTGATTATAAATATTTAAACTAAGCTAGTCCAAAAGATGACTTTCCATTACCACATATTGATATGTTGGTTGATAGTACAGCAAAATCCAAATTATTCTCATTCATGGATGGATTTTCATGGTATAATCAAATCAGAATGGCTCTTGAGGACATGGAAAAACCAACGTTTATCACACCCTGGGGAACATTCTGTTATAGAGTGATGCCCTTCGAATTGAACAACGCTGGTGCAACGTACCAGAGGGCTATGACAACCCTATTCCATGATCTGATGCACAAGGAAATTGAGGTATATGTTGATGATATGATTGCCAAATCACAGACTGAAGAAGGGCATATAGAGGATTTATTGAAATTGTTTCAGCATTTGAGGAAGTATCGTCTTTGCTTGAATCCAAATAAATGCACCTTTGGTGTTCGATCATGAAAATTATTAGGTTTCATTTTCAGCCAAAAGGGAATTGAAGGTGATCCTGATAAAGTTAAGGTAAGTCAAGAAATTTCAGCGCCAAGAACTGAAAGAAAGTTAGAGGCTTCCTTGGGCATTTGAATTACATTTCCAGGTTTATTTCCCATATGACTGCAATGTGTGAACCGATCTTTAAGTTTTTAAAGAAAGATCAAGGTTGTATGTTGACAAATGATTGCCAAAGGGAATTTGAAAGTATTAAAGAGTGTCCGCTTGAACCTCCTATCTTGCTTCCTCCCGTTGAAGGAAGACCATTGATTATGTATCTCACAGTGTTAGATAATTCTATGGGCTATATTTTGGGACAACAAGATGAACTAGGGAAGAAGAAATATGCATTTTATTATCACAGCAAGAAGTTTACTAACTGTGAGTCGCATTATTCTATGCTGGAAAAGACATGTTATGCTCTAGCCTGGTCCGCAAAGTGGTTGCGGCAATATATGTTTAATCATATTACTTGGTTTATTTCCAAAATGGATCCAATTAAGTATATTTTTGAAAAGCCTGCTCTCACTGGGAGAATAGCCCGTTGGCAGATGTTGTTGTCGGAATATGATTAAATACCGTACTCAGAAGGATATAAAAGGCAGTGTGTTGGCAGACTATCTTGCTCACCAACCGGTGGATGATTATCAGTCTGTTAACTTTGATTTCCCTGATGAGGATGTGATGTTTTTGAAAATAAAATATTATGATGAACCTTTGCTTAGGGAAGGTCCTAATCCTGAATCACGGTGGGGTATGGTATTTGATTTAGTTGTGGATGCTTACGGGAAATGAATTGGTGTTGTGATTATCACTCCTCATGGATCGCATATCCCATTTACTGCAAAGTTGGCATTTGATTGCACCAATAACATGGCAGAGTATAAAGCTTGTATTATGGGTCTCACGGAGGCTATTGATCTCAGAATCAAAATTCTAGATGTATATGGCGATTCAGCTTTGGTAATAAATCAGATTAAAGGAGAATGCGATACTCGCCAGCATGGCTTGATTCCCTACAAAGAATATGCTAGAATATTATTAGCCTTCTTTAATAAAGTTGAATTCCATCATATTCCTAGAGATAAATATCAGATGGCGGATGGATTAGCCACTTTGGCTTCTATGTATCAAGTAAATACTTGGAACGATGTGCCTCGTATCACAGTACGACGTCTAGATAGGCCGAGTCATGTGTTTGCAGCAGAGGAAACGTCAGATGAAAAACCTTGGTATTATGATATCAATCATTTTCTCCAGACTTAAGAATACCCGGCTGGTGCACCAAACAAAGATAGAAAGATATTGAGAAGGTTGGCAGGCAGCATTTTCCTCAATGAAGATGTGCTATACAAAATAAATTATGACATGGTCTTGCTCAGATGCGTAGATAGACACGAAGTAGACATGTTGATGAATGAAATTCATGAAGGCTCCTTTGGTACTCATGCCAATGGACATTCGATGGAAAAGAAGATGCTTAGGGAAGGTTACTATTGGCTGACAATGGAATCTGATTGTTACAACTTTGCAAAAAGTGCCATAAATTCCAGATTTATGCTGACAAAATTCACGTGCCTCCGACGCTTCTCAATGTTATTTCTTCCCCATGGGCTTTCTCTATGTGGGGTATTAACATGGTTGGAATGATTGAACCTAAGTTGTCAAATGGATATCGCTTTATTCTGGTGGCAATAGACTACTTCACTAAATGGGTGGAAGCAACTTCATATGCTATTGTTACTAAGCAGGTGGTAGTACGTTTTATCAAGGACCATCTTATAAGTCGGTATGGTGTGCCAAGCATGATTATCACTGAAAATGGCTCGAATATTAATAACAAGACGATGGCAGAACTTTGCAAAGAATTCAAGATTGTCCATCATAATTCATCTCCTTACAAGCCAAAGATGAATGGGGTTGTTGAAGCTGCTAATAAAAACATCAAGAAGATCATCCAGAAAATGGTTGTTACCTATAAAGATTGGCATGAGATACTCCCTTTTGATTTGCATGGATACCGTACATCCGTTCAAACTTCAACAAGGGGAAACCTCATTCTCTCTTGTATATGGTATGGAATCAGTGCTCCCCATTGAGGTTTAGATTCCCTCCTTACGTGTGATAATGGAAACCAAGTTGTCAGAGGCTGAATGGTTCATGAACAGGTTCGACCAATTGAATTTGATTGAAGAAAAGAGAATGATAGCCTTGTGTCATGGCCAGTTATACCAGAAGAGAATGAAGAAAGCTTTTGATAAGAAGGTCAAGCCTCGTGAATTCAAATAAGGCGACCTCGTGCTCAGGAAGATCATGTCTTTCAATGCTGATTCAAGGGGCAAATGGATTCCAATTTTGAAGGCCCATATGTTGTCAAGAAATCCTTCTCTGGCGGTGCATTGATTCTTAAAACTATGGATGAAGAGGAGTTCTGGCGTTCCATGAATGCTGATGCAGTCAAGAAATACTTTGCCAAAAGAAATAAAAAGAATAGCTCGCTAAGTCGAAAATCTGAAAGGGCAACTTAGGCAAAAAAGAGCGTCTCGGTAGGCTGAAAACCCAAAAGGGCGGTCTAGGAAAAAATAAGAGACATAAAAATAATAGATATTTTCTGCTAGGTTAAAAACCCGCAAGGTCAACTTACGCAAAAGTTGGGGATTTCTTGGAAAGTAACTATGTCAGACAAGACTTGATCATTGAAGCAACAATCTTCTTGGATCCTCACCACACTTCAACAGAAATCGCTGGTTAGGAATTCAAAGTTGTTAGGGAGAATAGCGGTCATTATGTTTCAATGTATCTTTTCCAATGTATTACCATTTTGCAAACTTTGTAATCATCTATGGGGTCTCACCATTCGCAGACTACCATTTTATTAATAAAGTTTGAGCTTTTATCCAATTATCTGTAATTATTATTTTATTCTACTTACAAAGACTCCATTTATTATTGATAGTAATTTTCAAAACAAAGAGATTTAATAATAAAATTGTTTTTGAAAACAATTTACAAACTACCTTTTACTTTAGATTTTGTCATTCAAGAAAAACAAAAACAATGATTCAGAGGATGGACGAGCTCTAAAATTTTGGAAGTATATATTTCCCCAGGAAAATTCTATCAGGTCACTCTTGCTGGTGCATGTATGATCTTCTTGTGTTTCTCAGAAAGTTGGAGATGATACCAATTGATGTATGGTGCAATGTTGGATTTGTGATCCCATTTTCCCCAGCCAAATCTGGTTCATTCGTTTTTTCTCCAAGTTGATTATTTTAGTTTTGGGTTTGCGTGGTTTGAAACCTCTATCCCAGATTCCCATGTGAGGTCTTCGCTCATTTGAAGGAAGTTCTTTCTCCCTTTTTGTGCTGATGTAGAATCATTTGCAAGACATCTCCCTTTGCAGTAATGGCATTATTGTTGATTGTTGTTGGTTTCCCAGGAAACTAGACAAGGGCAGTATCTTTTTTAAGAAGTGTTGAAACAGTTGTCAACTTTTTGGGTTTTCTCTCGCCAAGTGTTGGGTTTGATTTAAAATCCCAATAATTTTGATTCATTGATGTATTGTCTGACTTCTTAAATCCCCGAGTAAAGCTGAGATAACGTCGCTTTTTGAAAGTTGTTATCCCCACATGGTTTCATAATTTCTCCGTAGGGAAAATTGTGTAAACATCGCTCTTGGCATTGAAGAATGTATTTTGGACTCTTCTCGACGATATGGTATTATCCTCCCCAATGAGCCAGTACGAGATACCTAGTTGATATCTTGACGATGTGATTTCTATCTTCCCTATTGAAATCAGTATTGTAATCCCTAGTGAAGTCAGTATTATCATCTCCAATGGAAGTCAAACATTGAGACTTTGTTTTCCCCATTGATGTTTGTGTGAGTGTTCCCCGGTGAAGCTTGAAGGAGGATGTTATATCCCTGGATCTGTCTTGATTCACTGTTTAAAATCGATTATTTTCAGGTTATGCTTCTTCCAGTGAAGTTAAGCTGTGAAATATGAATTTGTTTCCTCAGTTGGTGCTTACTTTCATGCGAAATTTTTTCTCCTGGATATGATTTAGCTGAGTATTGACTTTACCCAAGCTGGTTTTGTCTGGTTATTCCCAAGTGTCGTATGCCCGTTTTGTTGTGATAACATTTGTACATTCATACATAGATCATGCATAGGTCAATTTAACCATTCATTGCTCATTTGCATTCATTGATGTGTTTGTTGGAATATTACCCTATTTTGCAGAGTTATGTTACCCTCTCTCAAATAGAGTGTCAACCTTAAGTAGAAAGTGTATATTTTTTCAATTTCCCCACTGAGTTATCCCTCATGGGAGATTTTTCCTTCAACATTCCTATTCAGTTCATTGTCTGGTTAGATCCTTGTTTCCCTGTTGAGTTTATTTTTCATCAGGTGCTACCTCGATTGACTGTTCCACTCTGGTTTATTTCTGGGGTGAATCTATGGTCCCCAACAACATTATTATTATGATTTCTGCAAGCTTTAAGCCCGACTTTAAGAATGTGCATTTATTTTGGCAGAAGAAGACTTTATCTCCTCACTAGGAATATATCGGCATTTTCCCAGAGAAGTCATATTTATTTTCCCAACAGGATTCTTATAAAAACAAATGGCAGGTCTCTTTATTTGAGTAACTTGTACTTCCCCAGTAAGTCTTTTAGTTCCCAGAGAAGATTCATGTTTATTACTCTGATGAATGGTACACTCGTCATTATGGGAGATAGTTTGTTGTTGAGATTTATTACTCCAATGGATGGTAGTCTCGTCATTATTGGAGATAGTTCATTATTGAGATTTTTTACTCCAATGGATGGTAGTCTCGTCATTATGGCAGATAGTTTGTTGTTGAGATTTGTTACTCCAATTGATGATAGTCTCTTCATTATGGGAGATAGTTCGTTGTTGAGATTTGTTACTCCAATGGATGGCAGTCTCGTCATTATGGGAGATATTTTGTTGTTGAGATTTGTTACTCCAATGGATGGTAGTCTCACCATTATGGGAGATAGTCTGTTGTTGAGATTTTGTTACTCCGATGGATGGTAGTCTTATCATTATGAGAGATAGTTTGTTATTGAGACTCAATTTTCTCTAAGGAGTTTAGTTGTTTCTAGTTATAAGTGTCGATGTTGGTCAATTATGACTTACCCTAATATTGATGTTTGTTGGTATTATCCTACCACTTCTTTCCCCCTATGGGTCAACATTACCTATTTTGCTATCTTCTCAATGAGTGGATAGTTTGCGGTTTTTTGCCGATCACTATTACCCTTTATTTTCTCTACTTAGTGTTTGAGTTGATGTTACTTTATCTCCTCCTTGGGCTTTACCTCAATAGAGTCGAGTCATTTGTTCACTAAAGATTTATTTTCCTGGTCTAATTTTATTTTGAACTTTTATTTTTTGTTTCCCTAGTGGTGTCCCGTGTCACCTTTGGATCTATTTTTTTTCATGAACAATCATAAGCAATGCATGGCCTCTTAGGGCCAAAACTAGGGCTTGTTTTATATTTAAGTATCTTCAATCACGTAGACATGAAGATTCTAACCTTCGTATCTCTGGATAGAAGACACTTAAATAAGGGTCGTTGTTGTACCCTAATTTTCCCCCTAAGATTCCTCTATCATCTCATATCAACTCAATCACAACAAGATCACACTAGGGTTTGGTTCTTCTCCCTATCTCTAGGTTTTCTTATGAATCACCAAGCACCTTGATTTGTATATTGTCATCATCTATGTTTTATATTAATTAACTTTTAACTACAAAGTACAATTAATATTTTCTCTAATTGATGATATTATATGTAAGGGCACAACACATTTTATCAGGTAGATTCATAGGTTCATGAGTTTATTTCCATGCCTTCTCCAACAAAATTTCTTTGAGATTCAAGCTTCATAATTGAATATACTTTGATGTAATATCATGAAAAGGTCTACTATGATTCATAATACCTCAATCTGTCAAAGAAAATAAAAAGATGCTAGAGTTGATTGAAGAAGTTTGACCTAATTGGACAAGTTCTTGATTTCTTGATCACAAGTGCATAACTTTCTCAATTCTTAACATTTGTAGGTGGTTTTTGTTGCTATGGGTTCTTATTATCATCCACAAAAATTTATATTCGCATGAAAAGAGTAATTATGCAAGAAAGTTTGTCAAATCTGAAAGGGGTTTCCATGTCATTTTGGTGCTTTAGGAGCTATGGATTTGAACTTCTAAGGGCTATATCTTGCTCATATTTTGGTATTTTTGAGTGATTCAAAAGACATTATTCTCTTTAAAGAGTTATGAACCAATCACTTCAAAAATTTCAAGAATATTTTATGTGGAATATGCCTAATGATGAAGAAAGATTACAAGCCCTCTAGATAGGTCATCAAATTCCCCTATATGACTTTAAAAGACCATAACTTGGTAAATTTTTATCTCATTAAGCCCATTATTTTTCCATAATAATCTTAAGGATATGAACTTCAACTCTTATTTTATGTGCAAAGCTTGAAAATGAGTGAATGATGCCCTAAGAGTTAAAAAGGTTATAGGTCATTTCATTGATTTTCACCAACTTCACAAGGTCATAACTCTCTCAATTCTTGGATTTTTTAAGTGGTTAAAATCTCAAAATGTCATTTAAGAGATCTACTTCATGCCATATTTTTTGGTCAAAAGCATATTTTTAGTGGAAGGCCATGTTTGGATGCAAAACATTACAAGTCACTTTTAATGCCAAACTTAGAAATTTTCTAAGTGTGGAAAATCCGTGTGTTTTTGCTGATTTCAAAGATATACAACTTTTGATCCAAGACACCAAATGTAACCATTCTTTTCACATTATAAAGCTTGACAAGAGATCTCTCTAATGCTTCAAAAATAACATCATATAGTGCCCTACATTGTTGACACCATGGCTATGAAGTTGGCATCTTGAAATAGAAGTTTCATGTTCAGTCAAATTTGAAAATCAGTTTAAACCTAATTACAAGCCTGTTTAAGGATCAATTCCGCGTCTAATCATGTTTAGGAACTTGCCATAATAAGAAATGACCTCTTGAACCATCCATTTTGGTGCATTTTGAGCCATGTAAAGTCACACTTTTCTAATTTAGCAGGTTCACACGATTTCATCGATTTTGCCTCCAATTTACACGCCCGAGTCTTACATCATGGTCAACTATAAATAAGGATCACCCCTCACTCATTTTATCAAGCTTTTGATTTCCAAATGACCCCTTTTCAGATCTCATACGAACTCTGAATTTGAATTTTTGATTTCTTGCATTCTCACTCCAAAATACCAAAAGCTCCATTCAGTTAGCTTCATTGGACTTCACTAAAGCTAACCATACTCTTAACTTCAAGAATTGTGACTTATATTGATCTACAGAAGTCTAGTTTCAGATCCATCTTTTGATACTTGATTCAGGTAGATTTCTTGGTCAAATCGATCCAAATAAAAGACTAATCTACTCTCTTCATCCTTTTGATTCTCGTGCTTTTTACAATTAGCAATTTCGTTGAGATTTGAGTGAGATATTACAGAAATTTGTGCTTGCTATTATTTATGCATTTTTCAATTTAAGCCTTGCTCATTTTATAATTTTAGCGTAATGGTACCATTAGAATAGTCTTGAAGAGACGAATCTAATGGTACCAGTCTGGTTTGCTAATTTTACAATTTGTGGAATTCGATTTGAGGTTGGCTGGAGGTTGAAGACGATGACATGTCCGTCTTCAACCAGTGACGTTTAGCCATGTTATTTTTTGAAACATATTTTTTGTTTCACTTTCCCATACGCGCGTGTTGTGAGCCCTTGGATCTGATTAATTTAATGAGTCAAACTCCACCCAACGTGCCACATTTTATGTTATTTTTATTTTAATAAATATAATTGGGTGTGATATTCAATAAAGTTCATGACATGCACAGCGCACCAGATCCATTGGATCTGTTTACTAACGCGTTTTGACAATGATCAGATGGCTCATATTTTTTTTGGTTTGTTATTTTATTTTCTGATTTTTATTTTAATTGATTTAAACTTCAAAAAAATTATAGAAAATTCATTTTTGACTCAAAAATTATGAAAAAATTCACAAAAATGTTTTCAAATACTCTCTTTTTTATTTTTATTTTTTTTCATGATTTTATTTTCATATTTGATATTTTTTATAATTTTTTTATTTCAACATGTTTTTAATTTTTTAAAAATACTTTTTGATGTTTTATAATTCTAAAATTTTTTCTAAAAATCATTTTGCTCATTTCTGACCTTCTGAAATTTTTCTAGAATTTTATTTTGACTTCTACTATTTTTGATATTTTTTAACTTATTTGAATGATTTTAATTAGTTTAAAAATACTTTTCTGTTCTAAAAAATTACCAAAAAAATTTATAAAAATATTTGAGCCCATCACTGGTTTTTTTATGGTCTTTTTAAAATTTTCTTTAATACTTTAAACATTGTTTACTATTTTACCTTTTATTTTCATTTTAAAAACAATTTAAAAATCATTTTTACTTTTTTACTTTATTCATTAAATGCAATTTATTTTTTAATATATTCTGGCTATGTGATTGTTGATCAAAAAATTCATTAACATGATTGAATCTTGAGTGCTGAGTTTAACTCCACTAAAATGGCTGGATATATTTGATAGTTTGATTAAATTATCTGCTCCCTCTTCATCTCATCCTCTTCTCTTTTGTGCTACATGTTGTTAGAGGATGATATACATATCATCACTCCATGCATATGGCACATAGATTGCTATTGACCGGCCTCAAAATAGGTGCGACTTCTATATAAGTCCACTTACGATTGCTTAACATAGCGCTAAGTTTTGTCCCGATTCGAGAAATGATCATTCGTGGCCCAAACCTATGTTTGCAAGCCCAAGTACGTTTAACTTGAAACCTTTGATCCAATAACCTTGAGGTCCATTGTTAGGAGGCTTTGGTCTTATCAATTCTCTAATGAATCTTTATTAATTTTGGAACTAAGTGAATCATTTAAGCATTGTTGATCATTTATTGTTGCCTTGAGATTTTGAAATGAATGATATACTTGACAAAAGTCAAATGAAATTTGTTGTTGAGAGGCTTTGATTTTATCAATCTTCTAATGAGTTTTCAAATGCAAGTTTCAAGAATGTCATTCAACTAACCTCTAATTCCTAACTCATTAAAAATTGACTTTTATTTTTATGTTTTTACTTTATGCTTTTATTTTAAGCACCATTTATTTTAGCATTTTCATTTCATGCTATTTTCATCTTTGCTCACTTGAGCATTTATCTTTATGCCATTTTTATTTTTCTCACTTGAGCTTTTCATTTTCTTTTTGCAGATACCTAATAACTAACTTGAACAATAAAGAACTTTAAGGTTACTTGGATTATTTGGTTACTATCCCTAGCATAATGAAGTTGTGGACTTCTTGGACTTAGGAGTACATACCTTGGGACCCAGTGACTTCTATTGCTATTTTGTCTGGAGTTCTTGGGGTTTACCCCGTGACATTGGGTTGTTTGTTTTCTTTGTGTGTAGGTTATTCTGATTATATGCTTCGTCTGTGATCGAGAATTCATCTGCATACATCTGTTACACTACCCAATTTCTGTGAAGACTTAAAGAATTTGATGCTTGGTATTCTTAAGAGATTCATTATACTTGCTTGTTTGGTTTCAATCTAACGGATGGGAATTCTACATTGACTCATTATGTCAAGTGTTGGCTTCTTGTTGGTTAGACGGTTATTTTCCCTAGATTTTACCTTATGCTTTAGTATAGTCCCTTCATCTCCTCTCCATCTTCTTTAATTTCAAAAATCTTCTCCCTCCTTTTCATAATTATTCTTGTTTTCTAAACTTGAACCGTTTTCACAATAAACTTGGACTTATGTCCATGCATTTTCAAAATATTTTCTTAATTAAATTTTAAACAACTTAATCATACTTTGACATTTTTTGTGAGAAGATTAAAAGTCGATCAATCTCATTCAAACCATTTTTCCACTTTGGCTTTTTACCTTAAAATTTCTTAAAAGATTATACTTTTGTCAATCCTTGTAGTGATGTGAACTACTATACTTCTATGATATGTAGTGAAGCAAGATATTTTTCACTTCGGTGTTGAGCGATTCTTTCTTGAATTTAAAATCCAAGTCATATCCTCCACTTTGAGATGACGCAAATTCTCCTTTCTCATAAACATGGTAGTAAGTATGTTCTTTCACTCGGATAAGACGATGATGTCTCGTCTCTTAAAATTAACCAACACATTTAAGTTTTAAAGTTTTTAAAAGGTGAACTACGAGTACCCTGATCCCCTATTGCACAGAAAGTGGTACGTAGGCACTAAAGATTCACAACCGCGGTGGGTGCAAAAATTGTACAAAATACTTCTTTTCTCATCCCTACAATCCATTATATTTTTACAACTTTTATAGCCAAAATACACAAATTTTCAAAGAAGTTCATGCGGAGTACCGTAGATGTTTAGGGTGCTAATACTTTCCTTTTCATAACCAACTCTTAAACTTAGATTCTCGCCCCATCTTTTTGGGTTATTCACTCTTTTCCTATTCCTTTGGAAACAATAAAGTGAGGTGGAGATTTTTATCTGATCTGTGTGAGTTAAGTCAATCCAATGGCTTAGTCTCAACATTTCTACCGCTACAGTCACCACCGAACTATATTGTTTCCAAGAAGAGGGAAAAGATTAAAACCCTATTATTTAACATGCAATGAAAGAAGTAAAGACTAAAAACAAATCATATTAAATATATCCAAGTTACGAGGGTTGGTTATACAAAGGGAAGGTATTAGCACCCTATGTATCTATAACACTCTATAGGAACCACTTATAAAATCTATTTTTTGGTTTAAAATTGTTTGTTTGTTAAATGAGTGTGGAGATGGGTAAAGAAATACTTTTTTATATTTTTGTTTAAAAAGACATAGTCTTATACCTACGTATCAATTAAGGATCAAAACCTCGTAGTTCGTGGTAAAATAACAAAATGGTTTATTGTGGTTGGTTTTGGAGAAGATATATTTCATCTTCTTTTAGAGATAAAGCTTAACTAATACCACCACAAGTATGAGTATATGGATATTGCCTCATAATGAAGGAAAGGCTACTAACTTGGATATAAAGATCAACAAGTTACCAACTAACATATTCATGTGGAAATAATCTCATTTATTTCAACAATTACTATGGGGATAGGAGAATCGTGTCTCAACTAGTAAATACGACTTGATATCTAATCTCTTTGAGAAAAGTTTTAAATTGAAAAGCCAAGTGGCAAACATATTTAGGTGAGGTTAAGTCACTTTTAGTCTTTTGAAATTGTTTTAATATTCTTAAGTATATTGAAGCTTTTGATTAAAGAAATAAAATTTGAAAATACAATGACACAATGTCAAGGTTTTCATATGAAAGTGGTGAGAGTTTGAAAGTTATTTTTTAGGTTTAAAAGGTTTTTTAGAGTACATGAGAATACATAGGGTGATCATTTACAAGGGTTTTGTACAAAGGGGGTAAACATTAACAATAACAAGAGTAATATACAAATGTAAGCACACAAGGGTAAACTTAAGGCAATGCATATGTACATGACTATAAAGTCAATACTATACTTTTCCTTGGATTTGGGGGCACAAGTATTTTAATAAAATATAAACATTAATTACTACCATAAAAGGAAAACACATGCATTACAAGGGTTAAACACAAATGGAGAAAGTTAACATGCTTATCAAGTAAAAATTTGTGACAAAAGATAGAATAAATAATAAGTAAACAAGCAAGTACATGTATCACAATCAAGAGGATAGCTAATGAATCATGGATTATCGTTTTGGACAAGTTATGATCAAACATCAAAAATTCAATTCCTAAACCTAATTGAAATCAAGTTTTTCATGATACACAAGAGCACAAGGGTCATGTCATCCAACATAATTAATCACAAGGTAAGAGTTGATCATCCAAAAATATTTTAATTGAGAAATCAACAAGAAACCAAAGAAAAAGTCTTTTAAAACTATTAAGATGGGGCTTGTTTTGAATTAAATAAAAAAAAGGTGAAATAAATAATATATTTTTGGATTTTTTCAAATAGTCATGAAACAAAGGTGATAAGTAAGAATTGTATAAAAAATCAACTCAAAATGAGTTGTTTTGATCGGTGAAAAATTTAGTGAAAGTTGTTTAAAAAAAGTGAAGAAAAAAAGTGATAAAAAATAGGTTTTGCCTCAGCCAAGTCTTGAACTCATGCCTAATGGTCATTGTTTAAAAGTCTTATCACCAGGCCATGTGCCAATGATGTCAATAAACACCCACATGCAATTATATTAAAAAAACAAGTGATAAATGTGTTAAAATAAAAAAAACATTGGAAGAGCATGAAAAATGGGAGATTGGAAACTAGGCCCTTGGAGACAAAGAGACATGAAAATGTGCGCTTATACCACTAGGATGGCTATACATTCACTGTTTGAAACACAAAAAATTAATTAAGTAGTAAAACAAGTTCGTGAATTCAAAAAAACTGGCGCCACCTCACCTTCTTCTTCCTCGTTCTTCATGTTGTTACAGTAACTATAACAAAAATGTCAAAAATCACAACTTCTCATTTCTCAACCAAATTCAAAACTGTAAAGATCAAAATTTCTTAGAATTTTGCAAGGATTTCAAAAATGTAATTAACTTAAATTAATTCTCACTCATTAATCTTAATTTTTTAGATCAAAGTTTACACCTTAAAAATTCAAATTTTAAATTAAGTTATGACAAAGCATAATCAAAACCAAACACATATCGCTTTTAATCCTCACATATAAGACTATATTTTTGCTTTAGAATGTATGCACAAATGATGCGTGTATAAGGATTTCAAAGTTTGAGTTTCCTTACCAATTGGAAAAATTCCAATGCCCCATTTATAAATTCCAGATGATATATGATGATCCTAACACCTTCTTGGGACCCTGGTGAAGCTAAAGGAATGATAAACTTACTTGGAAACCTTCTGAAGATCCCTACCCGATTCAAGTTGCAAATGGCCAAGGTGAAAAAAGGGGATGATGATGGAAGTGTTAGAAAAGTGTAGTGATGGTATGGATAGCTTCTATAAGATGTATATGAAGTGTTTGAATGGTTAGCTTTCAAGGATATAGCAAGGATTATGAATTTCGAAGATATGGTTCTTCAAAGTTCAAAAAATGGAGTTTTTGAGAAAATTCTAAAATTGAGAGAGTTTGCAGGTGTTTCTAAGCTGTGAATTGGTGTTTTTGAAGTGAAAATGAGCGCTCTATTTATAGGGAAATCTCAGAGATAATGAGATGGCCAGGTTTTCAAGTGGTGAAATTATGGTTTGGTTCTAATGTAAAAACCAAGTTATGTGAATTTCCATGGTTCCAAGATGAATAAAAAAGATTTGTTGTGTGAAGAGATATTTCTTCCTTTCTTTAGGGTGGCATGTAATTATAGGAAGCAATGTATGGGATCAAGGAGGACTTTGTGCAAAAAGCTTGCTTTACTAGAATGGAAGTGTAACCTTTCTCCCTTAAATGGAAAATTAATTGGACAATAACTCGAATCCCTTGGATAATAGATTAAAAATATGTGTAATCTTCTGATCATGGATAGATTTGGAGGTTTGGAGTTCTAAAAAGCAAGATCCTTGGGCATGGCTAGGAGATTTGATCTTAAGTTTATCACAAAAATGACTTGTAATTCAAGTATGAAATACCAACTTTATCTCTTGGAAACATCTAGCTCAAGTATGATAAATTCATGCCCTTGAACATTTTGGAAAGCTTGAAATAATATCTACAACTTTCATGTTGGAAACTTTCCTTGAATTAATTGGGATCTTAGTGAAAAATGGCCATGAAGTTGAGATATTTTTGAGATATTTTTCATATGCTTATATCTATTGATTTGAGCATTTTTTGGAGATAAACCTCATTGACAAAGTTATTTCATGAATCATCCTATACAATTTTTATGTTGAAAGTTTTACTTGAATCTGCTTGGATCTTGGTGTAAATTGACTATGAAGTTGAGGCTTTTTAGGTATAAAACACTTGAAACTTTCTGTGTTTAAAATTCTTCAACTTTGACTTTTGTTGACTTTTATTGATTCTCTTGGTTCTTGATGGTAAATTTGAATAGTTTTGAATATTTTTATGATTCTTGATCTTTGAAGTTCAATGTTAACCAAAAAAGTCCAAGTTTAACTTTTGTATGACAATTTACTTTTCATTAGTTGATTCCAATTCTTCCACTATCAATCAATTGTATCTATAGAAATGTCTTGAGCCCTACATTTAGGTCAAGATGTTGCATTTGAGTTCTTCGAATAACACTTCAAGCCATTAGGTCATTCACCAAGCCAAAATTCAATGATCCTCTTTCTTCAATCAAAACCCTAATTTGATCAAGACTTGTAATGATGAAGATTTCTTGCTTCAAAATCCTATTTGACACAAGGAGCAAACACACAAGCTATTTTTGTATTTTATTAGAGATGAATTGATGCATATGAGGTGGTATCTTGGGTAAAAAGTTAGGGTATAACATTACTTTTTGATATTTTTAAAGAATACCTTTGCTCCCTTCAGGAATTTGCTAACAAAATACAATGGTTTTTCTCTAACCTCTCCTTCCTGAAATAACATAGAACTAACGGCTTTTTCAGAGACAAACATATATAAGCTGAAAAGGGTGTTGGCCATTGGCCAAACCAAGATAGGTGGTGCCAAAAGGAAATGCTTCACGTCTAGGAATACCTTTTCACATTCCTATATCCAGTCAAACTTGGTTTATATTTTGATAGCCGCAAAGATATGCATGGCTTTGTCGCTGACATAGGATAAGAATCGGAACAAGGCAGCCAATCTACCAGCTTGTTGTTGTAATTCTTTCACTATAGTCAGACTCCCCATGTCAATGATCACTTGGTACTTATTCAAGTTTTCTTCTATGCCCCTGTGGGTGAGCATAAAGCTTAAGAATTTGTCGGCTTGTACCCTAAAGGTTCATTTATCCGGATTAAGTCACATGCTAAACTTTTGTACTGACTTGAACGTCTCATATACATCTTCCATACGACTTCTCCCTTTCAAAGTTTTGATCACCATGTCGTCTATGTAAACCTCTAGGTTTCTTCCGATCTGTGAAGCATAGACCATATCCATCAATCGTTGGTAGGTAGCCCCTACATTTTTTAGGTCAAGCGGTATCACTTCGTAGTAGTAAATACTCCAGCTAGTCAAGAAACCTAATTTAGGAGCATCCGCCAGGTTCATTCTTATTTGGTTGTATCCCGAGTAGGCGTCCATAAAGCTAAGTAGCCTAAACCCTTATAAGTCATTGATGAATTTGTCGATGTGAGGTAGCGGGTAAACATCTTTGGGGCAGGCTTCATTGAGATCCATGAAATCTACATGCAAGCACCACTTTGTGTTCTTCTTCTTGATCATGAAAATGTTAGATAACCATGTGGGGTACTTTATTTCCTGGATGAATCATGCATTCAATATCTTCTTGACTCCCTCAGATATGGCTTTCCCTTTCTCTTTCCCACTTTTGTGCTTTCATTGATCCACCGCCTTGAGTGTTGGATCAATGGATAGCTGGTGGCAAGCAATGTTTGGGTCGATTCATGGCATGTCGGGAGGCTTCCATGCAATTAGGTCCAAATTTCTCCTCAGTATTTGAATGATGTCTGACTCATCTTCTAAGGTCAAATCGAAGCCGGTATGTTTGGTTTGAAACTCTTCGGCCCTGATATGCATCTTTTTCAAGTCTCCCATGGGTATCAGACACTGGATCTTCCCTAGGATCAAGATCTACCAGATTAACCTTCAATGGGTCAACTTCTTTGTGCCTATCTTCGACCGACCTCTTTTTCATCTTCAAACTATCCTTGTAGCACTTACGGGCCAGTCCCTGGTCGTCTTTAATGACTCTGACTCACCCATCATGCAAAGGATACTTCATGGTAAGATACATAGTGAATAAATAAGCTTCCAAGGGGTTGAAAGTTGGTATGCCGATTATTAAGTTATATGGAGACATCGTTGTGAGATCAACGGTTTTTTCTTTGGAATGAATTTCACTAAAACATGGTTCGTGAAAGATGTTGAGAAAGATGTCATAACATCTTGATCAAACTGATACAGTAGAGTGTGAAGGTTGCATTGAAGAGAGACATTTTGACAAATGTTGTGACATGCTGAACCAGAACATCAGTACACGTTGTTTTAAATCTTGATTGATTTGATTTGATTTTTTGATATTTCTTTTGGATATATCACATATATTAGGTCAAGAAGATTTAATCTGGAACAGGTGATCTAATCTCCAGTTTTACATAAGTTTCTAAAATTGGTTGTTGAGACAAATTAAGAAACTTGATATTTGTTCCAAGATTTAAGGAGATTCTTCTGCTTGGTGCAACCCTCAGCTTGTGGATCAATAAATATTTGGGTGAAGTTTTCAAAGCTCATGGACTACTGAGGTGTATTTAAAGAAAAACCTAGACCTAATGTAATTTAACTTTCACAATTATAAAATTAGGGGGAAGTCTAAAGTCTTAGGTTTTGAGAGTCTCTTGTGTTTTTGTAAGTCAAAAACATATCTTTCGATATAGTATGATAGGCTATTTGTTACTTGATTATTTGTCAAGTTATTGTTATTGGTTAAAGCTTTTAAGCAAAATTAAGTATTGTTCTTACTCATGAGCTTTTAAGCAAAGAGTTGAGTATTTTTATATTGGAAGTGTAATATTTTGGTTTCGATTCTAGTCAAAAGGTTTGTGGCTGTATTTTTTTACTGAGATGATTGGTAGGAAGTGAGACGGGGATCTCATATCTAGATGGTGATTTCTAAGTAGAAGTTGCACAAGGTAGTGATATTAGGTATAAGTTTAACTTTGATGGATGGTAGTCTCTTCATTATGGGAGATAGTTCGTTGTTGAGATGTTTTACTCTGATGAATGGTAGTATCTTCATTATTGGAGATAGTTAGTTATTGAGATGTTTGTACTTCGATGGATGGTAGTCTCTTCATTATGGGAGATAGTTCGTTGTTGAGGTTTTACTCTGATGGATGGTAGTATCTCCATTATGAGACATAGTTCATTGTTGAGATGTTTTACTCTGATTGATGGTAGTCTCTTCATTATTGGAGATAGTTCGTTGTTGAGGTTTTACTCCGATGGATGGTAGTCACGTCATTGTGAGAGATAGTTCGTTGTTGAGATGTTTTACTCTAATGGATGGTAGTCTCGTCATTATGGGAGATAGTTCGTCATTGAGATTCACTTTACTCTAATAGAGTTACTTTTGTTCCCAGCCATAAGTGTTGATATCAACTTTTGTTTTCGCTCATAGGTACCAATGTCAATCATTCTTTACCTACCCTAATATTGTTTTATCGATATTATCTGACCATTTCTATTTGCATCCTTTAGGTTGTTAATTTCCTATTCTATGTGAGTCAATGTTACTTTTTTTTCTATCCCCTTTAGGGGTGGGTAGTTTGCAATTATTTGTAGATCATTATTATCCATTACCCTTTCCTCATTTATTGAGTTAGTGATACTTTATCTACTCATAAGGCTTTACCCCAGTAGAGTTAAGTCTTTTGTTCCCCAAGGATTTATTTTCCTGGTTGGACTCTCTTTTTGATCTGTTGTTTTATCTTCTTCTTACCTAGTGGTGTCCTGTGTCGCATTTGGAGGTGGTCGTTTACATTCATGATCATAAGCATTTCATGGCATCTTAGGGCCAAAAATAGATTTTGTTTTGTATTTAAGTATCTTCAATCGCGTCGAGACTAAGATTTTAACCTTCGTATCTCCGGATATAAGACACTTAAATAAGGGAAACTATTATACCCCAACTATGCTCCTAATATTTATCATCATCTCATGTCACAATGCATCAAGACACACACATTAGGGTTATTTCTCTCTTTATACTGTCTTTAAGTTTGCTCTTGAGGAATTACCAAGAACCTAGAATTGTGTATCTTGTACATGTGTTCTTCTAACTAACATTAATATGTGTATATATGTTTCTTTGAATGTTCATATTATAGGTGATCGAAATTGCATTCATCTCACCATCAAATATAGGGTTTAAGGGGTGATTCTCAATCAAATGGTTTCCTAATGGATTGCAAGAGCTCAGTCTTCAAGGTCATGTCTATGGAATCAAATATTTGTGGTTCAAGGAGCTCTCTTACTTTATTTAGGTCAATATCTCCTAAATTTTGGTGGTGGCATTCATCAAGAAGATTCATAGGTTCATGTGTTTATTTCCATGCCTTCTTCAACAAGCTTCATCGAGACTTAAGCTCCATATTTCGATGTGCTTCAAGACAACATAATATTAAGGCCTCTTATGATTCATCATTCTTATTTTTCAAAAAAGATAAAAATATTCAAGGTTGGCTTAACAAGTTTGACCTAATTGAGAAAATGCTTGATTCAGTGATCACAAGTGCATAACTCTCTCAATGTTCAACATTTTGAGTTGGTTATTTTTTATATGGATTCTTATTATCATCTACAAAAACCTCTCTTCACATGACAAAATCCAATTGTACAAGAAAAATCATCAAAAGTTGAAAGGGGTTTCAAGTCACTTTGACACTTTCTGAGCTAGGGTTTGTTGACTTCTAAGGACCATATCTTGCACATTGTTTGAGATTTTTGATTGGTTCCAAATTCATGATTCTCTTTAATGGGTCCTTAACAATATATCTTTAAAAGTCTAAGGCTAATTTTGAATGGAAGATCACTAATAGTTGAGAAAGATTACAAGTCTCCTTGAAAGGCCTTTGAATTTTAGGATTTGACTTCAAATGATCATAAATTGGTAAATTTTTATCTCATTGAAAAGACCATAACTCTTCAATTTTATATGATTTTTGAGTGATCTAAATTACACACTTAAATTTAATAGGACAACTTCACTTCATGTTCAGAAATCAAGATCAAATTTTGAGTAGTAAGTCATTTAATTTTGAAGAACATTATAGGTCATTTTGAAGTTCAACACTTAGAATTTTTCTAAGTACAAAAGATTCGTGTGTTTTTCACAAATTCAATTAGACATAACTTTTTGCTCAAGCATCCAAATGCTTTATTTTTTGGCACACTATAAAGATTGTAACCTTGTCTTTCAAATGCTTTAAGAACCATCCCATAAAGGTCCCTGAGTAGTGAGCTATGCATTGTTGAAGATGGCTCCATGGAATATGTTTTTTCTTTAAGTCATAATTTTTTACCAAGAGTAAACTTGGATTACAGGTCAAATTACTCAAGGTTTAGTTTCTAAACATGTTTAACTAATTGTCCAGATGGAGTTTGACAAGAATTTCACTTGATATGAGGTCGTTTGGAGGCATTTTAAGTCACACGTTTGGCATGATCACATCTAGCTTGGTTTCCACAATTTGCCTATAATTCCTCTCGTTTCTCATCATCATTCACTTTCCTATAAATGGAGGATGATATCCCACTCATTTGACAAGATTTAGAAAGCTAAAGAACCTCTGTTGAACTTCCTTCATACCTCTCAATTCTGCAACTTCGAATTTGGTTGTAAAGTATCTTTCAATCCAATTTCTTTGTTGATTCTTCTTCCTTGAACTTCCCCGAAGCTAACAGAAGAAGAATCAAGCCTTGAAGTTCCCTAAATCGTGCAAGCCAAGTCAAGTTTCAGAGCTCTGAAGTTGAACTTTAACAAGTAGATTTCTCCATCAATTCTCTCCAAACTTGTTGCTACAATGTAGCTCTCATCACTCTGATACTGGTCGTATAAGTAGTTTTTAACTGGAAGTGAGTTTTGCTCATGAATTTTCAAATTCCTTAACAACTTTTTTCTTCTAGTTTTTCCAAATCAAGTAAGTTGTGTTTTATATAAATTTTTCGCGAGGGTAGGGTTAGGATCGTCTTGAAGAGATGAATCCAATGATACCACTATGAGTTTCTGATTTATCCGTTTGAAGAATCTCATAAAAACCCAACACGCAGAGGTTTGGAGGTTGAAGACAACCTACATGTCATTCTTCAACCAATGATAGCGTGACAATTGTTTTATTTTGATTGGCCCAAATTTAATTGAT
This sequence comes from Vicia faba, assembly GCA_948472305.1. NCBI lineage: Eukaryota > Viridiplantae > Streptophyta > Magnoliopsida > Fabales > Fabaceae > Vicia > Vicia faba. The sequence goes on along the minus strand of OX451739.1, from coordinate 1,645,529,138 downwards.
TTTGTGTGTTTTTCAATAAGTTCCATAACATGCACAACATGCTAGTTCCCTCAAATTTGCTTACTAACGTGTTTGACATTGATCAGATGGTCCACATCTTTTTGGATTTATTTTTATTTTCTGATTTTATATTTTAATTGTTTTAAACTTCGAAAATTCATAAAAAACTCATTTCAACTTCAAAAATTCTCAAAAATACATTCAATTTTTCTCTTTCTGATTCTTATTTTTTCACAATATTATTTTATGATTTGGTATTTTTTATGATTTTTCACTTTATTTGAATTGTTTTAATTATTTAAAAATATTTTTCTTGAATTTTAAATTCTTAAAAAATATGGAAGGATCCAATGACCTGTCGACAAATATTGGTGACCTCATTTTTTTTATTTATTTCTTATTTTACTATTTTTTTTACAATTTTTGGTTTATTTTTCTTATTTATTTGAATTTTAAAAATTAGTTTCTGATTTTAAAAAATTCTGAAAATTTTTGTTAACACTTATTGACTCATGTTTGACCTCTGACTATTTTTTTAGGATTTTTATTTGGTGCTTTAATATGCTTTGTATATTTTACTAATTATTTCCCTTTTATTAGTTATTTAAATATTGTTTTATCTAATATTATTTTATTATTTACGTTTGGTCCTGATTTGGGTGTTATTTTAGGACAATTTCCTCAACCTCATTGGATCTTGGGTGTTGATAGGTTAAAAAACCAAATCCACCAAAATGGATGAATGATGATGATAATATTTGAAACCCTAATATCATATGATACATCCCCTTCCTCTTCATCTTATCTCTTTCTTACTGTGCTACATGTTGATGAAGACTAATCTACATATCATTTCTCTAACATGTGGTACATAGATTGCTATTGATCGGCCTCAAAATAGGTTTGACTTCTACATACGTCCACTTACGATTGCTTAACATAACGCTAAATTTTTCCCGATTCGAGAAATGATCATTCGTGAATCATTTAAACATCATTGATCATATATGCTTGCCTTGAGTACTTGAAATGAATGATATACTTGACAAAGAGAAAATGAATTTGTTGTTGAGAAGCTTTAATTTTATCAATCTTTTAATGCATTTTCAAATGCAAGATTCAAGATGGTTATTCAACTAACTTCTAACTTCTAATTCATTAACAATTGACTTTACTTTGTGCTTTTACTTTGTACTTTTACTTTATACCCTTTATTTTATGCCTTTACTTGTATGCCCCATTTAATTTAGTATTTACATTTCATGTTATTTTCATCTTTCCTCACTTGAGCATTTATCTTTATATTTTATTTTATCTATGCTCATTTGAGAATTTATCTTTATGTCTTTTTTTATTTTGCTCACTTGAGCTTTCTTTTATTTTTGAAGACACTTAATAACCAACTAGAACATTAAAAAAACTTTAAGGTTACTGGACTATTTGGTTACTATCCTTGGCATAATGGAGATATAACCTCTTGGACTTAGGATTCAAAGCCTTGATTACCCTTGGGACCTTGTGACTCTGTTGTTATTTTGGCTGAAGTTCTTGGGGTTTACTCCAATACATTGGGTTGATTTTCTTTGTGTGCAGGTTATTCTGATTATATGCTTTGTCAGTGATTGAGAATTCCTCTGTATACAGCTGTTAGTCTGCCCAAATTTTGAAGACCTAATGCATCTGAAGCTTGGTATTCTTGAGATATTTAGTATCTTTGCTTGTTTGGTTTAATCCAAAGGATGGGAATTCTACATTGACTTCTTTATGTCAAGTGTTGGATTCTTGTTGGTTAGATGGTTCTTTTCCTTATATTTTACTTTATGCTTTAGGATAGTCCCTTCATCTCCTTCAATCTTCTTTAATTTCAAAGTCTTTTCTCTCCTTTTCAAAGCTCTTCTTGTTTTCTAACTTGAACATCTTTCATAATAAACTTTGACTTAGGTCCATGCATTTTCAAAAAAATCTTTACTTAGTCAAACTTTAACCAATTTAATCATACTTTGACATTTTCTTTTGTGAGAAGACTAAAAGTCAATCAAACTCATTCAAATCATTTTTGCCACCTTGGCTTTTTAGTTTAAAACTTTTTTCTCAAAAGATTAGACTCTTGTCGATTCTTGTAGTGATGCAAGCTACTATACTTCTATGATATGTAGTGAAGTGAGATATTTTCCACTCAGGTGTTGAGTGAGGCTTTGTTGATTTTAAAATCCAAGCTATATCCTCCATTTTGAGATGATGCAAATTCTCCTTTCACATAATTGTGGGTAGTAAGTATGTTTTTCCACTCGGATATGACGATGATGTCTCTTCTCTTAAATTTAACCAACACACATGTGTTTTAAATTTTTTTAGGTGAACTACGAGTACTCGGATCCCCTATTGCATGGAAGGTGGTACGTAGGCACTAAAGGTTCACAACCGTGGTAGGTGCAAAAATTGTAAAAAATACTTCTTTTCTCATTTCCACCATATATTTTTGTATACACCATTTATAGCCAAAATACACAAATTTTCAAAGAGTTTACTACGGAGTACCATAGATGTTTAGGGTTATAATACCTTTCCTTTTCATAACCAACCACCGTACCTAGATTCTCTCCCCCTTCTTTTTGGGTTAATTTTATCTTATCCCATTTCCTTTGGAAACAATAAAGCGCGATGTCGATTTCTATTTGATCTGTGCGAGTCAAGTCAATCTAATGGCTTAGTCTCAAATTTTTTACCGCTACAGAAAACAGGCGACTTCACTAGGGAAAGGTTGACCAAATGCTGGTCCATCTCTAAGTGGGTTTAGCCTATATTTGTTTATATTGTCTATGTGTTATTATTTGTTGTATATTATGTGTTGTATATATGCTTGTCTGGATTTTCCTAGTTTTCAGGGTGCTTGGTGATTTCTCATAAGTCCTATACCCGGACTTGGTCAAACTTAAGATAGTACGGGAGGTATAGTCATGTTAACTTTGAGGGAGGAATCTCAACAAAGGAGACATGAGATCCCTCACTCAGTGGATTCTCCTTTGACTGTAGTATTCGTTTGCCGAGCGATCGAGAAGATGAGCTGCTTTCGACCTAGGAGCCTGAGAAGTTGAGGACCATAGAACCCTTAACCCATCCTGACCTTTTAAGTGTAGTGCAAAAACAATGACGAAACAATCAGAAAGTGGTTTTCATGCGATGCTACACTCAGATGAGTTTTTCCTTAGAATATTACTAATTACCAAGTTAAACGGGGCGTTGGTGATATCCAAAGGAAGGATGTAGACTCTGGGAACCTTTTAGAACCTTATTCGGGAGGTGATAAATTATTAGTCCTTACCTTGTGGATAGTACCTTTGACCTCATGCTCGTGACGTCGAACCTATGAACCTCCAAGTTTATGATCTTGTACGTGATTGTTTCATCATCCTGCATTCATGAACCATGATCATTCTTTAAAAAAGTTTTTCAAGAAACTAATGGTTGACTTTTGCAAATATCTCAGGTACTTTTTGACCATGGATTTAGGAAAAAGAAAGACTCAGAAGTACAGTTTCAAGGATCCTAAGATAGAATAACTGGTGAGTTTGATTCTTGAGATTGAGAGCTCTGTAGATTTCTGGAAAAAGTTTGGATCCGTCATGCCTTTTATGAAGCTCAAGATGAAGGAGGGTATTCTTTCTACATTGGTCCAGTTCTATGATATGTTGTTCAGTGTTTTACTTTCCCTGATTATCATTGGTCTAGATCTATGATCTGTTGTGCCAGTTCATTAAGCAGAAATAGCATCGCCCAGCGACACTCCTCACTGCCTAGAGATCATGTGCGAACAGGGAAATTCAGTTGAAGATGCCATATTCACGTGAAGAACCTATACTTGATATGTTTGTAATGACTACTCCTCCCCATTTGGATGATTTGGAATTCAGCTTGCCCTGGTTAGGATGTAGCAACAGAAGGAAGCATGGAAGAATAAGTGTTAGACTTTAGAGATGTCCTACCAAACAAAATTGAGAGAGAATGATGACTTGATCGATATTTTTGAGAGTCGTGCTATGGAGATGATGGAGAAGCAATATGATTTATTTTCCTCTAGAGTTCAGCCATGACCTAGTTTCTCACTTCCTGACTCTGGTGGTTGGAAAGAAGTCTCCGACAGGTATGTAGAAGAGAACAAGATTTTGAAGGCTAAGGTTGTAAGACTCATGGGAAAGCGTCAGTGTGTGGAGAGATCTTCATCAGCTTTGGCTCCTTAGGATTTTATATTCCATCTTTATTCTCTTGTACTTAGGATTATTAAAACTTATACTAAAAGTTGTAACCCATTCAAAAGTTATTATAATAAAATTTTCAGTATTTTAAAATGTATTAGTACTTTAATATTTGCAAATCGTCTATAATTCTTTGAGTTCCTTGAAATATTAATAATGATAAATAAATCATATGCATTGCATAACATCCATCATTTTGCATATTTTTTGCATATCTGTTCATACCCAAGTTTCCTACTATTTTTCTCTACTTCGTTCACTCATCAAGTTGTCTCATCAATACAATACTCAAGCTAATTCCAGGAAAAAGATGGAGAATCTTGAACAAGAGAATCACGAACTGCACGAAGAAGTTACTGCTTTGAGGGTCGGTATGGCAAATCTGATTGATTTAGTGGAATCGTTAGTGGTTGCACAAAATCAGCCATCACCTCCTCCTTCGTCTCCTCATGCTGCTCAGACACAACAGACAACTGTTGCTTCCGAATTTCTGTCAGTTCCCATTTTTGTTACTCCAGTTACCACTGTTCAACACTGAATTCCTCTAGGTTACCGGTGGGGAATTCCTGAGAATTTAATACCATAAGGTTATATTCCTGATGCTCAAGTTTCTCTGTTTGCTCAAACTGCCGCTATAAATGCAACCCGTGTGGTGCAAGTTACTTTTGTTGCTAGAAATGAGATTCATTATATTGCGCCTCCTATGGCGAATATTGTGCCATTTATTAATGATGAAGTTTATCATCTTGTTCCTCCATAAAGTGAAAGTGTGGGCTTCTATGATCGATTGGATGACTTTCAGGACCAATTCATTAAAATGCAGAAAGAAATGAAGGCTCTTCGAAGAAATGAATTATTCGGACAGAACGTCAGTGAGCTATTCTTAGTTCTAACTGTAAAAGTGCCAGTGAAGTTTAAAGTGCTAGAATTTGAGAGGTACAAGGGAAAATCTTGTCCTCGTGACCACCTGGTAATGTATATCAGAAAGGAGTCCACCCATACTGATGACCAACGCTTGCTCATTCATTTCTTCCAGGATAGTTTAACCAGTGCCTCTTTGAAGTGGTATATGGGTTTGGACAGTAGCAATATCCACACCTTCAATGATTTATGTGAATATTTTATCAAGCAGTATAAGTACAATATGTTTATGGCACCTGATCGTGACCAATTGAGAGCGATGGCTCAGAAATATAAGGATTCATTCAAAGAGTATGTGCAGCGTTGGAACGATATTGCTGCCCAGGTGGTACCCTTGATGGGAGAACAAGAGATGACCAAGGTATTCCTGAAAACCCTTAGATCATTTTATTAGGAAAGGATGGTTGTCAGTGCACCGAGTGATTTCACTGAGATGGTAAGTATGGGTATTTGTCTGGAAGAGGTTGTCAGGGAAGGACGCTTGACAAAAGACAAAGGAACAAAGAAATCATCATATGGGTTTTCTAGAAAGAAAGAAATTGAAAAAAATGTTTTCATTGAGGAAAGAAAGTTTAGACCTCTGAGGAGACACCATCGTAACCAACAATAGGTTTTCTATGTAACTCCATTCATCAATGTAGCTCTGACTACAATTTCTTATCAGAGACTACCTCCCTAAGGAAATCAAGGGCAGGGTTAGCGGGGAGAAGATTTTGACCCTATTCCAATGAGTTATGCAGAGTTGTTTCTGGATTTGGTTTAAAAGAAATTGGTGCAGACTAGGTCTCCCCCTGCTATACCTTCACCTTTGCCATGGTATTATAAGGCGGATCAGACTTGTGCTTTTCATCAAGGAGCCCCAGGGCACAACATCGAAAACTGTTATCCCTTGAAGTATGAATTGCAGAAGATGGTGAGATTTGGCTTCTTATCTTTTAAAGATGTTGGTCCTAACGTGAAAGATAATCCACTACCCAAACATGGAGGTGGAAATGTCGTAAATATGGTTGTTGGTTATCCTGGGGACTTCCGTATTTTTTATATCAACTTGGTGAGAGGAGATTTAGTGAAGATGCATGTTGATCTTTGTGAATTCAGCTATTATACACATGACCATGCTAGTTGTAGTATTTGCAATACAGATATCCACAGATGTGATAAGGTGAGAACTGATCTTCAAGAAATGATGGATGAAGGTCTTATCCATATAATCAGACCAAGGGCTGAGTACGAAGAAGACATAAATATGGTTTATGGGTGTCCCGGTGAATTCCGGATTTTTAATGTGAATTATATGAATGATGATCCGGTACAGTTGCACGCTACATTCTGTCACATTGATGGCCAAGAAGAACATCATTGTCCTGTCAGATATGCTGTAGGGATTCTCATGGTTGCTCTATCGTAAGAAGAGATTTTTAATAGTTGTTAGATAATGGTAATATCAAATTCATAGGTAATAAATATGATTACAATGGAGTTAATGTGATTGAAGATTACTCAGTTGAGGCCATGTTTGATGATGAATATGTTTCTGTTGATGAATCCTTTTCTTCTAATGAAGATATATTCTCTGATAATAATCATGCAATGCATAAATATTTTGAAGAAGGGGTGAATGTTATTATGCCATGTTTTGGTGTTCCCACTCATGTAGATATTGAGTACCATAGAAAGCCTATTTTTGTCCCGTGGTTATTTGTATGCCTGGTCTTGTCCCGTATGAATCAGACAAAGTTGTGCCTTATAAGTACAATGCAACTATCCAGGAAGATGGTGTGGAGATTCCTATCCAAACTTTTTCCAGTGTCAAGAATATTGCTGAGGCTAGTCGGGTAACCCGTAGTGGTCATGTCTTAGCCCCTACCTTTTGAGGAGATGTTAATTATGATAAAAAGATTGTTGAGAATATTGAACATAATAAATTGGTAGGAGGATCTAGTGGAATTTCTTTGGAAAAGGATGTGGATGACTTGTTGAAAATCATCAAGATGAGTGATTACAAGATTGTGGATCAGTTGTTGCAAACTACATCTAAGATTTCCATTCTAGCCTTGCTAATGAACTCTTCTGCTCATCAAAAATCTCTGATGAGAGTGTTGGATCATTCTTTTGTTGAAATTAATATGTCTCTGGATCAGTTCAACAGTGTTATGGGGAATATTACATCTTGTAATAATCTGAGCTTTTGTGATGATGAGTTTCTTGACTAAGTAAGAAACCATAACCTGTCTCTCCTTATTTCCATGAATTATAAGAATGACTCTTTGTCTAATGTGCTGATTGAAAATGGGTCTGCTTTGAATGTCATACCAAGGAGTACACTCATGAAGCTTAAGTACCAGGGAACTCCCATGCACCCAAGTGGCATTATAGTTAAAGCATTTGATGGTTTTTAGGAAGTCTATCGTTGGAGAAGTAGACTTTCCTATTCACATAGGTCCGCACTTATTCCCTATTACTTTCCAGGTTATGGATATTGTCCCTGCATAGAACTATTAATTGGGAAGACCATGGATCCATGATGCAGGAGCTGTTACTTCAACTTTGCACCAGAAGTTGAAATTTGATCGTGAGGGGAAGGTGGTCATTGTGACCGGTGAGCAAGCTCTGTTGATATCTCATTTGTCTTCCTTTAGCATTGTAGAAGATGATGAAGTCGCTGTTGGAACTCAGTTCCCATCTTTGTCTATTGATAACATAAGGAAGAATGAGAATTTTATCTCCTCGTTTAAGGATGCACAACAGGTGGTGCAAAAAGGCCCTAGTAAGGTGTGGGGGCGAGTTATCGATCCTCCCGTGAACAAGAATGGCACGGTTTTGGGTTTCTTCATAAATAAAGAAGTTATGAAGCCGAAGTCCACTTTGAGTAAATATCAAGATATCTCTCACAGTGCAAGTTATCTTCATCCAGCTACTCCAAGGATCAATGTTATTCTCAAAGATGAATCAGAGCAAGAGATGCTGAACTTCGTGATGTAGGGAGTCAGAGTCCAGAATTGGATCACTGTTGATGTTCCTTCTTGCATTGACATTTCAAAGTAATTTGTTTTTTGTTAGTCTTTTCAAAAAATATTTCATTATGCCCAAGGTGAAAGTGTTGATGTTATATAGGCATATCTTGTTGTTTTGATTTTTAAAATTATTAATTAAAGTTGTTTTTGATTCCAAAATTATGTCTTTATTTTCTGCTTGTTCTTGGAAAATGGTAATCAGAAAAAGCCCTTCAAAATAAATAATAGCTATAAATAAATCTACATAATCACTTATTCTAAAATCACATAAGCAGATTAATTAAAAAACTCGTTGAGTACAATGACCATGCACCCTCTCCCAACTTTGAATATCCAGTGTATATGGACAAAGAAGAAGAATATGGTGAAATCCCATTAGAGGTTTCACAGTTTCTTGAGCGCGAGGAAAGTACCATTCAACCGTATAAAGAGCCGTTGGAGAGGATTAACTTGGGTACAAAGGAATATCCAAAGGAAGTCAAGATTAGAGCACTACTTCATCCCGATGTGAAGAGCAGTTTGATTGAATTGTTAAAAGAGTATGTGGATATCTTTTCATGGTCTTATCAAGACATGCCTTGTTTGAATACTGATATTATGGAACATTATTTGTCGCTAAAGCCAGAATGTCCACCAATCAAACAGAAGTTGCGAAGAACTCACCCTGATATGGAAGTAAAAATTAAAGAAGTTTTAAAGCAAATTGATGCCAATTTTCTTGTGACATCAGTGTACCCTCAGCGGATTTCCAATATTGTTCCAGTACCAAAGAAATACAGAGAAGTTCACATGTGCATTGATTATAGAGATTTAAACAAATCTAGTCCAAAATATGACTTTCCATTGCTGCATATTGATATGTTGGTTGGTAGTACAAAAAAATTAAAAGTGTTTTCGTTCATGGAAGAATTTTTCGAGTACAATCAAATCAGAATGGCTCCTGGGGACATGGAAAATATAATGTTTATCACACCCTGGGGAACATTCTGTTATAGAGTGATGCCCTTCAGGTTGAAGAATGTTGGTACAACGTACCAGAGGGCTATGACAACCCTATTCCATGACTTGATGCATAAGGAAATTGAGGTATATGTTGATGACATGATCGTCGAATCTCATACTGAGGAAGGACACATAAAAGATTTGTTGAAATTGTTTCAGCGTGTGAGGAAGTATCGTCTCCGCTTGAATCCAAATAAGTGTACTTTTGGCGTTCGCTCAGAAATTTTTTTGGGTTTCATTGCCATCCAAAAAGGAATTGAAGTTGATCATGATAAAGTTAAAGGAATTCAAGAAATGCCTGCACCAAGAACTGAAAAGCAAGTTAGAGGCTTCCTTGGACGTTTGAATTACATATATAGATTTATTTCCCACATGACTGCAACATGTGAACCAATCTTCAAGCTGTTAAAAAAAGATCAAGGTTGTGTACAGACAGACGATTTCCAAAGGGGACTTGAAAGCATTAAAGAGTATCTGCTTGAACCTCCTATCTTGCTCCCTCCTGTTGAAGGAAGACCATTGATAATGTATCTGACTATGTTAGAAAATTCTATGGGCTGTATTTTGGGACAACAAGATGAAACGGGAAGAAAAGAATATGCCATTTCTTATCTTAACAAGAAGTTTACTGACTGTGAGTCAATGTATTCTATGCTGGAAAAACATGTTATGCTTTGGTCTGGGCAGAAAAGTGATTGCGGAAATATATGTTGAATCATACCACTTGGTTGATTTCTAAAATGGATCAAATCAAGTATATTTTTGAAAAGCATGCTCTTACTGGAAGAATTTCCCATTGGAAGATGTTGTTGTCTGAATATGATATTGAATACCATACTCAAAAGGCTATAAAAAGCAATGTGTTGGCAGATTATCTTGCTCACCAACCAGTTAATAATTATCAGTCTGTTAAATATGATTTCCCTGATGAGGATGTGATGTATTTGAAAGCCAAGGATTGTTATGAACCTTTGCCTGAGGAAGGTCCTGATCCTGAATCATGATGGGGTATAGTGTTTGATGGAGCTGTAAATTCTTATGGTAAAGTAATTGGTGCCATTATTATCACTCCCCGTGGGTCCCATATCCCTTTTACTGCAAGTTTTACATTTGATTGTACCAATAATATGGAAGAGTATGAAGCTTGTATCATGGGTCTTGAAGAGGCTATAGATCTCAGAATAAAAGTTCCAGATGTATATGGTGATTCAGCTTTGGTAATAAATCATATTAAAGGAGAATGGGATGCTTGTCACGTTGGCTTGATTCCCTATAAAGATTATGCAAGAAGATTATTACCTTTCTTCAATAAGGTTGAATTCCATCATATTCCCAGAGATTAGAATCACATGGAAGATGCTCTAGCCACTTTGGCTTCTCTGTACCAAGTAAATGCTTGGAATGATGTACATCAGATCACAATTCAACATCTAGATAGGCCAGCTCATGTGTTTGCGACGGAGGGAACGCCAGATGAAAAAACATGGTATTATAATATCAAGCATTTTCTCCAGACTCAGGAATACCTGGTTGGTGCATCAAACAAAGATATAAAGACATTGAGAAGGTTGGCAGGTAGCTTTTTCCTTAATGAAGATGTGCTATACAAAAGAAATTATGACAAGGTCTTTCTCAGATGCGTGGATAGACACGAAGTAGACATGTTGATGCATGAGATTTATGAAGGTTCCTTTGGTATACATGCTAATGGACATTCAATGGCAAAGAAGATTCTAAGGGCAGGTTACTATTGGCTGACAATGGAATCTGACTGTTACAAATTTGCGAAGAAGTGCCATAAGTGTCAGATTTATGATGACAAGATCCATGTGCTTCTAACGCTTCTCAATGTTATTTCTTCCCTATGGCCTTTTCTATGTGGGGTATTGATATTATTGGAATGATTAAACCCAAGGCGTCAAATGGACATCGTTTCATCTTGGTGGCAATTGACTACTTCACCAAGTGGGTGTAAGCATCTTCTTATGCTAATGTCACCAAGCAAGTGGTAGTACGATTTATCAAGAATAATCGTATATGTCGGTATGGTGTTCCAAGAAGGATTATCACTAAAAACGGCTCAAATCTAAATAATTAGATGATGACAGAACTTTCGGAAGAATTCAAGATTGTCCATCACAACTTGTATCCTTACAGACCTAAGATGAATGGGGCTGTTGAAGTTGCTAACAAAAACATTAAGAAGATCATCCAGAAGATGGTTGTTAACTATAAGGATTGGCATGAGATGCTTCATTTCGCTCTGCAAGGGTATCGTACATTCGTTTGCACTTCAATAGGGCATCCCAGTTCTCCCTTGTGTATGGTATGGAAGCAGTGCTCCCTGTCGAAGTTGAGATTCCCGCTTTGCGTGTAATAGTGGAAACCAATTTGTCAGAGGATGAGTTGGTCCAGAACAGGTTTGACCAATTGAATTTGATTGAAGAAAAGAGAATGACAGCTTTTTTCCTTGGTCAGTTGTATCATGTCAGAGGCTGAGTGGGTTCAGAACAGGTCAGAATGAAGAAAGCTTTTGATAATAAGGTCAAGCCTCGTGAATTCAAAGAAGGTGACCTCGTGCTAAAAAATATCATGTCTTTTAACACTGATTCTAGGGGAAAGTGGACTCCAAATTATGAAGGCCCATATGTTGTCAAGAAAGCCTTCTCTGGCAGTGCATTGATTCTTGAAACTATGGATGGCGAGGAGTTCCCACGTCCCATGAATGCTGACGCAATCAAGAAATACTTTTCCTAATGAAATAAAAAAAATACCTTGCAAAGTTGAAAACCCGAAAGGGTGGCTTAGGCAAAAAAGAGCGTCTCGGTAGGCTGAAAACCCGAAATGGAGGTCTAGGCAAAAGTAAGAGACACAAATAGAATAAATTTTCCCACTAGGTTGAAAACCTGCGAGGGAAACCTAGGAAAAATGTTAGGGATTTCTTGTAAAGTAACTGCGTCAGACAAGACTTGATAATTGAAGCAACAATCTTTTCGGATCCTCATCATACTTTAACTGAAGTTCCTGCTCAGGAGTTCAAAGTTGTTAGGGAGAATAATGGTCATTATATTTCAATGCATCTTTTCCATATATTACCATTTTCCAAAATTTGTAATCATCCATGGAGTCTCACCATTCGTAAACTACCATTCTATTAATAAAGTTTGAGCCTTTATCAAATTCTTTGTAGTTCTTATTTTATTTTGTTTGCAAAATTTCATTTATTATTGATAGCAATTATCAAAATAAAAAGATTTAATAATAAAAGTGTTTTTTGAAAAGAATTTACAAATTATTTTTTTACTTCAGATTGTGTGATTCAAGTATAACAAAAGTAGTTATTCCAAGGATGGATGAACTCCAAAGTTTTGAAAAAAAAAGATTCCTCATGATCCTCTTGTGTTTCTTTCCTCGGAATGTTGGAGTGCATACCAATTGATATATGGTGCGATGTTGGGCTTGTAATCCCATTTCCCTAGTTAAGTCTTGGTTCATATTTTTTTCTCCATGTCAATTATTGTGTTTTTGGGTTTGCAAGGTTTGATGCCTCTATCCCAGATTCTCCAGTCAGGACATGACACAGGTTTTCTCCAGCTAAGTAGCTAGACAAGGACAATATCTTTTCTAAGGAGTGTTGAAACAACTGTCAACTTTTTGGGTTTTCTCTCACCAAGTGTTGAGTTTGATTTAAAATCCCCATAATTTTGATTTCTTGTTGTATTGTTTAACTTCTTAGATCCCCGAATGAAGTCGAGATAATGCTTCTCTCTGAAAGTAGTTATCCCCATAAAGTTTCATATTTTCTATCTAGAGAAGTTTGTGTAACCATTACTCTTGATATTGAAAAATGTCTTTGGGATCCCCTTGACGGTGTGGTGTTTTCCTCCCCAATAAAGTTACCATGAGATCCCTAGTTGAAGTCTCAATGATGTGGTGTTCAGCTTCCCTAGTGAAGTAAGTATTATAATATCCAGTGGAACTCTAGACGATGAGGCATTGTCTTCCATAGTGAAGTTTGTATGATGTTACCCGGTGAAATCAGGAGAAGGATGTTACATCCCTGCAATTGTTTTGGTTCATTGCTATCAGATTGTGCTTTGACTATTTTTCAAACCATGTTTCTTCCCAGTGGAGTTAAGCCGTAAAATAGGAATTTGTTTCCTCATTTGGTGCTTACTCTTTTATGGAGTTAAGCCGAGTATTTACTTTACCCAAGTTGGTTTTGTCTAGTTATTCCCAATGTTGTATGTTTGTTTTGTCAGCATGTACGCCATAACGTTCATACATTAATACATACATCATGCATAACTAAATCAAAATTCATTACTCATTTGCATTCATTATTGTTTTTGTTGGCATATTACCCTATTCGTAGAGTTATGTTACCCTCTCTCCAATAGATTGTCAACCTTAAGCAGAAAGTGTATATCCTTTCAATTTCCCCACTAAGTTATCCCTCGTGGAAGATTTTTATTTTAGCCTTCCTATTCAGATCAGTGTCTGGATGGAATGTGATACCCTTTTAAGATTATTCCTCATTGGGTGTTGTCCTGGTTGATTGTTTCACTCCGGTTTATTTTTGGTTTGAATCTGTGGTACTCGACAACAATACTATTATGATTTATGCAGTCTTTGAGCCCTGGTCTAAGAGTGTGCATTTATTTTGCACGAGAAGACTTTACTTCCTTAGCATGATTATATTGGCATTTCCCAAGAGAAGTCATATTTCTTTTCCCAACAGGTTTCTTATAACATAAAGTGGCAGGTCTCTTTATTTGAGCAACCTGTACTTCCCCAGTAAGTCTGTTAGTTCCCAAAGAAGATTATTTTTTTTTACTCCGATAAATGGTAGTCTCGTCATTATGGGAGATAGTTCGTTGTTGAGATTTGTTACTCCGATAAATTTTAGTCTCGTCATTATGGGAGATAGTTCGTTGTTGAAATTTCTTACTCCAATGAATGGTAGTCTCGTCATTATGGGAGATAGTTTGTTGATGAGATTTGTTTACTATGATGGATGGTCGTCTCATCATTATGGGAGATAGTTTGTTGTTGAGATTTGTTACTCTAGTGAATGGTAGTCTCTTCATTATGGGAGATAGTTCATTGTTGAGCTTTTTTACTCTGATGAATGTTAGTCTCGTCATTATGGGAGATAGTTCATTTTTGAGATTTGTTACTACTATGAATGGTAGTCTCGTCATTATGGGAAATATTTCCTTGTTGAGATTTGTTACTCCGATGAATGGTAGTCTCATCATTATGGGAGATAGTTCATTGTTGAGATTTGTTACTCCGATGAATGGTGGTCTCGTGACTATGGGAGATAGTTCGTTGTTGATATTTGTTACTCCTATGGATGGTACTCTCGTTATTATGGGAGATAATTCGTTGTTGAAATTTAATTTTCTCTAAATAAGTTCATTTGTTTGCAGTCATAAGTATTGTTGCCAATCATTTGTTACCAACCATAATATTGGTATTTACTAGTATTATCTTACCATTTCTATTCCCTAGGAGTCGACATTACTTTTTTTCTATCTTCTCTGTGAGTGGATAGTTTACATTTATCAGTCGATCATTGTCATCCATTACTTTCTCCTCATTATTTGAGATGATGATGCCTTATCTCCTCCTTGGGCTTTACCCTAGTAGATTTGAGTCTTATGTTCCCCAGTGGTTTATTTTCCAGGTCGGACTTTCTTTTGATCCTTTATTTTATTTCCCGCATCCCCAGTGGTATCCTGTGTCGCCTTTGGATTGTATCAAATTTCATGCATAATCATAAGCATTGCATGGAATCTTAGGGAAAAATAGGGCTTGTTTTATATTTAAGTATCTTGAATCACGTCAAGACGAATATTTTAACCTTCACATCTTTGGATAGAATACACTTAAATAAGGAAAGTTGTTATACCTAAATTTCCCCCCTAAGATTTCTCATCATCTCACTTTTATCAATACAACAAGATCAAACATTAGGGTTGGTTCTCCTTATCTTCATCCTATCTTTAAGTTTTCTCTTGAGGGATTACCAAGCACCTTGAAGTGTGTATCTTGTACATGTGTTCTTTGAACTAACATTAAAATATGTATATATATATATATATATATATATATATATATATATATATATATATATATATATATATATATATATATATATATATATATATATATATATATATATATATATATATATATATATATATATATATATATATATATATATATATATATATATATATATATATATATATATATATATATATATATATATATATGTTTCTTTAAATGTTCATATTGTAGGGGTGATACAATTGCATTCATCTCACTATATAACCTAGGGTTGAGGGTTAGTTCTAAAGCAAATGACTCTTCAATGGATTGCAAGAGCTCAAGTTTCAAGGCTATGTCCATGATGTCAATGATTTGTGGTTCAAATAATTCCATCACCTTATTTAGGTCATACTTTCCTCAAGGTTGGTGTTGACATTCATCAAAGAGATAGGTTCATGTGTTTATTTCCATGCATTCTTTAACAAGCTTCATTGAGACTTAAGCTCCATTTTTTTATTGTGATTTAAGACAATGTCAACTCAAAACCTATTATGATTCACCATTATTTTTTTTGTCAAGAAAGATCAAATATTCAAAGTTTGGTTCAACAAGTTTGACCTAATTGAGCAAATGTTTGATCAAGTGATCACAAGTGCATAACCCCCTCAATTTTCAACATTTGAGTTGGTTCATTTTAATATGGATTCTTATCATCACCAATAACAACCTCTCTTCACATGACAAGATCTAATTGTGCAAGAAAAATCATCAAAAGTTGAAAGGGGTTTCAAGTCATTTTTGGTACTCTATGAGCTAGGGTTTGTTGACTTCCAAGGACCATATCTTACTCATTTTTTGAGCTTTTTGAGTGGCTAAAAGTCCATGATTATATTTAAAGGGTCCTTAACAATCTCTCTTCAGAAATCTAAGGATAATTTTAAATGGAAGAACATTAATGATTGATAAATATTACAAGTCTCCTTGAAAGGCCGTTGAATTTTATGGTTTAACTTCAAATGATCATAATTTGTCAGCTTTTATCTCCTTGAGCCCATTATTATTCCATAATTATCTTAAAAATGTGAGGTTCAACTCTAATTTTAAGTGCAAATCTTGAAAATGGTTAGAAGATGCCTTAAGAGTTCAAAAGATTTTAGGTCACTTCATAGATTTCCATCAACTTCACAAGGTCCTAACTATCTCAATTTTTGGATTTTTTGGATGATTCAAGTTTCAAAATTCTATTTAATAAGTCTACTTCATGTCATATTCGTTGACCAAAACATAATTTTGAGTGGAAGGCCATGTTTGAAGGGAAGAGATTATAAGTCACTTTTGAACTCAAAACTTGGAATTTTTCTAAGTCCAAAATTTAGTGTGTTTTTCACGATTTCAATTGATCATAAATTTTAGCTCAAGAATCTAAATGCTAACTTTCTTAGCACATTGTGAATTTTATGTTGGAATGTTTTCATTGCAAAAAGAATGAGATTATAAAGCCCCTCGAGTTATATGCATCATGGATTCAAAGTTGGCACCTTGAAACTGATTTTTTCAAAACAGTCAGATTTTGATTTTCATAATATGGCTTCTAAACACCAATTTTGTGTGTGTTTTCCACTTAAACATGTTTAGAAAAGTTTCTAAGGTCGGATTAAAGATTAAAACGCAAGAAATGGTTGAGTTTTGATAACTTGCAAGTCACACTTTTATCATGATCAGGGTCTGCACGATTTCACTTAATTTCTTATAATTCACCCTCTCTCAGCATTGCATCCACTTCTAATATAAATGTAGACCCCATTCCACTTATTTTCGCAAGCTTGGACACCCAAAATCACCCTTCCAAACTCTCTCTATAACTCATAATTCTGTAACTTCAAATTTCATTCTACAACCTTTGTCAATCCATTTTCTTTGCTAATTCTTCATCCTGGAACTTCACTGAAGCTAACAGAAGAAAAACCAAGCCCTGAAGTGTCCTAAATCGTGCTAGCCAAGCAAAGTTTTAGATCTCTAAATTAGAACTTCAACAGGTAGATTCTTTCATCAATTCTCTCAAAATTTGTTACTACAATGAAGCTCTCATCACTGTGATACTCATTACATCATTTGTTTTTAATTGGAAGTGAGTTTTAATCATGAATTTTCAAATCCCTATTCAACTTTTTTCTTCTAGTTTTCTTTAAATCGAATGAGCTACATTTTATATAAATGTTTCACAAGGGTACCATTGTAATCGTCTTAAAGAGACGAAGCGAATGACACCGGTATGAGCTCCTAATTTTATAGTTTGTGAGACCTGCAATTCATGTGGCTGAAGGTTGAAGATGACCAACGTGTCATATCTCAACCAATGAAAAGGCGACACTTGTTTTTTAAATCAGTTTTTAATTAATGATCTAGTGGTTTATTCACTAGTGTCCATGATATGCACAACGCATCTGATCCCTTGGATTTGATTACTATCACGTTTTGACATTGACCTAATGGCCTACATCATTTTGGTTTTATTTTTATTTTCCGATTTTATATTTTAATTATTTTAAACTTCAAAAATTCATAAAAAAATTATTTCAACTTCTAAAATTATGAAAAAAAATTCTTAAAAACACTTTGGATTTTTCTCTTTCTTATTTTTATTTTTTCAAAATTTTATTTTGTGATTTGATATTTTTTAATAATTTTTTACTTTATATAACTTGTTTTAATTGATTAAAAATATTTTCCTTATTTGAATGAAAAAATTAGGAAAAGATCCAATGACCTCTTGACAAATATTGGTGACCTCATTTTATTTTTGTTTATGACTTTACTATTTTTTACAATTTTTTGTTTATTTTGCATGATTCTTTAAATTTTAAAAATAGTTTCTGACTTTAAAAAATTCCAAATTTTTTTGTCAAAACTGATTAACTCATGCTTGACTTCTGACTATTTTTTAAGATTTTTATTCGGTGTTTTAATATACTTTGTGTATTTTACCAATTATTTCCCTTTTATCAACCATTTGAATATTGTTTTATTAAATATTATTTTATTATTTTTGTTTGGTCCTGATTTGGATGTTATTTTGGGACAAGTTCCTCAACCTCATTGGATCTTGGGTGTTGATAGATTGAAAAACGAAATCCACCAAAATGGATGAATGATGTTGATGATATTTGAAACCCTAATTTAATTTGATACATCCCCTCCCTCTTCATCTTATCTCTTTCTTACTTGTGTGACATGTTATTGGAGAATGATCTACATATCATTTATCTAAACATATGGTACTTAGATTACTATTGACCAACCTCAAAATAGGTGTGACTTCTACATAAGTCCACTTACGATTGCTTAACATAGTGTTAAATTTGTCCTGATTTGAGAAATGATCATTTGTGGCTCAAACCTATGTTTGCAAGCCCAAGTATGTTTAATTTGAAACCTTTGATCCAATAACCTTGAGGTTCATTGTTAGGAGGCTTTGGTCATATCAATCCTCTAATGAACCATCATAAACTTTTGTCTAAGTTAATCATTTAAACATCGTTAATCATATGTTGTCACCTCGAGAACTTGAAATGAATGATATACTTGACAAAAAGCAAATCAAATTTGTTGTTGAGAAGCTTTGATTTTATCAATCTTCTAACGAGTTTTCAAATGAAATTTTCAAGATGGTCAGTCAACTTACCTCTAACTTATAATTCACTAACAACTGAATTTTACTTTGTACTTTTACTTTACGCCTTTAGTTTATGCCTTTACTTTTATGCACCATTTACTTTAGCATTTACATTTCATGCTACTTTTATCTTTCCTCACTTGAGCATTTATCTTTTCTGCCATTGTTCATTTGAGTTTTCTTTTATTTTTCAAGACACTTAATAACCAACTTAAATATTAAAAAACTTTAAGGTTACTTGGAATATTTGGTTACTATCCTTGGCATTATGGAGGTTGTAAGAACTCTTGGACTTAGGATTAGAAGCCTTTGATACCCTTAAGACCTTGTGACTCTGATTGTTATTTCATCTGGAGCTCTTGGGGTTTATCCCAAGACATTGGGTTGATTTTCTTCATGTGCATGTTGTTCTGATTATATGTTTTGTCTATGATTTGGAATTCCTCTGTATATAGTTGTTACTCGGCCAAATTTTTGAGAAGACTTAATTCATCTGAAGCTTGGTACTCTTAAGAGGTTTAGTATCTTTGCTTGGTTTCAATCCAAAGGATAGGAAATCTACATTGACTCTTTATGTTAGGTGTTGGCTTCTTGTTGGTTAGATAGTTCTTTTACTTAGCTTTTACCTTATGTTTTAGGATATTCCCTTCATCTCCTCCCATCTTCTTTAATTTCAAAATCTTCTCCCTCCTTTTCAAAACTCTTCTTGTTTTCTAACTTAAACTGCTTTCATAATAAACTTGGACTTAGGTTCATGAATTTTCAAAATATTTTCTTAATCAAACTTTAACCAACTTAATCATACTTTGACATTTTTTGTGAGAAGACTAAAAGTCAATCAATCTCATTCAAACAAATGTTTCCACTTTGGCTTTTTTACTTTTAAAATTTTCTTAAAAAGTTTAGACGCTTGTCAATCCTTGTAGTGATGCGAGCTACTATACTTCTATGATATGTAGTGAAGTGATATATTTCCCACTTGGGTGTTGAGTGAGGATTTGTTGATTTTAAAATCCAAGATATATCCTCCACTTTGAGATGATGTAAATTCTTCTTTCTCATAATCGTGGGTAGTAAGTATGTTTTCCACTCATATATGACGATGATGTCTCATCTCTTAAAATTAACCAAAACACTTTTATTTTAAATTTTTTAAAGGTGAACTACGAGTACCTTGATCCCCTATTACACAGAAGGTGGTACATAGGCACTAAAGGTTAGCAACCGCGATGGGTGCAAAAATTGTAAAAAATACTTTTTTTCTCATCCCTACAAACCATTTTTGTATACAACTTTTATAGCCAAAATACACAGATTTTCAAAGAGGTTACTGCGGAGTACCGTAGATGTTTAGGGTGCTAATACCTTCCCTTTTCATAACCAAACCCCGTACCTAAATTCTCTCCCCCTCTTTTTTGGGTTATTATCTCTTTTCTCATTCCTTTGGAAACAATAAAGCGAGGTGGCAATTTTTATTTTGATCTGTGCGAGTTAAGTCAATCTAATGGATTAGTCTCAACATTTCTACCGCTACAGCGCGTGGACTGGATTAGCTTGGGGATTTCTCAAGTGAACCATGATATATTGTGTGTTCTTTACTCTTGCTTATGCTTTATAGTTTATTTTTTATTTACTTAATTATAAGCATTACTTAGAAGTAATATTCAGAATCATTGTTCAACAAATAATGCTTAGAAGCGAAAGTTTATCAAATTGTTAAAAACCCAATTCAACCCCCCCTCCTTTCTTGAATTTTCTTCACACCTTCAATTGGTATCATATCCTGGTTTTGTTATTGATGGATATCAAACACCTAAAAATTTCAGATAAAGATCCAGATGTTTCATGAAGAAATAGTCTAAGGTTATAGTTATTCAATTTTCAACTACTATCTAAAACCAGAAAATTGAAGAGCAAGCTGACAAGGAAGATTCATCAGATAAGAAGTTATATTTATTGAATGTTTTTTATTAAGTTCCTCGAGAGTATGAGATGTTTTCAAGAAATTGATTAGCCCACCCTCGACTTTCTCATAAGATATCTTTAGTAATATTTTCAAAAGTAGAAATATTTTTGTCTTATGATACATAAAAACTTCATGATAAAGTTGTCTATTCAAACAGACAGAAGATCTTATGCAGAAGATCTAAAAATTGGCTCTATTAAAAGAGGCTTTGTAGAATATCAAACATGGCTGAGGAAAGAACGCTAATTGATTCATTAGAAGTATGATCAAGACTACTCTAAACAAGTTAGGTCAACATTACAAGAACTATTCTTCTAAGTTCTACTTCATACAATGAATATGAGAAGATCACGTATAGAGAGACTGCAAAGTCTATCTTTGATTCTCTTCAGATGATGCATGAAGGAAATGCACAAGTAAGGAAACAAAGGCTCTGGCCTTAATTCAAAAGTATGAAGCCTTCAAGATGGGAGACGACGAATATGTGGAAACGATGTTTTTCAAGATTTCAGACTCTTGTTGCAGGACTTAAGGTTCTGAATAAAGGTTACTCTACAACAAATCATGTTAAGAAGATTATCAGAATTCTTACTGTCAAATGGAAACCCATGGTAAATGCTTTAAAACTTTCATAGAATCTAAACAACACCTCTCTTCAGGAGCTGATTCGCTCTTTAAGAAGTCATGAAATAAAGCTTGATCAAGATAAACCTCAGAAGAGGGTAAAATCAGTTGCTCTAAAGTCTACTTCTGGGAAGACGAAGGCTTATTAAGCTAAGGAAGAATATGAAGAAGATTCAGAAGATGATGAACTTTCTTTGATATCTAGAAGAATCAGTCAAATCTGGAAGCACGAAAAAGCAAGTTTAGAGGTCAACGAAGGACATATGGAAGAGATGAACCTACTTCTGGTCAGAAGAATACTTCTAGAAAAGAAGTTACTTGCTATGAGTGCAACGATCCTGGACATTACAAATTTTTTTTCCCAAAGCTCAAGAAAGACAAGAAGCCTAAGAAGGCTGACAAAGCTAAGAAGGGTCTCATTGAAACATGGAATGATCCAGAATCAAAAGATGAAGATTCTGATGAAGAGCATGCAAACATGGAATTCATGGACAAGACCAACAAGAGAAAAGAAGCATCAGAAGATGAACTGACACTTTATTATAAGTCATACTATGATGAAGACAAAGAGTTCAAAGGTGTCAAAACCTTTGGAACTGCTAACAAGAAAGGACCCATAAAATGGGTACCCAAAGATCAGATTATCTATGTTGTAGATGTTCTTGATAATGCAACAGAAACACCAATTATGGCACCTAGACAATGGATGCTTGCAAGATTTGGAACTTAAGTTTGGAGGCGTGGATAGTGTCGGAAGCAACCAGAAAAGAAAGATTGTTGGCTTTGAAACTCTTGTAATCAAGATGTTATTGTCAGAACAAGACGAAACTTTGAATCATCTGGAGAAATGCTTATGAGCTTTGATGGTCTATCTTGTGCCAGCTCATCTTCTGAATAAAGTTTGGATTCTGAAAAAATTGTTTGAAGAATCAGCTGATACACTATAAGAATTCTATGAGTTTGTAGTTTTTGGAAGGAAAACGTACATATAAGATGGAGAAGAAGTTTAAAATTTCAAAGATTAAATTGAAGTTTGCAAAGAAGTCACTCAATCAAGTATTATTTAAAAATTAATCTGATGAGAAGACAAAATACAAGAGCAAGGATCTTCGTCCAAATCTCAGAGCGTGGCACAAGATCACTCTGGGCTGTATAAACTCTAGACCTCCTTCAAACTCTTCTGATTACTTCAATTTTAGTCAGAAGTTCACGATGTACTATTTTCTAAACAAGTAGAAGATCAATCTTCCCTATGTCATATTCAATTATTTGAGGGATATTGTTAAGAAGACGACAACCACTACAAATCCTAAGAAGAATTTTCCTACGTATATCCCTTGTAGACGTTTTGTGACTAACATTTTTATGGAAAGTGGGTTAGTAAAATTTATGGTGGAAGAAGAAAAGTACACATAATATTTGTCTTCCAGCATTGGAGAATCATTTACTGCACACAACTTGAGGAACACGCAAATAACTGATAATATCAAAGTTAGACATCTGAGTGAACCGTTTGAAGACATTACACAAAGAAGGATTCCAATTATTAACTATCCTCTTTTCTCCAAGATGGATAATGTATCATGTGTTGATATATATGTTCAGGTGGTGGAAGAAGAAGGACATGATATGTCCAATTTTGATTTCACTAAACTTTGTATTGAAGAAGTTGAATATGGTGTAAGAAAAGGAAAGAAAATATCAAATGGTCACTGAACCAAAGGAGAAGATTCAAGAAGATAAAGAATCAGAAGCTCCTTATTCTGATACTTTTGATAGTTCTTTTAATCAACCTCAACCAAGGAAGAACATAATCACATCCTCTCATCCTGAAGACCTTATCCTTGGAAGTAAAGATGCTCCAATCAAAACAATATCAGCTCTCAAACCTTCTGATCAAGTGCTTATGGCTTTAGTTTCTTTAATAGAACCTTCATCTATTGAAGAAGCCCTTATAGATAAATATTAGATTCTGGCTATGGAAGAAGAACTGAACCAATTCTCAAAGAACGATGTATGGGATCTTATTCATAAATCTAAAGGTGTCCACGTCATTGGAACCAGATGTGTGTTCAGAAACAAGCTCAATGAGAAGGGTGAAATTGTCATAAACAAAGCACGACTGGTTGCTCAAGGTTATAGTCAACAAGAAGAGACAGACTATACAGAAAACTATGCACCAGTCACCATGTTAGAAGCTATTCGGTTGTTAGTTTCTTTTTCTGTCAACCATAACATTATCCTTTATCAGATGGATGTTAAGAGTGCATTTTTAAATGGTTATATTTCATAAGAAGTGTATGTCAAACAACCTCGTGGCTTTGAAAAATCTGAGAAATCAGACTTTGTTTTTAAACTAAATAAATCTCTTTATGGCTTGAAACAAGCTCCCAGAGCTTGGTATGATAGATTGAGTAATTTTCTTCTAGAAAATAAATTTACCAGAGGACGGTTGACACCACATTCTTAAACAAAACTTTCAAAAATGATATTCTAATTGTTCAAATTTATGTTGATGATATTATTTTTGGTTCTGCTATTCCATCCCTCTTCGAGGAGTTCTCCAAGCTAATGCATGATTAGTTTGAAATGAGCATGATGGGAGAACTGAAGTTCTTTCTGGGAATCCAGATTGATCGAAAACTAGAGGATACTTACATACATAAAAGTAAGTACACTAAAGAACTTCTAAAGAAATTTAACATGAAAAACTTCACTGTAGCAAAGACTCCAATGCATCCAACATGTATTTTGGAGAAAGAATTGGTAAGTGGAAAGGTTTGTCGGAAGCTCTATCGGGGTATGATAGGATCTTTTCTATATCTGACTGCATATATACCTGATATCTTATTCAATGTTCATCTTTGCGCTAGATTCCAATCTGATCCTAGGAATCTCATTTAACTATTGTTAAGAGAATTCTAAGGCATCTAAAAGGAGCCTCTAATCTTAGCTTGTTGTATGAGAAAACATCAGAGTATTCTCTTTCTGGTTTCTATGATGCAGATTACGCTGGAGACATAATGGAGAGGAAAAGTACTTTTGGAAATTTTCAGTCTCTAGGCATGAATCTGATATCATGGTCAAGCAAGAGGCAATCAACAATTTCTCTCTCAACTGCAAAAGTAGAGTATATCTCAGCAACACTATGCAGCACTCAGATGCTCTGGATGAAGAATCAACTAGAAGATTATCATATTTATGAGAGTAACATTCCTATCTTCTGTAATAATAATACTGCTATTTGCTTGAGTAAGAATCCTATCATTTTACTAGTTACCTTTTTGATGATGTCAAAAAGGGGGAGAAATGTAATGATTATTGATGAACCTTAAAAGAAATGCATCATAATAATTAAATGATATAAAATGTGCATTTACCACTGACATGTGTTTGTTTGTTTGATAATTAACCGAGGAACTATGAACAAGTTCACTAGCCATTCTAAGACAGGAAAAAAAGAAAGAATTGATTGTTCATATGATTGAAGATGTATACTCTAAACATATATTCAAATATCAAATAGACCCAATATTTTTCAGAAGTTGAGAAATTTCTGAAAGTTAAAGTCATCTTGAACTTGTTATCATAAAGTCATATTTATCATGGTATCATAATGTTCAGAAGATGTAAACTATCTAAGAAAATGAAATTCAGAACATAAAAATAAAAAACAGAAGCAGATGCCTCCCAGAAGAACTGAGCAAATCAGAAGTTGAAAACTGTTTGAAATATAAATATCTCAATTATTGGCATCCAGAGTCTAGACTCTAAAGATCTCGATATCTCATCTATTGGAACCAAGGGGAGTTTTACTCAAATGGTTCAGAGTCAAGATATTCGATCTTCATCAAGTCATTGAATCAGGGGGAGTGTCATAAAAAGGATAAGTATTCCTTACTTTTCTATTCTCAGTTTTTCTTATTATATGAACAAAACTGTGTCATCAAAATACGTAGTTTTGTCCTCATCAAAAAGGAGGAGATTGTAAGAATAAGATTTGGTTGTGCAATATTATCTTTGAGATTTGATGATAACAAATGAGTATGTTTTTATGAATAATTTTGATACTCTAATGTTAGTTATTGTTGAGTACTTAACAAACAGGTTCTGCTTCTGATGGATGGTGTGGCCAAGACATTAGAAAAGAATTAGTTCCACTTCTGCAATATACAAGTTTTGTTGAATAATAGCAAAACACTCTAGAAGGCTCTGAAGTGTAGGCTCTGGTGTTTGTCTAAAGAAACTAGTTAGAAAATATGAAGACAGAAGTTGATACTTAAGTTCAGGTGTTGAAGACTCATGTTTCTGAAGACAGAAGTTGATACTTAAGTTCAGGTGTTGAAGACTCATGTTTCTGAAGACAACAAGTTATAAAGAAACAATCGAAAGATCTGAAGACAAAAGTTTTAACTTAAATCCAGATGCTTAAGACTCAGGTTTCAAAAGACAATGTGTTTAAAAGAAACAAAGTTATAAGATCTTAAGACAAAGTTTCTATTGAAGTCCAGATGCTAAAAACTTAGTTTCTAAAAAGACAAATTTTTTCAAGAAGACAAAGTTAAAAGATCTGAAGACAAAGTTTCTACTGAAGTCCAGATGCTGAAGACCTGTGTTTCTAATAACAAGGTTCTTAAAAGGATTCTTAAAGAACCAAGTGCTAAAGATTCTAAAGACGAAAGTTCTAAATATTCCAAAGACATGAAGTTCTAAAGATTCAATGTTATATATAGTGGGTTCTCAAGACCAAGTGTTGAAGACTCTAAAAACACAGTTCTTAAGACTCTAAATACTTGAAGCTCTTTTGATTCAAGGTTCTCTACAACGGGTTCTCATGACCAAGTGCTGAAGACTCTGGACATGAAGTTCTGAAGACTCTGAAGACTTGAAGTTTTGAAAACCTTATGTTATGTTCCTGATTTTAAACTCATGCTTGCATAAGCCTCATAACTGTAGAAGGTAAGAATATAACGTTAACATGGTATAATAGTACACAATACGAAAAAGCCTCATCCCACTACCTCTCCACTAGCTTGAATTCTGGAAGAGAAAAGGACGTAGCAGTAATATCTGTAACAACTCTTTTTCAAATAGCCAACGACTCTATTTTTCTTGGCTATATAAGAAAAGAATCATATGCTTAAATTGTTGTTGGTGTTTAAATATTGTTAGAGCTGTTACGCTGAACATACTGAAGCTAACCCAAAAGAAATCAAGAAGATGGTGAAGAAGAATTCAACAAGATGATATTAAAATTCTTATCAAATAATTCTTGGTAGAATTATGAAGAAGCAAAGAGTTTTTGCTCATAGATTGCTCAATTTAAGAAAACAAAGACAAGAAGACTACAAAATGATGCACCTAAACTTAGATCATATTAATTTTTCAGAATCATGTAAACATAAGAGTTGTTGTTCATATTTTGTTATATCTTTAGTTCTTCATATAAATTGTTTGTACACAAGAGTTGTTTCTCATAATTGTGTCAAAGAATCAGGAATTAATCATTTGTGTAATATGCTTAGAAAGAAGCAATCATGTAAACACAAACATTATGAACTACATGTTGATGGTTCCTTGAGAGACACGGTTGAGTCAGGATTCTCAAGAAGACTTTAGATGCGGTCATCGTAGATGAAATCCTTTTAAGAAATACCAGGTTGGTCAGATCTCTTAAGGGGTCCTTGATCATTATATTTCGTGGAGATCACTAACGTATCATTGTATTGAGGGACTGAGTGAAGGTATGATCTCAAGAAGATAGTGATTGAAGGTCATTATGAAATCTTGGTAGTGGATTATATTGGGTCAATGGTAGACATATCTCAAAGTGGACTGAGTGAAGGCCAGCCTTGTGAGATCACTGATGGATATCATTGGAAGGAAATCCTCGTATGAGATTTTGAGGGATCAGATTCTATTGGGTCAATGAATGTTATATCTTGTTGGATCACAGAACGTGTCATTGTGTGTTACTCACCGGCCATTTCCCATGCGATTGTAATCAGTTTGGTTATGTTGTGCCCCAATTTTTGACCTAAGATCCCATTTGCATTTTTGCATTTTTATACAAAGGTCAAGGTCACTAAATACAGTTGGTTTTCAACCTCTCACCTTTGAGCATTGATTGTGCAGAAATTGTCAAGTGTTTTGAACATTTTTTGCCTATATATCACTAACTTCTAATCAAGCACGAAATGTGTGTTTTTGTTTCTTTGATTTCATGTGTTGACAGGTATCCTTCGAATGCAACTTGGGCATGTCCTTCATTATGAACTCAAAACCTCCTTCGAATGCAAGTTTAAGCCTACTTCGATTTGGACAAGTAGCTGCCTGCAAGCCTACTTCGACCTAGACAAAATTTGCTGCCTGCAAGCATGTTTCGATTGGGCAACAGTCTCCCTTTGATCCATAGGCTTCGATTGCACAACATTGCTTCTTTCGATCAACAGCCTTCGATTGAGCAATATGTAGGTTTCGATCCACAAACTTCGATGGGCAGTACAGTCTCCTTCGATTCACAAGTTGGACCACTGTACTGCCATGCAACAAACACTACTGAGCCTGCACCCACCAACCACTAAACTCCAAAACACTGAAAAGCCTGCTACAACAGTCCTGTACTTGCCCAAAAAGGAGTGCACAAGAGCTGCATAGAAGAAAGGGTCGAAACAACATTCCCAAACTGTTCAATCATTTTTGTTTTCCCCCCAAAACTCCAGCCACCTCGCCTATAAATACAAGGCTTCACACACATTTCAGAGGAGGATTTTTTAGAGGACTTTAGGCCAGACGAATCTCTCCCCAATTTTCTCCAACCCAGAAAAATTCTCACACATAAAAATTCTCAAAGTTCTTCAACATTTGTGAGAACAAACCCAAATTTTCCTAAACACAAAAAATCTCTCAAGTCCCTTCAATACTTGTGAGAACAAAAAATCCCAAACACATACTCCCTTCGATTATGAAGAACAACTACACTTCAGTCTCCTTCGAATCAAAGAAGCACACTTGCTTTTTCCCTCTTTCGAATCCAGCGCCCCAGGCAGCCACCACTCAAGGTCCCTCAACACACGTTCCAGAAGCCAGGTAAGTCACTCCTACCTTGAACATTTCGTTTCATGCCATGACATGTAAATAATACTTTTGTTCGTTTCATAACATGTAAATGCAATTCCTTTTCGTTTGAAACTTTGTACATACCATTGTTCATTTCGTTTCTAGGCTTTTAACATATTTTTTAGAACTGAGCTCTTTCATTTCTGCTTACTGTTTACTTGAACTAGCTGTAATTCTTAAACTGTTTTACTAGCATGGCCTCAGGCCATGTTGCCATTTAATGTTTGAAACGAAAGATACAGGAAACAGGAAAGAAGAAACGAAGCTTTTGGCTTCTACCCTCATTCTCCAGGTCGAACGAAAGAGACAAACAGGAAGCAAGCCATGTCCAATTGAAAGACATCCCCTCACCTCTGCCAGCTTCCAGTCGAAAGATACAATCGGATTGCTGCCAAAGCCCAGATCGAAAGACAGGACTTCGCCTCTTCCAGTTTCCAGTCGAAAGATACAACCTGACTGCTGCCAAAGCCCAGATCGAAAGACAGGACTTCGCCTCTGCCAGCTTCCAATCGAAGTATATGACCTGACTGCTTCCAAAGCCTAGTCGAAGGACAGAACTTTGCCACTGCCAAAGTCCCAATCGAAGGACAGAACTTCACTGCTCCAGCCCCAGTCAAAGGAGGCCAACAAAATGCCAGTAGAAGTGTGCTACTTCCTGGGTCGAAATGCACTCAGTTTTCTTACTTTTTTTTCCTTTCCTTCATATTTTTTTATGCTTTTGATATGTTTGTAATAGCGTAGGTTTTTATCTTTCTGCATTTTATTTACTTTGTACAAATGGTAGTAATTAGGCAAGATAAAATCAACAAATAAACAAACCAAAAAAATCCAAAACATTCTTTAATCATACTTGAACATACTTTAAAACATGCAAAACACTCAACAAATCAAAACTCCCCCAAGGGTATTTTATCCCCGTTCTACCGCGATACCGGCCATGCCTATTGCTAGAATGTGTGCATTAATGTCGTCCACTAAAAAACACAAACAAATCAACTTTTTTCTAGAGGAACTACGGTGTTTTGATTCCTTCAGTGGATACGTAGGCAAAGGGTCGCGAAACCCTCACGAACACAATAATAAAAAAACTCATTTTTCCCCTTAAGCAAACATATTTATAGATACATACACCCTTGTATATAACAAACAATCTTAAACCAATAACAGATATTTCAAAAGGTTCCTGTGGAGTACCACAGATGCATTGGGTGCTAATACCTTCCCATTGCATAACCAACCCCCGAACTCTCGATCTCTCAAAAAAACACATTGTATTTACTTTGTAGTATTGTTTTACATTGCATTTTTTAGGGTTTTATTTCGCTCTTTTCCCTTTCCCTTGGAAGCAATAAAGCGCGGTGGCGACTCTTGCTTTTTGTGAGTCAAGTTAATCAATAGCTTGATCTCCAATTTTCACCGCTACAGGTTATAATGGAGTAAGTCCTTAATTAAGGTGAAATCACCTTGGAGGGTGAACTGGATTAGCTTGGGGATTTCTCAAGTGAACCAGGATATATTGTTTGTTCTTTACTCTTGCTTATGTTTTTTAGTTTATGATTTATTTACTTAATTAGAAGCATTACTTAGAAGTAATAGTCAGAAGCATTGTTCAACAAATAATGCTTAGAAGCGGAAGTTTATCAAAGAGTGAAAAACCCAATTCACCTCACCCCCCCATTTCTTGCATTTTATTCACACCTTCAGATCTCATATCTAGATGGTGATTTCTAGGTAGAAGTTGCACAAGGTAATGATTAGGCGAGAAGTTGTAAATTGCGACTATTTAGGCTTGGAACTAGTATTATCATAGTGAATTTCCTTCCTTTCTTGGCATCCCCCAGAGTAGGTGACGTTTCACCGAACTGGGTTAACAATCAGTTGTGTTATTTATCATTATGTAATTTATCCTTATGCATATTTTACAATTTTTTATTATTGTTCTGTATCAGAAACATATGTTGTAACATCTGTCTTGACATTGTGTTCTGATGTTAAGTCATCAGTATTAACATGTGTTGCAAGTGCCAGAATTTAATTTTTATTCATAATAAAATACTATACTTTGATGTACTTGGCGTTGCCTCATCTTTTGAAAACAGTTAGTATTTGTAAGTGCTCCAAGACTTTCACTATTTCCCCGACAAACCCAACCTGAGTGCCCTTAAATGGCAACATCTCTGCTGCATCCATTCCCATACCTTTGAAAGTGTCACAATATAAGACATCAACACATATTCCGGGATTAATTAGTACACGTTTAAAACTACAATTAGGTATTTGAACCTTTATCACCATTGGGTCGTTTTCATGAGCCAACACATCCTTTGAGTCTCGTCTTGAAAAGCTGACTACAACCGACTTTTCTTCCTTCGTCATAAATGACATTTCTTGGGAAAAATGCATTACTTGCCAAATGTTCCTTTTTTTCGAGTTAGTCTTACCCCTCAGAGAATCCTCATGCGATAATATTCAGGGTGTGGCATGCTATGCAAGTTTTGCGTACTTCCTTCGTGCTTTTTCCCTTCTTAATAGACAAAATTTCCGGGTTGGACTCCATCCCAGAAGGGCTTATCTTCCTCGTCGACCCCCCATCTTCCTTCACATATGACAACAGTTTTCCGCGCTGGATAAGTATTTCAATTTCCTTCTCCAGTTGCTGACAATCCTATATATGATGCCCATTCATACGATAGAAAGAGCACCACGGACCGTTCTCTCTTCCTGCCACCACACCCACCATTTTAGGTCGGGGCGGTCTGGTTATTTATCTAGGGTGATATACCTCACAGAATATGTATGTTCGACTGGTGTTGAGGGGTTTGAAGACCTTAGGGGATTTGTCATACATCCTTCGATTCAGGCATGCCTGTTCTGATCTTCGCCTGAGAATCTTTGATGCTAATTTTTTGATCCCAACCCTTTCGGTCTGGCTTAGGTTTTTTCTTTGGCATGCCTAAATCGCTTCTCCATGTTACTTTCTTCACCTTTGATGTAACACTCTACCCAGTTCATCACTTCTTCCATATTATAGGTCAGCTTATGAGCAACAGATTCATTAAAATGGCCTGTCCTTATAACACTCTGGAAAACCCCTACAAACATTTATTGATTTGGGTGTGAGACTTTTATGGTCTCTTTGTT
Source organism: Vicia faba (assembly GCA_948472305.1). Taxonomy (NCBI): domain Eukaryota; kingdom Viridiplantae; phylum Streptophyta; class Magnoliopsida; order Fabales; family Fabaceae; genus Vicia; species Vicia faba. The sequence continues at coordinate 1,645,497,365 of OX451739.1, read as the reverse complement.
GAAGCGCGCCATGTACTCGCGAAGAGACTCAGGGGGGCCTTGACGTACATTAAAAAAGATAGTGGTGGACACTTTCCTGTGTTTCATGACTACAGGAGGAGGAGTGTCAACTCAATCCGGACGTTCTGGCCATGAGTTTGCATTTCAAGGAGTCGGATGCACCGACTATCATCATATAATTGCTGATAAAAATTATGTACTCTTGGGGGTCACTTTTACCATTGAACGATGCTAATAATGGTTACTAGAAGTTTTATGGTACCACGTCGTTCCTAATGCCTTCAATCAATGGTTGGGGATCCAGAGGCTCCTCCTCCGTGTCCCCGTCCAGCTAGCTGAGAGCTTGAAGGGTTTGGACTTTGTCCTATAAACTTTTGTTCTGTTCACGCAGACCCTCCACGACAACCATTAAGTGTGACATGTCCTGTGTATAATCTTCACTCATGGTTGATGTTCCAGACATCACATTACTATGGTATAAATGATATTTTTATGTAAGGTCTGGGAAAGTTTTACCGGGGTCCCACGGTGGACGAAAATTTGAAGTTTCTATGGTACAAGCAACACATGGAAATACTAATATTCCAACATCAGAACAATGACAAGACATATGTTACAACATCAGATTTGACATCCTGAATAGATTTATCAAGTTATAATAGCTATTGAAACTTAAACTACAGAATGATAAATAAAACACAGAATTATTAACCCAGTTCGGTGCAACATCACCTACTTCGGGGGCTGCCAAGCCAGGAAGGAAGTCCACTATCAATAATATTAGTTCAAAGCTAAACAGCCTAGTTTACAACTGCTCGCCTAACCCCTACCCAATGCAACTTCTACCTAGGTACCTCATAGATATGTGAAATCTCCATCTCACTTCCTAAATCAGCTCAGTGATATCTAATAGTCCAAGTCCTAGTGACTATATTGAGTATAACACAACCAGAAAATCATACTTCCATTACAACCAGAAGATCATACTTCCATTACAATACTTAGCCAAGACTCCTGACTAAGGACAATACTTATATTTTCTTAAAAGCTTCATCCAAGAATAATACTCAACTCATTGCCTAAAGGCTTATGAGTGAGAACAAAATTTCGACCACAAGTATCAAAAGATACAAGGGTGACTTACACCACACAATACACAAGAGACTCTCAAAATATAATACTATTTTTCCTTCCAATAATTTTATAATCACTAAAAGTTCTAATTACATTAGGTTAGATCTTCTCTTTATATATTCCTCTATAGTCCAGTGGCTTCGAATTCTACATCCATATATTTCTTGATTCACAAGCTAAGTGGTGCACCAATTGTGTTGTAAATCTCCTTAAATCTTGGAACAACCAATACAAAGTTTCCTAAATTTTCTCAAGGCCCAATTTAGTAACTAATGTACAACTCGAGATATAAAATATGTTCCAGATTAAATCTTCTTGACATGCGAGAATATCTGAAATATAACCAAAGTAAATATAACATAATCAAATTAAATATGTCAAGAGTTTAAAAACATCAGCTTATGTCTGCTTCATAGCAGAACAAGTTGTCACGGCATCTTGTCCAACATCTGGTTAGAACCAGGTTTTATTAAAAGTTACTAATCCCAAAACTATGGTACTAACAATCTCCATCTTTGGCAATTTTTGGCTAAAACAACCAAAGACCAAATAACTCAGAGAGGAATAAAACCACAGAAGAATAAGACCACAAACCAAACTGCACATAACGTGTATCTAAGATACAACAGTTACACAAACACAAGCTATATGCTAAACATGTAAACTTTGTACATGAGGAAGAAGATGGATATTACTCCCCCTCAAACAAAGAACCAATTCTTGACACATAGAGATAAATCTCCACCTCAAGAACACAACATATTAGAAGCACATGCATCAGAAGCAGTACACATAACTCAAAGCATAATACATAACAATGCTCATAACTTAGACCACAAGACACAATAGACAAAATGTTACGACATCCTATTGGATATTATGCAGAAGCAATAACAAAAGTAGCGACAACATCAGAAACAAGACAGATAGACACAAACAACCCTAAAGTGTTGCATAAAGAAAATAACACTTGACTAGACTCAAGGACTACTTTTCTCCCTATTTTTAGCCAAAAATTGAAAAAATAAAGTGAAGAGAAACTAATAAACTAGAATCAATAGAAGCAAGAATTGATTCAAGACAAACAGGGAAGGACTCAAAATCGACTCAAAACAAACAGACCAAAGATAGAAACAAGACAAACTAAATGCTTGATACAAAACCAATTGCACCAAAATGACTCAAAAGAAGGAAGAAAGAAAAAAAAAACATCTTACCCAACGAGAATCAAGCTAAGGGTAAAAAAAGAAAGAGATGACTCACTTAAACAAAACTAAATCTCTTCTAAGAGACCAAAATAAACAAGATGAAAAAAACAGAAAACAAGACTCTACAAGACTGACTCAATAAAAAACAAACACACTGTTTTTTTCTTTTTTTTTTCAATTTTTTATAACAAATAGAATATACCAGCTATCCAACACTACCGAGTCAATAAAATTTACCCAATCTTAACCAGCATCTGAGTCTGAATAAAGTAAATGAACATGGTTCTTCTTGAGGGATTCACCTTGGTTATATGTGTTTTCCCTATCTTGGATGTTCCAGTAGATGTTATAACACCTGTTACTATTTTGAACACTACTTTCTTTGAACCAGAACCCACTTCCTTCTTGATTTTCAGCAGAAGCGTTTTCTTTTGCATCAACAATGTTGAAACGCAGCTTGTAAGGATGGTGGGATTGTAAGGTCTTTAAATACAAGGAAAGTTACCTAGGTTGTAACGAAGCCTATTTTTCAAAAACACTTCAATCAATGAAAGCATTTTTGGAAGAAGATAAGATCACCCTTAGTAACAGTGAATCACTCACCATGGGAAAGATACACATTATTCTTCATCTTTCTCTCTTTCCAAGCTTTGACTCCTTGAAAAATGTTACAACATTTGAAATGAAATTTATCATGCCATTGAAAATGATTCTTCTGAGACTGCACACTCCACTATGCAAAATAATATAGTTGGCAGACCGTCCAAACAGTTACTCCAATAATTCTTCAGTAGTGCAATTCCAAAATTACCCCTCATATTATCAATGTAACTTGCACCTCAAGTTATGAAGAAAAAACTTCCCAGATCTTCTTAACCATACCAAGTTTAGGAGTGTTAATATAAGCATGTAGCAAGACCCCTTACACATTGATGACAAAACCAATGACTTCGTTCTGCAAGCAAAATAAAATCCATGTATCTTGATTGCAGTAGCATATCACACTACAATATCATGACATCCAGTTTGACATTGTACTCTTTTAGTAACCAACCCAATTGAAAATACATCTTCCTTCAGCACTGTACCTAATTTTAGAGATATACCAGGATTCAATTAATTCTAATCCAAGTGACCCGAATATCCTTCAATAATATAATCTTCTTCAGATTTGGCCAATAGCTCTTTACTCTAAGACTCACAATCATTTAATATTCCATTTCTGAAACATATGATGATCGCAAACAACCACAAACTCCAAATAGTGAACTCCCTCTTAAAATGCTTTCTTGAGGGGTTCCTTATTCAGTGCCTCCTAGCCCTTTAGAATCCTCCACACACTAGAGTAAAAAATTGTTGTGATGATATTCCAACATCTGGTTGAAAATCAGTACCTTCTTCAATGAGCATATCACTGACTTGTATCCTGAAGTTACTCATCACTAAAAGTACTTCTCTCAATAAAGTAACTCAGTAACATACCTTGTTCTCATTCAAGGAGTAGATAAGACCCTTTGTAGAATCCATAGAAAATAGATTCACTTTGTTAAAATCATATACACCTTTCTATCCACCAAGACCCTCACCTTACATTAAAAAAAACAGATCCATATAACAGGTTCTATAGCTTTTGCAACTATCTGATGTTGCATCTTCTGGTCTGACATCTTGACTTCTTCTTTCATAACCACCAATTAAGAGGATAAACAATTAAATACTTGTGAGTTTCACAAATAGAAATAGTTCTTAAATCCTCAAAGTAACTTCAAGCACCTCATTAGTGACAAAATATTCTTCCTTGATGACATATACCTTCAGACCTTGATTATACAACTGACTTATGTTTATCACAATAGTCAACAGTCCTTTAGTAAAAAGAAAAACCAATTACCAAAACTTAGAGAATCCATACTGAATTCTTTAGTTATTCAATGTACTTAAACTTCCTTTTAGCATCAACAACAAAGTAATAGTTGATTAGAGTGAGACTTAAACGAACCACCAGGAATACTTTTACTACAGTTAATTGTCTGGAACACTTAGTGTCAAAATACCAATCATCTTAGTTGGAGACCTAAGAAAGGTATAAGAAGGCAATTATCACCTTTCCTGAGTATTAACCACTCCTTGGTAAAACAATACTAAACTTGACCTTTGATAAATTAACCAAAACTATTAAAATTAACTTATCACAGAAAATATATCTTGAGTGCAAGTATATACATGAAGCATGAGTAAGTTGATCTCCAGCATAATGTTAAGACATTAAGATTGACATCCTTGACTCATATTTACTTTTTATAAAATAGCCTTTTGTCACTTTGAGTTTTCCCTTTGCCTATCCTAGCTTGAAAACCCAAACACTTCCAACAATCATTCCACTTGAGAAACCTTCTTCAATAGAACAGAACTATCCTTACAGACTTAATCATTGATATCAAGTTTTTAGGATTGGTAGAGTCACTTCACCATATAAGTTATAGATGGTAGACACTCCTTCATTCTCTTAAGACATAAGATCAAAAATAAATCACCTTCTACTTCTTCATGGTTGATAACACTTTTTATTCTAGATACACAAATCTTTGAATAAAATATCCAGCACATTATAAGATAATTCTTCATAAACATTAATAATTATTAGAAGTCCATCTTCCAGTTAGACCAGAATTAGAAAACCCATACAATTGCTCTTTATATAAGTACATAATTCTTATCCACAAAGATCCAAGGTCATCACACTCATAAGAATGCTTTGACATTGATTGATCTATACTCCAGTTCCATCCTCTTTTCTTTTACCATCACAAACATGAAGGAGTTAGCACAAATGTTCTTGACATTTGGTCCAGACATCTTGTTCAACCTCTTCAACACCTAATTGGATTTCCTTCCAAGGAACACAATAGTAATAAGAAACCATTTATTAGAGACTAGGGTATAATTTCCTGTAAGTTGTAAAATAATGCTCTTGTTGTTCTTCAATATCTTGTCACTTTTCATGTCAAACTTCTTAATCAGAAACCTGATAAAAATTCTTCTTGATCAACTTCACATTTGAATTCTTTTCTTCTAAACCCACTTAGACGTGCCTTTATGAGTGGACTTTAGAAATTCCCAAGTATCTTTGGCTACAATAGAAGTGATGCAGAGAACCTACCAGTTCCAAAGATCATGAAATTGATAATTTCAGAGTGACAAAGAGCCAACTCAACCTCTTCCCTTATATATCTTCAGAAATAGGAATCTCATATCTTGATAATTCTTCAAGTTATGTTGTCTATTGATAACTATAATTCTATCACTCAAGTCTTCCAAAAATAATAGTAGTACTAGAAAAATAATTCCTAAGGATCACGCAATAGACCAGGGTGCCTGCTCTAATACCAATTGATAATTCTCTGGTACATGCAACACATGGAAATACTAATATTCCAACATCAGAACAATGTCAAGACAAATATTACAACATCGGATTTCACATCCTGAATAGATTTATCAAGTTATAATAGATACTAAAACTTAAACTGTAAAATGATAAATAACACATAGAGTTGTTAATCCAAATCGGTGCAACATCACCTACTCGGAGGCCTACCAAGTCAAGAAGGAAGTCCACTATCAACAGTATTAGTTCAAAGCTAAACAATCTCAGTTTACAAATTTTCACCTAATCCCTACCCAATTCAACTTCTACCTAGGTACCTCCTAGATATGAGAAATCCTTATCTCACTTCCTAAACCACTTCATTGATATCTAACAGGACCAATCCCAATGACTGTATCGAGTATAACTCAACCAGAAGATCATTTCCATTACAATCAAAAGATCATACTTCCATTATAATACTTAGCCAATACTCTTGACTAAGGACAATACTTGGTTTTGCTTAAAATCTTCATCCAAGAACAATACTTAGCTCATTTCCTAAAGGATTCTCAGTGAGAATAGAATGTCGAGCACAAGTATCAAAAGATACAAGGGTGACTTACACCACACAATACACAAGAGACTCTCAAAACCTAATACTATTTTTCCTTCCCCTAATTTTACAATCGTTGAAAGTTATAATTACATTAGGTTAGATCTTCTCTTTAAATACACCTCTGCATTTCACAGGCTTCGAATTCTGCATCCAGATATTTCTTGATCCACAAGTTGAGTGATGCACCAGTTGTGTAGAAAATCTCCTTAAATCTTGGAACAACCAATACAAATTTTCCTAAATTGTCTCAAGGCCAAATTTAGTAACTAATGTACAACTTGTGATACAAAATTTGTTCCAGATTAAATATTCTTGACCTGCGAGAATATCTGAAATATATCCAAATGAAATATAACATAATCAAATTAAATTTGTCAAGATTTTAAACACAACAGCTCTTGCCTGCTACATACCAGTACAAGATGTCTCGACATCTTGTCCAACATCTGGTCAGAACTTGGTTTTAGCAAAAGTTATTAATCCCAAAACCATGGTACTAACACAAATGTTCTTGTAAAACACCTTTGGATAACCTTCGTGATGTGAGTCAAGGGATACAACGGTTATGTGTATTTGCAGTGTGTATCTTGCTTATATGTGATGTTTGTAACACCTATATTTTTATTTATTAGTTATTTATTTTATTAATTATTATATAATATAGTAATTAATTAATTGTGTTATTTTGTGAATATATGTGTTATATGTGTATTGGATCATTGAGTGTGAGAATAACAAATGAATAATTGGACTTTATGTGTTACATTAGTGTGAGCGTGTGAAATAAGCCTATTTGAGTAAAAAAATAGTTAGTATGTGTTTTGTAAAACAAATAGAAAATATATCTAAAGAGAGAAGTTATCAAGACAAGAGTGGATAACAAAGACGAAAAGAGGAGAAAAGAGAAGAGAAGAAGAGACAACCCTAGAGGATCTACATCCAAGGTAATGGTGGGTTTTAACTCGATTATAGGAGTATGTTATGTATGTAATGGGTAGAAAACATGATTAGGAATTTATGCTTTCAATTCTAAGTTTTGAAAATTGTTTGGGGGTTTGATGAGAAATCTTGAAGTGAGTTTGTTCATGAATTGTTTCTCTTTTGCAATTGAAATTAATTGATGAATTGATGTTATGTATGAACTCAAGTTGATGAAATTGGTGTTAGAGAATGCATAGTAATGTTATGTGATATGTGAGTATGAATTGATGTATAGAGAATTATGATTTTGATTTAAAATGTGGCGTTTTGGGGTTGAAAGAAAGTGATTTTCGTGTTTAACAAACATAAAATTTGCTTCTGTGCAGTGGAAATCGATTACCCCTTTTTGGGAAATCGATTTCCATTTCGTGAATGGCGAAAATTGACCTCTGGAAGTGAGGAAATTGATTTCCCATTTTGGGGTAATTGATTTCCTGAAGCTGACAACAATTTTTTCAAAACTTCAAAAATTCATAACTTTTGAATTGTAACTCTATTTGAGTCCTCGTTTGAAGCGTTAGAAAGCTAGCGTGATATTATTTTCAATAAAAATATTTTTTTTGGAAGTAGGTAATTTAATCATTGTGTGGTTGTGTAAAATGATATGTATATGTGTTATGCATATTAGTGATTGGTGTTGGATTGTAATACATTGTGATATTACTTGTTATATGCTATTGGGAGGTATTGAATTGATGAATATTATGAAAGTGAATTCTACGTGAATAATTGGTGAGATATGTATGTTTATGCCATGGTGAGATAATTGAAATGTGGTGAATTATGATATATGCTTGTATGATTGAGATTTAGTGATGGTCTTAATTGTATATAATTGTAGATTTGCACATGCATCATTTGTTGTCAAGAGGCAATGTTTGTTGGTTTTTGCGAGAGCTACTGACTTGTACCAAACCTATAGGACAGTTTTGAAATCTTAGAGGACGGGATTTTTGGTGGTTGTACGTCTTGGAGACGGACCCAGTTTAAATGTAAAAACCGTGTAAGAATAACAATTGGTACCACATGCATCTTGCATCGTATTAAGTTGCATTCGAGTCACACATGTCGATATAAAATGTTGAATTATTGTACAATATGTGATATTGTTGTGAATGTTACATTTCGTGGTATTTGTGATTGATTATAATTTGAATTATGGATTGTTGAGCAATGTTATATATGTAAACATGTGAGTTGGATTGGATAATGTTGAATACATGAATATATGAAGTGTGATGAATTCAATTTATATATGTATGTTATGCATTACTTATTATTATATATTTATATAATGATATGAATTCTCACCCTTCTATTGAAATGATGTTTTATATGACATCGCTCAGGTAGCAAAGAGTAGTGTTGCTTTCTCGCAAGGATTAGTCGGAGGAGCTAGTTCTTTGTTTATTCATATTTAGGTAGTGAGTCAGGCTCTAGTCATGTAACTCGGGAAAACATTTGAACTCATGTTGTTTTAATAGATGTTTTGTCATGCTCTCTTTTATATTATTGTGTATTAAGATTATGTGATGATTGTCCTTTAGTCCTTAATGTTTTAATACATGATTTCTATTATGAGATTCAATTATTAGTATCATTTTGAAAAGAGAATTATTCTATTGTGATATGCATATGTGTTACTGTATGGAACATGATTTTAAATGTGTGTTATGAGCATGACCGGTATATTTGTGTTGGTTTTGAAATACATGTGACACCTTATTTTGATATGCGTGTAAAATTTACTAATTATGCCATATTATTAAGTTGGGGTTTAGTGGGTGTTACAATGTTTATCCCTCCCTTTTTCTCTAGGAGAGGTTCCATTTTATACCTCAACTCTTGTAACTTACCTTCATTAAGAGGTGACCTTTCAAGTTCCCTCATAAATGACGAGATTTAACTCCCGCCGCTGTAACCATGAGACATTACTGTAGCGGCAGAAATGTTTAAGACTAAGCCATTAGATTGACTAGACTTATACAGATCAAAATAAAAATCACCATCGCGCTTTATTGTTTCCAAAGGAATGGGAAAAGAGCGAGTAGCCCAAAAGAGGGGGAAAGATTCTAGGTAAGGGGGTTGGTTATGCAAAGGGAAAGTATTAACACCCTAAACATCTACGGTACTCCGTAGGAACCTCTTTGTAAAATCTGTATATTTTGGCTATAAAATGTTTTATGTAAAATAGATGGTGGAGGTGAGAAGAGAAATATGTTTTTTATGATTTTTGCACTCGCCGCGGTTGTGAACCTTTAGTGCCTATATACCATCTTTCGTGCAATAGGGGATCAGGGCACGCATAGTTCCTCTTTTAAAAATTTTAAAACACAAGTTTTTTGGTTAATTTTATAAGATAAGACATCATCGTCATTGTCTGTGTGAAAAAAACATACTTACTATCCACAATCATGAGAAAGGATAATTTGCATCATCTCAAAGTAGAGGATATGGCTTAGATTTTAAAATCAACAATGCCTTACTCAACACCCAAGTGGAAAATATCTCTCTTCACTATATATTATAGAAGTATAGTTCTTTGCATCACAACAAGGATTGACAAGTGTATAATCTTTTGAGAAAAGTTTTAAAATAAAAAGCCAAAGTGGAAAAATGGTTTGAAATGAGTTTGATTGACTTTTAGTCTTCTCATAAAAAATGTCAAGGTATTATTAAATTGATTGGAGTTTATTTATGAAAATGTTTTAAAAATGAATGGACCTAAGTCCAAGTTTATTATGAAAATGGTTCAAGTTTCAAAACAAGAAGAGTTTTCAAAAGGAGGAAGAAGATTTTTGAAATTTAAGAAGATGGGAGGAGAAGAAGAGACTATCCTAAAGCATAAGGTAAAAGATAAGGAGAAGAACCATCTAACCAACAGAAAGCTAATATTTGACATTATGAGTCAAGATAGAATTCTCATTCTTTGGATTGAAATCGAACAAACAAAGATACTAGACCTCTTGAGAGGACCAAACTTCAAGTGTATTAAGTCTTCACAAAAAATGGACAGAGTAACGGCTGTATACGGGTGAATTCCAGATTACAAACAAAGTATGTAATCAAAATAACCTGCACACAAAATAAACAAACAACCCAATGTCTTGAGGTAAACCTCAAGAACTCTAGAAAAAATATCAATTAAGGTCACAAGGTCTCCAACATAGGCCAAGGTTTCTAATCCTAAGTCCAAGAAGTCTAATACTCCATAATGCCAAGGATATAAACCAAATAGTCCAAGTATCATTAATGTTTTTTTATGGTTCATATTGATTATTAAGTATCTTAAGAAAGAAAAGAAAATCCTAAGTGAGCAAAATAAAAATGATAAGAAAGCAAATTCTCAGGTGAGAAAAGATGAAAATAGGAATGTAAATGCTAAAGTAAATGGTGCATAAAATAAAAGAGCATAAAATAAAAACACAAAATAAATTCAATTTATTAGTAATTAGTGGTTAGTTGGATGACCATCTTGAAACTTACATTTGGAACTCATTAGAGGATTGGTAGAACCAAAGCCTCCATACAACAAGTTGCATTTGCTTTTTGTCAAGTATATCATCCAATTTGGAATCCTCAAAAATACCATTTAATGATCAACGATGTTTAAGTGATCCGCGTTGACCAAAAGTGATGTAGATCCATAAGAGGATTGGTAGAACCAAAGCCTCCACAAAATGAATCTCAAGGTTATTGGATCAAAGAGATCAAATTAATATACATGGGCTTGCAAACATAGGTTTGAACCACGAATGATCATTTATTCGAATTGGGACAAAATTTAGCGTTATGTTAAGCAATCGTAAGTGGACTTATATAGATGTCGCACCTATTTTGAGGCTGGTCAATAGCAATCTATACACCATTTGTTTTGAGACATGATATAGAGCTCATGCTCCAATAACACTTAGTGCAATAAGAAAGAGATAAGATGAAGAAGGGTGGGAAAGAATATACAAACCATACTTGAATTAAAATTTAATCAAACTATTATTAAAATCATTCATCTATTTTTGTGGAGTTAGACTCAACACCATGGATCTGATGATGTTAACAAAGTTCATGATCAAAAATTCAACCCAAGATCAACCAGAAAATATACAAAAATTAAATTGTATTTTAAAATAAAAGAATAGGGGTTTAAAAATGGTTAAAAATGAAAACAATAGAGAGAAAAAAAAGGAAACTATTTTAAATTAATCAAGAAAAAATAATTAAGACCATAGAAAAATCAGAAATGGACTCAAATATTTTTATAAATTTTTTGGTAATTTTCTAAAGTCAGAAACTATTTTCAAAATTAAAAGAAATAGGTAAAATAAACAAAAAAATGATGAAAAATAACATAGTCAGAAATAAAAATTAAATGAGGTCACCAATATTTGTCACAATATCATTGGATCATTCCATATTTTTTTTTAGAATTTAAAAATGCATAAAAGTATTTTTAAGAATTTAAAACAGTTCAATTAAAGTGAAAATTTATAAAAAAATTACAAAACACAAAATAAAATCGTAAAAAAATAAAAATCAGAAAGAGAAAAATCAAAAATGTTTTTCATAATTTTTTCAGATATTTTGGACTTAAAATGAATTTTCTATGATTTTTTGAATTTTAAAACAATTAAATATAAAAATCAGAAAATAAAATAAAAACCAAAAAGATGTGGACCAATGGATGAGAGTCAAAACGCGTTAGTAATGGCGCGCTGTGCATATCATGGTCATTACTGAATAAAACACTGAATCACATATACAAGTCTCTCAAACTGTAAAATCAGAAGCTCAGACTATGTCATTCGCTTCGTCTCATCAAGACGAAGACAACCACACATTTGCGAAAATTTTATATAAATTGTAGTTCAAACAATTTGGAAGAGTAGTTTTGAAAAGAGATTTGAAATTTCATGGTCAAAATATGCTTCCAGTTAAACGTTCTACCTATTGAAGTTAAGTTGCAGAGCTCTGAAACTATACTTCTATGGATCAATAGAGGTCACAATTCTTGAAGGTAATTGTATGGTTAGATTCAGTGAAGATCAAGGAAGGTGAATTGATATCAAAAATGGATTGAAAAAGGCTTGAACAATAATTTTGAAGTTTCAGAAAAGTGAGTTATGGAGTGAGTTTGGCAGGTTGATTTTGGCTGTTCAAGCTTGTGAAAATGAATGCGGGATGACCCTCTATTTATACGAGAATGAATGGGATCCTTAAGCATGTGAAATGATGAAGTTTGGAGGGAAGTCGTGTGGGTTTGCAGCATGAACAAAGTGTGACTTGTTTAGCATAAAAACTCAGCCAAATCGTGTGTTTCATGATGCTAAACACCTTTGGAAAGTTGCTAAACATGATTAGAAGAAAAAACGCTTGAAAAACTTGTGATTAGAAGCCAAAACAAATATTTCAAAATCTGACTTGTGATGAAACTTCAGTTTCAAGTTACCAAATTCAAATCAATGGCATTCTCAACTCAGGGGGTCTTAAGGTATGGCTTTTGATCCTTTAGAAAGATGAGATTACAAGCATTGCAATGGGAAAAGAATGGAATCAAATGGATGTTTGAGCTGAAAGTTGCAATGAGTCAAATTTGGGAAAAAGAAGTTGACTTTCCATACTTGGAAATATTTCAAGTTTTTCTTCAAAAGTAACCAATAATGTTTTGCATCAAAACATGGCCTTCCACTTGGAATTTGTTCTTGACCAAAATAGACGGCATGAGGTAGATATATTGAATGTCATTTTGAGACTTGAACTATTCAAAATCTCCAAAAATTGAGAGAGTTATGACTTGTTGAAGTTGGAAAAATTCATGAAATAACCTATAATCTTTTGCATCCTTAGGAATCCTCCATCCATTTTCTCACTTTGCACATAAAAGAAGAAATAAAGTTCACATCCTCAAGATCATTTTGGAAAATTAGTGGGCTCAAGGTGATAAAAATTTACCAATTTATGATCATATGAAGTCACACATGGGAATTTGGGGGCTCATCTAGAGGACTTGTAATCTTTCTTCATCATCAAGTTTCTTCTACATGAAAACTCCTTGAAACTTTTGAAGTTATTTGTTACTAACCCTTTGAAGAGAAGGATGTTTTTGGAATCACTCAAAAATACCAAAAGATAAGCAAGATATACTTCTTTGAATTTTAAAACCCTAGCTCCTAGATCAAGAAAATGCTTTGAGGAACTTTGATAATTTTAAGCAACCTTCTTGTACCAAAACTTTTTCTTTATAGATAGAAGTTATTGAGGATGATAATGAGAACTCATAGAAACCAAAATCACTTCCATATCTTGAGAATTGAGAGAAATATGCACTTGTGACCAATGGGAACAAAGCCTTGTCCAACCATGACAATTTCTTCAATCAACCCTTTGTACTTTTGAATCAATCTTGATAACTTTGAAATGTAGTGAACCAAAATAAACCTTTCCATGCCATTTCTTCCGAAACAACTTCAATGGTGAGGTTTGAATTTCTCAAGATTTATTGGCTAGGGCATGGAAATAAACTCATGAACCCATGGATCAACTTGCTAAGCCACATTGCCTTGACCTACATTATTAACAAGTAAGACAAACCAAAATTGCATTTTATTAATTAAAAGGAAAGTCAAAACAAAACATGTATGATCACAAAATAAAAACAAGTCAATGTGCTTGGTGATTCCTCAAAGAGCAAAGCTAAAGATAGGGAGGAGAACCAAAAGCCCTAATATAATCTTGTTGTGATTGAATCAATTTGGTATGATAAGTGGATCTTAGGGGGAAAAATTAGGGTACGAAAGCTGCCCTTATTTAAGTTTCTTCTATCCAGATATACGAAGGTTAAAAATGTTCGTGTCGACGTGATAGAAGATACTTAAATATAAAACAAACCCTATTTTGGACCTAAGATGCCATGCAATACTTATGAGCATGAATGCATATGAACAACTTCAAAGGGATGAAAAACACCACTGGGGATGTAGAAAAGGAAATAAGGGATAAAAAGAGAAACCCGACCTGGAAAATAAATCACTGGTGAATCAAAAAGACCCAACTCTATTGATGTAAAACCCAAAGAAGAGATAAGGTAGCATCAACTCAGCTAAAGAGGAGATAGTACAGGATAAAAGTGATTAACAACTAAATGTAAACTACCATCTCAATAGTCGAAAGTAGAAGATCAAAAAGATACTGACTCATAGATGATGGTAAAAGATCAAAGAATACACCAGCTTTTACTGAAGGAGAAACTACTAACGTTCACTGAAGGTAGAAAGAGAAGAAAATAATAACACTAACGTTCACTGACGGTGAACTACCAACATTCACCGAAGGTAGAGAGAAAATATCATAGCACCGATGTTCACTGACGGTGAACTACCAACGGTCACTGAAGGTAGAAAAAAGATAAAAATCACCAACATTCGTTGATGGTTAACTACTAAATTTCACTGAAGGTAGAGAGGAAAGAAATATCATAGCACCGAAATTCACTTATGGTGAACTACCAACGTTCACTAAAGGTAGCAAAAAGATAACAATCACTAACATTCACTGATGGTGAACTACCAACTTTAACTGAAGGTAGAGAGAAGAAATACCATAGCACCGACGTTCACTGATGGTGAACTACCAACGTTCACTGAAGGTAGCAAAGAGGTAATAATCACCAACATTCACTGATGGTTAACTACCAACTTTCACTGAAGGTAGAGAGAAAATAAATACCATAGCATCGGCGTTCACCGGTGGTAGCGAAAAGATAAAAATCACCAACGTTCACTGATGGTGAACTACCAACTTTCACTGAAGGTAGAGAGAAGAAATATCATAGCACCGATGTTCACTGACGGTGAACTACCAACGTTCACTGAAGGTAGAAAAAAGATAACAATCACCAACATTCACTGATAGAGAACTACTAACTTTCACTGAAGGTAGTAAGAGAATAACATGGACATTCACTGATGATGAACTACCAACTTTCACTGAAGGTAGAGAGAAAATATCATAGCACCGATGTTCACTGACGGTGAACTACCAACGTTCACTGAAGGTAGAAAAAATATAACAATCACCAACATTCACTGATAGAGAACTACTAACTTTCACTGAAGGTAGTAAGAGAATAACATGGACATTCACTGATGATGAACTACCAACTTTCACTGAAGGTAGAGAGAAAATATCATAGCACCGATGTTCACTAACGGTGAACTACCAACGTTCACTGAAGGTAGAAAAAGGATAACAATCACCAACATTCACTGATGGTGAACTACCAACTTTCACTAAAGGTAAAGAGAAAAGAAATATCATAGCACCAACGTTCACTAACAGTAAACTACCAACATTCACTGAAGGTAGCAAAAAGTTAACAAGTCTTCCCAAAATCATGGCGTTTCTCCTAGAAGGGGTCTCAACTTCTTCTTTAACTAAGGAATTCCGCCTGGAAAGGGTAATATATAAGCTGTCTCAAATGAAGAGACTACCACTTGCTGTTATAGGAAGGATTGTAAAAAATGACTTTCTTGGAAAGCAATATAGCTTCCTGGGGAAAGAGATATGGCTTCCTGAGGAATGAATCATGACTTCCCAGGGAATGAATCATGACTTCCTGGGGAAATGCCAACATATTCTTGCTGAGGAGATAAAAGTCTTCTCGTGCCAAAATAAATGCATATTCTCAAACCAAGGCTCGAAGCTTGCAAAAATCTAAAGTAATGATATTGCTGGGAAACAAAGATTCAAACCAGAAATAAACTGGAGTGAAACAGTCAACCAGAATACATCCTTTGAGAAATAAAATCAAGAGGGAGACCCAATCTATCCGGAAAAAGAGCTGTATAGGAAGGCTAAAGCAAAAAATATTCCAAGAGGGATAACTCAGTGGGGAAATTGAAAGAATATACACTTTCTTCTTAAGGTCGACACTTTATTGGAGAGAGGACAACACAACTCTGTAAAACAGGGTAATATGTCAACAAAATATTAACGAATGTAAATGAGCAATGATTTGCTAAATTTAACTATGCATAATGTATGTATGAATGTATGAGTGTTATCATGTATATGTTGACAAAATAGACATATAACACTGGGGGTAACCAGACAAAACCAACTCGGGCACAATCAACACTCGGCTAAATCACATCCAAGGTGAACATTCCATAAGAAAATAAGCACCAAATGAGGAAACAAAATCCTATTTCGTGGCTTAACTTCACTGGGAAGGAACATAATCCGGAAATAATCAAATCATAGCGACAAAACAATACAGATACAAGGATATAACATCCTTCCAGGCTTCATCGGGGAATATCACTCAGACTTTAATGGGGGAAAAATGTTTTCACAGTCCGCACTTCTACTGGGGATTGCAATACTAATTTCAAATAAGGCAGATGGAAACCACATCGCCAAACATCAACTGAGGATTTCGAGCTGACTTCAATGGGGAAATATCATATAGACTTCACTAGAGGAGATAACGCCTCATCATCGAGACATCAACTAGGGACCTCGTGCTGACTTTATTGGGGAGGCCAACACCACATCGAAGAGGGGAAACCAAGATACATTCCTCAACATTCAGAGTAAGTCTTGCACCAACTTCTCTAAAGAAACAGTATGAAACCTCATGGGGATAACAACTTGGGGAGTTAAGAAGTTAAACATTACAACAAGAAATCAATCTTATGGGGATTTTAAATCAAACCCAGCAATTGGCGGGTGAAAACCCAAAAAACTGACAAATGCCTCAACACTTCTTAAATAAAACATTGCCCTTGCCTGATTATCGGGAAAATTAAAAAAATGCAAGTACTGCCGAAAGGGAGATGCTTCGTAAATGAGTCCAACTCAGCATGCACGGGGAGAAAAAACTTTTATCAAATAAGTGGAACCTTCACTGGGGAATCTTGGACTGAGTCTTCATATCATGCAAAATTATTCCAACAAAAGATGCCCTTGGATAGCCTTCCCGGGGAATCAAGAAGTCGACATTATAGAAAGAAGTTAAACTCTTAGGGATTTTAAATCGAACCCAGAACTTGGAGGGTGAAAACCTAAAGGGTTTACAACTGTCTCAACACTTCTTAGAAAATATACTACCCTGGTCTTGTTGTATGGGAAATAAATACCAACAATAATGCCAATACTGCAGAAAGAGCGACATTTTGCAAATGGTCCCATCTCAGCACACCAAGGGAACAAGATCTTTTGTCATTTGAGGGAAAACTTTGTTTGGGAATTTGGGATAGAGGCCTCAGACCATGCAAACCCAAAAATGAAAAATGAACCAAGACTTGATTGGGGACACTGGGATCACAAACCCAATACTGCACCTTATGCCAATTGGTATCATCTTCAATATACAAAAATCACATGCATACCAGCGAAAACAAACAGAGAAAACCTTCCCGGGGGAAACAAAACTTCCCAAAATTACTAGAGTTCGTCCATTCCTGGGATCACCACTTTTGTTTTCCTCTTGAATCAAAAAATCTAAAGTAAAAGTAAGTTGTCAATTCTTTTTGAAAAATAATTTTGTTATTTAATATTTTTGCTTTGAAAATTATTATCAATAATAAATGGAGTCTTTGTAAGCTGAATAAAAATAAGAAATACAAAGAATTGGGTAAAAGCTCAAATTTTATTGATAGAATGGTAGTCTACGAATGTCGAGACTCCACAGATGATTACAAAGTTCAGAAAATGGTAATATATAATGGAAAAGATACATTGAGATATAATTACCACTATTCCCTCTAACAACTTTGAAATTCCGAGCAGCAGCTTCTGTTGAAGTATGGTGAGGATCTAACAAGATTGTTGCTTCAATGAACAAGTCTTGTCTGATGCAATTACTTGCTGTTGTACCCCAAAATTTGCCCTCCCATATTCTTCAAGATTTGCAAAAAGCATGCTTCAAAATCTCCCAAGAGTTGCACAGTGCAATGGCCTCTTAACAGTAAAAAATTAGGGTTTTGATTCTAGCAAAGAAATTGAAGTTTCCAAGGGTCCAAACAAGTCCCACATGCCTCTAAACATTGTCAAGCATCCATATGCCAAGTTTCAAGACTTACAGCACAAAATTGCACAGTCAAAAACCCTAATTGCATCACAGTCAACTGTAGGGGCAAAATGGTCATTTGACAGTCAAAAGTCAAGATTTTTGGTCAACATCTTATTTTGAAGCCACAAACATCATTTGATCAATTCTTGATCATGATTCTCAAGGCATGGCTCAAAAAGTCTCAAGATGCAAAAGTTTCTATATTTGGACAGTTGAAAAAGTCAACTGTAACTTGACCAAGGCATAACTTCCACATGGTTTATCAGAAAAATTTCATCCAAAGCTCATTTTGAAGAGAATGAAATTTCCTACAACTCCTCTTCACACTTCAAGTCCAAGAAATTCTCTCAAAAAAAGCTATCAATCTCAACATTATAGGTCATTTTCAAAAGTCAACAAAAAGGCACTTTAAGTCAAAGACCATAACTTGAGATTGGTAAATCAAAATGACATGGGACCAAAGGCATTGGTTAGAGGACTTCAAGACCTTTCGAAAATGTCCAAGAACATGATCAAAGCTTAAAAATTGAGCAAGATATGCCTTGTGGAAGTTGGGAAATTTTTGGGAATTTTGAAAAGTCAACTTTGCTTCAAATGCCTCAAAATTGCTAATGGGCCTTAATTTCTTCCAAGAATCATCACCCAAAAGCTATGCACGACCCATTGACCCAAAGGGGAGTTATTTCATCATTTTTTATTAATTATTTGAATTTTTATCACCATTAATTCATTTAATTAAAATAAAATATGACAAAAATAGCAAATCATGTGTTTCAAATCTTTTTGTGCAGCTAATTCACTCTTTATGGATCAAATATTTCGTGCATCACTAAAAAGGCTAGAATCTTCAAAGATTGGCATCAAAAAGGAATGAAAAAAGATTGAAAAAATCATGGAAGATCACAAATTTGAAAGGCATTAAAGCTTGGATGTTGGGCTTGTTTTGTTGACCTAAAACATTAACATACATATACATATTGCAACCCTAATGCACAGAACCAAGGAGCTGCGCCTCAAACCAAAGAACCACTTTGCATTTTTTGTCAAAAATTTGGAAACTGAAAACACCCATAGAGTATGTTTCAAAGCCAAATAAGGATTCCATTACACTCCTGACATATCAAGGAAGCGTTTGCAATTGAAACCAAGCTTCCACGCGCAGAGAAACGGTAGAACGAAGTCTCCCTGTTCATGAACTTTTACATATCCGTGTTCTGATTTGCACGCATTTTCCATACATTCTAATGATTGTTTTACACTAACATGGACTCACTGAAGCTTATGGTGCCATTAATTTGAACTAATCTTGCTTGTATAAGAAATTGCCATGGATATTTTTTAGGGTTTCAGGAACCTTGAATTGGGGTTTTACGCTTGAGAAAAAATTGGACAACCAGACTAGCACTATCAAAACCAGGGCATCTGGACGAAATGATTGACCACCTCGCGCTCAATTTATGATTAACTATGCTCTATTCGCTATTTCTATAGGTGTTATTTAGTGGGGGTTTAAAACTCGCGCTATCCATGTTTTATTTGCAGGAAACATGAAGAAGAAGGAGGACGTGTCCCCTGTTAATTGGCACGTTTGAATTTTCGCGCGATGGACATCACTAAGCGTTGTGTTGTGTTATGTTATTCGCTTGCCATTTCCATATAACGCGCGCTCCACAGCTCACTTGGCAAAGGATATACTTGGTAAACGTTGGGACCTGGGTTCGATTCCCAGGTCCCTCACTTCCTCAATATTATTTTGCTTAATATATTTCCATGCAGCGTCCCCTTCAGTGGTCCACCATGCACTCAATGCCTTGGCTTGCCAAATGTCCCAGAAGATGAATCTGAAGGTCAGGATGTGAGGCCCACCATACGCATCAGTCAACCACCAATACACAATCTCAGGAAAGTCAAAAAAGGCCAAGAATCAATGGGCCTAATTGCTGCAAATATACCTCCAAAAGGGTCAACAAACCCCTTGTTTGTATTTCTTTCCTTTATTCTTTTCCTTTTTATTTTGTTTTAATTATTTTCTTTTAATTCCTTAAATTATTTTTAAATAATACAAAAATACAAAAAAAAATCAGAAAGTCAAAAATAAAATATTTTTATTATTTAATTCACTAAATGTTTTATTTTGTAGATAAACTTAACAATCAATTTAGTCTTAATTTTAAGTTTCCAACTTTAATGCTTTTTCTTAGATAATTAAAAAAATATAAAAACAAGTCTTTTAGCATTTTTATTTCTTTTTCTCAATAAAATAATTTCATCTTATTCTTATTATTAATAATTAATTATTTTTGTAAATAAACTTGTCATTAAAAAATTAGGTTAAATTAGGTCAAACTTAAACATTTTTTTTAATAAATTAAAAACAATTTAGAACTAGGGTTTTATTTAAATTTTAAATTTCAATTAATTCTCTTTAATTCCATAAATCCAAAAACATAAAAAATAAATTCTTTTTCTCATTTAATAATTAAATCAATTTTCGATTCCAATTTAATTTCTTTAAAGGGTCCAACGCCCTCGCATTCGATTCTTAATTCTTTTCGCGCGTTTATTTTTATCTCTTTTATGAATGTAATGTATTTGCCCCAAAGCCTTGTAATAGTTAATTAGGACATTTATTTTTCGTATTTTTCTTTTATTCAAATCGGGTCTTGGTTTAATTTGGCGATGTAGACCCGCGCCCTTGTAATAGCGTAGGACCTTTATTTTTCTGCACTTTAAATTCCCGCACCTTTAACTGTTAATAATCACATGAAAGAATGTATGACCAAATAAAAACAATGCGTAGAACACTCAATGCATGATCAAGACAAATATAACTGAAAATGACACACAAATCACACACCACTCCTAGGGTACGCCTCACTGTTGCCTTGCCCCTCGAAACGTGGTCGTCGAGTAGGGGACGTTTTAGTAAGTCCTCATGTCCATGAACATGGCATGAGGGTAGCTTCTAAGGTATCCTCTTATTGCTCTGGTGACCACACTGTCCCTAACCCTCGAATTGACCCGAACACCTCCAATGGTGGTGCTACCTACCTCTCAATGGTGGGATGGCACTACCTTAAGGACATTTACACAGACTAATTCCTTAGGGTAGGTAGATGACTCGTAGATACTTGCTCTAATTCGAAACAAATCAAAAACTTCTTTTCACACCGACACTTTGCAAAAAGCTTTCAAAAACAACTTTTCAAACACTCTTGAGGACTGATACAAGAGTCGATCTGAAACTTTAAACGAAACTTTTTTCAAACCCACTCACCTTGAAAAGCAAACAAACATTTTTGAAAACACAAATGAGCAAGTATCTAAGAGCTCATGGATAACCATGGATAGAAAGGGTGCTAACACCTTCCCTTTCTATAAATCTACCTCCCGAACCGAGAACTAATCTCAATAAGGAATTTTTCTGTGCTTTTGTCCTTTCCATGTTGGAGAAAATAAAAGATGGTGGCGACTCTTGCTTACCGCGACATTTCGTGAACCAGCGTTAAACAGTCAGTTCCAGATCCACCGATCACACTTGCCAAGAAAGTCCCTAACTTTTGCCTAAGCTTCCCTTGCGGGTTTTCAACTTAGCGGGAAATTTTATTTTGTTTATATCTCTAATTTTTTCCTAGACCGCCCTTTCGTGTTTTTGGCATACCGAGACACTCTTTTTTGCCTAAGCCGCCCTTTCAGGTTTTCAACTTAGCAAGCTGTTCTTTTATTTATTTAGGCGAATTATTTCTTGACTGCATCAACATTCATGGGACGTGGGAACTCCTCGCCATCCATAGTTTCAAGAATTAATGCACCTCCAGAGAAGTCTTTCTTGACAACATATGGGCCTTCAAAATTGGGAGTCCACTTGCCCCTAGAATCAGCGTTTAAAGACATGATCTTCCTGAGCACGAGGTCGCCTTCTCTGAATTCACGAGGTTTGACCTTCTTATCAAAATCTCTCTTCATTCTCTTCTAATATAATTGCCCATGACATAAAGCCGTCATTATCTTCTCTTCGATCAAATTCAATTGGTCAAACCTGTTCTGGACCCATTTAGCCTCTGATAACTTGGTTTCCATTATCACATGCAAAGAGGGAATCTCAACCTCGATTGGGAGCACAACTTCCATTACATACACAAGGGAGAACGGGGTTGCTCCTGTTGAAGTGCAGACAGATGTCCGATATCCATTTAAAGCAAATGGGAGCATTTCATGCCAATCTTTATAAGTAACAATCATCTTCTGGATGATCTTCTTGATATTTTTATTAGCAGCTTCAACAGCCCCCATTCATCTTCGGCCTATACGGAGATGAATTGTGATGGATAATCTTGAATTCTTCATAAAGTTATGTCATCACCTTGTTGTTCAGATTCAAGTCATTATCGTTGACAATTCTGCTCAGCACACCATACCGACATATGAGATTATTCTTAATGAAGCACACTACCACCTGCTTAGTAACATTAGCATATGAAGCAGCTTCCACCCATTTGGTGAAGTAATAAATTGCTACCAAGATAAAATGGTGTTCATTCAAAGCTTTGGGTTCTACCATTCCAATCATGTCAATACCCCACATAGAGAAAGGCCACGGGGAAGAAATAACATTGAGAAGTGTTGAAGGAACATGAATTTTGTCCGCATAAATCTAGAATTTATGGCCCTTCTTTGAAAATCTGTAACAGTCTGATTCCATTATTAGCCAATAGTAACCTTCCCTTAGCATCGTTTTAGCCATAGAATGTCCATTGGCATGAGTGCCAAACGAACCTTCATAAATCTCATGCATCAACATGTCTGCTTCATGTCTATCCATGCATCTGAGCAAGACCATGTCATAATTTCTCTTGTACAACACATTTTCACTGAGGAAGAAGCTGCCAACCAATCTTATCAATGTCTTTCTATCTTTATTCGAAGCACGAAACAGGTATTCCTGAGTCTGGAGAAAATGCTTGATATCATAATACCAAGGTTTCTCATCTTCTACCTCTTGTATTGTAAACACATGAGCGGGCTTATCCAGTCGCCGAACTATAATTCGAGGTATATCATTCCAAGTATTCACTTGATACATAGAAACCAGAGTTTCCAGAGCATCCGCCATTTGATTTCCGTCTCTGGGGATGTGATGGAATTAAACTTTATTAAAGAAGGGTAATAATCTTCCAGCATAATCTTTGTAAGGGATCAAGCCGGAGTGACGAGTATCCCACTCTCCTTTAATCTGATTTATTACCAAAGCTGAATCGTCATACACATCTAGAACTTTAATTCTGAGATCAATAGCTTCCTCAAGACCCATGATGCAAGCCTCATATTCTTCCATATTATTAGTACAATCAAATATCAACCTTGCAGTAAAAGGAATGTGTGATCCATGTGGAGTGACAATCACATCACCAATTCCTTTACCATAAGCATTCACAGCTCCATCAAATATCATGCTCCAGTAAGATTCAAGATCATGACCTTCCTCGGGCAACAATTCATCACAATCTTTCAATTTCAGAAACATCACATCCTCATCGGGGAAATCATACACCACATACTGATAATTATCAACTAGTTGGGGAGCAAGATAATCTTCTAACATGCTGCTTTTAATAGCTTTTGAGTGCGCTATTCAATGTCATATTCAGATAACAGCATCTGCCAGCGGGGAAATTCTCCCAGTAAGAGCAGGCTTTTCAAAAATGTACTTGATTGGATCCATTTTGGAGATCAACCAAGTAGTATAATTCAACATATACTTCCGCAAACATTTTTCCGCCCAAGCCAGAGCACAACATGTGTTTTCCAGCATGGAATACCGTGACTCACAATCAGTAAAAATTTTACTGAGATAATAAATGGCGTACTCTTTCTTCCCCGTTTTATCTTGTTGTCCCATAATACAGCTCATGGAGTTGTCTAACACTGTCAGATACATAATCAATGGTCTTCCTTCAACAGGAGGGAGCAAGATAAGAGGTTCAAGCATATATTCTTTAATACTTTCAAATTCCCTTTGGAAGTCATCTGTCCACACATAACCTTAATCTTTATTTAACAACTTAAAGATCGGTTCACACGTTGCAGTCATGTGGGAAATGAATCTGGAAATATAATTCAAACGCCCGAGGAACCCTCTGACTTGGTTTTCTGTTCTCTGCGCTTGCATTTCTTGAATTTCTTTGACTTTATCAGGGTCAACTTCAATCCCTCTCTGTCTAAAAATGAAACCCAACAATTTCCCTGACCGAACACAGAAGGTACATTTATTTGGATTCAAGCGGAGACGATACTTCCTCAAACGCTGAAACAACTTCAAAAAATCTTCTACATGCCCTTCTTCAGTCTGGGATTTAGCAATCATATCATCAACATATACCTCAATTTCCTTGTACATTAGATCATGGAATAGGGTTGTCATAGCCCTCTGGTACATTGCACTAGCGTTCTTCAACCCGAAGGGCAACACTCTGTAACAGAATGTTCCCCAGGGTGTGATAAACGTTGTTTTTTCCATGTCCTCAGGAGCCATCCTCATTTGATTATACCCAGAAAATCTTTCCATGAACGAGAAAACTTTGAGTTTTGTTGTGCTATCCACTAACATATCAATGTGTGGCAATGGAAAATCATCTTTTGGACTATCTTTATTTAGATCTTTGTAATCTACGCACATGAGAACTTTTCCGTCTTTCTTCTGTACTGGGACAATATTGGCAATCCATTGAGGGTACACTGATTTCACAAGAAAACTGACATCAATCAGCTTTAGGACTTCTTCTTTGATCTTCACTGCCATATTTGGGTGAGTTCTTTGCAACTTCTGTTTGATTGGCGGGCACTCTGGCTTCAGCAGCAAACGATGCTCTATAATATTTGTATCTAAATTAGGCATATCTTGGTAAGACCAAGCAAAAATATCCACATACTCTTTCAACATCTCAATCAACCTGCTCTTCACATCAGGATGTAACAATGCTCCGATCTTGACTTCCTTTGGATCTTCTTCTAAACCCAAATTGATTACTTCCAATGGATCTTTATATGGATGAATGGCATTCTCCTCGCGCTCAAGCAACCATGAGACCTCTTATGGAATCTCATCATAGTCTTCTTCTTTGGCCCCATACACATCACATTCAAAGTTTAGATAGGGTGCAGGGTAATTGTATTCAACGGGTTTTTTAATTAATCTGCACATATGATTTATGATTTCTTTTAGAAACTGACACATATAACAAGTAATCATGCAGATTGAATTTCAATAATTATTTATTTTTAAAGGTTTTTTTATTACCATTTTCCAAGAAAAAGCAAAAAATAAAGACACAATTTGGGAAACAAAGACAACTTTTATTATTGATTCTAAAAATCAAAGCAAACTGAAAAGCCCATACAATATCAGTACTTTCACCTTGAGCATAGTGAAAGCTTTTTCAAAAAGATTAACAAAAAACAAATTACTTTGAAACATGTATGCAAGAGGGAACATCAATGGTGATCCAGTTCTGAACCCTAACTCCGTGTGTCACATAATTTGGCATTTCTGGCTCTGCTTCATCTTCTACAATGGCATTAATCCTGGAAACAATTGGATAAAGATAACCCCCGCTACGAAAGATATCTTGATACTTACCTGCAGCATACTTTGGCTTCATGCTCTTACTTTTATCATTCTTCACATAGAATCCCAAGCCAGCTCTATTCTTATTTACAGGTGGGTCAACAATATGTCCCCATACTTCACTATGGACATTACGCATAACCTGCTGAGCATCCTTAAACGAAGCCATATAATTCTCATTTCCTCTTATGTTATCAATGGATAAACCTTGGAACTGGGCTCCAACAACAACTTCATCGACCTCCACAATGCTGAAAGAGTACAAATGAGATATCAATAATGCTTGTTCTCCATTTATAATTACCACTTTTCCTTCACGCACAAACTTTAACTTCTGGTGTAAAGTCGAAGTGACAGCCCCTGCCTCATGTATCCACGATCGTCCCAGCAAGCAGCTATAAGCTGGTATAATATCCATGACTTGGAAAGTAATCTGAAACAAATTTGGGCCTATATGAATACACAAGTCCACTTCACCAACAACAGATTTCCTTGATCCATCAAACTCTTTCACAATAATTCCATTTGGGCGCATGGGCATTCCTTGATATTTCAACTTCATAATTGTGCTCCTTGGTATAACGTTCAATGCAGATCCATTATCAATCAGCATATTGGATAATGAATCATTATTGTAGTTCATAGAGATGTGGAGGGCCAGGTTGTGATTCCTTCCTTCATCGGTCAGTTCATCGTCACAGAAACTTGGGTTATTACATGGTGTAATGTTCCCTACCACACTGCTGAATTAGTCTACAGGCATATCACTTTCCACAAAAGCTTGGTCCAATACCCTCATCAAAGATTCTCTATGAGCAGAGGATTTCATCAATAAAGCCAAGATAGATATTTTTGAAGGAGTCTGCAGTAGCTGATCTACAATTCTATAGTCACTCATCTTGATTATATTCAAAATTTCATCCACTTCCTTTTCTAGCATAGATCCACTAGATTCACCCACTGCCTTCTTAGGTTCAACATCTTCAACAACTTTCTTTCTAGTACTAACATCTCCACGAACAACTGGTGCAAATACACAACCACTATGGGTCATTCTTCTAGTCTCAGCAATATTTCCAACGTTAGGAATTAGCTGAATGGGAACTTCCACACTATCCTCTAAAATTGTAGCATTATATTTGTAGGGTACATCCTTGTTTGACTCGTAGGGGACAGGACCCGACAAACTAATCACCAATGGAGTAATAGCTGGATTGGTATGATATTCAACTTCAAAATGGGTGGGTGCACCAAAACAAGGCACAATAACATTTACTCCCTCTTCAACATATTCAGTCATTTTTGAGTCATCTCTGGAAAACATATCTTCATCTAAGGAGAAGAACTCATTCGCAGAGGCATACTCATCATCTGACTCTTCTTCAGCCAAACAAACCTAAATCTCATTAACCTCATGGTAATCATCCCTTTAGCCCGTAACCTTGATAGTTCCATTATCCAATAACAACTAAATACCTTTCCTTACAATTGAACATCCTCGGGAGTCCCGACAACAAATTCAACAAGATCCTTACTGATGTTTTACCTGACCAGCCATGTGGCAGAAAGTAGCATAAAATTGTACAAGATCCTCATTCGTATATTCCACATCAAAGATTCTGAACTCTCCAAGACATACAAAAACCATGTTTACTTCCTCCTCATACTCTTCCCTAGGCCTGATTATATGGATGAGGCCCTCATCTAACATCTCCTGCAAATCAGCCTTTATCTTGTCACAACCCTGTATATCCGTATTGTAGATAGCACAACCAGCATGGTCATGCGTATAGTAGCTAAATTCACAGAGGTCTGCATGCATTTCTACCAAATCCCCTCTAACCAAATTAATATCAAAAATCCAGAAGTTTCCTGGACAACCAGAAACCATGTTCACAACATTTGCTCCTCCACGCTTGGGCAAAGGATTATCTTTCACATTAGGGCCAACATCCTTGAAAGATAAGATACCAGACTTCACCAATTTTTGTACTTCAGTTTTCAAAGGATAGCAATTCTCAACATTGTGCCCTGGTGCTCCCTGATGAAAATCACATGTTTGGTCTGCCTTGTAATACCAAGGCAATGGTGATGGTATAGTGGGAGGTGGTCTGGTCTGAACCAACTTCTTTTGAACTAACACCGTGAGTAAGTCTGTATAGCTCATAGGGATAGGGTCATAACTCTCCCTTCTCTGATTATACCCTTGATTCCCCTGATGGGATGGTATCTGATAAGCAACAGTGGTTGGAGCTACACCAGCAATTGGAGTTATTGAGGCAACTTGTTGATGACGCTGATAATTTCTTCTAGGAGGATTAACCCTCATCTCTTGCATAACAACATTTGTATCTCCTTCCTTCTTTTTGGAAAACCCATAGGATGGCTTCTTCATACTTTCGGAACTTTCACTTTTTGTTAAACGGCCCTCTCTTACAGCCTCTTCTAAACGGATACCCATGCCCACCATTTCAGTAAAGTCACTTGGCACACTCTCCACCATCCTATCATAGTAAATAGCACCCAGAGTCTTCAGGAAAATCTTATTCATCTCTTTTTCTTCCATGGGAGGAATCACTTGGGCGGCTACCTCACGCCATCTCTGTGCATATTCTTTGAATGATTCCATGTCCTTCTAGACCATGGCCCTGAGTTGATCATGGTCAGGCGCCATGTCCATGTTGTATTTTTATTGTCTGATAAATTCTTCTCCCAAGTCATTGAAAGTATGGATATTGACGTTGTCCAAACTCATATACCACTTCAACGCGGAACCAATCAAACTATCTTGAAAAAAGTGAATCAGCAGACGCTGATCATCAGTGTGGGTAGACATTCTTATTACATACATCACAAGATGAGCACGTGGATAAGTGTTGCCCTTGTACTTCTCGAATTCCGGGACTTTAAACTTCGCAGGTATCTTGACATTCGGGACCAAGCATAAATCATTCACATTCTTCCCGAACAATTCCTTTCCCTTGAGGGCCTTCATATCCCTCTGCATCTTGTCAAACTGATCTTGAAAATCATCCATTCTATCATAGAGACCCAAGCCTTCACCTGGTGGAGGAAAAGGACGATATATATCATCATTAGCAAATGGGACCATATTCACCGAAGGAGGTGCAGCAGGAGTAGCATGCACCACAGGAGGTGCAAGAGTAATAGTAGTTTGAACGACTGGAGTAACTTGAGGATAAAGATTGAAACCTCCAGGCACAAAATTCTCTGGCATTCCCCACGGACAACCTTGAGGCATGCGATTCTGAACAACAGTTGGAAGGCAGACATAGGAACAGTCGGAGCTTCAGTAGTAACCCTTATCTGTTAAGGTTGAACACTCAGTGGCTAATTTTAAGCAGCCACCAGAGATTCCATCAGAGCAGTGAGATTGTCCATGCCGACCTTCAGAGCAGAAACTTCCTTGCACAGCTCGCGATTCTCTTGTTCTAAGTTGTCCATCTTCCTTATGAAATTAGCTCGAGTATTGTAGTGGTGAGACAGCTTGCTGAACAAAGTAAAGAAGCTTGGTAAGACACCTGGATATGTATAATAAATTCAAGAAATATGTGCAATATGATGCATGATATGAAATGCACATGATTTATTTTATTATTAATATTTCAAGGGACTTCAAGAATTATAGAGACGTTGCAAATATCAAAGTAATCGCACATTTGGAATACTGAAAATTTTTATTATAATAACTTCAAAATGGATTAAAAGTTTCAATACTCCCAAGTACAAGATGAAAATAAAGTCTAAAACCATAATAAGTAAAGCAGATGGAGATCACTCTATACGATGGCGCTTCCCTGTAAGTCTGGAAATCTGAGCCTTCAACCTCTAGTTTTCTTCCGCATATCGTGTGGCAACCTCCTTCCAATCACCTAAATCAGGAAGTGAGCAACTAGCATCTGACTGAGGCTTAGAGGAAAATAAATCCCCTTTCCACTCCATGGTCTCTACAGCCCGACTCTCAAGAATCTCAATCAAGTCATCTTTCTCTTTCAAGTCTTCTCTATAGGAAATCTCTAAATTTTGGCACTTATTCTTCCAAGCATCCTTTTCCTGTTGCATCTTGACCAAACCAAGTTGTAGCTCTTCCGCATCATCCAATATGGGAGGAGTGGTCTTCATAAACAAATCAGGCATATGTGTTTCCATGGAATACGGAATCTTCAACTGAATAACTCTTGTTTGGACCCATTAATGATAAGGCTCAAGAGAAACATCCCCCCTAGGTCCCAAGTATTTCCTGATCTTCCTATGAATGTGATGCCATGCCTTTGCAATCTTATCCCTAGCTTCCTTATGGTATTCTCCCTCCTTCAGGAAGAAACTTCTCAAATGAATATTATTTGGTTTATCCTTCATCGGATAACCAAGCTGTCATCGTGCAAGAATAGGGTTGTAGTTAATTCCTCCCTTTGTACCAAGAAGAGGTACATTGGGGAAACTACCACAACTATCGACAATCTATACATCATGGTAAGCCCGATGATACCAATCAATATCTTAGTGAGTAAGTGCCATGATCTTAGAATCCCAACGGGGTTCCTTCCCGACATCCCAGAAAGCATCAAACTGAGGCATATGAGAAATAAACCACCGGTACAACAGAGGCTTGCAACAGATAATCACCCCCCCCCCCCATGATAAGAATTCCAAAGATGAATAGAGTAATAAGCATCACCCAAAAATGTAGGAATTGGGTTTCCAATCATGAAGATCCTGCTAGCATTAATGTCAACAAACTTGTCCACATTAGGAAATAAAAACAACCCGTAAGCAAGTAGAGCAAAGATGGCCTCAAAAGCGACTGTACTCTTCATCCTAGAAAAGTAACGAGCTTTCTCCAATAAGAACTGAGTTGGTAATCCTCTAATCCCTCCTTTAGTAGTCATATGGGCTTCAACCTCAGACTTCCCTAGATGGATCAAAGCAGCAATCTCGTGTGGTTTGGGCTCACCCTTCAAACCAGTAAAAGGAACACAATCAGTAATAGGTAAATCCAACAGATAAAAATACTCCTCTAGTGTAGGCATCAATTGATAATCAGGGAAAGTAAAGAAATGATACATCGGATCATAGAACTGGACCAAGGTCGAGAGAATACCCTCCTCCATCCTAAGCTTCATGAGAGGAATGATGGATCCATACTTCTTTCGAAAATCTGCAGAACACTCAATCTCGGGAATTAGACTGATCAACTCATCTATCTTGGGATCTTTGAAACTGTATTTTCCGGTCTTTCTTTTTCCAGAATCCATGGTTAAAAGGTACCTGAGATATTCACAAATGGTCAACTTTCAAGTCCCTTAAAGTAAAATTTCTTCAAAAGATGTTTATGAGTGCATGGATGCATGATGCAACAATCACACACAAGATCACAAACATAGGGTTCATAGGGTTCATAGGTTCAACGTTACGAGAATGAGTTTGAAGGTACTACCCATAAGGTATTGTCTAAAATTTATCACCTTATGAACAAGGTTCTAGAGGTTCCCAGAGTCTACATCCTTCCTTCGGATATTACCAACTTCCTGATTAACTCGGTAATTAGTAATATTCTCAAGAAAAACTCGTCAGAGTGTAGTATCGTGTGACAACTATTTCTGGATTACTCCGTCATAGATTCCGCACTACACCTAAAAGGCCAAGATGGGTTAGGTATTCTACGGTCCTCAGCATCAGTAGGCTCCCAGGTCGAAAGTAGTACGTCTTGCCAATTACTCAGTAAACGCACTACAGTCAAAGGGGCCTCCACTGAGTGGGGGATATCATCCTCCTTTTTTGGGATTACTCCCTCAAAGTTAACATGACTATACCGCCCATTCTATCTTAAAGTTTTCCCAAGTCCGGCTATAGGACTCATAAGTAATCACCAAGCGCCCTGATAACCAGGAAAATCAAGACAAACATATATACAACATATAACACATAAACAACAATAGCACATATACAGATATAAACAAATATAGGTTTAACCACTTAGGTATGGACAAGCAAGAGGTCAATCATTCCCCAGTGAAGTCGCCATTTTTTCTGTAGCGGTAGAAATGTTTAAGACTAAGCCATTAGATTGACTACACTTATACAGATCAAAATAAAAATTGTCATAACGCTTTATTGTTTCCAAAGGAATGGGAAAAGAGCGAGTAACCCAAAAGAGGGGGGAAGATTCTAGGTAAGGGGGTTGGTTATGCAAATGGAAGGTATTAGCACCCTAAACATCTACGGTACTCCATAGGAACCTCTTGTAAAATCTGTATATTTTGGCTATAAAATGTTGTATGTAAAATAGATAGTGGAGGTGAGAAGAGAAATATGTTTTTTTATGATTTTTGCACCCGACGCGGTTGCGAACCTTTAGTGCCTACGTACCACCTTTCATGCAATAGGGGATCAGGGTACACGTAGTTCCTCTTTTAAAATTTTTAAAATACAAGTGTGTTGGTTAATTTTATAAAATAAGACATCATTGTCATTGTCCATATGGAAAACGTACTTACTACCCACAATCATGAGAAAGAAGAATTAGCATCATCTCAAAGTGGAGGATATGGCTTGGATATTAAAATCAACAATGCCTCACTCAACACCCAAGTGGAAAATATCTCACTTCACTACATATTGTAGAAGTATAGTTGTTTGCATCAATACAAGGATTGACAAGAGTCTAATATTTTAAGAAAAGTTTTAAAATAAAAAGCCAAAGTGGCAAAATGGTTTGAAATGAGATTGATTGACTTTTAGTCTTCTCACAAAAAAAATGTCAAGGTATTATTAAATTGATTCGAGTTTATTTAGGAAAATGTTTTGAAAATGCATGTACCTAAGTCCAAGTTTATTATGAAAATGGTTCATGTTTCAAAACAAGAAGAGTTTTCAAAATGAGGAAGAAGATTTTTGAAATTTAAGAAGGTGGGAGGAGAAGAAGAGACTATCCTAAAGCATAAGGTAAAACATAAGGAGAAGAACCATCTAGCCAACAGGAAGCCAATATTTGACATTATGAGTCAAGATAGAATTCTCATTATTTGGATTGAAACCAAGCAAACAAAGATACTAGACCTCTTGAGAGGATCAATCTTCAAGTGTATTAAGTCTTCACAAAAATTGGGCAGAGTAACGGTTGTATACAGGTGAATTACAGATTACAAACAATGTATGTAATCACAATATCCTGCACACAAAACAAACAAACAACCCAATGTCTTGAGGTAAAATAAACAAAAACTCAGCAGTATGAACAAAGTGTGACTTGTTTAGCATCAAAACTCAACCAAATTGCGCGTTTCATGATGCTAAACGCCTTTGGAAAGTTGCTAAACATGATTAGAAGCAAAAACGCGTGGAAAACTTATGATTAGAATCCAAAACAAATATTTCAAAATCTCACTTGTGATGAAACTTCATTTTCAAGTTACCAAATTCAAATCAATGGCATTCTCAACTCAAGGGGTCTTAAGGCGTGGTTCTTGATGCTTTAGAAAGATGAGATTACAAGATTTGCAATGGGAAAAGAATGGAATCAAATGGATGTTTGAGATGAAAGTTGCAATGAGTAAAAGTTGGGAAAAATAAGTTGACTTTCCATACTTAGAAATATTTCATGTTTTTCTTCAAAAGTGACCTATAATCATTCAAAATCTCCAAAAATTGAGAGAGTTATGACTTGTTGAAGTTGGAAAAAATTCATGAAATGACCTATAATATTTTGTATCCTTTAGGAATCCTCCATCCACTTTCTCACTTTGCACATAAAATAAGGAATAAAGCTCACAACCTCAAGATCATTATGGAAAAAGAATGGGCTCAAGGTGATAAAAATTGACCAAGTTATGATCATTAGAAGTCACACATGGGAATTTAGGGGTTCATCTGGAGGACTTGTAATCTTTCTTCATCATCAAGTTTCTTCCACATGACAACTCCTTGAATATTTTGAATTGATTTGTTACTAACCCTTTGAAGAGAAGGATGTTTTTGGAATCGCTCAAAAATACCAAAATATGAGCAAGATATACTTCTTTGAAGTTCCAAACCCTAGCTTTTATATCAAGAAAATGGTTTGAGGAACTTTGACAATTTTAAACAACCTTCTTGTACAAACACTTTTTATTTGTAGATATAAGATGTTAAGGATGATAATGAGAACTCATAGCAACCAAAATAACTTCCATATCTTGATAATTGAGAGAAATATGCACTTGTGACCAATGCGAACAAAGCCTTGTTCAACCATGACAACTTCTTCAATCAACCCCTTGTACTCTTGAATCAATCTTGATAACTTTGAAATGTAGTGAACCAAAATAAACCTTGCCATGCCATTTCTTCCAAAACAACTTCAATGGTGAGGTTTGAATTTCTCAAGATTTATTGACTAGGGCATGGAAATAAACTCATGAACGCATGGATAAACTTGCTAAGCCACATTGCCTGGACCTACATTATTAACAAGTAAGACAAACAAACATTTCATTTTATTAATTAAAAGGAAATTCAAAACAAAATATGTATGATCAAAAAAGAAAAACAAGTCAAGGTGCTTGGTGATTCCTCAAAGAGCAAAGTTAAAGATGTGGAGGAGAACCAAAATCCCTAATATGATCTTGTTGTGATTGAATCAATATGGTATGATGAGGGGATCTTACGGGCAAAAATTGGGGTACAACAATTACACCCACTATTGAGGCTTGTAACGTTCATGTAACTTTTGGGCTATCAGAAACGTCATACCGGTCTAGCACCCGAAATTTTGATTTGTCACACCCCTGACCTCTCCAACTACACACCTCGTCTTCCAAGTAAGGGTATTCTTTGCATCACACGACTTCGTATCTCGATTTTACAATACACATCGAATACATAATGGTGATATGGTTTATTTCCATAACTCATGCTCGACTTGCAGGTTTCCTTAAGGATTTTCAAGATGCACGCGCGCGCACACATCCACACACACACACACACACACACACACACACACACACACACACACACACACACACACACACACACACACACACACACACACACACACACATATATATATATATATATATATATATATATATATATATATATATATATATATATATATATATATATATATATATATATATATAGAGAGAGAGAGAGAGAGAGAGAGAGAGAGAGAGACTAATTTATCATACGATTCTCCCTTAATCAAACAAATTTGTAAGTTAAAATAATATGTTATAACATGATCAAGAGACTTATATATGTTTTTAGGTTTATATATAATTTTAATTTTTATATTTTGACTTATACAATAGTTTTTATTCTCCCATTTTAATCCACTATTTTAATCTCATAATTTTAGGCCACTATTTTGATCTCATAGTTTTTAACATTTTTGACATTTTTTCCAATGAGATATTGGATAGAACTCTAGTATGATCAAAGGGTAGTGTTGCATCCAAAAAATTTCCCTCTCATATTTCTCAAGACATTGCAAGAAAAATCTCCAAGTGGTTCAAGGTTGCTCAAGAGTGGGTCAGACAAGCTATCTCCTAAGGCAGTCAACCCCAAACTAGGGTTTTGTGTTGCATCAAGATCCTTGAATCCAAATGAAATCAAGTTCTACCCAATGTCCTCATATGTTCTTAAGATCATACATGCCAAATTTCAAGCCTTGAAGAGGAAGTTTGCTCAGTCAATTGCTCAAAGGGTCCAAAAATTGGCCATGCTAGGGAAAAAGTCAATTGTGACCTATGTACAGTCAAACTTCAAGATTTTTTGTCAAAATTCTCATTTTTAAGGATATTTCATCATTTGATCAAGGTTTGATCATGATTCATCAAGGATTGCTCAAAATTCATCAAGACTCAAAAGTTGCTAAATTAGGGTTTTGTAGGAAAAGTCAACTCAACTTTGACCAAGCATAACTTTCTCATAATTTATGATAAATGACCCATCCAAAGCTCATTTTGAAGAGGATGAAATTTTGTACAATCCATATTCATACCCCAATATCAAAATATGCACTCACAAGAAGTTACAAATTTTTACATTATAGGTCATTTTTTAAAGTCAACCAAAACACCTTTTTTTCCAAAGCTTATAACTTTAGCATGGAATATCAAAATGATATTAGACAAAAAGGGTTGGTTATAGGACATCTCAAGCTTTCTAAAAAGTCCAAGAACACTTCCAAAAATTCAAAATTGAAGAAGTTATGCATTGTTGAAGTTGGACATTTTTGCAAAATTGCCAAAAGTTAACTATCCCCAAAGCTTCAAATTTTGTCAAATGGGCCCATTCTTTTCCACTTGATTTGAGCTTGCATCATTATCCACGTGTCCTAGCTTCAACCATGAGCCCATATCTTATTTTTATTATTTTATTTGATTTTTTATTGAATTTATTCATTTTAAATCAAATTAAATCATATAAAATCCCAAACATTGATTACCTAAGATTTTTTGGCTGTTTCAGGTCTTAATTATCATCATGATCATCATCAAACTCTAATCATACAATATCATGTGCAAAAAGATTAATTTTAGGCAAATTTGGAAAGTTTGTAAAGGGTGAATCAAATCAAATTGGCAAGCATTGGTGGGAGAAGATTCAAGCCATAATTCTTACCCTAACACGTTATGCAATACATAAGCAAGCCAAAGGGACGTGAATAAGGGTTGGAGGCTGCAAGAAGAGGCAGAACAAAAAGTTTGGAAAAATTGACAAAAAGCTTGAATTCGAAATCATAGCTAGAGGCATTTTCAGAAGCCAAAGCCTATCTCAATCGTTTCTTGGGTGTTCACTCAACCTTCCTGGATCAAAAGCAAGCTTCCTCACACACCACAACACACTGTAAGTATCATGATAACCCGCTCTGTTCATGGAATCGTAAACCTTCCTTCTTGCATCATTTGAATAAATTCTTGGCATATTTATAATCCTTATAACATTTCCAAGCTTTTGGCAATATTCAATTTGGTTCATAGATGTTGTAACCCCAAAGCACCATAGCTAGGGTTGTGCTTTTGTTTTTAGGGTTTTCTTTTTCAGGAAAAATTGGGACTAAAGAAGGGCATGGTGTTAATCAGCAAGCCAAGACGAACTCAGCCATGTTTTTGGAATTGATTTATGTGGCCTAGGGAAGATTTTAGAGCAAGCTTGCGCATTTAGCTGCGGATCCAAATTCGCAGGTAATATTTGCAAATTTTGGAGGTAGGAGACGATGAGTTTTCGTTCTCCCATACGTCCGTTCAAACCAAGCGCGCTTCTTTTTGCTGTGCTGGCATATGTTTGGATTTCATTATATTATATTTATTTTGTATGTTACTAACAAATGAAACAAAGTGTCCTAGTGGCAAGCATGCACGTTCAATATCCATCAGGACCTGGGTTCGAATCCCAGGTCCTCCACTTTCTCAATATGTTTTTTCTTTAGGTATTCCAATGCGCATGAGGACTTGCACTGTACCATACACATTCATCTATCCAATGGCCAGATGGCCAAAGGCCAAATCTGGTGATCCAGGGGTGAGGGTCTACCATGGTCCAAGTCAATACACGCCCACCAGATCTGCAAAGTCAACAAAGGGCCAACACAATTGGGCCTAAGCATTGCTATTCAGACCACCAAAATCAGGCCCAAACCCCTTTCTTTTCATCTTATTTATTTTATTTTAATTATTTGTTTCATTATTTCTATTTAATTAATAACCAATTAAAATTCAGCCTTTTCATAAAATAAAATCACCAAAAATATTTTTATCAAATTAAACTTTAACTTTTATTTTTTATTTAATAAATACTAATAAATCAATTTAGGTTTTAATTCTAGAATAATTTTAACATATTTTTGTAAATAATTAAAATTAACTAGACTTAATTAGGTTTTACTAATTCAATTAATTTTTATTTCTTTCTTAAAATACCAAAAATCCAAAAATAATTTATTTTTATTAATTAATTTAATTAATTTAATTTAGTAATTAATTTAGGTTTAATTTCATTTTCTTTCTTAAAATAAAAACCACAAAAAATCTTTTCTTTAACAAAAAGGGTCAAAACCCTAGAACTTTGCGCTCGATTTAATTTCCCTAGAACAAAAAGGGTCAAAACCCTAACGTTGCTTTGGTGACCGTAAGTCCTTAAATTCGAATTGACCCTTAAACTCCAACGACGGTGCTACCTACTCATTAATAGTGGAATAGCACTGTCTAAAGGAAATTAGCATAGAACGATTTCTTTTTCGAGTAGGTAGATTAACTCTTAGATACTTGCTCATTCAAAAAACAAAACCTTTTTCACACTTACACACTTTTCGAACAAAGTTCTCAAAGAAACACTTCATACACTCTTGAGGACAGAAGCAAGAGTTAAATCGAAGTTTCAAAACAAAAACTTTTTTCAAACCCACAAGCACAAAGAAAGCAATTTCGAAAGCAATTGAGCAAGTACCTAAGAGCCCGTGGATAACCACGGATAGAAAGGGTGCTAACACCTTCCCTTTCTATAATCTACCCCCTGAACCCGAGAAAAATATCGAAAAAGGAATTTTTCTGTGCTTTTTTCCTTTCCTTGTTGGATAAAATAAAAGTCAGTGGCGACTCTTTCTTATCGCGACATTTTGCGAAAACAAAACGCAAAATGCAAACCAGCATTCCAAAAACAGTCAGTTCTTCCCACCGTATCACAGGTAGCTTCTTGGTTCAACAATTCGACAGGATCTTAGCATGTCATCGATGTCTGTTCACATGCAGTAGTCAAAGCCTTGCAATACTGTAGTCAAAGTATGCTCAAGTATGCAGTAGTCGAAATGCTAGGATTATTAGCATGTTGAATTGGGTTTGTTTATTAAGCCAAATTATTTCAGTTAGTTTTTTTTCCTAAGTAATCTTGTGTAATAAGTATGTGTGTAAAAGCCCATTAATTTAGTGTGTTAGTTTTCTTATAAATAGCATACTAGTCTCTCATTATTGCACAATGCAAATCCTAATTAGGGTGAGAGAGGTTACTTGTTATTCTGTAACACTTGTAATCTTGTTTCAAAGAGAAAGTAAATAATAGCAGTTTATAACAATTTCATTGTATTCTTCTTTATTCCCTCTTTCCTAACCTTGTGAGTTTCTTTCCTATCAAGAAATCGATTGTATTTTGTTATTTCGACATTATTTTTCACAACAAATTGGTGTGATGAGCATGGAGAAGATGTCGTCAACAAAGTATGAGATTGAAATGTTCACCGGAGTGAACGATTTTGGTCAGTGGCACTTAAAGATGAAATTCCTACTAGTTCAACAAGGTTGTTTAGAAGCGTTGAAGGGAGCCGCAACTATGGATGTTGCGTTAAAGGGGAAAAAAGAGTATGGTAAAAAAATCCCACAACGCCATATTTTTAGCCTTAGTGATAAGGTTCTTTGACAGGTCTCAAAGGAGACGACAACATCGTGTTTGTGGGTGAAACTTGAAAGTTTACACATGACCAAATCGTTGGTTAATCGCCTATACCTGAAGCAAGCTTTGTATTCATTCAAGATGAGTGAAGAAAATCCCATGGCTGAGTAGTTGGATATGTTTAACAGATGATTCTTGATCATGAAAATATTGATGTTAAGATCGACGATGAAGATCAAATGTTGTTGTTGTTATACGCTACACAGATTACATGCCAACTTCAAAGAAACTCTCTTGTATGGAAGAAAGTCTCTGACCTTTGAAGAAATTAAATCAACCTTGTTGTTGTACCCAAATTTTTGCCCCTAAGATTCCTCTACCATATCATATCAACTCGATCATAACAAGATAACATTAGGGATGGTTCTTCCTCTTTTTTCCTATCTTTAAGTTTGCTCTTGAGGAATCTCCAAGCACCTTGGTTGTGTATTTTGTATATGTGTTGTTGAATAACTTCTAATCAAAATACAAAAAATATTTGTCTTTGTCTTTGAATATTTTTGTTTTGTAGGTACCAAGTCGAAGCATCTGACAAATAAGGATTTCTGGTATTATTTTCCTAAAATCTCTATTTGCAAAGGAAAAGAATTAAAAATTTTCATTTTTTTCACTAATGCAATCGATTTCTCTTAAAGTGCAATCGATTGCACATAGTGTATTTTGCACCATTTTTTAAAAAAATACACAGTGCCATCGATTAGCACTGTAGTGCAATCGATTGCACAGCGTGAAAATTAAAAAAAAAATCAGCATTTTAAACTTGTCAAATTTTGGCTCCAATTTTCCTTCACTTTTGAAAGATGTATCATTAATTCAAATTTTAGTACCAATCTTTCATTTTTAAAAAGAATTATCATTAATTCAAATTTTGGCTCTAATATTTGAAAGAATTATCATTAATTCAAATTTTGGCTCTAATTTTTGAAAGAGTTATCATTAATTCAAATTTTGGCTCCAAGAATCAATTACCAAATTACCATTAATCCCAATCCTAAAACTCTATAAATAGAGCTCTCATTTCATTCAAATTTCAAGCTTTTGATAGCCAAATCCACCTTACTAAAAAATCTCTCAATTCTCTTCATCTACGAAATTCACTCAAAGCTCCATTTTCAAAAAGTTAGTAAGCTTTGCATTGAAGCTTACTAATCTTTGAGCTAAACCTTCATCCAAACACTTTTTCTCAATCAATTCTCTACATCCAAGCTTGGTCAATTGATTCTTGTGGTTGAATTGAAGCAAATTCTTGAAGTTGTTTTGATAATTCTCTAGATCTACCTTTGGTAAGTTGGATAATTCATCTTTCACAATGTGATCTCTTAGTGATCTTTGGGATTGATTATTTGAGAATTATTTTGTGATTTCAATGGTGTTATTTTCTCATAATTTGATGGAATTTTCGTGCTCAAGTGGATCCATGATCATAAGGTGTTTGATGGAAAGTTTGAACAAAAAATTGCCCTTTTAAAATGCTGTTTTTGCTACTGAAACCGTGTGCAATCGATTTGCACTGTAGTGAAATCGATTGCACAGAAGCAATTCTGCATAATTTTTAGAAAACTGTATTGTGTAAATCAATTTACACAATAGTGCAATCGATTTACACAGGAACAAAATGCACTTTTTTTCCTTGTTTTGGGGCAGCTTTGATCCAAAATGCTTTTTCTACTCACTCCTTTTGATTGTTGGTTTGGGTTACAATTTTAAATGTCCAATTTGTATTTAAACTCAATGGACTTTGTGATGTAGATGAAGTTGGATAAATGTTCATCAATTCAAATCTATCTAAGAGTGAATTATTTAATTCATTTTTGGTGCTTTGGATTAATGATATGTTTAGTGCTTTAATCCATCTAGAGGAGTGGTTGAATTTAAAGATGAAAGGATTTTGAAATGGTGATCCAAATTAGCTTATCATTTCCCTCCCTCTTCATCTTATCCCTTTCTTTTTTAATTGTGCTACATGTTAAGGGATGGTGATCTCTATATCATTTATCCAAACATGAAGTACATAGATTACTATTGACCGGCCTCAAAATAGGTGTGACTTCTACATAAGTCCACTTACGATTGCTTAACATAACGCTAAATTTTGTCCCGATTCGAATAAATGATCATTCGTGGCCCAAACTTATGATTGCAAGCCCAAGTATGTTAATTTGATCTTTTTGATCCAATAACCTTGAGATTCATTGTGTGGAGGCTTTGGTTCTACCAATCCTCTAATGGATCTACAACACCTTTGGTCAACGCGGATCACTTAAACATCGTTGATCATTACATGTTGCCTTGTGAGAATTCCAAAATGGATGATATACTTGACAAAAAGCAAATGAAACTTGTTGTGTGGAGGATTTGGTTCTACCAATCCTCTAATGAGTTCCAAATACAAGTTTCAAGATGGTCATCCAACTAACCACTAATTACTAACAATTAACTTTACTTTACGCTTTTATTTTCATGCTTTATGTACCATTTACTTTTAGCATTTTACATTTCATGCTATTTTCATCTTTGCTCACTTGATCATTTACTTTTATGTCATTTTTATTTTTCTCACTTGAGCTTTTCTTTCTTTCTAAAGACACCCAATAATCAACATGAACCATAAAAATCATTAATGATACTTGGACTACATGGTTACTATCCTTTGCATTATGGAGTGATGGACTTATTGGACTTAGGATTAGAGACCTTGGCCTATCTTGGAGACTTTGTAACTTTATTTGATATTTTTTCTGGAGTTCTTGAGGTTTACCTCAAGACATTGGGTTGTTTGTTTGTTTGTTTTGTGTGCAGGTTATTGAGATTACGATCTTTGTTTGTAATCTGGAATTCACCCGTATACCGCCGTTACTCCGCCCAATTTTTTCAAAGACTTAAAACAATTGAAATTTGGTTCTCTCAAGAGGTCTAGTATCTTTGCTTGCTTGGTTTCAATCCAAAGAATGGGAATTCTATATTGACTCATAATGTCAAGTATTGGTTTCTTGTTGGTTAGATGGTTCTTATCCCAAGCTTTTACCTTATGCTTTAGGATAGCCTCTTCTTCTCCTCCCATCTTCTTTAATTTCAAAAATCTTTTCCCT
Source organism: Vicia faba (assembly GCA_948472305.1). NCBI lineage: Eukaryota > Viridiplantae > Streptophyta > Magnoliopsida > Fabales > Fabaceae > Vicia > Vicia faba. The sequence continues at coordinate 1,645,454,826 of OX451739.1, read as the reverse complement.
CCTTTAAAAAAAACTCTTCTTATTTTGAAACTTGAAACATTTTCATAATAAACTTGGACTTAGGTCCATGCATCTTCGAAACATTTTCATAAATAAATTTCAATCAATTTAATAATACCTTGACCTTTTTTTGTGAGAAGACTAAAAGTCAATCAATCTCATTTCAAACCATTTTGCCACTTTGGCTTTTATCTTTAACCTTTTCTCAAAATATTAGACTCTTGTCAATCCTTGTAGTGATGCTAACAACTATACTTCTATAATATGTAGTGAAGTGAGATATTTTCCACTTGGGTGTTGAGTGAGGCATTTTTTATTTTAATATCCAAGCCATATCCTCCACTTTGAGATGATGCAAATTCTCCTTTCTCATGATTGTGGGTAGTAAGTACGTTTTCCACATGGACAATGATGATGATGTCTTATTTTATAAAATTAACGAACACACTTGTATTTTAAAATTTTTAAAAGAGGAACTATGTGTACCCTGATCCCCTATTGCATGAAAGGTGGTACGTAGGCACTAAAGGTTCACAACCGCGGCAGGTACAAAAATCATAAAAATATTTCTTTTCTCACCTCCACCATCCATTTTATATACAACACATTTTTATAGCCAAAATATACATATTTTTCAACGAGGTTCCTGCGGAGTACCGTAGATGTTTAGGGTTCTAATACCTTCCCTTTGCATAACCAACCCCCTTACCTTGAATCTTTCCCCCTCTTTTTGGGTTATTCGCTATTTTCCCATTCCTTTGGAAACAATAAAGCGCGGTGGCGATTTTTATTTTGATTTGTATAAAGTCTAGTCAATCCAATGGCTTAGTCTTGCACATTTCTACCGCTACAGGAAAAATGGCGAATTCACTGGGGAAAGATTGACCTCTTGCTGGTCCATCCCTAAGTGGGTTAAACCTATCTTTATTTATATCTGTATATGTGCTATTGTTGTTTATGTGTTATATTTTGTATATATGTTTGTCTGGATTTTCCTGGTTTACAGGGTGCTTGGTGATTACTCATAAGTCCTATACCCGGACTTGGGCAAACTTTAAGATAGGACGGGTGGTATAGTCATGTTAACTTTGAGGGAGTAATCCCAAAAAAGGAGGCATGAGATCCTCCACTCAGTGGAGGCCCCTTTGACTGTAGTGTCGTTTACCAAGTAATCAGGAAGACGTACTGCTTTCGACCTGGGAGCCTGCCGAAGCTGAGGACCGTAGATTACCTAACCCATCTAGGCCTTTTAGGTGTAGTGCGGAAGCTATGACAGAGTAGTCCATAAATAGTTGTCACGTGATACTACGCTCGGATGAGTCTTGAGAATATTACTAATTACCGAGTTAATCGGGAAGTTGGTAATATCCAAAGGAAGGATGTAGACTCTGGGAACCTCTTAGAACCTTGTTCGGCAGGTGATAACTTTTTAGACCAATACCTTATGGGTAGTACCTTCGACCTCATGCTCGTGACGTTGAACCTATGAACCCTATATGTGTGATCTTGTGTGTGATTGTTGCATCATGCATCCATGCACTCATAAGCATCTTTTGAAAAAACAATATTTCAAGGGATTTAAAGGTTGACTATTTGTGAATATCTCAGGTACTTTTAACCATGGATTCTGGAAAGAGAAACAAAAGCTTTATTACTTGGATGTTGGCAACGTGTCTATAAACCATAAATCCCTTGAAATATTAAATAAAATAAAATCATGTGCATTGCATATCATGCATCATATTGAACATATTTCTTGCATTTGTTATGCATATCCAGGTGTCTTACCCAGCTTCTTTACTTCACTCAGCAAGCTGACTCATCACTACAACACTCATGATAATTTCAAAAAGAAGATGGATAACTTAGAACAGGAGAATTGCGAGTTGCGCAAAGAAGTTTCTGCTTTGAAGGTTGGCTTGGCCAACTTGACTACTCTGATGGAAGCTCTGGTGGTTGCTCAGAATCAGCCACCGAGTGTTAAACCTCAACCAACAAGGGCAAATGCTGAAGTTCCGATTGTTCCTGTATCTGCTACTCCGGCTGTTGTTCAAAACCGTATGCCTCAGGGTTATCCGTGGGGAATGCCAGATAATTTTGCACCTGAAGGTTTCAATCTGGGTCCTCAGGATGCTCCAGTGGTTCCAAATGTTGTTACTCCTGCACCTCCTGTGGTGCACACTGTTCCTGCTGCACTTCCTTCGGTGAATTTGGTTTTGTTTGTTAATGAAGATGTGTGTCGTCCTTTCCCTCCGTCGAGTGAAGACTTGGGTCTTTATGACAGAATGGATGATTTCCAAAAGCAGTTTGATAGAATGCAAAGAGAGATGAAGGCTCTTAGGGGAAAAGAGTTATTTAGGCAGAATGTGAATGAGCTGTGTTTGGTCCCAAATGTTAAAGTGCCTGCTAAGTTCAAGGTCCCGGAATTTGAGAAGTACAAGGGCAACACTTGCCCTCGTGCTCACTTGGTGATGTACGTGAGGAGAATGTCTACCCACACTGATGATCAGCGTATGCTGATTCACTTTTTTCAGGATAGTTTGGCTGGTGTTGCGTTGAAGTGGTATATGAGTTTGGACAGCTCCAACATCCATACTTTTAATGATTTGGGAGAATCATTCATTAAACAATACAAGTACAATGTGGACATGGCGCCTGACCGTGACCAGCTTAGGGCCATGGTTCAGAAGGACAGAGAATCGTTCAAAGAATATGCGCAGAGATGGCGCGAAGTGGATGCACAAGTGATTCCTCCCATGGAAGAGAAGGAAATGACTAAAAATTTTCTGAAGACTCTAGGCGCTTTCTACTACGAAAGAATGGTAACAAGTTCCCCAAGTGATTTCACAGAGATGGTGGGCATGGGTGTCTGTTTAGAGGAAGCTGTCCGTGAAGGTAGTTTATCTAAAGACGGGGACTCGTCAAATGGTGCTAAGAAGAATGGTGATAGTTCTTCCAAAAAGAAATAGCAAGACTCATACGCTATACTTAGTGGTAGGCAAGAGAGATCTCATAATAGGAATCAACAAGTTGCTTCTGTGACTCCATTTGTCAACAAGACTCCGACTAATGTTACATATCAAGGGGCACCTCAACAAGGAAATCAAGGGCAATGTCATCAGAGGAAAATGAGCTTTTATCCAATTCCAATGACATACACAGAGATGTATCCTTCTTTGTTGAAGAAGAATCTAGTTCAAACTCGAGCTCGACCAGTTGTTCCTGAAAAACTTCCAAGAGGATATAAGGCTGACGTTTCTTGTGCCTTTCATCAGGATGCTCCTGGGCACGATTTAGAAGATTGCTTTGCTTTGAAGGCCGAAGTTCAGAGGTTAGTCCGAAGCGGTATCTTGTCGTTTAAGGACATTGTCCCTAATGTTCAAAACAATTTGTTAGCAGAGCATGAATGAATCTCTGTTGTTGATAGTTCCAAAGCATTGGAAATGTTACCTTCAGTGCAAGTCCAGATAAGAGATTTATCTTAGTTTATTGTCATTTTTACTGCTTTCTCATTTGTAATTTTTCTTGTTTATCATTGCACTGTTTGCATGTAAGAACTTGTTTACATTTGAATGTTTAATCTTAATATAATGAGTATGTTTGTCTTGAAGAAATTCATTCGTTTCACTCGTATTTGTTTTCAATTTTAAATTTCTTTATGATACCAACTTGTTACCCATTCTCTTGCCTAGGAAGAGATTGGGAGGAGGATGATGATATTAAAACGCAAATTTTCTAGTTGTATGCTTTTGGATAAAACCTTGTTGACGATGTACAGGCATTGTTTCAAATCCTCAAACACCGGAGATATAAGGGAGTGAAACCTTTATTAACCCCTTTGAGCCTTGAAGTAGGAGTTTCTTTTTCTATTCAGAAAAAACCCTCTTTTTTTTTAACCCGGGGCAGGGTAGTGTTCAGTTAATTTGATTGAGTATTCAAATCTCATCAAGAGTGCGCATCTAAGGATACAACAATGGTTATCCCTCGAATGGTTGAGGAAAGTCAAAACCACAATGGTTAATCTTCACTTATCAAGAGGGTGTTTCAATTGAAGATATCTTAATGGCTATCTCTCGCACACAAGGAAATCAACAGATGATGATACAACAATGGTTATCTTTCATCTACCCAGAAATAGGGCAGTCACAATTCTTCCTACTAGTCACAAATGACTCGTAGTCACGCGACATGTTCAAAAGAAAAAGATAACATGAATAAAAATTATGATGAAAAAGAAAGAGACAAAAAGCCCCGTTAATTCGGAACTTGAAAAAAAAAACAAGTTGCTTAGGCAAAAGTCAGGGCATCCTGTTGCACTTCAAAGTCAAAATCAAAAGGAATTTGTCCAGAAGGCAAGAAAGAAATGGAAAGCCTGAAATGCGATAAAGGATTACAATGTGAAATCCTCAGCAAAGAACAGAGTCGCGTGACAAGAAACCCAAAAGAAGCAGGAATGAGTGACTTGCATGTCCAAAGAAAACCTTGTTTGATTCCTCAACCATCTCGAAATTTCTTGTGAGAGATGAATGTTCGTGTCAAGTTAACTGAACTTAGGACTGAAGAACATCATGAAGGGGGTGGGCACCAAATATTTTTGAGCCTTAAATATTTTTTTTTCTTTCTAAAAAACCGTGAACCAGGCCACGTTACAATCCTCAAAAGTACTAATTGAAACAGGGTTTATTTCAAAAGCATACTCCAATGAGATAGTGTTTCCCGACTCCCATTAATTTTGCTAAATTATCGATATTGGTATCATATTGCTTTTGTTATCTTTTGTACAAAAATCCATGTCGCATCCTAGCTAGTGATTTGCTCACAAGGTTTTGCGACATCTTTTCAAATAAAATCTTCAAGACTTACATAATTGTTGCATTAGAATTTTCATTCTTAGAATAAACATTTTCTGCTTGTAAAACAACTGCTTGATATCATGAAAGTTTACGTTTGAGTATCAGCAAAAGGCATGTTACCGAGAAGAGTTGTGGAGCAAAGAGGATGCAACATTCAGCCAATCTAGGGCAGTTATGTCAAGATTCAACAAATATATGAAAGCCATTTGTTCAGAAAGGTTATTCTAAAAGCATGCAGCCAAGGGCAAGTTACGAAAGTTACTTTGATCAGCATGGTAAGCTTGAGATACCAGATTGGTTTCCAAGGGCATATCCAGATTTCGTCAAGATAGTTACTATGTCTACCCCAAGCTGAGAACCTTCCTCAAGTTGTGTTATGATGTTAGGTTCATAATCCCATTTTTTCCAGTCTTGCTGCAGACTTCTCCAGCTGAGTGTGATTCTTTACCCATCCAGGTGGTGATCAAACGGAGATTAAAAAGAGCTATGAAGCCTTTGCTCATTTGATGGAGTTCTTTCTCCATTTTTATTAATATGAAATCTCTTGTAGAGAAGTGCTTTCTCTTGTTACGACATTATTGTTGTTATATGCTTCCCAAGTAGCTAGACAAGGGCAGTATATTTTCTAAGAGGTTTTGAGACAACTGTCATGTTTTTGGGTTTTCTCTCACCAAGTGTTGAGTTTGATTTAAAATCCCCATAATTTTGACTTCTTACTATAGTGTTAACTTCTTGGTTCCCCAGGAAGGTTCTCTCAATTCATCTTGTTAGTATGTGCCCAATCTTTGTGTGTTTCTCGGATAGTTAAAGACGATACCAGTGGGTGCAAGGTACAGTATTAGGATTGTGATCCCATTATCCCCGGCCAAGTCTTGGTTCGCTTTTAATTTTGGGTTTGCATGGTCAGAAGCCTCCGTCCCAGATTCCCCAGCGAAGTTTTCCCTCATATGATGAAAGGTTTTATTCCCTTGGTGTGCTAAGATATCGCTCTTTTTGCAGTATTGGCATTCGTGGTGACTTCTTGATCTCCCAGGAAGACTACACCAGGGCATCTTTTGTTGGAATAGGTTTGGTATATGAAGACTCAACCCAGTATTTTCCAGTGAAGCCTTGTTTATTTGATAGGAGTCATTTTTCCCGAGTGAAGAACGTATCTTGGTTTCCCCTCGATGATGTGGTGTCGACCTCCCCAATGAAGTCAGCATGAAGTCCCCGGTAGAGGTCTCGATGATGAAGTATTGTCTCCCTTAGTGAAGTTCGTATGTTTTTCTTCCTTCAAAGTGGGCCTGATTTCCCCAATGAATGTTTTGAAAATTTGGTTTCCATTTTCCTTATTCACAATCAGTATCAAAATCCCCAGTAGGAGTACGGACTGTGAAACATTTGTTTTCCCCATGGAAGTCTGTGTGTTATTCCCTGGGAAGGTTATCCCAAGGCATCTCTTGTTGGAATGAGTATTCATGATGAAAAGTTTTCAATCCTCAGTTTTTTTTCTCTCCAGGGAAGTGGGTTTAAATTCCTCAGTGAGGTTTGGTTGTCTCGACGTCAGTCTGCTTTATTTGAGACTAGTTTTGCAATCTTCAGTAGGCACGTTGTTTTTGGAAAACTGGTTTCTCCGATGAAAATGGAAGAAAGATGTTCTATCCCGGTATCTGTTTGATTTAGCTACATCCGGATTATGTTTCTCCTCAGTGAAGTTAGGACAAACAATAGGTTTGGTTTCCGCAGTTGCTTTTACCTTTCTTGGATTGATCTTTCTGGTTGAAGTTTAGACCAATGTTGTTAGTACCTGAGGCAGTTTTGATTGTTTGTACTGATTATGTATCCTTTTACCAGCATATTTATGATATCACTCATGCATTCATACATACATCATACATAGTTGAATTTAGCAAATCATTGCTCATTTGCATTCATTAATTTTATTTTGTTGACATATTACCCTGTTTTATAGAGTTGTATTGTCCTCTCTCCAATAGAGTGTCGGCCTTAAGCAGAAAGTATACATTCTTTCAACTTACCTACTGAGTTATCCCTCGTGGAAGATTTTTGCTTCAACCTTCCTGTACAGCTCTTTGTCTGGATGGATTTGATGTTCCATCTTGAGTTTGTTTCTCAAAGGATGTATTACGGTTGTCTGTTTCATTCCAGTTCATTTCAGGTTTGAATCTGTGATCCCCAGCAATATTATTACTTTGGATTTTTGCAAGCTTTGAGCCATGGTTTGAGAATGTGCATTTATTTTGGCACGAGAATACTTTATCTCCTCAGAAGGAATAACATGGCATTTCCCCAGGAAGTCATATCTCTCCTTAGGAAGCCATATTTCTATCCCCATGAAGCCATATATCTCTCCCCAGGAAGCCATATTTCTATCCCCAGAAAGTCATTTCTCTTTGCAATTCCCCTTGGCAATGAGTGGATGTCTCTTTATTTGAGATAAGTTTGCATATTACCCTTTCCACGCAGAGTGCCTTGGTTAAAGAAGAAGTTGAGACCCGTTCCAGGTGAAATACCATAATTTTGGGGAAAACTTGATATTTCCAAATCTATCTTCAGTGAACGTTGGTAGTACATCGGCAGTGAACGTCAGTGTTTCTTATATTTTTTCTATCATCAGTGAATGTTGATAGTTCATCGTCAGTGAACGACGGTGGTATCTTCTTCTCTCTACCTTCAACTATTGAGTTGGTATTTCACCGTCATCTGTGAGTCGGTATCTTTTTGATCTTCTACCTTCAACTATTGAGTTGGCATTTCACCGTCATCTGTGAGTCGGTATATTTTTCTCTCTACCTTCAACTATTGAGTTGGTATTTTACCGTCATCTGTGAGTCGGTACATTTTTGATCTTCTACCTTCAACCATTGAGTTGGTAGTTTACCGTCATCTGTGAGTCGGTATATCTTTCTCTTTTACCTTCAACTATTGAGTTGGTATTTCACCGTCATCTGTGAGTCGGTATATCTTTATCTTCTACCTTCATCCATTGAGTTGGTATTTCACCATCATCTGTGAGTCGGTATATTTTTCTCTCTACCTTCATCCATTGAGTTGATAGTTTACCGTCATCTGTGAGTCGGTATATCTTTATCTTCTACCTTCAACTATTGAGTTGGTATTTCACCGTCATCTGTGAGTCGGTATATCTTTATCTTCTACCTTCATCCATTGAGTTGGTATTTCACTGTCATCTGTGAGTCGGTATATTTTTCTCTCTACCTTCATATATTGAGTTGATAGTTTACCGTCATCTGTGAGTCGGTATATCTTTATCTTCTACCTTCAACTATTGAGTTGTTATTTCACCGTCATCTGTGAGTCGGTATCTTTTTAATCTTCTACCTTCAACTATTGAGTTGGTAGTTTACTGTCATCTGTGAGTCGGTATATATTTTTCTTCTACCTTCAACTACTGAGTTGGTATTTCACTGTCATCTGTGAGATGGTATAACTTTATCTTCTACCTTTAACTATTAAGTTGGTATTTCATCGTCATCTATGATTCGGTATATCTTTACTTTTCTACCTTCACCCATTGAGTTGTTAGTTCATAGTTATCTGTCAATCGTTATCATTCTTTACTTTTTCCTCAATATTTGAGTTGATTCTACCTTATCTCTTCTTTGGGTTTTACACCAATAGAGTCATGTGTTTTGTTCATCAGAGATTTATTTTCCTGGTGGGGTTGCTCCTTTTTTTCTTCATTTTTGTGGCATCCCCAGTGTTACTTTGCGTCTCTTTTGTTCTGTTCATATGCATCCATAATCATAAGCATTGCATGGCATCTTAGAGACAAAAATAGGGCTTGTTTTATATTTAAGTATCTTCAATCGCGTCGACACGAAGATTTGTAACCTTCGTATCTCCGGATAGAAGACACTTAAATAAGGGAAGATGTTGTACCCCAATTTTTGCCCCTAAGATTCCTCTATCATATCATATCAACTCGATCATAACAAGATCAAATTAGGGTTGGTTCTTCCTCTTTTTTCCTATCTTTAAGTTTTCTCTTGAGGAATCTCCAAGAACCTTGGTTGTGTATTTTGTATATGTGTTGTTGACTAACTTCTAGTCAAAATACAAAAAATATTTGTCTTTGTCTTTGAATATTTTTGTTTTGTAGGTACCAAGTCGAAGCATCTGACAAATAAGGATTTCTGGTATTATTTTCCTAAAATCTCTATTTGCAATGAAAAAGAATTAAAAATTTTCATTTTTTCACTAATGCAATCGATTTCTCTTAAAGTGCAATCGATTGCACATAGTGTATTTTGCGCCATTTTTGAAAAAAATACACTGTGCAATCGATTTGCACTGTAGTGCAATCGATTGCACAACGTGAAAATTAAAAAAAAAATTAGCATTTTAAACTTGTCAAATTTTGGCTACAATTTTCCTTCACTTTTGAAAGATGTATCATTAATTCAAATTTTAGTGCCAATCTTTCATTTTTAAAAACACTTATCATTAATTCAAATTTTGGCTCCAAGAATCAATTACCAAATTACCACTAATCCCAATTATAAAACTCTATAAATAGAGCTCTCATTTCATTCAAATTTCAAGCTTTTGATAGCCAAATCCACCTTGCTAAAAAATCTCTCAATTCTCTCCATCTACCAAATTCACTCAAAGCTCCATTTTCAAAAAGTTAGTAAGCTTTGCATTGAAGCTTACTAATCTTTGAGCTAAACCTTCATCCAAACACTTTTTCTCCATCAATTCTCTATATCCAAGCTTGGTCAATTGATTCTTGTGGTTGAATTGAAGCAAATTCTTGAAGTTGTTTTGATAATTCTCTAGATCTACCTTTGGTAAGTTGGATAATTCATCTTTCACAATGTGATCTCTTGGTGATCTTTGGGATTGGTTCTTTGAGCATTATTTTGTGATTTCAATGGTGTTATTTTCTCATAATTTGATGGAAATTTCGTGCTCAAGTGGATCCATGATCATAAGGTGTTTGATGGAAAGTTTGAACAAAAAATTTCCCTTTTAAAATGCGGTTTTTGCTACTGAAACTGTGTGCAATCGATTTGCACTGTAGTGCAATCGATTGCACAGAAGCAATTCTGCACAATTTTTAGAAAACTGTACTGTGTAAATCGATTTACACAATAGTGCAATCGATTAACACAGGAATAGAATGCACTTTTTTGCCTTGTTTTGGGGCAGCTTTGATCCAAAATGCTTTTTCTACTCACTCCTTTTGATTGTTGGTTTGGGTTGCAATTTTAAATGTCCAATTTGTCTTTAAACTCAATGGACTTTGTGATATAGATGAAGTTGGATAAATGTTCATCAATTCAAATCTACCTAAGAGTTAATTATTTAATTCATTTTTGGTGCTTTGGATTAATGATATGTTTAGTGCTTTAATCCATCTAGAGGAGTGGTTGAATTTAAAGATGAAAGGATTTTGAAATGGTGATCTAAATTAGCTTATCATTTCCCTCCCTCTTCATCTTATCCCTTTCTTTTTTAATTTTGCTACATGTTAAGGGATGGTGATCTCTATATCATTTATCCAAACATGAAGTACATAGATTGCTATTGACCGGCCTCAAAATAGGTGTGACTTCTACATAAGTCCACTTACAATTGCTTAACATAGGGCTAAATTTTGTCCCGATTCGAATAAATGATCATTCGTGGCCCAAAATTATGATTGTAAGCCCAAGTATGTTAATTTGATCTCTTTGATCCAATAACCTTGAGATTCATTGTGTGGAGGCTTTGGTTCTACCAATCCTCTAATGGATCTACAACACCTTTGGTCAACGCGGATCACTTAAACATCGTTGATCATTACATGTTGCCTTGTGAGAATTCCAAAATGGATGATATACTTGACAAAAAGCAAATGCAACTTGTTGTGTGAAGGCTTTGGTTCTACCAATCCTCTAATGAGTTCCAAATGCAAGTTTCAAGATGGTCATCCAACTAACCACTAATTACTAACAATTAACTTTACTTTACGCTTTTATTTTCATGCTTTCTGTACCATTTACTTTTAGCCTTTTACATTTCATGCGATTTTCATCTTTGCTCACTTGAGCATTTACTTTTATGTCATTTTTATTTTGCTCACTTGAGCTTTTATTTCTTTCTAAATACACCTAATAATCAACATGAACCATAAAAATCATTAATGATACTTGGACTACATGGTTACTATCCTTTGCATTATGGAGTGATGGACTTCTTGGACTTAGGATTAGAGACCTAGGCCTATATTGGACACTTTATGACTTTATTTGATATTTTGTCTGGAGTTCTTGAGGTTTACCTCAAGATATTGGGTTGTTTGTTTGTTTTGTGTGCAGGTTATTGAGATTACGATCTTTGTTTGTAATCTGGAATTCACCCGTATACAGCCGTTACTCCGCCCAATTTTTGCAAAGACTTAAAACACTTGAAGTTTGGTTCTCTCAAGAGGTCTAGTATCTTTGCTTGCTTGGTTTCAATCCAAAGAATGGGAATTCTATATTGACTCATAATGTCAAGTATTGGCTTCTTGTTGGTTAGATGGTTCTTATCCCTAGATTTTACCTTATGCTTTAGGATAGTCTCTTCTTCTCCTCCCATCTTTTTAATTTCAAAAATATTTTCCCTCCTTTAAAAAAAAAACTCTTCTTGTTTTGAAACTTGAAACATTTTCATAATAAACTTGGACTTAGGTCCATGCATCTTCGAAACATTTTCATAAATAAATTTCAATCAATTTAATAATACCTTACCTTTTTTTATGAGAAGACTAAAAGTCAATCAATCTCATTTCAAACCATTTTGCCACTTTGGCTTTTATCTTTAAACTTTTCTCAAAAGATTAGACTCTTGTCAATCCTTGTAGTGATGCAAACAACTATACTTCTACAATATATAGTGAAGTGAGATATTTTCCACTTGGGTGTTGAGTGAGGCATTGTTGATTTTAAAATCCAAGCCATATCCTCCACTTTGAGATGATGCAAATTCTCCTTTCTCATGATTGTGGGTAGTAAGTGTGTTTTTTCACACAGACAATTGAGATGATGTCTTATCTCATAAAATCAACCAACACACTTGTGTTTCAAATTTTTTAAAGAGGAACTACTTGTACCTTGATCCTCTATTGCACGAAAGGTGGTACGTAGGCACTAAAGGTTCGCAACCGCGGCGGGTGCAAAAATCATAAAAATATTTCTTTTCTCACCTCCACCATCCATTTTATATACAACACAATTTTATAGCCAAAATATACAGATTTTTCAAAGAGGTTCCTGCGGAGTACCGTAGATGTTTAGGGTGCTAATACCTTCCCTTTGCATAACCAACCCCCTTACCTTGAATCTTTCCCCCTCTTTTTGGGTTATTCGCTCTTTTCCCATTCCTTTGGAAACAATAAAGCACGGTGGCGATTTTGATTTTGATTTGTATAAAGTCTTGTCAATCCAATGGCTTAGTCTTGCACATTTCTACCGCTACACTTGTATTCTAAGGATTTAAACGAACGAAAGAAGCACAATCCATATTCGACTGGTGAAGGTTTGTTAGTTAAGGCAAAATTCACAAAGAGAGACCGCAAGTTTGACAAGAAGAAGAGAAAAAGTCAGCAAAAGTATTATACTTGTGATGCTTCTAGTATTCGATGTTATCATTGTAAGAAGAAGGGTCATACAAGAAAAGTGTTCTCTGAATGCCCGAAAGATCGTGGAAGTAAGGATAATGGAAACACGACCATTTTCAAGATGATTTCGACTCATCTGATGTTCTTGTGGTTTTAAGCGGCGAATCAAGTAAAGAATGGATTATGGAATCAGTCTGCACTTGGCACATGAATCCAAACAAATAATTGTTTGAGGAATCATGTGATCAAGAAGGAGGGTCTGTATTGCTGGGAAACAATAAAGCTGGAAATATTACAGGTGTTAGATCTGTAATATTCAAGCTTCATGATGAGTCAATAAGATTGTTGATTGAAGTCATATATGTACCTGATTTGTAGAGAAATTTGATTTCTCTTAGTGAATTCGACAAGAAAGGATATGTTTTCTAAGGAGAGAAAAGTATTCTAAATTTCATGAAAAGATCAAAGGAAGTCTTGAGAGGCGTGAGTAAACAAGGCTTGTATACCCTTGAGGATGAGGTTGTGAGTGGTTTAGTAGATTTTGCATCCACAAAACCTGTGTTGAAGATGGAAACTTGGCACATGAGATTGGTGGAGATAAAGTTGAAAAGCTCAAGTTTTGTGGACCCTGTGTACTTGGAAAATCTTCCAGGGTTAAGTTCAATAAAGGCAAACAAAGAACACATGGATACCTTGTCATCCATGTTGATAGTTGGAAGCCTGCAAAGTGTCCATCACATTTAGGAGCAAGATATTTTCTGTTCATAGTTGATGATTATTCTAGAAATGTATGGGTATTCATCCAGAAGACTAAGGGTGAAACTTTTGAGAATTTCAAAAGTTGGAAGACTATGGTCGAAAATCAGACTGGCAGAAAGGTCAAGAAGTTAAAAACTGACAAATGCCTTGAATTTTTCAATGAGGTGTTCGAAAGTTGTTGTGTTGTCTCTGGTATTGCAAGGCACATAACTACTATAGGTACTCCTTAACAAAATGGTTTGGATGAAAGGTTTAATCAAACAATTTTGGAAAGAGTTAGATGCATGTTGTTTAGTGTTGAGTTAAATAAGGTGTTTTAGGAAGAGGTTGTTTCGATAGCAACATATCTGATAAACAGATGTCCTTCGACTATGTTAGATATGAATACACCAGAAGAAGTTTGGTCGGGATATCCACCAGATCTTAACAAACTTAGATTATTTAGTTGTGTAACCTATGCTCACATTAGGCAAGACAAGGTCGAACCTAGAGCTCTAAGATGTATGTTCATGGGATACCCTAAAGGAGTTAAAGCTTATAGGCTATGGTGCCTAGAGCCAGGTCACAGAAGGTGTATCACCAACCGAGATGTAGTTTTCAATGAAGGTGAGATAACTTTCAAGAAAACTGATGACATTGGTTGAAGCGCAGAGATATCTGCAGAAGAGCTGGAACAGGAAGAGATTCCTATTGAGGTGAAGCATGTCGATGCTAAATTGTGTATGCCAAATCAAGTAGAAGAAGAAGCACAAGATGCTGAAGATAATGAAGAGGTTGAGGAAATTGTCGATGACTACCTGTTGAAAGGAGATAGGCCAAAAAAAGTCATCAACCCACCTCCGAGGCTTGGGTATGTAGATATCATTGCTTATTCCTTAATCTTTACAAGTGAGGTTATAGATTAAGAACCTAGAGACTATAAGAAAGTTATGAGGAGTCCAAATAAGACTGAATGGCAGAAGGCCATGGATGATGAGATGAAATCTCTTCATGATAACCAAACTTGGGAATAGATCAAGAAACCTGCTAGAGCCAGGTTAGTTAATTGTAAGTGGATTTTCAAAGTTAAGGAATAAATTGAAGGAGTGGCGTCAAATAGATACAATGCAAGATTGATCGCAAGGGGTTTCACTCAAAAAAGGTGTCGACTTTTATGATGTGTTCTCTCAAGTTGTGAAGCACATGTCCATTCCAATGTTACTTATCATGGTGGAACATTTCAACCTAGAACTAGAACAGATGGATGTGAAGACTACTTTTTTATGGAGATCTAGATGAAACAATCTCGATGAAGAAATCTGAAGGGTATGCTGAAAAGGGAAATGAAGATTATGTTCTCAAGTTGAATAGATTTTTATATGGACTGAAACAATATCCTTGATAATGGCGTAGGAGATTCAACAAGTTCATTGCATACATAGGTTTCATTAGAAGTCAGTTCGACCAATTTGTTTACTTCAGATTTCAACCTGGAAATTCATTTGTTATTTCGTTGCTTTATGTGGATGATATTCTCATAGCAAGCAACAATGTCGAGGATGTAATGACAATGAGTGTTGAACTCCATAAGGAGTTCAATGTGAAGGATCTGAGAGCTAAATCCAGGATTCTTGGAATTGATATCTGAAGATATAGAAAGCAGTCAAAATTATGCTTATCTCAGGAGACATACCTACAAAAGATTCTCAAAAAGTTTGGTATGTCAAATTTAAAGTCAGTTGTGACTCCGACAAACCCTTAATTCAAGCTGAGTATAAATCAATGTCCCGGTACTGAGGTTGAAAGAGCTTATATAATAGAATACATATGCTAACATAGTAGGTTCTTTGATGTATGGTATGGTCTCTACTAGACCCGACATAGCATATGCAGTAAATCTGTTAAGTAGGTACATGAAGAATCCTAGAAAGGCTCACTAAAAAGCATAGAAGTAGATTCTAAGATACATAAATGGGTCTCTGAATAGAGTCCTAATTTATGATGGAGGCTGTGGTGAAGATAGTAAAGCAGTAATCAAAGAATATGTTGACTCTGATTATGCAGGTTGTATGGATTCCAGAAAATCTATTTCTGGATATGTGTTCACTATATTTAGCACAACAATCAGTTGGAAAGAAACATTCAGAAGGTTGTTGTCTTATCAATCACTGAAGAAGAATATATTTCCTTCACTGAAGCTTTGAAAGAAGCACTGTGGCTTGAAGGTTTTTCTAAGGAGATGGAACTTCAAGGTTGAGGTATCACTGTTAAATGTAATAGTCAAAGTGTTATACACTTGCCGAAGAATTCAACCTATCACGAGCGAACCAAGCATATCTTCGTGAGGTTTCATTTCATCAAAGGGGTAATCGATCATGGAGAAGTCCAAGTACTGAAGGTTTCGACTGATCAAAATGCTTCTGATATGATCACCAAGAAATTGCAAGTTGCAAGTTTTTCCACTGTATGTAGTTGATAAAGCTGCATGAAGAAAGTTAGTTTGTTCACTTGATGTTATAGAGTTTGTTCCAAGGTGGAGATATGTGAGATATTGGATCGAATTCTAGTATGGTCGAAGGATAGCTTCTTGGTTCAACAATTCGACAGGATCTTAGCATATGTTGTCAAAGTCTATTCACATGTTGTAGTCGAAGCCCTACAATATTATAGTCGAAGTATATTCAAGTATGTAATAGTCAAAATATTAGGATTGTTAGCAACTCGAATTTAACCTGTTTATTAAGCTCAACTATTTAAGTTAGCTTGTTTTCTAAGTTAACTTGTGTAATGGATCTATGTGTAAAAGCCCATTAGTTTAGTGTGTTAGTTTTCTTATAAATAGCATACTAGTCTCTCATTATTATACAGTGTAAATCTTAATTAGGGTGAGAAAGATTATATGTTATTATATAACACTTATAATCTTGTTTCAAAGAGAAAGTAAGGAATAACAATTTATAACTGATTCAATGAATTCTTTATACTTTCCTTCTTCTTTTTTTTTGACTTTATGAGTTTCTTGCCTATAAAAAACCGGTTATACTTTGTTATTCCGGCTTTATTTTTCACAATATTTTCGTAGTATATATTTTGACTTAGAGTTTTCGTGAAGCACCAAATAGGAATAGAATCACGTCAAATTGATGGGATTTATGGAATGGAATGCCAATCTAGTTTTTTTAAAAAATTTATTTTGTTAAATAATTGGATTACATCTCATCAAAAAGTATTTTTTGTCTCATAGTTTATATTTAAATAAATATAAATAGATTTTTCAATATCATTTATTATTATTATTTATTATTATTATTATTATTATTATTATTATTATTATTATTAATATTATTATTAATATTATTATTATTATAGTGTGTAATATGTATTAAACTATAAATTTCTAAATATTAATGTAACTTAAAAATACTGGTTTGCATCAACTTTTAATATATTTAAGGATATTATTAAAAATATATTATTGAAATAGAATATGACATAAATCAATAAGTCAAAATTTTCTTTAAAATAACTTTGCTAAATATCAAAATAAAATTTAATTTTATTAATTTAATAGTGATAAATATTTTATATTTAATTATTATATTTTAATAATTATTAGATAAACATATATATATATTAATTATGTCACTTATTTATCAAATTAAAAGTCTTATTTTTTAACGGATAAATAAAATTAAAAAGACTAATTAAAATTTTGTTTAATAATTAATTAATTAATTAATTGGATATGGATTTAAATATGAGTGATTTTAGGATACACATTTTAGAATAATGAGATTCATAATTGGTCAGCAGCATATATAGCGGTTATCTTCCATACCGTACAATAGTGTTCAAGGTAATAGGACATTGATTGATGAAGACCCACAAACTAACAAGTGTCAGTCATTTGTCTCTCTACTTTTGCTTTTTGAATTATCTGTTGGAATCAATCTTGATAGAACAACATGCATTGTATCCTCTTGGTGGCACAATTGGTTCCTTTAAGATACCTTAGTATCCTCTTGGTGGCTGCAAGATGAGATACTTTTGGCTTTTGCATAAATCTACTCACCATACATGCATTATATGTTATATCAGGCCTTATGTGACAAATGTATCTTAACGATCTAATGAGTCTTCTGTATTGTGTTGGATCAATGTCATCTTTATTTGAGTCCTTCATCAATTGCAGTCTTGGTTCAGGTGGTGTTGAAGTTGTATTGCTATCCTCCATCTAAAATCTTTTGAGTATCTCACTTGCCTATCTTCTTTGGTGCATCATTAAGCCTTTATTGCTTTTGTAGAATTCAATACCAAGGAAATATGAGATGTTTCACAGGTCAAACATTTTAAATTTCTTGCTCAGGTCACACTTGAAGTCTTCAATCTCCTTCTTGCAGCTGTCTGTTATCAACAAGTCATCTACATAGAGACAAAGTATGAGCAATTCACTCTAGCTTCTTCTAGCATATACACCATGGTTAGTTGTGCACTTTATAAACTTATTCTCCATGAGAAATGCATCTAAATTATTGTTCTAAGCTCTTAGAGCTTGTTTGAGTCCATACAGGGTTTTATGCAACATGTATACCTTTGCTTTCTCGACCTTGCTTTACAAAACTGGTGGAAAAAAATAGCAATTGTACTATTTTTTCCCTTTGTAATAATAGGGAAATTCCTCGAATGTCTATCTCAAGGACTGCGTACAATTATCGACTTCAATTCATGTTCAATTAAACAAAAACTTAATTGGGGTTTTGGTTTAGGAATTGTCACTTAATAGAAATTCAAAATAACCAAATTGTAAATTATGGCTTTTCGTAAGTATGAGAAACATGCTAGGGTGTGATGTGTAACTTACCATGTCACAACCTTGAATCCTGATTTCTTCAACAAGTTCATAATTACTAGCCCTTTAGGTTATTTTCCCCTAAGTCCTTAGAGAGAAAACCTTTGAACATTCATCCTACATCCTAAGTCCTTAGAGATATCTGATGGATTTGATCCTTGTTTTATCAAGAGTTTCTGGTAACTTATAGGGTATCCCTAGTCCTAGGTGATATCTATTATAGTCTAATTGTACAAAAACTTTAACAATTGTGGTCTAGCTGGTTGTTAACTGTAGATCAATCCTAATTGGTCTGATCAGGAAAGCATAAAAACTTTGCACGATTAAATTTAATATTAAAAACCATGGAATTGATAAAATATGAAATTCAAAGTCATTACATATTCAAATCAAGGACACCCTCTAGAATTGGGAGGTTTATCTACTCGTATTATTCAAAAGAATTTCAATGATATAAAGATTAAACATTACAGATAAATAATGAACTTTGATCTTTAATCGTTGTGGCTCAAGAAAAATCTCTGTCCTCCAAGAATCTCACATGTTACTCTCTTCAATCCTCAATTCTTCGTGTGGAAAAAATTCCCTCAATTCATCATGGAAACTTGGATAAATATTGAACAATCCATTTTTCTCGGTGCGAAATCCCCAAAACACCCTTGTGGATCCCAAATCATAAAAAATCATAAAATCACTCAAAATCAGCATCCTAGCCAACGCGGGCCATGTCACCTGACACGGGCACCCGTGTCGGCCTCTGTCCATCGCTTTACAAAACAAATCTTGCCCAGACCTTCTAACACGGGCCGTGTTAGTTGACACAGGAAACCGTGTCAGCCTCTGCATCTTCTTCCAAATTGCAGCTTTGCATTCTTTCCTGACATGGCTCGTGTCAAGTGACACGGGTGGCCGTGTCAGGCACCCTGTAGCTTTATTTTTTAGACTTCCTCTGAAACTCCGAATTTGCACTTTTCGCACTGATTTTCCTGGTTTTATTCCTCTGTTCCTAAAAACAACAACATACATAACCAACACATAAAACATAGAAGAATGAAATAAAACACTTGACAAAATAAAGAAATGATAACTAAAATCAACTGTAAATAAAGGTGGAAAAACCACTGATAAAACTCCCCCAAACTTAAATTGTTGCTTAACCTCAAGCGAGCATTACAAGAACTCTTGAAAATCACAGCAGCCTGATACTCATGCTTGAGACATTCGTTCAATTTGATTAAAAAGCAGTTCGTTCGATGTTCACATGACGCGAAGAGTTTGTGTAGGATCCTTTAAACCTTGAGCTTCCTCTTCAGATACCCCTCTAACTATGCTTTGTACTTAAGTATTTTTCCAATTTCCCCCTTTTTAATTAGGACAATCAAATTAAGGCAATGGGAATTTTTGGTGATCATCACACGCACAAGACTAATCAAGAAAATTTTTGTTCACGCACCAAATAAGTAGTTTTTTCTCCTTTTAAATTTCGGAAGAAATTTTCAAAACTTTTCAGTTTATATATTTCCCTTTTGGATGAAATTTGGGGATCAACCCCCTTTGGGATGAATAATCGAAAATGGTTACCCAACTTAGCGATCCAGTTGACTTTTACCGTCTTTTCATCATTTGGTGCCAGCTTTATTTATTTCTCAACCAATTAGATCTGCATGTGAATCTATATTATGCCAGACTATAACGATAAACTACTCAAGGAGTTCTTCTCAGGATTCAAGCATTATGGTACAAATATATACGTTAGACTCGTATCATTGTCACGTCATTCCAAACTTCCTATCCTCGAACAACTACCCATGTCTCTATATATTATTTCTGATCTCAATGAAATACAAGCTCTTGACCAAACCAAAAAAAAAATTCAGTCTAAATTTTGAAAGGACTTTAACTAGTGGATTTACACATCAAATAGCATAGAACCAATAAATAACTCGAATAGAAAAGCAGTAAACCCATCCCCTCCCCCCAACTTTAAACATTAACCCCAATGTTTTAGAACAAGTTCTAGGAAGGTGACTCAGAGGGTAATGCAACACCAGTTGCTGCCTCCTAGCTTTCACTAGTAAGGCTCCCTTTTTAATACCTGCAGACAAAACGAAACAAACACAAAAATAAAAACTAAGTTATTAGAAGCGTGGGTTTCCTCCTACGAAGCACTTCATTTAACGTCATATGGCTCGACGGTTCATCCCCTTATATTTGGGGTACTTCCTCTTCCACACCTTGTTGCTTGTCCTTTCCGCAACCTAAAACTCATCTAGATCAAAATCATTGACCAGTTTGTGCTTCCAGTCCCTTCCAACTTCCATCTTCTCACCTTTGAGTTTCCTTTTATTTCTCTTCTTGACTTTTGTACTGAACTTAGAAATTTTTTTTGATGCGACCTAAGAGCTTATGCTGGAGACTTTTTCTAGGGATGATTTTAAACTTCTGTCATCTCTTGCTAATTTGATCATACCAGCTGAAGCTTGATTCTTTTCACCTGCACCCTGCTTTTTGATCTCCAATACATTCAAAGTTATCTCCTCATGAAATGATTTAAGTGTCAGATTACTTGTCTCGATATCAAAGTTGGATTGACTAGTCTACATAAATGGTCGACCAAGAATGATATGAGTCTCTTCATGTTCAGGTATGTCCATGATCTGAAAATCAACTAGGAAAACAAAATTGTCAGTTTCTACTAATACATCTTCAGTTATCCCATATGACTTCTTGATGGTGTGATCATCAAATTTCAATTTTTTCCACTCCTACTTATCTTCTCAATATCGAGCTTCTTGAAAATCGATAATGGCATTAAAATTACACTAGATCCAGAATCAATTAGAACCCTCTTGAAAGTTCTGTCTTTGGTGGTGCGTGGTATTACAACTTGACCCCGGATCCTTCTGCTTAAGAAGTATTTTTCTCTCGGGTGTAATTACACATAATTTCTCATCACCGGGTACCAATCCCTCTCCTGTTGATATCTTTTTTTGAAAGTACCTCCTTCATGAATTTCTAGTACAATGGAATTTTCTCGAGTGATTCAAAGAACTGTATGTGGATCTCTAGCTTTTTGAAAATTTTGACAAATTTATCAAAAAAAAATTCTTTTGTGTTCTTCTTTACCACTCAGGATGGATACGGTAACTAAATCACTGGTTTAGTCTTCTCTTCAACTGGCTTCACAGGTGATTCCACTTCTTCTTGTTTTCTCCTATTCTCTCTCGCTTCTAAATCTACTTCTATGATACTCTCATCAAATTTTACCTCATCTTCTGACCCCTGTGATACGGTGTGAAGAACTGACTGTTTTTTTGGAATGCTGGTTTGCGTTTTGCGTTTGTGTATGCAAAATGTCGCGGTAAGCAAGAGTCGCCACCGACTTTTATTTTATCCAACAAGGAAAGGAAAAAAGCACAGAAAGGGAAGGTGTTAGCACCCTTTCTATATGTGGTTATCCACAGGCTCTTAGGTACTTGCTCAATTGTTTTCAAAATTGTTTTCTTTGTGCTTGTGGGTTTGAAAAAAGTTTTTGTTTGAAACTTCGATTTAACTCTTGCTTCTGTCCTCAAGAGTGTAATGAAGTGTTTTTTTGGAAACTTTGTTCGAAAATAAGTGTAAGTGTGAAAAGTTTTTGTTTTGAAAGAGCAAGTATCTAAGAACCATCTACCGACTCGAAAAAGGAATTGTTCTATGCTAATTTCCTTTAGACAATGCTATCCTACTATTTATGAGTAGGTAGCATCATCGTTGGAGTTTGAGGGTCAATTCGAATGTGGGACATACAGTCACTAAAGCAATGTTAGGACACCTTAGCGGTAACCCTAATGTCTTAG
Organism: Vicia faba; assembly: GCA_948472305.1. NCBI lineage: Eukaryota > Viridiplantae > Streptophyta > Magnoliopsida > Fabales > Fabaceae > Vicia > Vicia faba. The sequence goes on along the minus strand of OX451739.1, from coordinate 1,645,432,938 downwards.
ATCATTTGTTTGAGGCAACAATATCCGAGGCAACTGTTTCGAGGCAACTATGATATTTTAGACAAGAGGACGACCTCTAAAGCGACCTATACTCAATGACCGTGTACGAAGGCAACCAAGTGGGGTGTACCCTAAGAGTGCGCATGTGCATATATATATATATATATATATATATATATATATATATATATATATATATATATATATATATATATATATATATATATATATATATATATATATATATATATATATATATATATATATATATATATATATATATATATATATATATATATATATATGTGTGTGTGTCGTTTTCAGTTATTTTTATCTTTGCACATGTTAAGGGTGATCTAATTTGATTTTAAGATTTAAACATTCAGTCTTGTCATGCAAACCCTATTATCAAACATCTAGCAATTATAATTTACAGATTAAAAATGCGTAAATTAAATTACAAGGCGTCGGGTATTTACATCGCCAAAAGCAACCCTTTGAAAATAAAATAAAACGGTAAAAATATTTAAATATCCTATTTAACTATTACAATCTGTATGCAGGTACATAATTGGATAAAAATAAATAAAGCGCGCGAGAAATTAAATCGAGTGCGTGATTAGGGTTTTGACCCTTTTGAAAGAACAATATTTTTTGTGTTTTGTTGTTTCTATTTAAGGAAAGAAATGAAGTCCTAAATTAATTACTAAATTAATTATAAAATAAATTAAATGAAAAAAAAACATATTTTTGGAGTTTTTATTAATTTAAGAAAGAAACTAAAAATAATTAAATGAAATAAAACCTGATTAATTCTAATTAATTTTAGATATTTACAAAATAGGTTAAAGTTATTCTAGAATTAAAAAAAAACCTAAATCAATTAATTAGTATTTATTAAAAAAAGAATTCTGAAAGTTTATTGGATGAAAAATATTTTTGATGAGTTTTTTAATAAAAAGGAAAAATTATGATTGATTAGTAATTAATTGAAATTAAATAAAACCATAAAATAAAATAAATAAAAGTGTGAAGGAAGAGGATTTGGGCCTAATTTGGGTGGTGTTAGTAGCAATCTCCTTGGCCCAGTAGCAGCTGGTCCATTTGACTTTTTGGATCTGGTACATACGCGTTGACTAGCACTATCATGCACCCTCAAGGCTTGACCACCAGATCTGGCCATCTGGCGTGTGGATAGATGAGGGAGTATGGTATGGATATGGCCCATGCGTGCATGTGATAACCTGAAAAATAATGAGAAAACACAAATTACTGAAGGCAGGGCTCGAACCCCTGACCTCCATCCTTTGGGTCCTTTATGGCCTATGTAGCAACCACTGAAGCATGTTGTTGTTTTGTTATTAATAATACAAAGAAATAATAATATAAAAAAACAAGTCAATGGCCAGAACAACAAAAAAAATGCGCGCAACTTTTGAATAGCCCAATGGACGGAGGACACCTCATCGTCCTTGTCCTCTTAAACACTGTAAATTTAACTACGGATTTATATCTGCAGCTAAAAGCGCAACCTTGTTCTAAAATCTCCTCCAGGCCATGAAAACGATTTCTAAGGACATGGTCGTGTTCATCTCATCCTCCTGGATACAACCATATCCATCATGTGTCTCAATTTTACCTGAAACAAAAACTCCCAAAAATCCAAAGCAAACCCTAACTATGGTGGATTGCCATACAGATCAGATAAATGAAATTAAATGATGCAAAAAGCCTACAAATATTCTTGTGATCATAAATATACAATTATTTCACTCAATGGATGCCAAAATCATGCGAATCGAAAACAAGAACAGGACGGTTTTACGAAGGACTCACAATGCGTATAAGGTCCTGAGAATGTGTGGTTTCGATCCAGTTAGCTTGTGTGTGTTGCCAGGAATCGATTGGGACCAATATCCAGCTCTGAAAACGCCTCTAGCTTTGATTTCGATCCCTAACTTTTTTGTGATTTTTGCAACTTTTGTTCTGCCTCCTCAAGTGATTTCTAACCCTTATTTTCGTGCATCTAGCTTCCTTATGTATTGCACATTGGATTAGGGTCGCAAACTTTGTCCAAATCTCTCTCCATCAAGGCTTTGATATTTGATTTGATCTCTATTTACAACCTTTCCAAATTTGACCCAAATCATATATTCTTGTGCATAAAGACCTTGATGCAAATTCAATTGCCATGATAGCTATATTTGGAGCCTAAAATAACCAAAAAATCATGTGTTATCAGTGTTTTAGATTTTGTGTGATTTTATTTGATTTAAAATAAATTAATTCAAATAAAAATCAAATTAAATAGTAAAAATGTGATATGGACACATGGCTGAAGCTAGGGCACGTGGGAAATAATGCAAACTCAAATCAAGTGAAAAAGAATGGGCCCATTTGGTAAAATTTAAAGTTTTGGGGATAGTTAACTTTTGGCAATTTTGCAAAAAAGTCCAACTTCAACAATGCATAACTTCTTCAATTTTGAACTTTTGGAAGTGTTCTTGGACTTTTTAGAAAGATTGAGATGTCCTCTAACCAACCCTGTTATTCTCATTTCATTTTGATATTCCATGCTCAAGTTATAAGCTTTGAAAAAAAAGGTGTTTTTGTTGACTTTCAAAAATGACCTATAATGTCAAAATTCATAACTTCTTGTGAGTGTAGTTTTAGATCTTCGAGTGTGAAGATGGATTGTAACGAATTTCATCCTCCTCAAAATGCTATTTGGATGGGTCATTTCTCATAAATTATGAGGAAGTTATGCTTGATTAAAGTTGAGTTGACTTTTCCTGCAAAACCCTAATTTAGCAACTTTTGAATCTTGATGAATTTTGAGCAATCCTTGATGAATCATGATCAAACCTTGATCAAATGATGAAATACCATTCAAAATGAGAATGTTGACAAAAAATATTAAAGTTTGACTGTTTGTAGGTCACAGTTGACTTTTGCCCTAGCACAGTCGATTTTTGGACCTTTGGGCAATTGACTGAGCAAACTTTCTCTGAAAGGCTTGAAACTTGACATGGATGATCTTGAGAACATGTTAGGACATTGGTGAGCACTTCAGATCATTTGGACTCAAGGATTTTGGTGAAACACAAAACCCTAATTTGGAGTAGACTGCCTTATGAGAGAGCTTGTCTGACCAAACTTCTTGGACTACTCTGAGCAACTTGGAGATTTTCTTGCAATGTTTTGAGAAATATGGGAGGGAAAATTTGGGGTACAACAGATGCCCCTGTTCAATCTTCTTAAACCTGAGGATGTCGATTGGCTTTCATGCCTTTCGTGATCCAAAGGTGGAAGATGATTGAACACTAGAGTGCCCAGAAATTTGCACTCGCATGAAGTGGTATCAGCCTTGTGATATCGGGAATGGGCTTACATATGCCATTTGGAGATTGCTGACAAGGGGAGATGGGCTTAAAGATGCCTTCCGAAGGAGTGTCGATCGCATAAGAGATTCCTTAGCGAGAGCTTATATACCTGTTGTTGTGGAAGATTCTGCTGGGGAAGTCTGGTCTTCATTGAGATTTAGGAACTTGCTTGTACTTCAACTGAGAGAACATCTCTACTGAGTTTTAAGAACTTGTCCGTAATTCAACTGGGGGGAAACATATTCATTGATATTTAAGAACTCGCCCGTAATTCAACTGAGAAAACTTCTCTGCCGAGATTTAGGAACTACCTGTAATTCAATGGAGGAACTTCGTCGAGATTTAGGACCTTGTTTGTAATTCAACCGAGGATAATTTTGTTGAGATTTAGGAACTGGTCAGTAATTCGACCGAGGGAAACATCTTCATCGAGATTTAAGAACTTGCCCGTAATTCAACTAAGAAACTCTGCTGAGATTTAGGAACTCATCTGTAATTCGACGGAGGAACTTTGTCGAGATTTAGGACCTTGTCTGTAATTCAACCGAGGATAACTCTGTTGAGATTTAAGAACTTGTCAGTAATTCGACTTTGGGAAACATCTTCATCGAGATTTAAGAACTCGCTCGTAATTCAACTGAGAAAACTCTGCTAAGATTTAGGAACTCGTTTGTAATTCGACGAAGGAACTTTGTTGAGATTTAGGACCTTGTCTGTAATTCAACCGAGGATAACTCTGTTGAGATTTAAGAACTTGTTAGTAATTCGACTGAGGGAAACATCTTCATCAAGATTTAAGAACTTTCCCGTAATTCAACTGAGAAAACTCTGCTGAGATTTAGGAACTCGTCTGTAATTCGACGGAGGAACTTTGTCGAGATTTAGGACTTTGTCTGTAATTCAACCGAGGATAATTTTGTTGAGATTTAAGAACTTATCAGTAATTCGACTGGAGGGAAACATCTTCATCGAGATTTAAGAACTTGTCTGTAATTCAACTGAGAAAACTCTGCTGAGATTTAGGAACCCGTCTGTAATTCGACGAAGGAAAATTTGTCGAGATTTAGGACCTTGTCTTTAATTCAACCGAGGATAATTTTGTTGAGATTTAAGAACTTGTCAGTAATTCGACTTGGATAAAAGCTTCACAACTTTGAATTTTGTGAGAATTTAACCGCATCCTTCCTAAAAGGTAAAGGTTAGTTGTATGTAATGCATGATATGTATCAAGCAATGGTGTTCTCAAAATAAATGAGATTGTGTTGTATGATGCGTATATGCATGTGTCATGATGTATGGAAATGTAATGTTTTTAGATGGGGAAAATAAATCCCGGATAGCTGCTGGAGAAAAGAGTAAAATTCTTCGTTTCTGCAGGGGATGGCGAACGAAGATGATTGTGAAAATAAACCTGCAGGAAAGGATAACTCTGTTAGGGAATAAACTGATGAGGAGATTACTCTTTGGGGAAGAGATGCTATGTAGAGGATTCCACTGCTAAATTCCGCTGGGGATGAATTACCGTTGCTAGTGATATTGGATCCTGTTGGGGATTGAAGTTTCTGTTTGTGAAAGGAAGGAACTCCGCTGGAGATGATCTTTCAGTTGCGACTTCACTGGGATAACCTTTTAGACTCTAATGGGGAAATCCTTTGAGCTCTTCTAGGGAAAATCTTCCAAAGTCTACTGGGGATGATTCTCCAAACTCCACTGGGGAAGCTTTTTCAGACTGCGCTGGGGAAAAATTTCAAACTCCACTTGGGATATCTTGTACTCTGTCGGGGAACATTCTTATACTCCGTTGGGGAATATTAAGACCTTTCAGTGCCGATGGTAGATAATCTCTGATTGGGGAGAATCTTATCGATTAATTCACAGTTGCAAGTCTCAGCCAGGGAGAGTTAACATTAATGTCCTTTTCTTACACTGCGGGGAGTGAAAGTATCTTGGTCGTATCCTTCAGCTAAATCTACCTTGTACCTGGTGGATAGAGCAACTGTAAAGCTTGGACAGTTCTTATTTGCCCCTGTTTATGATAGTACAAGTAACCTTTTTTTGTTTCGCATGTAAATATTCATGAGCAACAATTAATGTCAAATGCATATATCAAAAATGAACATTGGACGTTCTTTGCAAAACAAAACAGATAAAGGAAAAACAGTTTGAAATTTCTCTGAAAATGAGTTGTATTGATTTTGAAGTTTGGCCTGTAAATAGGCGTTTTTGTACAAGAGGCTGGCGTCCTAGTAAGAGAACGCCGCCGAACAAATAGAATTTATACAATTTGTGAAAAACTAAACAAAACAGCTATGTGAATAATCCCACTGGGTTCCAACTCTTCTATTGCCCTTATATCCTCGAGCATCTCATCACTTTGCTACTTGGTTGAAGGTAGGTCAGATTGATTAGTGTCGTCCGAGCTTGATAGTCGATACTGAAGTCTGGTTGCAAGGTGACCCAATGAGACATAGTGTTACGCTTTGATCCCTAATTTTTGCTTGGACCGCCCTTTCGGGTTTTCAGTCCACCGGGATACCTTTTTTTGCCCAAGCCGCATTTTCAGGTTTTCGACTTGCCGGGTGTACAGTTTTTTATTTTCATCCCTTATTTTTGCCCGAACCCTTTTGGTTCGCCGGGAAGCCCTTATTTTTGCCTAGGCTAGTCGACCTAGCGGGTCTTTGATTATGTGTAGTATTTTTTCGCTATGTCTGGATTGACGGGGTGAAGAAGGTCGTCATCCATGGTGGTTAGAATCATAGCTCCTCCTGAGAAAAGGTTCTTAACCATAAATGGCCCTTCGTAAGTAGGGGTCCATTTGCCCCTGGGATCACCTTGAGGTAGTATGATGTGCTTGATAACCAGATCCCCAACTTGATACTCTTGTCGTCTAACTTTCTTGTTAAATGCCTTGATCATTCGTTTTTGGTACGTTTGACCATGACAAATAGCAGTAAGCCTCTTTTCGTCAATTAAGTTCAGCTGATCAAGTCAGGTCTGAATCCAGTCATCTTCGCTCAAACCTGCATCCTTCATAATCCGAAGAGAGGGTATCTGAACTTCAATGGGCAAGACAGCCTCCATTCCATATACCAATGAATAGGGTGTTGCCCCTATTGACGTCCGCGCTGAGGTACGGTACTTGTGAAGAGCAAAAGGTAACATCTCATGCCAATCTTTGTATGTCACCGTCATCTTCTGCACAATCTTCTTAATGTTCTTATTAGCCGTTTCTACAGCCCCATTCATCTTCGGCCGGTAAGGTGAAGAGTTGTGATGCTGTATCTTGAACTGCTTGTAGAGCTTGGTGATCATCTTATTATTGAGATTTGTACCACTATCTGTAATGATCCTCTCTGGTACACCATATCGACAGATCAGATTGTGCGGAATGAACCGTGCCATGACGTTCTTGGTTACAGTAGAAAAGGAAGTTGCTTCAACCCACTTCGTAAAGTAATCGATCACTACCAGGATGAACTGATGCCCGTTGGACGCTGTAGGTCTGATCTCACCAATCACGTCGATTCCCCGCATTGCAAAAGGCCAAGGTGTTGTCAAGACATTCAGAGGTACTGGAGGTATGTGCACCTTATCAGCATAGACTTGGCACTTGTGACAGGCCCGAGAATGGTGATAACAGTCGGCTTCTATTGTGGACCAAAAATATCCTGCCCGAAGGATTTTCTTTGCCATGGTGTGTCCACTGGAATGGGTCCCGAAATTACTTTCATGTAACTCTTCCATGATCCTTTCTGCCTCGTTCTTATCCACACATCGCAGTAAGGTTGAATCATGGTTAGGCTTGTAAAGAATGCCATTGCTGATGAAGAACTTCGCCGCAAACCTCCTCAGAAACTTCTTGTCATTAACAGATGCACCCTCGGGGTACTCCTGAGCCTCAAGATACATATTTACCTCATGGAACCAGGGTTTATCCGTTGCCTCTTCAGTCTCAATGTCACAGCAATGTGCAGGTTCGTTTAACCTCTCAATGGTAATATGGGGAGCCTCATTGTCCCATCTGACCTTGAACGTAGAAGACATCGTAGCCAGCGCGTTCGCTAACTAATTCTCCTCTCTAGGGAAGTGTTCAAAGGTTATCTCTTCGAAATGTGGAAGCAACATCAACATATACTCTTTGTAAGGAATAAGATTAGGGTGTTTTGTATCCCACTCGCCTTTGATCTGACTGATCACGAGAGCGGAATCTCCGAAAACACTTAGAAACTTAATCCTTAGGTAAATAGCTGCTCAAAGACCCATAATGCATGCTTCATACTCCGCCATGTTGTTGGTGCAGTTGAAATATAGTCGGGTGATGAATGGAGTATGAGAGCCTTCAGGAGATATAATAACAATGCCAATGCCATTACCGAAAGCATTTGAAGCTCCATCAAAGTACATAGACCAGCGGGATCCTTCCTCAGGTCCTTCATCTGGTCCAGGTGTCTCACAGTCAGTTACTATCATGATATTCTCATCCGGGAATTCAAAGTTCATAGACTGGTAATCATCCACTACCTGATGTGCCAGATGATCTGCCAACACACTTCCCTTGATTTCCTTCTGGGTCGTGTATTAAATTTCATACTCAGTCAAGACCATCTGCCATCTCGCTATTCTTCCAGACAAGGTGGGCTTCTCGAAGATGTAGTTGATTGGATCCATCTTTGATATCAATAGAGTAGTGTGATTCAGCATATACTGTCTCAGCCGGCAAGCAGCCCACGCCAAAGCGCAGCAAGTTTTCTCGAGCAACGAGTATCGGGTATCACAATCGGTAAACTTTCTTCTAAGGTAGTAAATAGCATGCTCTTTTCGGCCAGACTCGTCATGCTGACCCAGCACGCACCCCATTGAATTGTCGAGTACTGTCAAGTATAAGATAAGAGGTCTCCCTTCAATTGGCGGCATCATAATGGGTGACTCTTGGAGATATTATTTGATCCTTTCGAAAGCGGCATGACATTCATCGTTCCATCTTACCACTTGATCTTTCTTCAGTAGTTTGAAGATTGGCTCACAAGTAGCAGTCAGGTGCGAGATGAATTGGGAAATATAGTTCAGACGTCCCAGAAAGCCTCTGACTTCTTTTTCTGTTCGGGGAGCTGGCATTTCCTGTATAGCCTTCACCTTGGCAGGATCCACTTGAATGCCTTTATCACTTACGACGAAACCCAACAACTTACCAGATCTCACCCCGAAGGTGCACTTGTTCGGGTTTAACCTCAGCTTGTATAACTTCACCCTGTCAAATAGCTTCTGAAGATGGTCCAGATGTTCTTCCTAAGTCTGGGATCTTGCAATCATGTCGTCGACGTATACCTCAATCTCATGATGGATCATGTCATGGAAATAAGCGACCATGGCACGCTGATACGTTGCCCCATCATTTTTCAATCTGAAGGGCATGACCTTGTAGCAAAAGGTACCCCATTGAGTAACAAAGGTTGTCTTCTCCATATCCTCGGGAGCCATTTTAATCTGATTATAACCGGAGAAACCATCCATAAAGGAGATGACCTTATGTTGTGCGGTGTTGTCAACCAGAACGTCGATATGAGGTAGAGGGAAGTCATCTTTGGGGCTCGCCCTGTTCAGATACTATAGTCAACACACATTCGAACTTTACCATTCTTCTTCGGCACACGAACCATGTTGGCCACCCATTGTGGGTAAGAAGTAACTGCTAGGAAACCGGCGTCAAACTGTTTCATCACTTCAACCTTGATTTTCTCAGACATCTCCGGGCGCATTCGACGAACCTTCTATTTTACTGGAGGACAGTCTTCCTTGGTAGGTAGGCGGTGAACCACAATATCAGTATCCAACCCAGGCATATCTTCATAAGACCAGGAAAAGATTTCAACATAGTCACGCAGCATCTGAATTAACCGTTTCTTAATAATATGCTCCATATTTTCACCGATCTTGACCTTTTTCTTGTCTACCTCTGTATCCAGATTCACTGTTTCTACTGGCTCTTCATGCGGCTGTATGGCCCTCTCTTCCTGAAGTAACAGTCTAGCAAGTTCACCAGGCACTTCTCAATCACCTTCGTCTTCGGCTAAGTTGATCGGACTTTCAAAGTCATAACCGGCAGTAGCAGAGTCGTTATCAGTGGGATCCAGAGTGGATGTAGACCTGTATATGTGAGTGTGTGTAAAATAGCTGTTTTGCAATATATAAAAGAAAGACAAGGAGCGCAAAATTTGAAATGCAAGAAAACGTCCAATGCTTTTATTAATGATATATGGAAATAACACACATAAAGCCCTCACAAACAAAGCCACGATGTCTCAGGTAAGGCACCGGTCCGTAAATTTTAAAAATTGTCTGTTACAAATTTAAAACAAAAGTCTCATTACTGTGTGATATAAGAAACGGGCATAGAATCCCTTGCCTTCCAATTGCTCAGGCCACCAACGGTAGTTGGGTAAATCTATCTATCGATATCAAACTCTTCATCATCATTATCCCCAATAGCATTTACTCCCGCATCATGCTTCGGCATAGGATCCGTTATGACATTAGGCTTTCCTGGCGCTTCAAATTCAATCTCCTTAGCTTCAATCAAATCCTGTACCTTATTCTTCAAGACCCATCAATCATTCGTATCATGCCCCGGGCTATCGGAGTGAAAAGCACAACAGGCGTTCGGGTTGTACATCGGTGATGTTGTATTGGGGTTCTTCGGGGTCTCCTTCGGAATCACCAAGTTGGTCTTCAATAGCTGTGGCAGAATTTGAGACAAAGTCATGTTGAGCTGAGTGAATTGTCTTCGTGGCCTCTCGGCCCTTGGCTGATTGTTGCATTGTGCAGCAACAGTTGGTCTTGATATAACAACTGCATTGACTGCTTGGCGGCGTTCAGGTCTACTATGGCTCTTTGAACTGTAAACAACACTGGACTCCTTCTTAAAAGGCTTCTTCTCGGTACTTGATGAAGCACCCTTCTGAATTTTACGGCTCTTGATACCGACCTCGATTCTTTCCCCGGTCATAATCAGCTCAGTAAACCCGGACGATGAACTTCCAATCAAATGGTTGAAATATGGACCAGACAAGGTCCCCAGGAACATATCTACTAACTCCCTGTCAACCAGCAGGGGTTGTGCTCTTCCAGCAAGGTCCCTCCATTTCTGAGTGTAGTCTTTGAAACCTTTGCTTGCACCCATAGACATACCCTAAAGTTGGGTACGTGTGGGAGCAAGGTCGACATTATATTGGTACTGCTTGTAGAAAGAAGCAGCCAAGTCCTCCCAATTACGAACACTAGCTCCTTCCAGCTGGTAAAACCATTCAAGCTGAGTCCCTAAAAACTGTCTTGAAAGAAGTGGATCCTGAGGTTCTTATCAGCAGTGTATGGCTGAATTTTTCTAACATACGAACGGAGGTGCAGCTTTGGGCAAGAAACCCTGTCGTATATAGCAAAGGATGGTGCTTTAAACTTGTGGGGAATCACCACCCCAGATGACAAACCCAGATCACCAAAGTCCAACCCAGGGACCCTCTGAATCTCCATCGCACTTAACCGGTCTTCAAGCTGTTTATACATGTCCTCAACCGGAGGATACTGGTCTTCATCAAAGTCAGTCTCGTTGTCTAAAACCACAGGGCTAGCAACCCTCCTTTCTTCTTGGTTTTCTCCCCCTCCAGATGAGTGGGATAGATTGACTTCATCTCGCAGCCTGTTTCCAAACCTGTGACCCATGTTCAGGAGGACTGTCTTCTTCTTCTTCTTCTTCTTCTTAACCTTCAAGATAAGAGTCTTCAGATCTTGCTGACCCTTATCCAAATTCATGAACATTTCCTGAAATTGAGCGTTTTGAGCTTGTAGAGCCTTGATAGCTTGATCAGTTGATGTTTCAGCAGACATGATGAGTGCTCAAATAAACAGCGAAGAAGATAAGAGACCTGTAATGGGTACCTGTGATGAGGTGCATGGAATGAAATGCGTATGATATGATTTCAAAGACGCCGAGAGATTCAAATTCGTAAACCAAAATGAAACACACTTTTATTAGATAAACTTGAAATAATGTTTGATAAATGCCTTTAAGGAGTTACAAAAGGAAATACTAAAAGGTAAATCAAAACAAGAAAAAACAAAAGACATCAACGCTTCCATGGTCGTTTTCCGTTCGTGCTGACATAGTCGTTGAGGACCCTCTCATTCTCCAGTTTTCTTGTAAGCTTTATAATCTTACGCTTCTGCTCGTGATACTTTTCTCTGTAAGTATCTCGCTCTTCTCTTAGCTGCATCCAAGACCTCTTTAATGCACCAATGTCAGTTGGCATGTATGGGTGGAGGATGGTAGGTGGAACCCCTTCTTCATCAACAACCTCAACAATCACAGGAAAGACAGCTTCGTACGACATTCCCAGCTTTTGGGCATGGATTCGAACCCATCGGAGATATGGCTCCATAGGAAGAGAGGTCTTCATCCCTAACTCGTGCGAATCAGACCTGTGTATCCTATCCCAAGCTCGTATGAACCTGCGGCGATGATCGTCACTATCCCCTTGGAAGTCAAAGACAATACTCGGCATTAGAAAATCATGAGGTCCGTCCCTCCTAGCTCGCCCAAACTGATGTAAGGCCAGACAAGGATTATAGGTGATCCCTCCTCGAACTCCAAGTAGTGGAACATTGGGGTACTCCCCACAGGGATCAATAATAGCCACTTCTTCCATGTCCTTAGCACTCAAGTTGATGTCATTGTGAGAGAGAGACATAATCTTGTATGCCCAACCCATGCCTTCCTTGTTCTTCAAAACTGGTTTGGGGAGGTGAGAAATAAACCACCTCGCCAGCAATGGTGCACAACTCATAAGGGTTCCCCGTTTCCGAGCAGTACGGGCATAAAGAGAGTGCAGAATGTCACCCAAGAGAGTGGGTACTGGATTACGGGAAATGAAAATCTTCACTGCGTTCACGTCAAAAAAGGAATCTGAGTTAGGAAACAACACCAAACCATATATGAGAAGAGCCAAAATGTCTTCAAATGCCTAAAAGTCTAGACTGTCCCAAAACTGATTAGCCCGATCAACCAAAAATTTATCCAAGAAGCCTTTTGTCCCACTTCGAGTTTCCCAATTAGACATTACCTCAGCCTTTGTCAGATAGAGGGATGAAGAAATCTCTTCCGGCCTAAGGACTTTCTCCCAACCTGTGAACGGGTTCTTCTCCAGAATAGAGATACCAAGTAGATCAGAGAACTCTTCCAAGGTGAGGACCAACTGGTAGTCCGGAAAAGTAAAGCATTGGTACAATGGATCAAAGAACTGGCACAAAACACTCATCATTAGTTCATCTAATCTGGAAGTGACCAAACCCAGGAGGTGACCATGTCTTCTGATAAAGGAGGAAGTATTTGGAACCTTTGCAACCAATTCCTTAACCTGAGTGGGAATCTGGACAAAGTTGATCCGAATAATGTTTTTATGCATGGGTGCCATGACCTATAAAACAGAACAAAGATGAATCCCCTCTTCCTTTGAAATAGGTTAGTCCAATGCAAGATGCATGCAATGTCATGATGCATGATGTCATGATAGAAACACATCACAAGTATTCACAAATAACAAACATGGTAAAGGCACACAAGTCATACAGATAGCCCTTAGATTTCAGGCTGGCAAGGAGTTTAGGTATTACCCTCTTTCAGTTTAGTTGGTTTAAACTTGTCCTAAAAATAGTAACCGGGTTCTAGAGGATCTCAATATGACTGACCACCCTCAATCGGTCATAATTCCAGTTTGGAAACCTTTTCTTGCGGCCGGAATCATCACGAGAGTTTGGTCTTAATGAGTGTAGAATGCTGCTATTGTTCTATGGCCAAGTTGGTCAATTATAGGTGCTAAGGTCAGTTGGTGCTTAATGACCCCTTAGAATACCCATATTCTCCTCGTTGCGCCACAAGGGATATCGGTACAAACTAAAGTGCCACACCAACATAGCTACTGCTTCAACCGTATCGGTCTACGCCGTACAGTTCCCTCACAGTTTATTGCTACTTACCTAAAGGGTGTCCCCCAGATCCGGGTTAGGATCTATAGTAACTCCGATTCAAACCCACAAAGATAAAGCATACAAGTCAAGCAATTGAAAACATTATGAACTATTCCTAAGGTACACCCCACTTATAATATCCCCAACAGAGTCGCCAGTTCTGTGATACGGTGTGAAGAACTAACTATTTTTTTGGAATGCTGGTTTGCATTTTGCGTTTGTGTTTGCAAAATGTCGCGATAAGCAAGAGTCGCCGCTGACTTTTATTTTATCCAACAAGGAAAGGAAAAAAGCACAGAAAAATTCCTTTTTCAAGATATTTCTCGGGTTCGGGGGGTAGATTATATAAAGGGAAGGTGTTAGCACCCTTTCTATCCGTGGTTATCCACGGGCTCTTAGGTACTTGCTCAATTATTTTCAAAATTGTTTTCTTTGTGCTTGTGGGTTTGAAAAAAGTTTTTGTTTGAAACTTCGATTTAACTCTTGCTTATGTCCTCAAGAGTGTAATGAAGTGTTTTTTTGAAAACTTTGTTCGAAAAGAAGTGTAACTGTGAAAAGTTTTTGTTTTGAAAGAGAAAGTATATAAGAACCATCTACCTACTCGAAAATGGAATCGTTCTATGCTAATTTCCTTTAGACAATGCTATCCTACTATTGATGAGTAGGTAGCACCGTTGTTGGAGTTTGAGGGTTAATTCGAATGCGGGAAATACGGTCACTAAAGCAATGTTAGGACGCCTTAGTGGTAACCCTAATATCTTAGATCATTTGTTTGAGGCAACACTATCAAAGGCAACCGTTTCGAGGCAACTATGATCTTTTAGACAAGAGGACGACCTCTAAAGCAATGTTGTACCCCAAAATTTGCCCTCCCATATTCTTCAAGAAATCCCCAAGTCAAAGCTTCAAAATCTCCTCAAGGGTTGCACAGTGCAAGAGCCTCCTAAGCAGTCAAAATTAGGGTTTGTGTTCTGATCAAGAAAATGAAGTTTCCAAAGGTCCAATCAAGTCTCACATGCCTACAAATATGGTCAAGCATCCTCATATCAAGTTTCAAGACATTCAGCACAAAATTGCACAGTCAAAACCCTAATTGCACTACAGTCAACTGTAGGGGCAAAATGGTCATTTGACAGTCAAAAGTTCAAATTTTTGGTCAACATATCATTTTGAAGCCACAAACATCATTTGATCAATGCTTGATCATGATTCTCAAAGTTTGGCTCAAAAATCATCAAGATGCAAAAGTTTCCTTATTTGGATAGTTGAAAAAGTCAACTGTAAATTGACCAGGGCATAACTTTCACATGGATTATCAGAAAAATTCCATCCAAAGCTCATTTTGAAGAGAAAGACATTTCCTACAACTCATCTTCATACTTCAAGTCCAAGAAATGTTCTCACAAAAAGTTATCAATTCCAACATTATAGGTCATTTTCAAAAGTCAACAAAAAGGGACTTTAAGTTAAAGACCATAACTTGAGATTGGTAAATCAAAATGACATGGGACCAAAGGAATTGGTTAGAGGACTCAAAGACCTTTCCAAAATGTCAAAGAACATGAGAAAAGCTTACAAATTGAGCAAGTTATGCCTTGTGGAAGTTGGGAAATTTTTGGATATTTTGAAAAGTCAACATTGATTCAAATGACCTAAAAATTGCTAATGGGCCCATTTTTCTTCCATAATTCATCATCCATGACATGTGCACGACCACTTGGCCCAAAGGGAAGTTTTTATTCATTTTTTATTTATTTATTTGGATTTTTATTAATAATAATTCATTTAAATTAAAATAAATATATGAAAAATGCTTAACCTAATTTTTTCAATCTTTTTGTGCACATTATATCATCAATAATTCGTGCATATCCCAATATGGAAAGATTTGGATTGATTGAGCATGATTTATACAAAAAGCACATGGAAAAGGATTGAAAAAAATCTTTGAAAATCAATTTTCAAAAACTATGAATGCAAGAGATTTGGATGATTCTTTTTAACCTAATTCATTACTACATATGCAAGGATCACAACCCTAATGCTTTGACGCACGCAGCTGCTCAAAAACCAGGAAATCAAACTTGGAATTTTTTGCAAACAACTCAATACTGAAAACTAATTTGTAGGTGGTTTCAAGCCAGGATTTCCATCTCATTAGCTTCCTCAAGCATTACTGAACGTTTTCCAATCACAAACGCTCATTAAAATGCCCGGAATTGGTACAATGGAGTAAAACTGTTTCAAATAAAATTCACAATCGTGCATCTTCATTCATGCGTTTATTGCAAGTTTTGATATGTGATTTACATTCCTTATGCTATTCTGAAGCTAACCCATGCATTTGATTGTATTTTTGTACATTATACGCGATTATGCCATTGTTGATATTTAGGGTTCTTCAACCTTCAAATTGGGGGTTTTGAAATAAGGCAAAATTGGAGGCTGAGACCAAAGCCATTGAATTCAACGCGTTTGGACGAACAGAAACCAGCACTCGCGATCAATTTATGAGGCCTTACGGCCTGTTCGCTATTTTTTCATATGGTACTTTTAGTAACGTTTGAAAACCGTTGCTCTTTGTTTGTATATTTCAGGAAAAAGAAAAACCAACGAAGGAGACGATGAAGTGGCGAGAGGTGATAGGGCCATTTGAATTTCGCGCGCAGTGTCCACTAATGCTGTTGTTTTCTTTTATAATATTTATTCATTGTGATATGTTAACAACGCGCATCTGGCTCCACTGGCAAGCATAAGGATTGGCAAAGCACCTGACCTGGGTTCGAGCCCCAGGTCTTCAGTATTCTCAATATTATTTTGCAATTAATGATCATATGCAGGTCCAACATCAAGGCATACCATACACCCTCCAGATCAAACCATCCACGTGCATATTGGAATCAAATCAAAGGCATAGGTCTGGGGAACACCATAAACTTGAGTCAACATGTCAGCACGTGGCCTGGAAAAGTCAAACGGACCAATGTCTTGATGGGCCTAAAATTTCTAAAGATACCTCCTAATTTGGGGTCTGAACCCCCTAGGTTTGCCATAATATTTTCTATTTTTATTTTCTATTTGCTTTTAATTATTATTCTTTTTAATCAAATTAATATTTTCATAAATATAAAAAATACCCATAAAAAATCAGAAAAGAGGAAAAATCTAATAAATATTTTTGTTTTAATATTTTCCATAGATAAATCATATATAATTATTTAGTTTTAAATTAGGTTGTAATTTTAATTCTTTTCATAATAAAATCTAAAAAAACATAGAATAGGGTTTAATTAATAATTTTTCATCTTTTTGTTTTTCTTTCATGATAATCAAATATTTAATATTATTTATTTTATTTATTTTTATAATTAATTTTGTATATAAAAATTAGGATTAATTTAGGTTAAAAACTTCAATATTTTTCCTTAATAAATTAAAAATAATTAGAATTAGGGTTTGCATCTTATTTTAATTTTAATTAATTCTTTTTCATTTAAATCCTAAAAAACTAAAAAAATACCAACAAACAAGTTCTTTCTTTTCTTTTTAATTAATTAACTCCATCATTAATTCAATTTTTTGCAAAAGGGTCCAACGCCCTCGTTCTTAATTTCTTATTAATTCGTGTATTTATTTTATTTCATTATAATATTTATGTACCTCTCCCGAAGCCATGTATTTAATTACTCGCACTTTTAATTCTTTTCTTTTACGTTATTTATTTATTTTCTGTCAAATCGGGTTCGAGAAACTTTTGGCGATGTGGACCCGCGCCGTTTGTAATAGCTTAGAATTTACTTTTCTCGCAACTTTTTTTAACTGTTAATCAAAGGCATGAAAGAATGTATGAACAAAAATAAAAACAAGCGTAGAACACCAATAACATGACAAGATAAATGCAAATGAAAACGACACACGAATCACACACCACCCCTAGGGTACGCCTCACTGTTGCCTTGCCTCGAAAGGTGATCGTCGAGTAGAGAATGTCTTAGTAAGTCCTCATGATCCGGGAACCTGGCATGAGGGCAGCTTCTAAGGTGTCTTCCCATTGCTCTGGTGATCACCATGTCCCGAACCTCAAATTGACCCGAACACCTCCAACGGTGGTGCTACCTACCTCTCAATGGTGGGATGGCACTACTTTAAAGGACATTTACACAGACGAATTCCTTAGGGTAGGTAGACGACTCTAGATACTTGCTCTAATTTCAAAAACAAATCAAAATACTTTTCACACCGACACCTTTTCAAAAAGCTTTCGAAAGCAATTTTTCAAACACTCTTGAGGACCGATACAAGAGTCAAACTGGAATTTTCAAAGAAACTTTTTTAAAACCCACAGTTGAAAAGCAAACAAACCATTTTTGAAAACACAATGAGCAAGTATCTAAGAGCCCATGGATAACCATGGATAGAAAGGGTGCTAGCACCTTCCCTTTCTATAACCTACCTCCCGAACCGAGAGCGATCTCTTTAAGGAATTTTTCTGTGCTTTTGTCCTTTCCATTTGGAGAAAATAAAAGACGGTGGCGACTCTTGCTTCCGCGATATTTCGCGAACCAGCGTTAAACAGTCAGTTCCAGATCCATCGATCACAGAACTGGCGACTCTGCTGGGGAATATACTTAAAGTGAGGTGTACCTTAGGGCTAGTTCATAACTGTGTTTTCAATTGTTTTCCTTGTGTGCTTTAAATTGTGGGACTGTCTTGGGAGTTCTATAGATCCTAACCCGGATCTGGGGATACCTTCTTAGAAAGTAGCAACAAGGCTGTGAGGGAACTGTGCGGGGTATACCGACATGGTTGAAGCAGTCTGCTACATTGATGTGGCACTTTGGTGTGTACCGGTAACCCTTGAGTTCAGTCAAGGAGAGTACGGGGCCTCCGCGTGGTGTCGTGAAGCATCAACAGACCTTAGGAACCTTAATTGAACTATCTTGGCCTCTTTAGGGTAGTGAGATAACTGACTTTGGTGCAGTCCGAGGTTGGTTGATACTCGATACTACGCCCAATTGAGGGTTGCTTTCCTGGAATATTTCGGTCGCCAGTTCAGTGGCTAAATCGAAACGATGAACAATGAAAGCAATCCCGTGATATCGGGAACCTTAGAACCCGGTTACTTTGATTAGGACAGGTTAAACCCACCAACTTCAAGAGGGTACTACCCAGACCCCATGCTGGCCTTAAACCTTAAGGGCTTGTCTTGTGTGCCTTGTATGCCTTACATGTTTGTCTTTGTAAATATCTGTGGTGTGTTTAACCATAGCATCATGACATCATCCAGCATCATATGCATTGACTAACCATTTCAGGGGTTCGAATTTTCATCTTTGTTCTTGTTTTGTAGGACATGGAAACTATTCGTAGGAAGACAATTCAAATCAGTCTTGTAAGGATCCCTCCTTAGCTTAAGGAACTTATATCCAGGATTCCCGAGAACTCATCATTCAGTGAAAGACATGGAAGCCTCATCAGCTTGGTCAACACCAACATTGAGGAAGATATGATAAAGGTCTTGTTCCAGTTCTTTGACCCTCTACATCACTGTTTCACCTTCCTGGACTATCAGTTGGTACCTACATTGGAGGAGTTCTCCCGACTCCTAAAGATCCCTATCCTTGATCAGCTACCCTTCAACGGTACAGAAAAGGGAACCTAAGCTTGAAGAGATTGCTAAAGCCTTGCACCTACAGTCATCTGACCTTAAGGGACATTGGGAAGTTAGAAGTGGTATCAAAGGGTTCTTAGCCAGGTTTCTGTTTGAAAAGGCCCATGAATGTTGGAACTCCCTTGACTTGCAAGCTTTTGAAGAGGTTGTGGCCCTCCTTGTCTATGGTTTGGTGTTGTTCCCTAACCCAGATCAGCTTATTGATATCAGTGCTGTCCAGATCTTTATGTCCAGGAATCCTATACCTACGTTGCTGGGGGACATCCTTCACTCATGTTACACTCGAACCATGAGAAAAGAGGTGTCCTTATGTGTTGCACTCCTCTCCTGGGAAGGTGGTTTATTTCGCACCTTCCACAATCAGTCCTGAAGAATGAGCGGGGTTTGAGATGGTCACAACGGTTGATGACTCTTACACACGCAGATATACATTGGTGCCCTAGGTCCAGAGAAGATGTCACTATCATTGATCGTTGCGGGGAGTACCCTAATGTTCCTTTACTTGGAATCAGAGGAGGCATTACTTACAGCCCATGCCTGGCTTGGAGACAGTTTGGTTATGCTCGGAGGGATGGTCCTCATGACATGTTAATTCCTGACATAGTTTTTGACTTCGACAACGATACTCAAGGACTTCGCCAGAGATTTATCAGAGCCTGGAGGATGCCAAGTAGGATAGACAGCAAGACACTGGGGCACAGGAACTCCATCCCGTTGGAACCTTATCTCAAATGGGTACGAGCCCGCTCCCAGAAGTTAGTGATGCCCTATCCCCATATGCTCCCTGTGATCAAAGAGCCAGTCTTGGAAGGGGAAGTGTCCTACACTATTCAGCACCCTAATATGCCCACATCCTGGGAAGAGATGCAGAAGAGCTGGATCCAGCTTAAGGAAGAACGGAACTCTCTTGAGACCAGTCTACATGCCAGTGAAAAGAAGGTCTTGGAGCTCACCCGCCTGTTGCATGAGGAGAGAAATCTCAACACTTACATAGCTCCAAAGAGGATGCGCAGCATATTTTGGGATTGATTTGTTTTTGTATTATTTTGCCCATGAGGCTTTGATGTACTAAACAGTTATTTCCTTAATGATAACGTGTGTTCCCTTTTTGTCTACAACAAAGTTGAACTTTCGAACCCTTGAATGCATTGCATAAACACATCTCATTCATCATGTGCATAGCAGGTTTTCCCTCTTTTCAGGTTGCTCACAATTCTTCGCTGTTTATTTCAGCATCATGAATCCCGACTCTGCATCAACTGAGACATCCATCAAGGCTCTTCAGGCGCAGAATGCGCAGTTTCAGGAATTAATCAAGGGTTTGGCTCAAGGCCAAGAAGAGCTGAAGACTATGCTCCTGAAGAAGGAGAAGAAGAAGAAGAGAAGAACTGTTATGTTCAACTCGGGCCGAAGGTTTGGCAATGCTCTGCAGCAGGAAGAGGCTGGTTCTTCTGTTGGCAAGAGTACTCCTCAGGCAGAAGCAAGGGTTCCTAGTCCGGTAGTCTCCGACAACGAGACAGATTTTGATGAAGAGCAGTACCCTCCTGCAGAAGACAGATACAAGCAACTGGAGGATAGGTTGAAAGCTATGGAGATTCAACAAGTACCTGGGCTGGATTTTGGAGATCTGGGTTTGTCTACTGGTGTGATTATCCCTCATAAGTTCAAAGCACCATCCTTTTCTAAATATGACGGGGCGTCTTGTCCCAAGCTACATCTCAGGTCCTATGTTCGGAAGATTCAACCGTACTCTGCGGATAAGAATTTATGGATCCACTTCTTCCAGGAGAGTCTTTCAGGGACTCATCTCGAATGGTTCTATCAGCTGGATGGGACCAAGGTTCGTAACTGGGAGGAGTTGGCTACTGCTTTCTATAAGCAGTATCAATATAATGCCGACCTTGCCCCTACGCGTACCCAACTCTAGGGTATGTCGTTAGGTTCAAGTGAAGGTTTTAAGGAGTACGCTCAGAAGTGGAGAGACCTGGCTGGCAGGGTGCAGCCACCATCGACTGATCGGGAGTTGGTAGACATGTTCTTGGGGACCCTATTTGGGCCGTTTTTCAACCATCTTATCGGAAATTCATCTGCAGGGTTCACTGATTTGATTCTGACTGGAGAGAGAATTGAGGCTGGGCTGAAGTCTGGAAAGATTCCGAAGGGTGCATCATCTAGTTCCGAGAAGAAACCCTTCAAGAAGGAGGCTAGTGCCGTGTATGGTTCCAGGAAATCAGAGAGACCTGATCGCCGCCAATCTGTCAGTGCGGTAATGATTGCCAAGCCTGCTGCCGCTCCTCGGCCAACTAATCCTCAAAGGGCTGAAAGACCCCGGAGAGAGTTCACCCGCTTAAATATGACCTTGTCGCAGATCTTGCCACAGTTGCTCTCAACCAACTTAGTGACTGTCCGAGAGGCGCCGAAGTTTCCAAATACTGCATCTCCCAAGTACAACCCGAATGCTCGTTGTGCTTACCATTCAGATAGCCCGGGGCACTCCACTGACGACTGTTGGGCATTAAGGAGCAAGCTGCAGGACCTTATTGACGCCAAGGAGGTACAGTTTGAGGCGTCTGAGAAGCCTAATGTAGTGACAGCTCCCCTGCATGCTCATGGAGTGAATGCTATTGGGGACGAAGACGAAGTAGACGAAGCTGAGTTTGATAGCTGGATTTACCCTGCAACCGACAGTGGACTTAATAATTGGAGTGCAAAGGACAACCTGTCTGTTTCTCTTATTACTAAGTAATGAATTCCTATGTTTTTGGTATTTGTAATAAACAATGATAAACTCTACGGCCCGGTGTCTTACCCGAGGCACCGTGGTCTCATTTGTGAGGGCATATAAATTGTCATTTCATATATCATGAATGAAAATCTTGGACGTTTTCCCGCATTGCAAATATTGTGCTCCTTTTCTGTCTTTCTTTCTTTTACATATATTTCAAAACAGCTGTATTTACACACACACTCACTCATACAGGTTTCAATCCACTCTGGATCTCACTGATAACAACCCTGCTACTGCCAGTTATGACTTCGAAAATCCGATCAACTTAGCCGAAGACGAAGGTGAAGATGATTGCGAAGTACCTGGTGAGCTTGCAAGACTGTTACTTCAGGAAGAGAGGGCAATTCAACCCCATGAAGAGCCAGTGGAAACAATAAACTTGGGTACTGAGGCAGACAGGAAAGAGGTAAAGATTGGTGCCAACCTAGAGCTCAGCGTGAAGCAACGGTTGACTCAAATGCTACATGATTATATGGAGATCTTTGCCTGGTCCTACGAAGACATGCCCGGGTTGGATACCGATATTGTGGTCCATCACTTGCCAACTAAGGAAGACTGCCCTCCAGTTAAGCAAAAGGTCCGTCGGATGCGTCCAGAGATGTCTGAAAAGATTAAAGCCGAGGTTATGAAACAGTTTGATGCTGGGTTCCTTGCAGTGACTTCTTACCCTCAATGGGTTGCTAATGTGGTGCCGGTACCTAAGAAGGACGGTAAGGTCAGAATGTGTGTCGATTACAGGGATCTGAACAGGGCCAGCCCCAAGGATCACTTCCCCTTACCTCACATTGATGTCCTTGTTGACAATACAGCTCAGCATAAAGTGTTCTCTTTCATGGATGGCTTTTCAGGTTACAATCAGATCAAGATGGCACCTGAAGACATGGAAAAGACTACGTTTGTTACTCAGTGGGGGACCTTCTGTTACAAGGTCATGCCATTTGGATTAAAGAACGCTGGGGCAACCTACCAACGGGCCATGGTTGCTTTATTTCATGACATGATCCATCATGAGATAGAAGTGTATGTTGACGACATGATCGCAAGGTACCAGACTGAGGAAGAGCACCTTGATCATCTGCATAAGTTGTTTGACCGGTTGAAACTGTACAAGCTGAGATTGAACCCGAACAAGTGCACCTTCGGGGTAAGATCTGGAAAGTTGCTAGGCTTCGTGGTAAGTGACAAGGGCATTCAAGTGGACCCCGCTAAGGTCAAAGCTATTCAAGAGATGCCAGTTCCCAAGACAGAGAAGGAAGTCAGAGGCTTTTTAGGACGCCTGAATTACATTGCTCGGTTCATCTCGCACCTAACTGCTACCTGTGAACCAATCTTCAAGCTGCTGAAGAAAGATCAGGTAGTACATTGGAACGATGAATGTCAGGCTGCTTTTGACAGAATCAAGGAGTATCTCCAAGAAACACCTATCCTTATGCCACCGGTTGAAGGGAGACCTCTGATACTATATCTAACAGTGCTTGACAACTCAATGGGGTGTGTGCTGGGGCAGCATGACGAGTCTGGCCGAAAAGAGCATGCCATTTATTACCTTAGTAAAAAGTTTACCGACTGTGAGACCCGATACTCACTGCTTGAGAAAACTTGCTACGCTTTGGTATGGGATGCTCGCCGGCTGAGACAGTATATGCTGACTCACACTACCTTATTGATCTCAAAGATGGACCCTATAAAGTACATATTCGAAAAGCCTGCTCTGTCTGGGAGAATTGCAAGATGGCAGATGATCTTGACAGAATACGACATTCAGTATACAACCCAGAAAGCCATCAAGGGAAGTGTATTGGCAGACCACTTGGCACATCAGGCCGTAGATGATTATCAGTCAATGAACTTCGAGTTTCCGGATGAAAGCATCATGATTGTAACTGATTGTGAAGTACCTGGACCGGACGAAGGACCTAAACCAGGATCCCGATGGTCTATGCACTTTGACGAAGCCTCCAATGCTTTGGGTAACGGTATCGGCGCCATAATCATATCACCTCAAGGTACTCATACTCCACTCACTGCCCGGCTGTGTTTCAACTGTACCAACAACATGGCGGAGTATGAGGCGTGCATCATGGGTCTTCAAGCTGCGATCGACCTAAGGATCAAATTTCTAAGTGTCTTCGGAGATTCCGCTCTTGTGATCAATCAGATCAAAGGAGAGTGGGATACGAAACATCCAAATCTGATTCCTTACAGAGAATGTGTGTTGACCCTGATCCCCCACTTCACAGAGATAACCTTTGAACACTTTCCAAGAGAAGAGAATCAGTTGGCGAACGCGTTAGCTACAATGTCTTCAATGTTCAAGGTCAAATGGGATAATGAGGCTCCCCGGATCATCATCTGGAAACTGGACGAACCGGCATACTGTTGTGATCTCGAGACTGAATTGGTAACTGAGAAGCCGTGGTACCATGAGGTGAAGAGATATCTGGAAGCCCAGGAATACCCTGAAGGTGCCTCTATCAACGATAAGAAATTCCTGAGGAGATTCGCAGCCAAGTTCTTCCTTAGCAACGGCATCTTGTACAAGAGAAACCATGATTCAACCTTACTGCGTTGTGTGGATAAGACTGAAGCAGAAAGGATCATGGAAGAGCTACATGACGGGACCTTTGGTACACATTCCAGTGGACACACTATGGCAAAGAAAATCCTACGGGCAGGATATTACTGGTCCACAATGGAAGCTGACTGCTACCAACATTCCAGGATATGCCATAAGTGCCAGATTTATGCAGACAAGGTGCATGTTCCTCCAGTTCCCCTGAATGTTCTGACTGCGCCGTGGCCGTTTGCAATGTGGGGCATAGACATGATCGGTGAGATTAAACCTACGGCATCTAATGGGCATCGCTTCATCCTAGTGGCGATTGATTATTTTACGAAGTGGGTCGAGGCAGCATCCTACGCTACGGTAACCAAGACTGTTGTGGCACGGTTCATTCGGCATAACCTGATCTGTCGATACGGCGTCCCTGAGAGAATTATTACAGACAACGGTACCAATCTGAATAACAAGATGATCGCTGAGCTCTGCGAACAGTTCAAAATACAGCACCACAATTCTTCTCCTTACAGACCGAAGATGAATGGGGCTGTAGAAGCAGCAAATAAGAACATCAAGAAAATCGTGCAGAAGATGACAGTGACTTATAAAGATTGGCACGAGATGTTACTGTTCGCTCTACATGGGTACCGTACCTCAGCTAGGACGTCAACCGGGGCAACTCCTTTCTCCTTGGTTTATGGTATGGAGGCAGTCTTACCGATCGAAGTGCAGATACCCTCTCTCCGGATAATGAAGGATGCAAATCTGAGCGAAGATGATTGGATCCAGACACGACTTGATCAGCTCAACCTTATTGATGAAAAGAGACTTGCTGCTATCTGTCATGGTCAAACGTATCAGAAACGGATGATCAGGGCGTTTAACAAAAAGGTCAGACCACAGGAATATCAAGTTGGGGATCTGGTAATCAAGCGAATCATCCTTCCTCAGAGTGATCCAAGGGGAAAATGGACCCCTACGTATGAAGGGCCATTTGTGGTTAATCATGTGTTCTCAGGAGGAGCCATGATTCTAACCAACATGGATGGTGACGACCTTCCTCACCCCGCCAATGCAGACATAGTAAAAAGATACTACGCATGAGAAAAAGACCCGCTAGGCTGACATGCCTAGGCAAAAATTAGGGCTTCCCGTCGAACCAAAAGGGTTCGGGCAAAATGAAGGGATGAAATGAAAAGAATCTGTACACCCGGCAAGTCGAAAACCTGAAAAGGCGGCTTGGGCAAAAATGGGTATCCCGGTGGACTGAAAACCCGAAAGGGCGGTCCAGGCAAAAATTAGGGATAAAAGCGTAATACTATGTCTCATTGGATCACTTTGCATCCAGAATTCGGTATCTATATCAAGTTCAGACGGCATCGATCAGTCAGCTTCACCTTCAACCAAGGTCATCAAGTGATGAGACGCTCGGAGTTATAAAGGCAATAGCAGAGTTGAAACCCAGTGGGATCATTCACATTTCACACAGCTGTTTTATTTCTTTTGTACAAAATTTGTATAAACTCTTTTGCTCGGCGGCGTTCTCTTACTAGGACGTCAGCCTCTTGTATACAAAACGCCTATTTTCAGGCCATTCAAAATCAATACAAATATACTTTTCAGTTAAATATGCCAATTGTTTTTCTTTTTCTGTTTTGTTTTGCGAAGAACGTCCAAGGTTCAATTTGTGATATATGCATTGACAATAATTTGCTAACTCATGAATATTTGCATACGAAACAAAGGATTTATTACAGTTAACATTAGAAACAGGGGCAATAAAGAGTTGTCTAAGCAATCTAATTATTCTGTCCTCCAAGGTACCAAGGTAGGTTCGACTAAAGAACATAACCGGCATATCTCAATTCCCCAGAGAGTAAGTCAGCATTCAGTGCATTCTTCTCCAAGCAGAGTTATCAAATCTTAAGGAAGTTGAGTATCCTCCCGCAGATCTCAACATCCCCCAGCAGCAATACATATATTCTTAACAAGCATCCCCGACAATCTTGGTCCAAAGATTGTTCCCCGGCGGCATATCAGCATTCAAAGGAATCACTTCCCTGCAGTTCAAAATCTCCCCAGGAGAGTCCAACCTAGTTCCCCAGGAAAGTTGGAGTTCATCCCCCCAAGCGGTAAGCTTATCCCCAGTAGATTCTGGAAGCTTATCCCTCGCAGAGCACGAACACGTCGTCCGGCTTTATTTAAAGAGTTATTTCCTTAACAGGATATAACTGGGTTATCCTCAGCCAAAAGCCACGGAAAGGTCGTCGTCAACGTAGTTCTTTCTTATCCCCAGCGAAGTCTATTCACACTTCCAATACAGCAAAGATATCCTCAACAAGTTATTACTAACAATTCAGCAAAAGCATCTCTCTCCCCACAGAGTATTGCTTCCCAGCATGGTCGCTAGAGTACTTTTCTCCCCGCAGATTATTCCATTCGCCAAGTTTATTCCCTAACGGAGTCATCTTCTCCTACCGGTATTCTTGCAGTTACCATCCCCAGCAGGAGTAAAAGCTTATTCTTCAATATCAGCCCAGGAGTGACTTCCCGGCACCCGTCAAGGATTTACTTTCCTAGACGAAAATATACATACATAAACATCACATACATCATTATAGCATGCATAGACGCATCATATCATACAAATCTCATTTATGTTGAGAACATCATTGCTTGATCCATATCATGCATTGCATATGACTGACCTTTACCTTTCAGGAAAGATTCAGCTAAGTTCTCAATCATATTTCAAGACCTAGACCGGTTCAGTTAATCGACTCCAAAGATTTCTTGTCCAGTCCAAAGCCTTCTCTAGTCCAGCTAAATCGACTCCCAACAGATTTTTCTGATGAAGACTCAGTAGAAGTTATTTCAGGATATAATTTCCTGTGGTCCTCTCCCCGACGGTGCGTGAGATGTAATTCCCTTTTAGGTTATAATTTCCTATGGTTCTCTCCCCGACGGTGCGTGAGATGTAATTCCCTTTCAGGTTATAATTTCCTATGGTTCTCTCCCCGACGGTGCGTGAGATGTAATTCCCTTTTAGGTTATGATTTCCTGTGGTCCTCTCCCCGACGGTGCGTGAGATGTAATTCCCTTTCAGGTTATAATTTCCTATGGTTCTCTCCCCGACGGTGCGTGAGATGTAATTCCCTTTTAGGTTATGATTTCCTGTGGTCCTCTCCCCGACGGTGCGTGAGATGTAATTCCCTTTTAGGTTATGATTTCCTGTGGTCCTCTCCCCGACGGTGCGTGAGATGTAATTCCCTTTTAGGTTATGATTTCCTGTGGTCCTCTCCCCGACGGTGCGTGAGATGTAATTCCCTTTTAGGTTATGATTTCCTGTGGTTCTCTCCCCGACGGTGCGTGAGATGTAATTCCCTTTTAGGTTATGATTTCCTGTGGTCCTCTCCCCGACGGTGCGTGAGATGTAATTCCCTTTTAGGTTATGATTTCCTGTGGTCCTCTCCCCGATGGTGCGTGAGATGTAATTCCCTTTTAGGTTATGATTTCCTGTGGTCCTCTCCCCGACGGTGCGTGAGATGTAATTCCCTTTTAGGTTATGATTTCCTGTGGTCCTCTCCCCGACGGTGCGTGAGATGTAATTCCCTTTTAGGTTATGATTTCCTGTGGTCCTCTCCCCGACGGTGCTTGAGATGTAATTCCCTTTTAGGTTATGATTTCCTGTGGTCCTCTCCCCGACGGTGCGTGAGATGTAATTCCCTTTTAGGTTATGATTTCCTGTGGTCCTCTCCCCGACGGTGCGTGAGATGTAATTCCCTTTTAGGTTATGATTTCCTGTGGTCCTCTCCCCGACGGTGCGTGAGATGTAATTCCCTTTTAGGTTATGATTTCCTGTGGTCCTCTCCCCGACGGTGCGTGAGATGTAATTCCCTTTCAGGTTATAATTTCCATTGGTTCTCTCCCCGACGGTGCGTGAGATGTAATTCCCTTTCAGATTATAATTGCCTATAGTTCTCTTCCAGATACTGCGAAGATGGTAATTCCCACCAAGATTTTTCTCAACGAGCGTTGTTGAAGTTAAAGTCACCCAAGGTTATCTTACCGTTCATGCTGAGGTAGTAACCATCCCTGGTTCATTCATCACCGTTTGAAGCTCCAGACTCAGCTCTTGTAACCAGTCAGGACACATCTATACCAAGCATCTGAAAATCAGCTCCTGCAACGTGTCAGGTACTCATTTTTTCTTTTGCAGGTATGCAGGTTCTCGCTAAGGAATCTCTTACGCGATCAACATCCAGATGGCATCTATAAGCCCATCATCCTACTCATCAACCTCTAAATGGCATCTGTAAGCCCATTCCTACCATCACTGCTACTATGTGAGCGCAAATTTCTGGGCACTTTAGTGTTCAAACATCTTCTACCCTCGGATTACGAAAGGCACGTCAGCCAATCTGCATCCTCAGGTCTAAGAAGATTGAACAGGGGCAACTGTTGTACCCCAAAATTTTCCCTCCCATATTCTTCAAGAAATCCCCAAGTCAAAGCTTCAAAATCTCCCCAAGGGTTGCACAGTGCAAGAGCCTCCTAAGCAGTCAAAATTAGGGTTTGTGTTCTGATCAAGAAAATGAAGTTTCCAAAGGTCCAATCAAGTCTCACATGCCTACAAATATGGTCAAGCATCCTCATATCAAGTTTCAAGACATTCAGCACAAAATTGCACAGTCAAAACCCTAATTGCACTACAGTCAACTGTAGGGGCAAAATGGTCATTTGACAGTCAAAAGTTCAAATTTTTGGTCAACATATCATTTTGAAGCCACAAACATCATTTGATCAATGCTTGGTCATGATTCTCAAAGTTTGGCTCAAAAATCATCAAGATGCAAAAGTTTCCTTATTTGGACAGTTAAAAAAGTCAACTGTAAATTGACCAGGGCATAACTTTCACATGGATTATCAGAAAAATTCCATCCAAAGCTCATTTTGAAGAGAAAGACATTTCCTACAACTCATCTTCATACTTCAAGTCCAAGAAATGTTCTCACAAAAAGTTATCAATTCCAACATTATAGGTCATTTTCAAAAGTCAACAAAAAGGGACTTTAAGTTAAAGACCATAACTTGAGATTGGTAAATCAAAATGACATGGGACCAAAGGCATTGGTTAGAGGACTCAAAGACCTTTCCAAAATGTCCAAGAACATGAGAAAAGCTTAAAAATGGATCAAGTTATGCCTTGTGGAAGTTGGGAAATTTTTGGATATTTTGAAAAGTCAACATTGATTCAAATGACCTAAAAATTGCTAATGGGCCCATTTTTCTTCCATAATTCATCATCCATGACATGTGCACGACCACTTGGCCCAAAGGGAAGTTTTTATTCATTTTTTATTTATTTATTTGGATTTTTATTAATAATAATTCATTTAAATTAAAATAAATATATGAAAAATGCTTAACCTAATTTTTTCAATCTTTTTGTGCACATTATATCATCAATAATTCGTGCATATCCCAATATGGAAAGATTTGGATTGATTGAGCATGATTTATACAAAAAGCACATGGAAAAGGATTGAAAAAAATCTTTGAAAATCAATTTTCAAAAACTATGAATGCAATAGATTTGGATGATTCTTTTTAACCTAATTCATTACTACATATGCAAGGATCACAACCCTAATGCTTTGACGCACGCAGCTGCTCAAAAACCAGGAAATCAAACTTGGAATTTTTTGCAAACAACTCAATACTGAAAACTA
The DNA here is from genome assembly GCA_948472305.1 of Vicia faba. Taxonomy (NCBI): domain Eukaryota; kingdom Viridiplantae; phylum Streptophyta; class Magnoliopsida; order Fabales; family Fabaceae; genus Vicia; species Vicia faba. Next base: position 1,645,402,790 of record OX451739.1, on the reverse strand, counting down.
ATTTGTAGGTGGTTTCAAGCCAGGATTTCCATCTCATTAGCTTCCTCAAGCATTACTGAACGTTTTCCAATCACAAACGCTCATTAAAACGCCCGGAATTGGTACAATGGAGTAAAACTGTTTCAAATAAAATTCACAATCGTGCATCTTCATTCATGCGTTTATTGCAAGTTTTGATATGTGATTTACATTCCTTATGCTATTCTGAAGCTAACCCATGCATTTGATTGTATTTTTGTGCATTATACGCGATTATGCCATTGTTGATATTTAGGGTTCTTCAACCTTCAAATTGGGGGTTTTGAAATAAGGCAAAATTGGAGGCTGAGACCAAAGCCATTGAATTCAACGCGTTTGGACGAACAGAAACTAGCACTCGCAATCAATTTATGAGGCCTTACGGCCTGTTCGCTATTTTTTCATATGGTACTTTTAGCAACGTTTGAAAACCGTTGCTCTTTGTTTGTATATTTCAGGAAAAAGAAAAACCAACGAAGGAGACGATGAAGTGGCGAGAGGTGATAGGGCCATTTGAATTTCGCGCGCAGTGTCCACTAATGCTGTTGTTTTCTTTTATAATATTTATTCATTGTGATATGTTAACAACGCGCATCTGGCTCCACTGGCAAACATAAGGATTGGCAAAGCACCTGACCTGGGTTCGAGCCCCAGGTCTTCAGTATTCTCAATATTATTTTGCAATTAATGATCATATGCAGGTCCAACATCAAGGTGTACCATACACCCTCCAGATCAAACCATCCACGTGCATATTGGAATCAAATCAAAGGCATAGGTCTGGGGAACACCATAAACTTGAGTCAACATGCCAGCACGTGGCCTGGAAAAGTCAAACGGACCAATGTCTTGATGGGCCTAAAATTTCTAAAGATACCTCCTAATTTGGGGTCTGAACCCCCTAGGTTTGCCATAATATTTTCTATTTTTATTTTCTATTTGCTTTTAATTATTATTCTTTTTAATCAAATTAATATTTTCATAAATATAAAAAATACCCATAAAAAATCAGAAAAGAGGAAAAATCTAATAAATATTTTTGTTTTAATATTTTCCATAGATAAATCATATATAATTATTTAGTTTTAAATTAGGTTGTAATTTTAATTCTTTTCATAATAAAATCTAAAAAAACATAGAATAGGGTTTAATTAATAATTTTTCATCTTTTTGTTTTTCTTTCATGATAATCAAATATTTAATATTATTTATTTTATTTATTTTTATAATTAATTTTGTATATAAAAATTAGGATTAATTTAGGTTAAAAACTTCAATATTTTTCCTTAATAAATTAAAAATAATTAGAATTAGGGTTTGCATCTTATTTTAATTTTAATTAATTCTTTTTCATTTAAATCCTAAAAAACTAAAAAAATACCAACAAACAAGTTCTTTCTTTTCTTTTTAATTAATTAACTCCATCATTAATTCAATTTTTTGCAAAAGGGTCCAACGCCCTCGTTCTTAATTTCTTATTAATTCACGTATTTATTTTATTTCATTATAATATTTATGTACCTCTCCCTAAGCCATGTATTTAGTTACTCGCACTTTTAATTCTTTTCTTTTACGTTATTTATTTATTTTCTGTCAAATCGGGTTCGAGAAACTTTTGGCGATGTGGACCCGCGCCGTTTGTAATAGCTTAGAATTTACTTTTCTCGCAACTTTTTTTAACTGTTAATCAAAGGCATGAAAGAATGTATGAACAAAAATAAAAACAAGCGTAGAACACCAATAACATGACAAGATAAATGCAAATGAAAACGACACACGAATCACACACCACCCCTAGGGTACGCCTCACTGTTGCCTTGCCTCGAAAGGTGATCGTCGAGTAGAGGATGTCTTAGTAAGTCCTCATGATCCGGGAACCTGGCATGAGGGTAGCTTCTAAGGTGTCTTCCCATTGCTCTGGTGATCACCATGTCCCGAACCTCGAATTGACCCGAACACCTCCAACGGTGGTGCTACCTACCTCTCAATGGTGGGATGGTACTACTTTAAAGGACATTTACACAGACGAATTCCTTAGGGTAGGTAGACGACTCTAGATACTTGCTCTAATTTCAAAAACAAATCAAAATACTTTTCACACCGACACCTTTTCAAAAAGCTTTCGAAAGCAATTTTTCAAACACTCTTGAGGACCGATACAAGAGTCGAACTGGAATTTTCAAAGAAACTTTTTTAAAACCCACAGTTGAAAAGCAAACAAACCATTTTTGAAAACACAATGAGCAAGTATCTAAGAGCCCATGGATAACCATGGATAGAAAGGGTGCTAGCACCTTCCCTTTCTATAACCTACCTCCCGAACCGAGAGCGATCTCTTTAAGGAATTTTTCTGTGCTTTTGTCCTTTCCATTTGGAGAAAATAAAAGACGGTGGCGACTCTTGCTTCCGCGATATTTCGCGAACCAGCGTTAAACAGTCAGTTCCAGATCCACCGATCACAAGCGACATATACTCAATGACCGTGTACGAAGGCAACCAAGTGGGGTGTACCCTAAGAGTGCACATGTGCGAGTGTGTCGTTTTTAGTTATTTTTATCTTTGCACATGTTAAGGGTGATCTAATTTGATTTTAAGATTTAAACATTCAGTCTTGTCATGCAAACCCTATTATCAAACATCTAGCAGTTATAATTTGTGGAATAAAAATGCAGAAATTAAATTACAATGTGTCAGGTATTTACATCGCCAAAAGCAACCCTTTGAAAATAAAATAAAATGGTAAAAATATTTAAATATCCTATTTAACTATTACAATCCGTAAGCAGGTACATAATTGGATAAAAATAAATAAAGCGTGCGGGAAATTAAATCGAGTGCGAGATTAGGGTTTTGACCCTTTTGAAAGAATAATATTTTTTGTGTTTTGTTGTTTCTATTTAAGGAAAGAAATGAAGTCCTAAATTAATTACTAAATTAATTATAAAATAAATTAAATGAAAAAAACATATTTTTGGAGTTTTTATTAATTTAAGAAAGAAACTAAAAATAATTAAATGAAATAAAACCTAATTAATTCTAATTAATTTTAGATATTTACAAAATAGGTTAAAGTTATTCTAGAATTAAAAAAAAAAACCTAAATTAATTAATTAGTATTTATTAAAAAAAGAATTCTGAAAGTTTATTGAAAGAAAAATATTTTTGATGAGTTTTTTAATAAAAAGGAAAAATTATGATTGGTTAGTAATTAATTGAAATTAAATAAAACCATAAAATAAAATAAATAAAAGTGTGAAGGAAGAGGATTTGGGCCTGATTTGGGTGGTGTTAGTAGCAATCTCCTTGGCCCAGTAGCAGCTGGTCCATTTGACTTTTTGGATCTGGTACATACGCGTTGACTAGCACTATCATGCACCCTCAAGGCTTGACCACCAGATCTGGCCATCTAGACATCTGGCGTGTGGATTGATGAGGGAGTATGGTATGGATCTGGCCCCTGCGCGCATGTGATAACCTGAAAAATAATGAGAAAACACAAATTGCTGGAGGTAGGGCTAGAACCCCTTACCTCCAACCTTTGGGTCCTTTATGGCCTATGTGGCAACCACTGAAGCATGTTGTTGTTTTGTTATTAATAATACAAAGAAATAATAATATAAAAAAACAAGTCAATGGCCAGAACAACAAAATAAATGCGCGCAACTTTTGAATAGCCCAATGGAAAGTGGACACCTCATCGTCCCTGTCCTCTTAAACACTGTAAATTTACCTGCGGATTTGTATTTGCAGCTAAAAGCGCAACCTTGTTCTAAAATCTCCTCCAGGCCATGAAAACGATTTCTAAGGACATGGTCGTGTTCGTCTCATCCTCCTGGATACAACCATGTCCATCATGTGTCTCAATTTTACCTGAAACAAAAACTCCCAAAAATCCCAAGCAAACCCTAACTATGATGGATTGCAATGCAGATCAGATAAATGAAATTAAATGATGCAAAAAGCCTGCAAATGTTCTTTTGATCACAAATATACAATTATTTCACTCAATGGATGTCAGAATCATGCGAATCGAAAACAAGAATAGGACGATTTTAAGAAGGACTCACAGTGCGTATAAGGTCTTGAGAATGCGTGGTTTCGATCCAGTTAGCTTGTGTGTGTTGCCAGGAATCGATTGGGACCAATATCCAGCTCTGAAAACGCCTCTAGCTTTGATTTCGATCCCTAACTTTTTTGTGATTTTTGCAACTTTTGTTCTGCCTCCTCAAGTGATTTCTAACCCTTATTTTCGTGCCTCTAGCTTCCTTATGTATTGCACATTGGATTAGGGTCACAAAATTTGTCCAAATCTCTCTCCATCAAGGCTTTGATATTTGATTTGATCTCTATTTACAACCTTTCCAAATTTGACCCAAATCATATATTCTTGTGCATAAAGACCTTGATGCAAATTCAATTGCCATGATAGCTATATTTGGAGCCTAAAATAACCAAAAAAATCATGTGTTATCAGTGTTTTAGATTTTGTGTGATTTTATTTGATTTAAAATAAATTAATTCAAATAAAAATCAAATTAAATAGTAAAAATGTGATATGGACACATGGCTGAAGCTAGGGCACGTGGGAAATAATGCAAACTCAAATCAAGTGAAAAATAATGGGCCCATTTGGTAAAATTTAAAGTTTTGGGGATAGTTAACTTTTGGCAATTTTGCAAAAAAGTCCAACTTCAACAATGCATAACTTCTTCAATTTTGAACTTTTGGAAGTGTTCTTGGACTTTTTAGAAAGCTTGAGATGTCCTCTAACCAACCCTGTTATTCTCATTTCATTTTGATATTCCATTCGCATGTTATAAGCTTTGACAAAAAAGGTGTTTTTGTTGACTTTCAAAAATGACCTATAATGTCAAAATTCATAACTTCTTGTGAGTGTAGTTTTAGATCTTGGAGTGTGAAGATGGATTGTAAGGAATTTCATCCTCTTCAAAATTCTATTTGGATGGGTCATTTCTCATAAATTATGAGGAAGTTATGCTTGATTAAAGTTGAGTTGACTTTTCCTGCAAAACCCTAATTTAGCAACTTTTGAATCTTGATGAATTTTGAGCAATCCTTGATGAATCATGATCAAACCTTGATAAAATTATGAAATACCATTCAAAATGAGAATGTTGACAAAAAATATTAAAGTTTGACTGTTTGTAGGTCACAGTTGACTTTTGCCCTAGCACAGTCGATTTTTGGACCTTTGGGCAATTGACTGAGCAAACTTTCTCTGAAAGGCTTGAAACTTGACATGGATGATCTTGAGAACATGTTAGGACATTGGTGAGCACTTCAGATCATTTGGACTCAAGGATTTTGGTGAAACACAAAACCCTAATTTGGGGTAGACTGCCTTATGAGAGAGCTTGTCTGACCAAACTTCTTGGACTACTCTGAGCAACTTGGAGATTTTCTTGCAATGTTTTGAGAAATATGGGAGGGAAAATTTGGGGTACAACAGATGCCCCTGTTCAATCTTCTTAAACCTGAGGATGTCGATTGGCTTTCACGCCCTTCGTGATCCAAAGGTGGAAGATGATTGAACACTAGAGTGCCCAGAAATTTGCACTCGCATGAAGTGGTATCAGCCTTGTGATATCGGGAATGGGCTTACAGATGCCATTTGGAGATTGCTGACGAGGGGAGATGGGCTTAAAGATGCCTTCTGAAGGAGTGTCGATCGCATAAGAGATTCCTTAGCGAGAGCTTATATACATGTTGTTGTGGAAGATTCTGCTGGGGAAGTCTGGTCTTCATTGAGATTTAGGAACTTGCTTGTACTTCAACTGAGAGAACATCTCTACTGAGTTTTAAGAACTTGTCCGTAATTCAACTGGGGGGAAACATATTCATTGATATTTAAGAACTCGCCCGTAATTCAACTGACAAAACTTCTCTGCCGAGATTTAGGAACTACCTGTAATTCAATGGAGGAACTTCGTCGAGATTTAGGACCTTGTTTGTAATTCAACCGAGGATAATTTTGTTGAGATTTAGGAACTGGTCAGTAATTCGACCGAGGGAAACATCTTCATCGAGATTTAAGAACTTGCCCGTAATTCAACTAAGAAACTCTGCTGAGATTTAGGAACTCATCTGTAATTCGACGGAGGAACTTTGTCGAGATTTAGGACCTTGTCTGTAATTCAACCGAGGATAACTCTGTTGAGATTTAAGAACTTGTCAGTAATTCGACTTTGGGAAACATCTTCATCGAGATTTAAGAACTCGCTCGTAATTCAACTGAGAAAACTCTGCTGAGATTTAGGAACTCGTTTGTAATTCGACGAAGGAACTTTGTTGAGATTTAGGACCTTGTCTGTAATTCAACCGAGGATAACTCTGTTGAGATTTAAGAACTTGTTAGTAATTCGACTGAGGGAAACATCTTCATCAAGATTTAAGAACTTTCCCGTAATTCAACTGAGAAAACTCTACTGAGATTTAGGAACTCGTCTGTAATTCGACGGAGGAACTTTGTCGAGATTTAGGACTTTGTCTGTAATTCAACCGAGGATAATTTTGTTGAGATTTAAGAACTTGTCAGTAATTCGACTGGAGGGAAACATCTTCATCGAGATTTAAGAACTTGTCTGTAATTCAACTGAGAAAACTCTGCTGAGATTTAGGAACCCGTCTGTAATTCGACGAAGGAAAATTTGTCGAGATTTAGGACCTTGTCTTTAATTCAACCGAGGATAATTTTGTTGAGATTTAAGAACTTGTCAGTAATTCGACTTGGATAAAAGCTTCACAACTTTGAATTTTGTGAGAATTTAACCGCATCCTTCCTAAAAGGTAAAGGTTAGTTGTATGTAATGCATGATATGTATCAAGCAATGGTGTTCTCAAAATAAATGAGATTGTGTTGTATGATGCGTATATGCATGTGTCATGATGTATGGAAATGTAATGTTTTTAGATGGGGAAAATAAATCCCGGATAGCTGCTGGAGAAAAGAGTAAAATTCTTCGTTTCTGCAGGGGATGGCGAACGAAGATGATTGTGAAAATAAACCTGCAGGAAAGGATAACTCTGTTAGGGAATAAACTGATGAGGAGATTACTCTTTGGGGAAGAGATGCTATGTAGAGGATTCCACTGCTAAATTCCGCTGGGGATGAATTACCGTTGCTAGTGATATTGGATCCTGTTGGGGATTGAAGTTTCTGTTTGTGAAAGGAAGGAACTCCGCTGGAGATGATCTTTCAGTTGCGACTTCACTGGGATAACCTTTTAGACTCTAATGGGGATAATCCTTTGAGCTCTTCTAGGGAAAATCTTCCAAAGTCTACTGGGGATGATTCTCCAAACTCCACTGGGGAAGCTTTTTCAGACTGCGCTGGGGAAAAATTTCAAACTCCACTTGGGATATCTTGTACTCTGTCGGGGAACATTCTTATACTCCGTTGGGGAATATTAAGACCTTTCAGTGCCGATGGTAGATAATCTCTGCTTGGGGAGAATCTTATCGATTCATTCACATTTGCAAGTCTCAGCCAGGGAGAGTTAACATTACTGTCCTTTTCTTACACTGCGGGGAGTGAAAGTATCTTGGTCGTATCCTTCAGCTAAATCTACCTTGTACCTGGTGGATAGAGCAACTGTAAAGCTTGGACAATTCTTATTTGCCCCTGTTTATGATAGTACAAGTAACCTTTTTTTGTTTCGCATGTAAATATTCATGAGCAACAATTAATGTCAAATGCATATATCAAAAATGAACATTGGACGTTCTTTGCAAAACAAAACAGATAAAGGAAAAACAGTTTGAAATTTCTCTGAAAATGAGTTGTATTGATTTTGAAGTTTGGCCTGTAAATAGGCGTTTTTGTACAAGAGGCTGGCGTCCTAGTAAGAGAATGCCGCCGAACAAATAGAATTTATACAATTTGTGAAAAACTAAACAAAACAGCTATGTGAATAATCCCACTGGGTTCCAACTCTTCTATTGCCCTTATATCCTCGAGCATCTCATCACTTTGCTACTTGGTTGAAGGTAGGTCAGATTGATTAGTGTCGTCCGAGCTTGATAGTCGATACTGAAGTCTGGTTGCAAGGTGACCCAATGAGACATAGTGTTACGCTTTGATCCCTAATTTTTGCTTGGACCGCCCTTTCGGGTTTTCAGTCCACCGGGATACCTTTTTTTGCCCAAGCCGCATTTTCAGGTTTTCGACTTGCCGGGTGTACAGTTTTTTATTTTCATCCCTTATTTTTGCCCGAACCCTTTTGGTTCGCCGGGAAGCCCTTATTTTTGCCTAGGCTAGTCGACCTAGCGGGTCTTTGATTATGTGTAGTATTTTTTCGCTATGTCTGGATTGACGGGGTGAAGAAGGTCGTCATCCATGGTGGTTAGAATCATAGCTCCTCCTGAGAAAAGGTTCTTAACCATAAATGGCCCTTCGTAAGTAGGGGTCCATTTGCCCCTGGGATCACCTTGAGGTAGTATGATGCGCTTGATAACCAGATCCCCAACTTGATACTCTTGTCGTCTAACTTTCTTGTTAAATGCCTTGATCATTCGTTTTTGGTACGTTTGACCATGACAAATAGCAGTAAGCCTCTTTTCGTCAATTAAGTTCAGCTGATCAAGTCAGGTCTGAATCCAGTCATCTTCGCTCAAACCTGCATCCTTCATAATTCGAAGAGAGGGTATCTGAACTTCAATGGGCAAGACAGCCTCCATTCCATATACCAATGAATAGGGTGTTGCCCCTGTTGACGTCTGCGCTGAGGTACGGTACTCGTGAAGAGCAAAAGGTAACATCTCATGCCAATCTTTGTATGTCACCGTCATCTTCTGCACAATCTTCTTAATGTTCTTATTAGCCGTTTCTACAGCCCCATTCATCTTCGGCCGGTAAGGTGAAGAGTTGTGATGCTGTATCTTGAACTGCTTGTAGAGCTTGGTGATCATCTTATTATTGAGATTTGTACCACTATCTATAATGATCCTCTCTGGTACACCATATCGACAGATCAGATTGTGCGGAATGAACCGTGCCATGACGTTCTTGGTTACAGTAGAAAAGGAAGCTGCTTCAACCCACTTCGTAAAGTAATCGATCACTACCAGGATGAACCGATGCCCGTTGGACGCTGTAGGTCTGATCTCACCAATCACGTCGATGCCCCACATTGCAAAAGGCCAAGGTGTTGTCAAGACATTCAGAGGTACTGGAGGTATGTGCACCTTATCAGCATAGACTTGGCACTTGTGACAGGCCCGAGAATGGTGATAACAGTCGGCTTCTATTGTGGACCAAAAATATCCTGCCCGAAGGATTTTCTTTGCCATGGTGTGTCCACTGGAATGGGTCCCGAAAGTACCTTCATGTAACTCTTCCATGATCCTTTCTTCCTCGTTCTTATCCACACATCGCAGTAAGGTTGAATCATGGTTACGCTTGTAAAGAATGCCATTGCTGATGAAGAACTTCGCCGCAAACCTCCTCAGAAACTTCTTGTCATTAACAGATGCACCCTCGGGGTACTCCTGAGCCTCAAGATACATCTTTACCTCATGGAACCAGGGTTTATCCGTTGCCTCTTCAGTCTCAATGTCACAGCAATGTGCAGGTTCGTTTAACCTCTCAATGGTAATATGGGGAGCCTCATTGTCCCATCTGACCTTGAACGTAGAAGACATCGTAGCCAGCGCGTTCGCTAACTAATTATCCTCTCTAGGGAAGTGTTCAAAGGTTATCTCTTCGAAATGTGGAAGCAACATCAACATATACTCTTTGTAAGGAATAAGATTAGGGTGTTTCATATCCCACTCGCCTTTGATCTGACTGACCACGAGAGCGGAATCTCCGAAAACACTTAGAAACTTAATCCTTAGGTAAATAGCTGCTCAAAGACCCATAATGCATGCTTCATACTCCGCCATGTTATTGGTGCAGTTGAAATATAGTCGGGTGATGAATGGAGTATGAGAGCCTTCAGGAGATATAATCACAATGCCAATGCCATTACCGAAAGCGTTTGAAGCTCCATCAAAGTACATAGACCAGCGGGATCCTTCCTCAGGTCCTTCATCTGGTCCAGGTGTCTCACAGTCAGTTACTATCATGATATTCTCATCCGAGAATTCAAAGTTCATAGACTGGTAATCATCCACTACCTGATGTGCCAGATGATCTGCCAACACACTTCCCTTGATTTCCTTCTGGGTCGTGTATTAAATTTCATACTCAGTCAAGACCATCTGCCATCTCGCTATTCTTCCAGACAAGGTGGGCTTCTCGAAGATGTAGTTGATTGGATCCATCTTTGATATCAATAGAGTAGTGTGATTCAGCATATACTGTCTCAGCCGGCAAGCAGCCCACGCCAAAGCGCAGCAAGTTTTCTCGAGCAACGAGTATCGGGTATCACAATCGGTAAACTTTCTTCTAAGGTAGTAAATAGCATGCTCTTTTCGGCCATACTCGTCATGCTGACCCAGCACGCACCCTATTGAATTGTCGAGTACTGTCAAGTATAAGATCAGAGGTCTCCCTTCAATTGGCGGCATCATAATGGGTGACTCTTGGAGATATTATTTGATCCTTTCGAAAGCGGTATGACATTCATCGTTCCATCTTACCACTTGATCTTTCTTCAGTAGTTTAAAGATTGGCTCAAAAGTAGCAGTCAGGTGCGAGATGAATTGGGCAATATAGTTCAGACGTCCCAGAAAGCCTCTGACTTCTTTTTCTGTTCGGGGAGCTGGCATTTCCTGTATAGCCTTCACCTTGGCAGGATCCACTTGAATGCCTTTATCACTTACGACGAAACCCAATAACTTACCAGATCTCACCCCGAAGGTGCACTTGTTCGGGTTTAACCTCAGCTTGTATAACTTCACCCTGTCAAATAGCTTCTGAAGATGGTCCAGATGTTCTTCCTCAGTCTGGGATCTTGCAATCATGTCGTCGACGTATACCTCAATCTCATGATGGATCATGTCATGGAACAAAGCGACCATGGCACGCTGATACGTTGCCCCATCATTTTTCAATCTGAAGGGCATGACCTTGTAGCAAAAGGTACCCCATTGAGTAACAAAGGTTATCTTCTCCATATCCTCGGGAGCCATTTTAATCTGATTATAACCGGAGAAACCATCCATAAAGGAGATGACCTTATGTTGTGCGGTGTTGTCAACCAGAACGTCGATATGAGGTAGAGGGAAGTCATCTTTGGGGCTCGCCCTGTTCAGATACTATAGTCAACACACATTCGAACTTTACCATCCTTCTTCGGCACACGAACCATGTTGGCCACCCATTGTGGGTAAGAAGTAACTGCTAGGAAACCGGCGTCAAACTGTTTCATCACTTCAACCTTGATTTTCTCAGACATCTCCGGGCGCATTCGACGAACCTTCTATTTTACTAGAGGACAGTCTTCCTTGGTAGGTAGGCGGTGAACCACAATATCAGTATCCAACCCAGGCATATCTTCATAAGACCAGGAAAAGATTTCAACATAGTCACGCAGCATCTGAATTAACCGTTTCTTAATAATATGCTCCATATTTTCACCGATCTTGACCTCTTTCTTGTCTACCTCTGTATCCAGATTCACTGTTTCTACTGGCTCTTCATGCGGCTGTATGGCCCTCTCTTCCTGAAGTAACAGTCTAGCAAGTTCACCAGGCACTTCTCAATCACCTTCGTCTTCGGCTAAGTTGATCGGACTTTCAAAGTCATAACCGGCAGTAGCAGAGTCGTTATCAGTGGGATCCAGAGTGGATGTAGACCTGTATATGTGAGTGTGTGTAAAATAGCTGTTTTGCAATATATAAAAGAAAGACAAGGAGCGCAAAATTTGAAATGCAAGAAAACGTCCAATGCTTTTATTAATGATATATGGAAATAATACACATAAAGCCCTCACAAACAAAGCCACGATGTCTCAGGTAAGGCATCGGTCCGTAAATTTTAAAAATTGTCTGTTACAAATTTAAAACAAAAGTCTCATTACTGTGTGATATAAGAAACGGGCATAGAATCCCTTTCCGTCCAATTGCTCAGGCCACCATCGGTAGTTGGGTAAATCTATCTATCGATATCAAACTCTTCATCATCATTATCCCCAATAGCATTTACTCCCGCATCATGCTTCGGCATAGGATCCGTTATGACATTAGGCTTTCCTGGCGCTTCAAATTCAATCTCCTTAGCTTCAATCAAATCCTATACCTTATTCCTCAAGACCCATCAATCATTCGTATCATGCCCCGGGCTATCGGAGTGAAAAGCACAACAGGCGTTCGGGTTGTACATCGGTGATGTTGTATTGGGGTTCTTCGGGGTCTCCTTCGGAATCACCAAGTTGGTCTTCAATAGATGTGGCAGAATTTGAGACAAAGTCATGTTGAGCTGAGTGAATTGTCTTCGTGGCCTCTCGGCCCTTGGCTGATTGTTGCATTGTGCAGCAACAGTTGGTCTTGATATAACAACTGCATTGACTGCTTGGCGACGCTCAGGTCTACTATGGCTCTTTGAACTGTAAACAACACTGGACTCCTTCTTAAAAGGCTTCTTCTCGGTACTTGATGAAGCACCCTTCTGAATTTTACCGCTCTTGATACTGACCTCGATTCTTTCCCCGGTCATAATCAGCTCAGTAAACCCGGACGATGAACTTCCAATCAGATGGTTGAAATATGGACCAGACAAGGTCCCCAGGAACATATCTACTAACTCCCTGTCAGCCAGCAGGGGTTGTGCTCTTCCAGCAAGGTCCCTCCATTTCTGAGTGTAGTCTTTGAAACCTTTGCTTGCACCCATAGACATACCCTGAAGTTGGGTACGTGTGGGAGCAAGGTCGACATTATATTGGTACTGCTTGTAGAAAGCAGCAGCCAAGTCCTCCCAATTACGGACACTAGCTCCTTCCAGCTGGTAAAACCATTCAAGTTGAGTCCCTAAAAACTGTCTTGAAAGAAGTGGATCCAGAGGTTCTTATCAGCAGTGTATGGATGAATTTTTCTAACATACGAACGGAGGTGCAGCTTTGGGCAAGAAACCCCGTCGTATTTAGCAAAGGATGGTGCTTTAAACTTGTGGGGAATCACCACCCCAGATGACAAACCTAGATCACCAAAGTCCAACCCAGGGACCCTCTGAATCTCCATCACACTTAACCGGTCTTCAAGCTGTTTATACATGTCCTCAACCGGAGGATACTGGTCTTCATCAAAGTCAGTCTCATTGTCTAAAACCACAGGGCTAGCAACTCTCCTTTCTTCTTGGTTTTCTCCCCCTCCAGATGAGTGGGATAGATTGACTTCATCTCGCAGCCTGTTTCCAAACCTGTGACCCATGTTCAGGAGGACTGTCTTCTTCTTCTTCTTCTTCTTCTTAACCTTCAAGATAAGAGTCTTCAGATCTTGCTGACCCTTATCCAAATTCATGAACATTTCCTGAAATTGAGCGTTTTGAGCTTGTAGAGCCTTGATAGCTTGATCAGTTGATGTTTCAGCAGACATGATGAGTGCTCAAATAAACAGCGAAGAAGATAAGAGACCTGTAATGGGTACCTGTGATGAGGTGCATGGAATGAAATGCGTATGATATGATTTCAAAGACGCCGAGAGATTCAAATTCGTAAACCAAAATGAAACACACTTTTATTAGATAAACTTGAAATAATGTTTGATAAATGCCTTTAAGGAGTTACAAAAGGAAATACTAAAAGGTAAATCAAAACAAGAAAAAACAAAAGACATCAACGCTTCCATGGTTGTTTTCCATTCGTGCTGACATAGTCGTTGAGGACCCTCTCATTCTCCAGTTTTCTTGTAAGCTTTAGAATCTTATGCTTCTGCTCGTGATACTTTTCTCTGTAAGTATCTCGCTCTTCTCTTAGCTGCATCCAAGACCTCTTTAATGCACCAATGTCAGTTGGCATGTATGGGTGGAGGATGGTAGGTTGAACCCCTTCTTGATCAACAACCTCAACAATCACAGGCAAGACAGCTTCGTACGACATTCCCAGCTTTTGGGCATGGATTCGAACCCATCGGAGATATGGCTCCATAGGAAGAGAGGTCTTCATCCCTAACTCGTGCGAATCAGACCTGTGTATCCTATCCCAAGCTCGTATGAACCTGTGGCGATGATCGTCACTATCCCCTTGGAAGTCAAAGACAATACTTGGCATTAGAAAATCATGAGGTCCGTCCCTCCTAGCTCGCCCAAACTGATGTAAGGCCAGACAAGGATTTTAGGTGATCCCTCCTCGAACTCCAAGTAGTGGAACATTGGGGTACTCCCCACAGCGATCAATAATAGCCACTTCTTCCATGTCCTTAGCACTCCAGTTGATGTCATTGTGAGAGAGAGACATAATCTTGTATGCCCAACCCATGCCTTCCTTGTTCTTCAAAACTGGTTTGGGGAGGTGACAAATAAACCACCTCGCCAGCAATGGTGCACAACTCATAAGGGTTCCCCGTTTCCGAGCAGTACGGGCATAAAGAGAGTGCAGAATGTCACCCAAGAGAGTGGGTACTGGATTACAGGAAATGAAAATCTTCACTGCGTTCACGTCAAAAAAGGAATCTGAGTTAGGAAACAACACCAAACCATATATGAGAAGAGCCAAAATGTCTTCAAATGCCTAAAAGTCTAGACTGTCCCAAAACTGATTAGCCCGATCAACCAAAAATTTATCCAAGAAGCCTTTTGTCCCACTTCGAGTTTCCCAATTAGACATTACCTCAGCCTTTGTCAGATAGAGGGGTGAAGAAATCTCTTCCGGCCTAAGGACTTTCTCCCAACCTGTGAACGGGTTCTTCTCCAGAATAGAGATACCAAGTAGATCAGAGAACTCTTCCAAGGTGAGGACCAACTGGTAGTCCGGAAAAGTAAAGCATTGGTACAATGGATCAAAGAACTGGCACAAAACACTCATCATTTGTTCATCTAATCTGGAAGTGACCAAACCCAGGAGGTGACCATGTCTTCTGATAAAGGAGGAAGTATTTGGAACCTTTGCAACCAATTCCTTAACCTGAGTGGGAATCTGGACAAAGTTGATCCGAATAATGTTTTTATGCATGGGTGCCATGACCTACAAAACAGAACAAAGATGAATCCCCTCTTCCTTTGAAATGGGTTAGTCCAATGCAAGATGCATTCAATGTCATGATGCATGATGTCATGATAGAAACACATCACAAGTATTCACAAATAGCAAACATGGTAAAGGCACACAAGTCATACAGATAGCCCTTAGATTTCAGGCTGGCAAGGAGTTTAGGTATTACCCTCTTTCAGTTTAGTTGGTTTAAACTTGTCCTAAAAATAGTAACCGGGTTCTAGAGGATCTCAATATGACTGACCACCCTCAATCGGTCATAATTCCAGTTTGGAAACCTTTTCTTGCGGCCGGAATCATCACGAGTTTGGTCTCAATGAGTGTAGCATGCTGCTACTGTTCTATGGCCAAGTTGGTCAATTATAGGTGCTAAGGTCAGTTGGTGCTTAATGACCCCTTAGAAGACCCATATTCTCCTCGTTGCGCCACAAGGGATATCGGTACAACCTAAAGTGCCACACCAACATAGCT
Source organism: Vicia faba (assembly GCA_948472305.1). Lineage (NCBI taxonomy): Eukaryota > Viridiplantae > Streptophyta > Magnoliopsida > Fabales > Fabaceae > Vicia > Vicia faba. The sequence goes on along the minus strand of OX451739.1, from coordinate 1,645,387,194 downwards.
ACTGCTTCAACCGTATCGGTCTACGCCGTACAGTTCGCTCACAGTTTATTGCTACTTACCTAAAGGGTGTCCCCCAGATCCGGGTTAGGATCTATAGTAACTCCGATTCAAACCCACAAAGATAAAGCATACAAGTCAAGCAATTGAAAACATTATGAACTATTCCTAAGGTACACCCCACTTATAATATCCCCAACAGAGTCGCCAGTTCTGTGATACGGTGTGAAGAACTAACTATTTTTTTGGAATGCTGGTTTGCATTTTGCGTTTGTGTTTGCAAAATGTCGCGATAAGCAAGAGTCGCCGCTGACTTTTATTTTATCCAACAAGGAAAGGAAAAAAGCACAGAAAAATTCCTTTTTCAAGATATTTCTCGGGTTCGGGGGGTAGATTATATAAAGGGAAGGTGTTAGCACCCTTTCTATCCGTGGTTATCCACGGGCTCTTAGGTACTTGCTCAATTATTTTCAAAATTGTTTTCTTTGTGCTTGTGGGTTTGAAAAAAGTTTTTGTTTGAAACTTCGATTTAACTCTTGCTTATGTCCTCAAGAGTGTAATGAAGTGTTTTTTTGAAAACTTTGTTCGAAAAGAAGTGTAAGTGTGAAAAGTTTTTGTTTTGAAAGAGAAAGTATCTAAGAACCATCTACCTACTCGAAAATGGAATCGTTCTATGCTAATTTCCTTTAGACAATGCTATCCTACTATTGATGAGTAGGTAGCACCGTTGTTGGAGTTTGAGGGTCAATTCGAATGCGGGAAATACGGTCACTAAAGCAATGTTAGGACGCCTTAGTGGTAACCCTAATATCTTAGATCATTTGTTTGAGGCAACACTATCAGAGGCAACCGTTTCGAGGCAACTATGATCTTTTAGACAAGAGGACGACCTCTAAAGCGACATATACTCAATGACCGTGTATGAAGGCAACCAAGTGGGGTGTACCCTAAGAATGCACATGTGCGAGTGTGTCGTTTTCAGTTATTTTTATCTTTGCACATGTTAAGGGTGATCTAATTTGATTTTAAGATTTAAACATTCAGTCTTGTCATGCAAACCCTATTATCAAACATCTAGCAGTTATAATTTGTGGAATAAAAATGCAGAAATTAAATTACAATGTGTCAGGTATTTACATCGCCAAAAGCAACCCTTTGAAAATAAAATAAAATGGTAAAAATATTTAAATATCCTATTTAACTATTACAATCCGTAAGCAGGTACATAATTGGATAAAAATAAATAAAGCGTTCGGGAAATTAAATCGAGTGCGAGATTAGGGTTTTGACCCTTTTGAAAGAATAATATTTTTTGTGTTTTGTTGTTTCTATTTAAGGAAAGAAATGAAGTCCTAAATTAATTACTAAATTAATTATAAAATAAATTAAATGAAAAAAAACATATTTTTGGAGTTTTTATTAATTTAAGAAAGAAACTAAAAATAATTAAATGAAATAAAACCTAATTAATTCTAATTAATTTTAGATATTTACAAAATAGGTTAAAGTTATTATAGAATTAAAAAAAACCTAAATTAATTAATTAGTATTTATTAAAAAAAGAATTCTGAAAGTTTATTGGATGAAAAATATTTTTGATGAGTTTTTTAATAAAAAGGAAAAATTATGATTGGTTAGTAATTAATTGAAATTAAATAAAACCATAAAATAAAATAAATAAAAGTGTGAAGGAAGAGGATTTGGGCCTGATTTGGGTGGTGTTAGTAGCAATCTCCTTGGCCCAGTAGCAGCTGGTCCATTTGACTTTTTGGATCTGGTACATACGCGTTGACTAGCACTATCATGCACCCTCAAGGCTTGACCACCAGATCTGGCCATCTGGACATCTGGCGTGTGGATTGATGAGGGAGTATGGTATGGATCTGGCCCCTGCGCGCATGTGATAACCTGAAAAATAATGAGAAAACACAAATTGCTGGAGGTAGGGCTAGAACCCCTTACCTCCAACCTTTGGGTCCTTTATGGCCTATGTGGCAACCACTGAAGCATGTTGTTGTTTTGTTATTAATAATACAAAGAAATAATAATATAAAAAAATAAGTCAATGGCCAGAACAACAAAATAAATGCGTGCAACTTTTGAATAGCCCAATGGAAAGTGGACACCTCATCATCCCTGTCCTCTTAAACACTGTAAATTTACCTGCGGATTTGTATCTGCAGCTAAAAGCGCAACCTTGTTCTAAAATCTCCTCCAGGCCATGAAAACGATTTCTAAGGACATGGTCGTGTTCGTCTCATCCTCCTGGATACAACCATGTCCATCATGTGTCTCAATTTTACCTGAAACAAAAACTCCCAAAAATCCCAAGCAAACCGTAACTATGATGGATTGCAATGCAGATCAGATAAATGAAATTAAATGATGCAAAAAGCCTGCAAATGTTCTTTTGATCACAAATATACAATTATTTCACTCAATGGATGTCAGAATCATGCGAATCGAAAACAAGAATAGGACGATTTTAAGAAGGACTCACAGTGCGTATAAGGGCCTGAAAATGCGTGGTTTGGATCCAATTAGCTTGTGTGTGTTGCCAGGAATCGATTGAGACCAATATCCAGCTCTGAAAATGCCTCTAGCCTTGATTTTGATCTCCAACTTTTTTGTGATTTTTCAACTTTTGTTCTGCCTCCTCAAGTGATTTCTAACCCTTATTTTCGTGCCTCTAGCTTCCTTATGTATTGCACATTGGATTAGGGTCACAAACTTTGTCCAAATCTCTCTCCATTAAGGCTTTGATATTTGATTTGATCTCCATTTACAACCTTTCCAAATTTGATCCAAATCATGTATTCTTGTGCATAAATACCTTGATGCGAATTCAATTGCCATGATAGCTATATTTGGAGCCTGAAATAACCAAAAAATCATGTGTTATCAATGTTTTAGATTTTGTGTGATTTTATTTGATTTAAAATAAATTAATTCAAATAAAAATCAAATTAAATAGTAAAAATGTGATATGGACACATGGCCGAAGCTAGGGCACGTGGGAAATAATGCAAACTCAAATCAAGTGAAAAAGATTGGGCTCATTTGGTAAAATTTGAAGTTTTGGGGATAGTTGACGTTTGGCAATTTTGCAAAAAAATACAACTTCAACAATGCATAACTTCTTCAATTTTGAACTTTTAGAAGTGTTCTTGGACTTTTTAGAAATATTGAGATGTCCTATAAACAACCCTTTTGGTCTCATTTCATTTTGATTTTCCATGCTCAAGTTAGAATCTTTGACAAAAAAGGTGTTTTTGTTGACTTTCAAAAATGACCTATAATGTCAAAATTCATAACTTCTTGTGAGTACAGTTTTTGATCTTTGGGTATGAAGATGGATTTTAAGGAATTTCATCCTATTAAAAATGAGATTTGGATGGGTCATTTATCATAAAGTATGAGGAAGTTATGCTTGGTCAAAGTTAAGTTGACTTTTCCTACAAAAACCTAATTTAGCAACTTTTGAATCTTGATGAATTTTGAGCAATCCTTGATGAATCATGATCAAGCCTTGATCAAATGATGAAATACCTTTAAAAATTAGAATGTTTACAAAAAATCTTGAAGTTTGACTGTTTGTAGGTCACAGTTGACTTTTGCCATAACATAGTCGATTTTTGGACCTTTGAGCAATTGACTGAGCAAACTTTCTCTGCAAGACTTGAAACTTGACATGGTTGATCTTGAGAACATATTAGGACATTTGTGAGAACTTGAGGTCATTTGGACTCAAGGATCTTGGTGCAACACAAAACCCTAATTTGGGGTAGACTGCCTTAGGCGAGAGCTTATCTGACCAAACTTCTTGGACTACTCTGAGCAACTTGGAGATTTTCTTGCAATGTTTTGAGAAATATGGGAGGGAAAATTTTGGGGTACAACAACCCCTTTTAACTTCTTATTGTGACAACATTAACCATATCATGGTTTTTCTGATTGCTTTGTGCTTCTTGCAACGAGGCTTATTATTTAATCTCTCCCATTTAAACTTCCAGAGTTTTGATTGCAGTTGTGGTTTTCATGTGATTGCTTCTTGTCTCATCTTGAAATTGATAAGTGTGGGAAGCCATCTTTTCAATGGCTACCTCCTACTCTACCTTCTAAGGAGCTTATTGTTGTTGATCTCTCCGGGAGAAATTTGGATGATTCTTCCACCCAGGATTATAGGTGTTAGAATACGAATTATTCTACTTCAAGAACTTTATCTCCTAAATTTGTTGTGGAGTTGCAAGACATTGCACAGTAATGTGTGGTCCACTATAAATTTCACAAACATCATTTTGTGACTGTTGAACCTGAACCACCTGTTGAGCACCTAGTTTCATTGCCTTCAACCTTTTCTCCACTTCTGCAGCAACTGTTTCTTAAATTCTTAGTTGTTTGTTGACTTCCAACTTCAAATAAATCACTCCCTCTAGTCTTGTTTGAATATGTGAAGAAAACGCAATAAAGGGGGGGGGGGGGGGGGTTTGAATTGGTTTTTCCTTTCTTAAATAACTTTTGCTTCTAAGTGTTATTCGTTGAACAATTCTTCTGAGTGCTACTTCTAAGTAGTGCTTCTAATTAAAGTTGAGAAGACATAAACTCTAAAGCATAAGATAAATTAAATAACACACGACATATCCTAGTTCGCTTGAGAAACCCCCAAGCCAGACCAGTCCACCCTTCAAAGGTGATTTCGCCTTGAACTCAAAGACTTAACCCACTATAACAAAACTGATTACAATCGCATGGGCAGCTGTCAGTGACAAACATCCAATGAAATATTCAGAATCCAAATCGGATATAACTTTCATTGACCTAACAAAATCCGATTCTCCAGAATCTCCTATCAGGATTTCCTTCCAATGATATCCATCAGTGATCTCAGAAGGCTGACCTTCACTCAGTCCCCTTTGAAATATGACTACCATTGACCCAGTAGAATCCACTACCAAGATTTCATCTACGATGGTCGCATCCAAAGTCTTCTAAATTATTCTGATCTTCACTCGATCACTTGAGGTGCCAACCAATTCTAAACATAACAGTTTTTCTGGTAATTATATGAGTGCTTCTTACCAAGCAGTTCACTCGTAATTTAAGTACATATTATTTGACACAATTCTGAGTAACAACTCTTGTGTACAAACAATTTACATGAAGATCTTAAGAAATAACACAATCTGAGCAACAACTTTTGTTTTTACTTATTTCTACAAAGATGAATCTAATCTAAAATAAGTGCAGCATCGTTTAGTCTTCTTGTCCTCATCTTTTATGATGAGCAAGCTATGAGCAAAAACTCGTTGCTTCTTCATAATTCTGTCAAGATGTATATGATTGATGATTTGAATTACATCTTGAAGAATTATTTATATTTTTATAGTGGATGATTACTTCAATTTGGTTGTGTTCTAATAGTGATAGATTTTCTTTTTAACTTGAACATCAACAACCTGTCATTTGCAAGTTGCAGCTTTTAGCACCCGACCAAGTAGCCTATGGTAAGCTCATCAATATTCAGCATCATATATTGAGCAACAGCTAACCAACCAACAATTTGTAAACATACGATTCTTTTCTGATATAGCCAAGCAAAATAGAGCCGTTGGCTATTTGAAAAAGAGTCGTTACAAATAGTACTACGACATCCTTATCTCTTTCACACTTTAAGTTAGTGGAGAGGTAGTGGCATAAAGATTTTCGTACTTTGTACTATTGTATTGTGTTACCGTTATATTATTTCCTTCTGCGTTTCAGAGGCTTCTACGAGCATGAGATTAGAAGCAGGGACATAATATAAGGTCTTCAAAACATCAAGTCTCCAGAGTCTTCAGAACTGCGTCTTCAGAGTCTTCAGAACTTGGTTGTGAGAACCCGCTGTAGCAAACCTTTAGATCAGAAGAGCTTCAAGTCTTCAGAGTCTTAATAACTGTGTCTTTAGAGTCTTCAGCACTTGGTCTTCTGAACCTGTTTGTAGATAACCTTGGACCTTTAGAACTTTAAGTCTTTGGAATCTTCAGACCTTCTGTCTTAGAATATTTAGCCCTTGGTTCTTTAATAATCCTTATCTTCGGAACCTTGTTACTAGAAACACAAAGTCTTCAGCATCTAGACTTCAGTTAGAGACCTTGTATTCAGATATTTTAACTTTGTCTTCTTTGGAAAAAGTTGTCTTTTAGAAACTAAGTTTTTAGCATCTAGACTTCAATAGAAACTTTGTCTTCAGATCTTCTAACTTTGTTTCTTGAAACACACAATCTTTTAGAAATGTGAGTCTTTAGCATCTGGACGTAAGTAACAACTTTTGTCTCCAGATCTTATGACTGGTTTCCTTAGAACACATTGTCTTTAGAAGCTTGAATCTTCATCATCTTAATATAAGTAACAAATTTTGTATTTAGATATTTTGAGTGGTTTCTTCATAAAAATATCAGTGTTTACACTTCAGAGCCTTCTGGAGTGTCTTGCTACTGTTCATCGGAACTTGTGTAGCATAGAAGTGGAATTAATTATTTCTAATGTCTTGGCCATGCCATTCATCAGAATCAAAATATGTTTGTTAATTACTCAACAATAACAAACATTAGTATAAAAAAATTGTTCATACAATCATACTCATTTGTTATCATCAAAACTCAGAGGTAATGTTGCATAGCCAAATCTGGTTCTTACATTGTCAACCTGTCATACAATTACAGGTGTTCATTTCCATTAATGGCTTTAATGATCTTCTTTATACCAGTTGTTGTAAAGTGGAACACACCATCACTCGTTGTATTAATAAGCTGCTTTGTCTTTATTCTAAGTCCATTCACACAGATTTGCATTTTCTCAGTTTGATCCATGTTGTGAGTGGGATAAGCTACCAATAACCTCTTGAACCTATTATAAGCATCATCTAGTGACTCTCCTTCCTTCTACTTAAAATTCACAATATCGTATCTTTTACGAACATAAAAAGAAGCAGGAAAATGCTCATTAAGAAAAGTCTTCTCCATTTGTTCCCAAGTAGTAATACTCCCAGCAGGTAATGAGTAAAACCAATCTTCAGTGTCTTCATAAAATGTGAATGGGAACATCCTTAATTTCTTTGCTTATTCAAAGTGCCCCTTAATTTTCAAAGTGGTGCACATAGTGAGAAATCTTTGAAAATGCTTATTTTCATCTTCATTTATCTTTCCGGTGAAAGATCTGTTCTCGAGTTGTTGGATTGTTGAAGGGTGCAGCTGAAAATTTTCCACAGTTACCGGTTTATTGACAATAGTTAACCAACATGTTGGAGCATTTGCTCCTCTATAGTTCCCAAGAAGTCTCTCAGGTGGTGGTGGGTCTTCAGCCATTGGTTTTTCCTTTTAACACTCTGAACTTGAATGATCTGATGAACCTTCTTATCTCTGTATAACTAATCGAGCATGTTTGCACCTTGCATGAAAATTCCTTTCGATTTCTGCGTCAATAGGAAATTCAGTTGATGGCTTTCCTCGCATGCATTTTTTAATATAGTGGCAGAACCGACTGTTATACTAGTTTTTCATTTTTTATTCATAAATAGTGCGGTAAGCAAGATTCTCCACCGACTTTTCTTTTATCCAACAAAGGAAAGGGTGAAAAGAACAGAAAAAGACCTTTCGAGATTATTTTTGAGTAAGGGGGTAGATTATGGAAAGGGAAGGTGTTAGCACCCTTTTCATCCGTAGTTACCTACGGGCTCTTAGTTGCTAGCTCATTTGAAAATGCCTTGTGCTTGTGTGTTTGAAAAAGTATTTTGAAAAGACGCCTTAGTGAGAAAAACTCTATAAAGTTTCTCGTGTCATGGAGAACGTATACAAATTTTCTTTGAAAATATTTTTTAGAAAAGAATGTATGTGTTGAAAATTGTTTTATTTGAGCAAGTATCTAAGAACTATCTACCTACTAAAAAATGTTTGTTCTTTTCCTCATTTCCTTTAGACAATGCTATCCTATTATTAGTGAGTAGGTAGCCCAATCGCCGGATGTTTTTGAGGGACTAGCGAGGGTTATCGTACGGTCACGAAGGCAGCTAGTAAGATATCTTAATAATTACCCTAGGGTTTTAAGATCATTTTACCTAGGCAACATCAAAAGGATCATCGAGGGACTTATGATCTATTAAACCAAAGGGTAGCCACTAAAATCTATTATATTTGAGAATCGTGACCATTTATTCTGAAGGCAACAAGTGGGGAAACCTTATAACTGCGTGTGTGCAAGTGTGTTTGTTTCAGTTATGTTATCTTGAAAATTATGGTCAGCTACTGTTTTGTTTTTAATTCTTATCATGCAATCCTATTAGGCTTACACCTAATAGTTCAATATCAGTGCAGAAAATTAAAGTGCAGAAATTAAACCTAACTATTACATGGCTTCGGGGAGGGGGAAATTACAAGTCCAAAATTGGGGATAAAGACGGTAAATAAAATCCTAGTTTTTAACTATTACAAACCAGGGGATGGATACAATAATAATATGAAAAGTAACAAATGCGCAAGAAAATATAAAAAAACATCTAAAAACCCTAACAAGTTCTAAGGACATTAAGACAATTTTTGTTGTTTTAAAAAAATAAGAAAATCCCTCAATCTAATTAATTAAAAAATGATTAATAAAAATTAATTTAATTAAAAGAAACTAGTTCTAATATTATTTGGATTTTTATTTGGAAAAAAGGACTTGAAATCGATAAACCTAATTCTAATTGGTTTTAACTTAATCAAAAATGATTTAATTAATTAATTTATAAAAAAATAAATTTAGTTAAAAAAACTAAGATCTATTTTTGGTGATTTTGTTATTGTAAATGAGAAATTAATTAGTTTAAAGAAAAAAAAGAAATAGTTTAAATTAAACAAAATAAGGTAAAAAATAAAAAAGATTATGGGCAGGTTGTTATCAGCAATTAGAAGGGGTGAGATTTGAAATTATTAGGCCCAAACTAAATAGACCCAAGCGTGGCAATCAACAAAAAGAGGGGTGTGAACTGAACTCACTAAGCCCATCAGCGTAGAGGCCCAAACACTCCAAAAAACCTGCAAAAAGAAAATTTTGTAAAAAACAATAGAACCTGGGATCGAACCCAGGCCCTCCAAGCTTACACACGCGCTTCTCACCACTAGGCCATCCGCTCATTCGTTAATTGAAACAAGAAGACAATATTATATACAAAATCAGTCCATTTTTCCAAATTCTCAAACGCGCGCCAGATTGGATTCAAATGGACCAATGAGGGAGTGACGCGCCTGCCACTAGAGTCAACAACAGTCAACGGTGCCGGAGTCAAACTCTGGTCACCTTCTCCGATCGACCAAAACCCAATCCTACAAAAAATGCAATTTGAGACAAAACAAAACACCCTATCCTACATAAAATCAAGCCCTGGGCTCGATTATGGCCTTGGATCGGTCTGAAAGTCCTTATATTGAGAGATCGAGCTCCAACAGCCATGGATGCCCTAACAATGGCATCCGATGTTATGGGTCTCAAAACTTTCATGTGAGGCGTTCATCCTGTCCTAATAAATTTCTTGAACACAAATCAAAGCATCAAAGCATCAAAGCATCTAACAACGTATAAATTGAGAATTTGGATTTCAAAAAATTACCAAGGAACCAGTGGGTTGGCTGGGAGAATTTCGGGGCGCTTCAGGCTAGTGCAAGGTGTTGAGATGACTACTAGAGACCTCAGGAGCATGCTTGGGGCCTTGGCATTGACTGAAAATGGGTGGGAATTAAGTTTCGGATTCTGACAACTTTGATTTTTTTTGAATTTTTAAGAGCTTCTCTTAGGCAATGTCTGTGTGTCCCTTGCTTGCACTTTTGCTCTATATTTATAGAGGGATGTGAGGACAAACAAATATGGCAAGAATCATTTCAATTAACCATGCTTTGAATACAAAATCACAAACTGAAAATAATCCATTTTTTTGAATTTTTTTCCATTCTTGAAACATAATAAACCTAGTCCTTTTTCCACATGCTTTGCACAAATTTTGGGTCCTCTTGATGGGTCAAGTCAAGCCCAAATGTCATGGCCCTTAAAAATAAAAATAAAATACAAATAAAACCAAGGCCATGTAAAAATGGACTTATGGGTCCTTTAAGACATTATGGACATGCTTGAAGTCAAAAAAGTAGGCCTATTAGTCTAAAAATGCAACTTTGTTCAATGTGTATTTCTTGAAATTCCTCAAAATCAACCAACTTGTGAAATGCATATCTTGCTCAATTTTTATCCTTTTGAGATGATATTTGACTTTTTTGAAAGCCCAATATATCCCCTACAATCTCTATTTTTTTTTATCATTTTTGCCTTTGGATAATTTATCTTAATGTAACTTGCCTTGACAAAAAATGCCTTTTGTCGACTTTCAAAAAGACCTGTAATGTATTAGCTCATATCTTTCCAATGATAAATTTTTTGAACTTGAGGACAAAAGAAAAGTTGCAGGTAATTGAGTTTCCTTCACAATGAGATTTGTTTGGGGGAAAATGGATGAAGCATGTGAAAGTTATGCCTGGTCAAAGTTCAGTTGACTTTTTCTAGGAAACCCTAATTTAGCAAGTTTTGATTCTTGATGATTTGAGAGCAGTCCTTGAGGAATTATGATCAAACCTTGATCAAATGATGGACACCACTTAAAAATGTTGATTTTGACCAAAAATATTGAAGTTTGACTGTATATTGACCATAATTGACCTTTTACCTAATGTAGTTGGTTTCTAGTTATTTGAGCAATTGACTGAGGAAACTTGTAATGCAAGGTATGAAAATTTGCATGAGAATTCTTGAGGGTATCTTAGGAACCATGGAAATCACTTGAGGCCTTTGAAACCCAAAATTATTTGTGAAAAATGAAACCCTAACTGGATAGCCATTGCTTAGGAGGAGAATTTGTCTGGTCAATTCTTGGTCAACCTTGAGCACTTGAGGACCTCTAGGAGTATGTTTTGAATAAAAATGAGAGGGAAAATTTTGGGGTACAACAGCTTCCCTTGTTCACTAGTCTTAAACCTGAGGATTTTAGATTGGCTTATCTGCCTTTCGTAGTCTAAAGGTGGAAGATGATTGAACACTAAAGTGACCAGAAATTTGCGCTCGCTAGTGCACGGAGTAATGTTGTTAGCTGATAGTATGCTTGAATGGGCTTAGAAGATGTTGTTCGGAGAGATGACTGAGATTTGCCAGAGATGGGCTTATAGATGCCATCCAAAGTACATATTGACTTCAAACTGGAAGAAGTATTAAAATAAATCATTGATCAATTTTATTTAAGCCAACAAATATTTATGCTTGTTTTTATCTGGAAGGAGTATCAGAATAAATCTCTGGTTGATTTATCTGAGCCAGAAAATGTCTATGACTGGAAGAAGTATCAGAATAAATCATTGGTCGATTTAATCTGATCCAGAAGACGATCTACTGGAAGAAGTATCGGAATAAATCACTGGTTGATTTACCCTGAGCCAGAAGATATTCATGTATGACTTCAACTGGAAGTAGTATTAGAATAAATCATTGGTCGATTTAATTTGAGCTAGAAAAGGTCCCTGTTGTCTTTAACTGGAGGAAGTATCAGAATAGATCATTGGTCGATTTAATCTGAGCCAAAACAAAGGTCTAATGGAAGAAGTATAAGAATAAATCAATGGTCGATTTAATCTGAGCCAGCGACTATGTACGATCGTCTTCAACTGGGAGAAGTATCAGAATAAATCATTGGTCGATTTAATCTGAGCCAGAAGAGGTATCTATATCTTTAATCTAGAAGAAATATCAGAATAAATCATTAGTCTATTTAAACTGAGCCAGAAAAAGATCTATTGGAAGATGTATCAGAATAAATCATTGGTCGATTTACCCTGAGCCAGAAGATATTTATGTCCGACTTCAACTGGAAGTAGTATCAGAATAAATCATTGGTCGATTTAATTTGAGCCAGAAGAGGTCTCTATATCTTTAACTGGAAAAAGTATCAAAATAAATCATTGGTCAATTTAAACTGAGCCAGAACAAAGGTCTGCTGGAAGATGTATCAGAATAAATTACTGGTCGATTTAATATGAGCCAGAATATATTTATGTCCGACTTCAACTGGAAGCAGTATCAGAATAAATCATTGGTCGATTTAATCTTAGCCAGAAAAGGTCTATGTTTTCTTTAACTGGATGAAGTATAAGAATAAATAATTGGTCGATTTAAACTGAGTCAGAACAAAGGTTTGTTGGAAGCAGTATCAGAATAAATATTTTGTCGATTTAATCTGAGCCATCGACTATGTAAGACTGTCTTCAACTGGAAAAAGTATCATAATAAATCATTGGTTGATTTAATCTGAGCCAGAAGAGGTTTCTATATCTTTAATCTAGAATAAGAATCAAAATAAATCATTGGTCGATTTAAACTGAGCTAGAAAAAGATCTACTGGAAGATGTATCAGAATAAATCATTGGTTGATTTACCCTGAGCCAGAAGAAATTTACGACCGTCCTAAACTGGAAGAAGTATCAGAATAAATCATTGGTCGATTTCATCTGAGCCAGAAGAGGTCTATATATCAATAACTGGAAGAAATATCATAATAAATCATTGGTCGATTTAAATGGAGCCAGAAAAAGATCTACTGGAAGATGTATCAGAATAAATCATTGGTCAATTTAATTTGAGCCCGCATATATTTTATGCATATTTTATCTGGAAGAAGTATCAGAATAAATCATTGGTTTATTTATTTGAGCCATAAAATGTATACGACCTTCTTCAACTGGAAGAAGTGTCAGAATAAATCATTGGTCGATTTAATCTGAGCCAGAAGATGTTGTTTCCGATAAGATATCTTGGTCTTACCAGTAATTGATGATGTTGGTTTGTTGATATATCTTTTCCTGAAAAGGTAAAGAGTTAGCTGTATGTGTAATGTCATGATGTATGAAATGCATTGTGGAATGATGTTCTCAAAATAAATGAGATTGTGTTATATGTATATGCTATGAAGTTTGTAAATGATGTATGAATGTGAGCATATCAGTTGCTCCTTGTAGTTTCGTTAAACTGGGGAAAATAAATCCTTGACTGCTGCTGGAGACAAGTGTCACGTTGGAAGATTTTACCAACTTGGAGAAATAAGCTCTGTTGGGGGGTGATCTTCCGTAGATAGAGAAATAAACTCTATTGGGGAAAGAAGTTTCATAAACTGCTTGGGGATTTTATGACAATCTACTGGGGAATCTAAGAGGTCCATAGACCATGTTGGGGAAGTCTCCAAGATGCTAGAGAAATGATTGATCCTTTTTATCGAGGAATGCATCTTTGTTGACGATGAATTTTGTGAAGATAGTCCCCTAGGGGTGATTCCTCTATGGGGATTTACAGATGAATTTTCGACGTTGACCCAACTCTTAAAGCCTTTAGTAACTGTATTTCTGTTTTTTATGCATATATTTGTAAATGGTAATCATATTCAAATGCATATGTTCATTTAAAATAATCACTGGATGTTTTTGCAAAAAAACAGAAAATAAAAACAAATAGTTTTGGACTCTATAAGAGGAATTTTTGTATTGATTTGAGAAAGTATGCCTATAACAGGATCTTTGTACAAGGATACGGACATCCTAGTAAGAGAAATGTCTTCGTAAAAATGAGAAATATATAAAGTGGTACATAAAAAAAACAGCTATGTGAAATAATCTCGTTGGGTTTCAATTCTGCTATTGCCTTTATACATTTGAGTGTCTCATCACTTTGTTGCTTGGCAGAAGCTGACTGGATTGATCTGTACCATTCGAACTTGTCAATTTGATAGTGAAGTCTGGTTGTAAGGTGATCCAATGGGATATAGTCATATGCTTTTAATCCCTAACTTTTGCCTGGACCGCCCTTTCAGGTTTTCAGTCCACCGAGATACTCTTTTTTGCCCAATGTAGCGGTAGAAATGTTTAAGACTAAGCCATTGGATTGACTAGACTTATACAGATCAAAATAGAAATTGCCACCATGCTTTATTGTTTCCAAAGGAATGGGAAAAGAGAGAGTAACCCAAAAAATATGGGGAAAGATTCAAGGTATGGGAGTTGGTTATACAAAGGGAAGGTATTAGAACCCTAAACATCTATGGTACTCCATAGGAACCTCTTTGTAAAATCTGTATATTCTGGATATAAAATGTTGTATAAAAATAGATGGTGGAGGTGAGAAAAGAAATATATTTTTTATGATTTGAGAACCCGCCGCGGTTGCGAACCTTTAGTGCCTACGTACCACCTTCCGTGCAATAGGGGATTAGGGTACACACAGTTCCTCTTTAAAAATTTTAAAACACAAGTGTGTTAGTTAATTTTATGAGATAAGACATCATCGTCATTGTCCGTATGGAAAACATACTTACTACCCACAATCATGAGAAAGGAGAATTTGCATCATCTCAAAGTGGAGGATATGGCTAGGATTATTTAAAATCAACAATGCCTCACTCAACACCCAAGTGGAAAATATCCCTCTTTACTATATATTGTAGAAGTATAGTTGTTTGCATCACTACAAGGATTGACAAGAGCTTAATCTTTTGAGAAAAGTTTGAGATGAAAGCCAAGATGGCAAAATGGTTTGAATGAGATTAATTGATTTTTAATATTCTCAAAAAAAAATGTTAAGGTATTATTAATGTTGATTGAAGTTTATTCATGAAAATGTTTGAAAATCATGAAACTAAGTCCAAGTTTATTATGAAAGTGGTTCAAGTTTAAAAATAATAATAGTTTTCAAAAGGAGGGAGAAGATTTTTGAAATTAAAGAAGATGGGAGGAGAAGAAGAGACTATCCTAAAGCATAAGGTAAAAGCTAAGGAGAAGAACCATCTAACCAATAAGAAGCCAATACTTGACATTATGAGTCAGGATAGAATTCTTATTCTTTGGATTGAAACCAAGCAAGCAAAGATACTAGACCTCTTGAGAGAACCAAACTTCAAGTGTATTAAGTCTTCACAAAAATTGGGCAGAGTAACGGTTGTATACGGGTGAATTCCAGATTACAAACAAAGAATGTAATCATAATAACCTGCACACAATACAAACAAACAACCTAATGTCTTGAGGTAAACCTTAAGAACTCCAGATAAACTATCAATTAAAGTCATAAGGTCTTCATTATAGGCCAAGGCTTCTAATCCTAAGTCCAAAAAGTCCAATACTCCATAATGCCAAGGATAGTAACCAAATAGTCCAAGTATCATTAAAGATTTTTATGGTTCATGTTGATTATTAGGTTTTTAAAAAAAATAAAAGAAAAGCGCAAGTGAGCAAAATAAAAATGACAAGAAAGTAAATGCTCAAGTGAGCAAAATAAAAATGGCAGGAAATGTAATGCTTAAAATAAATGGTACATAAAGCATAAAAATAAAGGTCATAAAGTAAAAACAAAAGGTAAAAATCAATTATTAGTGATTAGTGGTTAGTTGGATGATCATATTGAAAGTTACATTTGGAACTCATTAGAGGATTGGTAGAACCAAAGCCTCCACACAACAAGTTGCATTTGCTTTTTGTCAAGTATATCATCAATTTGGAATCCTCAAAAATACCATTTAATGATCAACGATGTTTAAGTGATCCGCGTTGACCAAAAGTGTTGTAGATCCATTAGAGGATTGGTAGAACTAAAGCTTCCACACAATGAATCTCAAGGTTATTTGATCAAAGGGATCAAATTAACATACTTGGGCTTGAAAACATAGGTTTGGGCCACGAATGATTATTTATTCGAATCGGGACAAAATTTAGCGTTATGTTAAGGAATCGTAAGTAGACTTATATAGAAGTCGCACCTATTTTGAGGCTGGTCAATAGCAATCTATGCACCACTTATTTTGAGACATGATATAGAGATCATGCTCCAATAACACTTAGTACAATAAGAACGGGATAAGATGGAGAGGGGTGGGTAAGAATATACAAACCATATTTGAATTAAACTTTAATCAAACTATTATTAAAATCCTTCATCCATTTTTGTGGAGTTAGACTCAACACCATGGATCCAATGATGTTAATAAAGTTCAATGATAAAAATTCAACCCAAGTTCTGCCAGAAAATAATCACAAAGTAATATTGCATTTAATATATACATTAAAAAAGGTTTTAAAAATGTTTTAAAATACAAATAAGAAAGAAAAATATCAACTATATTCAAAATAATCAAGAAAAATCAAGTAAGGCCATAGAAAAATCAGAAAAGGACTCAAATATTTTTGTGAAATTTTTGGCAATTTTTAAAAGTCAGAAACTATTTTAAAACTAATTAAAAATGTTCAAAACAAAAATAAAATAGGTAAAAAATAGTAAACATCAATATAAAATTCCATAAAACTTTCAAAAAGTCAGAAGTATGCAAAATGATATTTAGGAAATTTTTCATAATTAAAAAATGTCAGAAAGTATTTTTAAAGTAATTAAAAGAAAGAAAATAATGAAAAAAATATTAAAAAAATATCAAATGTCAAAATAAAAATATAAAAAAAATAATCATGAGATAGAAATAATTCAAAGTATTTTTGTGAATTTTTTCATAATTTTTGGATAAAAATAAAAGATTTATGAATTTTTGAAAATTAAATCAATTAAAATATAAAATCAGAAAATAAAATAAAACCAAAAAGATATGGGCCACAAGATCATAGTCAAAATGCATTAGTAAGCTAATCCAATGGAACAGACGTGTTGTGCTTGATATGGACCTTAGTGGGATGCGCAGGGAATCAGGAAAAAGGCAATCAATGAAATTAAAACGCTTGACACGCTATCATTGGCTGAGACGAGACATGTCATCATCTTCAACCTCCAGCCACCCTGCAATGGAAATTTTGTGAGATCCTTCAAACTGTAAAATTAGGATCCCAGACCATTATCATTGGATTCGTCTCTTCAAGACGATCCTAACACCACCATCGCGTCAAATTTATATAAAGTATACAAAGAGATATGAATCAAAAACCCAGAAAATAGCGAGCACCTTCAATTTGAGATTTCTCTCTCAATTCACAATGGATTTAAAAATTGTAATAAGCACTAGAATCAGGAGAAGGAGTAGAACATGTTAGTGCTTTATTTGGATCCAAATGATGGAGAATTCTACCTTTTCGAAGTTCAAGAAAGAAGATCTAAAACTGGACTTCTGTAGATTGGGTTATGGCTCGTTTGCTTGGTTTAAGTGCTGAAGAGTTTGTATGATGCATGAGGAAGATGAATGTGCAAATAATTTTGGAGGAAAAGGCTGGAATCTCAGAAACTGATTTCAAAAATTTCAAGCTCGTGTGAGGTTTTGACAGAGTGTTTTTGGCTCTCAAATCTTGAGGAAATGAATGGGGGATGACCCTCTATTTATAGGGGATCAAATGGAATGATGAAGCGTGTGAAATGATGAAGTTTGGAGGGAAATCGTGTGAAACTGATACACGAGCAAAGTGTGATTTGATTTCCATCAAAACTCATCCATTCCTTGCGTTTTAATTCTCTAATCCATTTTGGAAACTTGGTTAAACATGTTTATATCACAAACGCGTGCTAATTTGATGTTTAGAGGCCAAAACATGAATTTAAAATTCTGACTTATGAAGAAACTTCAGTTCCAAGTTACCAAGTTCAATCCAATGGCATTCTCAGCTCAAGGGGTCTTAAGGCATGATTCTTGATGCTTTATAAAGATGAGGCTACAAGCTTTGCAATGGAAAAAGAATGGAATCAAATGGATGCTTAAGCTGAAAGTTGTACTGGGTCAAAGTTGGGGAAAAAAGGTTGACTTTCCATACTTAGAAATATTTCAAGTTTTTCTTCAAAAGTGACCTATAATGTTTTGCATCCAAACATGGCCTTCCACTTGGAATTTTCTCTTAGCCAAAAAATATGGCATGAAATAGGCCTCTTAAATAAAACTTTGAAACTTGAACCATTCAAAATCTTCAAAAATTGATAGAGTTGTGAATTGTTGAAGTTGGCAAAATATCATGAAATGACCTATAATCTTTTGTATCCTTAGGGAATCTTCCATCCATTTTCTCACTTTGCACATAAAAGAAGGCATAAAGTTCACATATTCAAGATCATTATGGAAAAAGATTGGGCTCAAGGTGATAAAAATTGACCAAGTTATGATTATTTGAAGTCACACATGAGAAATTGGGGATTCATCTGGAGGACTTGTAATCTTTCTTCATCATCAAGTTTCTTCCACATGAAAAATCCTTGGAACTTTTGAAGTGATTTGTTGATGACCATTTAAAGAGAAGGATTTCTTTGGAATCACTCAAAAATACCAAAAGATGAGAAATATATGTTTCTTTGAAGTTCAAAACCCTGTCTCCTAGATCAAGAGAAATGCCTTGAGGAACTTTTGCAATTTTGGAAAAACTTCTTGTATCAACACAAATTATTTGTAAATAGAAGTTGTTGAGGATGAAAATGAGAACTGATAGCCACCCAAAACCACTTCCATATCTTGAGAATTGAGAGAGATATGCACTTGTGACCAATGGGAACACAACCTTGTCCACGCATGACAACTTCTCCAATCAACCCCTTTATACTTTTGAACCAAATTTGATAATCTTGAAATGAGGTGAACCAAAATAACTTTGTCATGCCATTTCTTCCAAAACAACTTCAATGATGAGGTTTGAACTTCTCAAGCTTTATTGACTAGGGCATGGAAATAAACTCATGAACCCATGGAGCAACTTGCTAAATCTCATTGCCTTTACCTACATAAGTAACAAGAAAGACAAACCAACATTGCATTTTGATCTTACCGGATCAGACTTGGACCACCACAACTGGCTCGAACTGGATCTGAGAGATGGGGAGGGGGGTACCTGCAAGGCACTCCGATGATAAAGTAAGCGGCGGAATGAGCAGGCAAATTGTATATAGGTGTCTCAGAGAATGAATACCTGACCCTCTTGGAACATATAATATTTATAGCCCCCAGCGCTGGGCCAAGGTCCCTTTATTGGGCTGACCAAAACTGGCCCAACAAAAGGACTGTCAGGTTCTACGTGCGTAGTGGGGACCTGCACGTGGTCCCCTTCATGGATGATGCTCCGCGAAGAACAAGGAAGAACGGAGACGCGATCTTCCAGGAGCTCTAAAGACTCCCAAGAATCCAGAAGAACTGAGTCTACCCTATAAGGAGGATGCTCGAGCAGGGCTCGAGTTAGGGTGTCCGTGTCGGGGACGCTTCTCGTTGCAGGCACCAACGGGAATATTTGTAATGGCCCGTGACTAGGTGCGCTCGGGGAGTCTGGTTCCCAGCATAGCTTGAGGCACGACTTGGATTTGGGCCTTACTTGTGATTTGGGCCAAGGGCAGGCCCAGTCTAGAACAGGATCCCCCCAAGTCGTTGTTCCCGGTATAGGAGTTACAACTTGATCCTAATTCTCCTTTTCGCAAGGACCTCGTGTCCGACGCCGGGTTTTCCATGTTGAGGTATGCTCGAGGATTGCTCGCGGGGATGCGTCAGTTGCGTCTGTTAGACATGTGGCATGGTCCTTGGAAATTGCAACGCTGCCTTAGTGAATAGGGCCATCATTATCTAGGTGAGTAGGTGTCAAGGACGGGGGAGGTTCATGGCTCCCCGGTGCAACGTTTCGTATTCCATGTCATCTCTATAAATAGGATCCCTGGGCCCATAGTCCGTTTCACCTCCTCACGCCTCTCCTACTTTCTCTAGTTTTACTGTCATGAGTTCCCATAACACCGTTGAGACTGTCGTGTCGTTCATCGTTCGTTAACTTCCACCACCGTTGTTTCTTCGCATCTCCTTCCAAGTAAGTGTTCTTTCTCTTTGATTTTCCGCGTTGTGGATAGTTTAGACGATGATTTTCTAGTAGAAACTTGTATCCAAAGATTATGCCCGGTAGATTTAAACGCGCTAGGCGCCTGATTCATGGTCGTTCCCGAGACATTCATAAGTTTAGGCATATGATTCATGTTCTTGCTCGCGATACTCATGCGTTTTGGTTAGTGGAGTCATGAACTTAACTGGGGTATTCATCCTTTCGTTAGTATGTAGGCTAGTTTCCCTGTAGTGTTCTTGTACCGGGTAAGCGAAATTATGAACTTGGTCGCGTGATTTAAGATTCGCCTGGGGCATTCATGTTACGCTCGCGTCGTTCATGATTGATATGTGGTTGGCACCGGGGTGTCGGTGTTTGGTTGAGATCCACTTGTTTCTCGTTTCTCTCGTGAATGGCTGTAGATTCGATCTGAGTGTTACTTACTTCTTCCCGCTTCTGTGGCGGGCACGCGGATTTGCTGTCGAATTCACTAGTTTCCTATACTTTACAGGTAAATAGCCGACATTCCCGAGTCCTCGGGGCGCAATGACGTCGAGGATAGAAGTACAGCAGAAGAGTCTATTACCTTTGTCGACACCGTCGAAGATCCTACGCTGGATTAGGTGGGTGCCGATCCCCGGGGAATAGCTTCGGTGTACATCCATCGCAACAGACGAGCTTATACCGTCGTCGAGTCTGGCGGTACTCAAGAAGGATTTCAACGGAACTTTAAAATAATGAGGCCAACGAGGGATGCTCGCATCTGCTCGGAGTTCACTGAAGATGCGTTTCCCATGTATGAGATCATATTCAGGGATCTTGGTCTTCGGTTGCCTTTTAACAACTTCCAGGTCAGAGTGTTCAACCATCTGAACCTGGCCCCCTCGCAGCTCCACCCCAACGCAATTGCCTTTCTCCGGGCGTTCGAGCTAACTTGTCGTTTTCTGAGAATTAGGGAGACGATTCCCCTGTTCTTCAGGGTTTTCCACCTGTAACGCCAGTCCCGAGGAGGCAAGCATAGCTTGGTCTCCCTTAAGCAGTCGAAGAGACTGTTTAGGATGTACATGGACTCTGTGATGGATTTTAAGGACAAATGGTACATACTGCAGCTGGCCACCCAGACGACCTTGGATTCTTTGTTCGAGCCGGCCACTGTGGTCGACGAGGAAGGGGAGCCCTGTTTCGATGCTGAGGGTAATCCCGATGTCGGGCGGATTTCCAGGTTCCCTATTCATTGGTGCTCGACTCATTATGATCATGGTCCCGGGCACTACCACACTCCTGCTGGGGGTATGAGTGTCGAGGACGAGGAGGCTTACAGCGTCCTAAAAAAGTTCGTTGATGGCTTCTTTCCTGCCCGGTGGGTCACTAGGGAAGGGGATGACATTCCCGACGAAGATGGTTATCCGACGTTCGAGGTGCGCCCTATTAATACCAAGGCGCTCGTCGAATGCCAATCCTACGGGCAGGCTGTAGATCTCATAGGTTTCTTTCTTTGCTCTTATTATTATTCCTTTTTTATTGTCTTTAGTCGTGTGTAGCTAACCCTGGTTCTCTTCATTTGTAGGTCACATGGCAGAGCGACGTGAAAGGTTGCTAAAGTTGACTCAGGACAAGAAGATAAATAAGAGACTGGTGAGACCGCAGCAGGCTATGCGGATGGGCCCGCCTGTTGACTCAGGCAGAGAAGGATCTAGTGGGTCCTCGGGTTCCCCAGACGTCGAGCGCCAAGCTGCACTATTCATCAAGAAGAGGAGCCGGTCAGAGGGTGGAGCGGAAGCGACTGATGAGCCAGTTTCTGTCCAGGATTTTGGCTTACCGCCCTGCTTTATGGAGAAGGACTTATTTGAGGGGTTTCCCCTGACCGTGTCCGACAACGAAGTCGACATCATTAAGCGGCTCGACAAGGAAGGTCAAAGGAAACACCTCGCTGCTAGCATGGTCGGAGTGGTGAAAATGGCCGAGATGGTTGTGGCCCTTGCAAGGGAAGGATCAGATTCTACGGACCGGGTTAGGGAGTTGGAATCGGAGAAGGAGGCTCTTACGGCCAAGTCTCGGAAGTTGAAGGCAGCCCTCGAACGGTCCGAGGAGATGTTCTGTGAACAGGCTGACTTGCTGTCGGGGGAGAAGGAGAAGGTCGTTAAGGCCCTTGAGGAGAGGGATTGCCTCCAACTCGACAGGGAACGACTGGAGAGAGACAACCAACAGTTGTCGAGGGATATTGAAGAGCTACAAGCTGTTATGCTTCCAGCCGAGGACGAGCCAGAGGAGATAGCCGCTTTGCACACACGCTCGGATTTTATTGCTCACATCCACCTCGTCAAGTCAGATTGTGTTGGCACTCTGGCCGACGGGTTCGAGACTGCGGTGATTCAGCTGTCCGTGCTGAATCCGGGCTTGAACACCGAAGGGGTTGGAGTTCTCTCCCAGATTATCGACAGTCAGGTAGTGCCTCCTCCCAATTCTCCTGATGTGGTTGTCAACTCTCCGGGGAATGATTGACTCTTTGTTATTGTTTGGGTCTGCGCGCCCATATATTGCTTTGTTTCTTGGGGGCCTGCATGCCCGTGTCTTTCTTAATTTCTTTGGGCCTTCGTTCCCTGGATTGTAATCTCAAACATCACCGGCCTTCGTGGTCGGTACATCATTAATCCGTTTTATAATTGCTTTTTCAAAAGATGCTTTTGTTTTCAATTACCTGCTAGTATCTAGGTATATGATCAACTGTTATTTTTGTAACGAATATTTGATAAGATTTGTGTTCGAGCGGAGATGCCCTTTCTAGCCTCGTGATGGTTCAACACATTTTAAAATGTGTCGATTGTGCGGAGTAGAGTCCGCATGTCGGGCGTATGACCTACATCGGGGTCCGACGCTCGTGGCGTGAACTGCCCATTGCGAGCTGGGTGTTCTGCCATGTGGGTACTTTGACAATGGAGCTTGATCGAGGTGTCCTTGCCGAGCATTACCGTTCGACTCATTGGGTGAGCGATAGTGTGCCCTCGATGGTCGGTAGGTCGGGCTCGTACCTTGACCCGCCTACATGGTCGATACTTTCTCCTTATTGGCTAAAGGTGAATGTTCGACGGCCAAAGTCCACAGTGGTTGAGGGCTTTAGCTATAGTACTGTTTCAGCTTTGCAGCATTCCAGGGACGTGGTAGTGGTTCTCCATTTAACTGCTCGAGGTAATATGCTCTGGTGCCTATAGCTCCCTGGATGCGGTAAGGTCCTTCCCAATTCGCGGTCAATTTTCCTTGTCGTCGTGACGCAGGGCTACTCGTTGTTTCAAAGTGGCCTCGCGGAAGGCTGCCCTCGATCGGATTTCCTCGACCAGGTCGAGCTCATCCCCCAGGGCCTCGTCGTTCATTTCTTCGTCAAGAGGCATCTCTGTCCGCCTGGAGGGTTCCCTGATTTCCACGGGGATGATGGCCTCGGTGCCATATGTTAGTCGAAACGGGGTCTCGCCCGTCGTCAAATGAGGTGTGGTGCGGTAAGCCCATAGGACGCTATGTAGTTCCTTGACCCATCCCCTTTTTACTTCTCCTAGTCTACGCTTAAGTCCCCGTAGAATAGCCCTGTTGGCGGCCTCGGCTTGCCCGTTGGTTTGGGGATGCTCGACTGAGGTGAAATGTTGTCTGGTATCGAGTTTGGCGACAAAGTTTCGGAAGCTTTGGTCGGGGAATTAGGTACTGTTATCTGTGACCAACGCCTGCGGGATTCCAAATAGGGCGAGGACGTTTTGTTTGTAGAAGCGGAGGATGTTATGGGAGGTGATTTTCTCAAGGGCCTTGGCCTCTATCCACTTTGTAAAGTAATCCACGGCCAAAATGAGGAACTTGTTCTGGTACGTTCCTTGTACGAATGGTCCAAGGATATCCATCCCCCACCAGGAAAATGGCCACGGGGATGACAATATACTCAGCTCGTGAGGGGGAGCGAGATGCATGTCGGCGTGCTTTTAGAACTTGTCGCATCTCTTGACGTGGTCTTTGGCATCCTGTTGCATTGTCGGCCAGTAGTACCCCGCTCATAGAGCCTTCCTTGCTAGGGACTTGCTGCCCATGTGCTGGGCATTAATACCTTCGTGTATTTCCCGTAATACCTAGGGGATTGTGGATTCGTCGATATACTTCAAGAGGGGGATGGAGAATCCCCTGCGATATAGTTTGTTCTCGATCACCACGTAGGAGCACGCTCGTCGTTTGGTCGCGGCTGCCTCTGTTTGGTCTAGAGGGAGTTCGCCTTTTGTCAGGAAGTTGAACACCGGGGTCATCCAGCACGAACTGTCTCCGATGGCGTTCACCTCGAGCGGGATCAAGGTTTTCTCGATGCTCGGGCGGGACAGAGATTCCTGTATGACGGATTTGTTTCCTCCCTTCTTCCTCGTGCTTGCGAGTTTCGACAGTATATCGGCCCTTGTGTTTTGCTCGCGCGGGACGTGCGATATCTCTGCTCGGTCGAACTTCTTCACGTACCCTTTGAGTAAGTCTAGGTATTCGATAAGGCTGTTATTTTTAGCCTGATAGCTTCCGTGGACTTGATAAGCAACGAGTTGAGAGTCTGTG
The DNA here is from genome assembly GCA_948472305.1 of Vicia faba. Classification (NCBI taxonomy): domain Eukaryota; kingdom Viridiplantae; phylum Streptophyta; class Magnoliopsida; order Fabales; family Fabaceae; genus Vicia; species Vicia faba. The sequence goes on along the minus strand of OX451739.1, from coordinate 1,645,362,787 downwards.
AAAAATTGTACTTCACGGGCACCTAGGTCCTCGGCCAATCTTAGTCCTGCGAGCAGGGCCTCGTACTCCACTTGGTTGTTTGAAGTCGGGAAGGAGAGGGTGAGGGAATTCTCGATCGCCACCCCTTCCTCGTTCTCTAAGAGGATCCCTGTGCCGCTTCCGGAAGGACTGGACGCTCTGTCGACAAAGATGATCCACTTGTGCTCTTTCCCTGCGGGGGGTTGTGAGCGGTCATTTTAGCGACGAAATCGGCAAAAGCTTGTGCTTTTAGGGTTTTCCTACTCTCGTACTGAATGTCAAACTCAGAAAGTTCCAAGGACCACTTCAACATTCGACCTGCCATGTCCGGTTGACCTAAGAGTTGTTTCAATGGCTGGTCAGTTCGCACTATGATTGTGTGCGCAAGGAAATAGTGTCTGAGTCTCCCCGGCCAAGTATAGGAACAATGGTTCCCCGGCGGCGGGGCGTGATAATACGGGCCGTTGGGATAGGCTTTGTTTGAGATGGATCAACGCCTGCTCACATTCCTCGGTCCATTCGAAGGTTGCCTCCTTGCGAAGGAGCTTGAGAAAGGGGAGGGTGTGCTGAGCGGATCTTGCGATGAAGCGGGATAACGAGATGAGCATGACGTTCATGACTTGTATGGATTTTTTCGATGTTGGTGTTGAGAGGTCATAGAAAGCTCTACATTTGTCGGGGTTGGCTTCGATTCCTCGTTCCGTCAAGTAGAAGCCGAGAAATTTTCCCGCCTTGACCCCGAATGTGCACTTCTCGGGGTTAAATCTCATCTTACATTGTCTTGCTTGAGCAAAGACTTCTTTGAGGTGAGTGGCATGGTCGGTGTCTGCTCAGGACTTGACGATCATGTCGTCCATATATACCTCGAGCATGTCCCCAATTTGGTTGTGGAATACTTTGTTCATCATACGTTGGTATGTTGCTCCTGCGTTTTTTAGACCAAAGGGCATTACATTGTAGTAATAGTTTCCCGAGCTGGTCATGAAAGCAGTGCAATGCTTGTCGCTTATGGCCATTGGGATTTGGTTATAGATTGAATAGGCATCCATAAACGACAGTATTTTATAACCGGCCGAGTTGTCGACCAGCATATCTATGTTGGGCAAAGGAAAAGCATCTTTCGGGCATGCACGATTGAGATCAGTATAATCAACACACATTCGCCACTTTCCATTATTTTTCTTGACAAGTATAACATTTGACAGCCAGGTTGAATACCGGGCTTCAGAAATAAAATTTTCCTCTATGAGGTCTTTTACAGCTTTTTCAGCAGCCTTCGTTTTCTCCGGGGACTGCCTACGCCTACGTTGTACTACTGCCCTAGCGGCTGGATCTATGGCGAGGCGGTGACAGGCGACCTCAGGGTCGAGTTCGGGCATCTCTGCGGAGCTCAACGCGAATAGGTCTGCATTCTCGCGCAAGAAGGCTTTGATTTGCTTCCTTGCCAATTCGGGGAGGCCGGTGCCGATCTTCACTCCTTTGCTTGTGTCTTTACCGAGGGGGACGAGTTCGAAGTCCCCATCCGGGATTGGTCAGAGGGGGACTTGCTCTCCACTGGGAGGCTCATCCTAGTCGAAGCGGGTGTCCAGAGATATTGAGTCAACCTCTGGAGGAGTTTTCTGCTCTTCTATCTTGGCGGGCTTGGTCCTCTAAGACTCTTGTCGTGTCGTCGTAGCTCTCTTGGCGGGCCTGGTCCCGGTGTCAACCGTATCGCGTCCCTTAGATGCTGCATTGAAACACCTTCGGGCAGCTGCGAGGTCCCCTTGGATGGTGGCGACCCGAGCCCTCTTGGTGTAAAACTTCATCTTCAGGTGGACGATAGAGGGTACCGCGGTCAGTTCCGCCAGTGTCGACCTTCCTAGAATGCAGTTGTAGAGGGAAGGTCAATCAATGACGAGGAAACGCACCTTGACCTGCCTCGTTGATGTATCCTCGCCAAACGTGACCATGAGCTCGACGTACCCCCATATTTTAGAATTCGAGTCGTTAAAGCCCTGCAGGTCTGACCCCACGTAAGGTGATAGGTGTGAGTCGTCGAGTTGCAGGGTGCAAAATAGTTGGTTGTATATTACATCGACGAAACTCCCTTCATCGACGAGGATGCGGTGCACGTCAAAGTTGGCCATCCTCGCTCTTATCAGTAGAGGAATGACCGCGTTGGGGGCCCCTCCAGGGAGCTCTTAGAGATAAAAGGTGATAGGTTATGACCTACCCTTTACCCTTTCAAAGGTCACCGTCTGAGGAGGTGTCGCGCCGACCAATTTGTCCAGCTTCCTCTTGGCTGAATTTATGGTCAGGTCGTTGAACCCTCCACCATTGATGACCATGGCGGAGGGAAAGTGTTCCCACCTGTTGTGCATCGACAGCGGTTCTTGCATGTGTTTGGGGATGTAGAAGTCCTCGGGTCTGGTGACGGAGAAGACGGTTTGGATGGGTACCGACTCGTCAGATGGTCGGGCATCCTCCTCTGTTTCTATTGTCTCACGGGTGTCGCAACGAGGAGCATCGTTTTTCCGGTACTAGGCGAGTCTCCCCCCTTTTATGAGGGTCTCGATGGAATCCTTGAGGTGGATGCAGTCTTCAGTCAGATGTCCATGGCTCCTGTGGTACTGACAATATTTGCTCCTGTCCACCCCGGGCTTGGCAGGAGCTGGTCGGGGGCGCTTGACGCCGCCATCTTTGAAAGTTGTACTGGAACACTCCGCCAAGATGCACTCATGGGAAGCTGTGAGCGGAGTGTACTCAGTGAAACGCCTCAAAGGTCCCCTCTATTCTCGGACGTCCCAGGGTTTGTCGTCTTTTCTTTTCTCACCGGTTCGTCGAGGAGGAATGGCTTCTTGGCGCGGGTTTCTGCTGGATCCATGAGTCCTAGGGTCATGGGCTCTATTGGCTTCTTCCCTTTCCTCGTAGTCCATGTAGGCCCTAGCCTTCTCGAGGAGAGCATCGAACGTTCGGGGTGGTTCGATGCCCACTGCTTTCCTGAATTCTGTGCCGGGGAGGAGGCCCCTCTCCAGCAGGTATCTCTTCATGTGGTCCGTGCAGGGGACCTGGATGGCTTCGCGGTTGATGAATTCTCTCAAGGTCTCATCCTGCCTCTGGATGATGGCCTCGTGCGTCGCTTCGGTCTTTGGATGTCGCTGCGACACAGTGAACAAGCTTATGAATTGGTTTTTCAAGTTTCGCCACGAGGTGATTGACCCCGGGGCGATACCCTTGTACCAATCCATTTCCGCTTTTCTGAGGGTTGTGGGGAACAACCGGCATTTGATTGGTCCCCCGATGTTATTGTAGTGCAGCATAGCTTCGAACCCGTCTATGTGATCGACCGGGTCGGCGACTCCATCATATTCTTTCAGGTGTGAAGGCTTCTCCATGCCCGGGGGAATGGGCGCCTCCATGATATCTTGCAATAAGGGACCGTGGGGGTCGTCCTCATCACTTCGTTCCGGGGAGACGGTCGGGGACCTGATATATTGTCGATCACGATGGCCCTGGTCGTTATGGACGTTCCTCGGGCGATGTGTCTGTTGGTATGCTCCTCTGTATCTGTCTCCGGGATGCCTTCGTTCTTGCCGTGGTCGCACCTTCCAGCTTCGATGATTGGTTCTCTCTCCAAGGCGGGTCGCCGCCCTGGTGGTTGGGGAGACGGGCTTCAGGAGATGCCCCGGTCTTGTCTCCGCGGGGGAGATCGCGGATGTTCCTCAATTCTTTGGGGAGGTGGTGATTAAGGTCTCCCGTGTCTCCTCGGGGGCCTTCGGTCCTCCTCTAGTTATCTCAGTCTTTCCTCTTGGGCAAAGATGAGGTAGTTGGTCTGGTTGATTGCAGCGAGCAGTGCCTTGATCGTGGTGTTTGCCCCGGCGGGGACAGGAACTTCATGAAATTGAATGGCTAGATGGTTCAGGGGAACCAGATTATCTTCTTCGAGGCGAAGAGGGAATGATGAAGAAGAAGCTGTGGCTCCATCCCGGTAGTTAGAGGGCCCGGGGATGGCGCCCTCGGGGAGTTTATTATGGTCAGGGTTGTCGGTGTTGTCGGGGCCACCATTTTTGTCGGCGAGGTTGTTGTTTGCATCGACGACGCGAACGCTCTAGTTATCCTGAATCTGGTCAGCCATGGAGGTTGAGTATGGTTTTAGCTTTTGTCTTCGTGAATTTGCAAGACGGGGAAGCTTAGTTTCCCACAGACGGCGCCACTGATCTTACCGGATCATACTTGGACCACCACAGCTGGCTCGAACTGGATCTGAGAGATGGGGGGTACCTGCAAGGCACTCCGATGATAAATTAAGCGACGGAATGAGAAGGAAAATTATATATAGGTGTCTTAGAGAATGAATACCTGACCCTCTTGGAACAAAGGGTATTTATAGCCCCCAGCGCTGGGCCAATGTCCCTTTATTGGGCTGACCAAAACTGGCCCAACAAAGGGACTGCTAGGTTCTACGTGTGTAGTGGGGACCTGTATGTGGTCCCCTTCCTGTATAATGCTCTGCGAAGAAAAAGGAAGAACGGAGACGCGATCTTCCTGGAGCTCTAAAGACTCTGAAGCATCCGGAAGGACTGAGTCTGCCATACGGGGAGGATGCTCGAGCAGGGCTCGAGTTGGGGTGTCCGTGTCGGGGACGCTTCTCGTCGCGGGCAGCAGCGGGCATAGTCGTAACGGCCCGTGACTGGGTGCGCTCGAGGAGTCTGGTTCCCAGTATAGCTTGAGGCACGACTTGGATCTGGGCCTTACTTGTGATTTGGGCCAAGGGCAGGCCCAGTCCAGAACTCATTTTATTAATTAAAAGAAGAAATCAAGACAAAAATATTCATGATCACAAAAGAACACAAGTCAAGGTGCTTGGTGATTCCTCAAAGAGCAAAGCTAGATATAGGGAGGGGAACCAAGAATCCTAATGTGATCTTGTTATGATGGAATCAACATGGTATGATGAGGGGATGTTAGGGAAAAAAATTGGGGTACAACACCCAAGCCGCCTTTTCAGGTTTTCAACTTTCCTGGTGTACAAATGTGTATATATATATATATATATATATATATATATATATATATATCCCTAATTTTTGCCCGAACCCTTTTGGTTCGCCGGGATGCCCTTATTTTTGCCTATGTCAGTCAACCTAGCGGGTCTCTTTTCATGTGTAGTATTTTTTAACTATGTCCTCGTTTATAGGGTGTGGAAGATCGTCACCGTCCATGGTGGTTAATATCATGGCTCCACCAGAAAATATACTCTTGATCACAAATGGTCTTTCATATGTAGGAGTCCATTTACCCCTGGGATCACCTTGTGGTAGGATGATGCACTTGATTACTAGGTCACCAACCTGATATACCTGACGTCTGACCTTCTTGATAAAAGCTTTGATCATACATTTTTTGTACATATGACCATGACAAACAACCGCGAGCCGCTTCTCTTTGATCAAGTTCAGTTGGTCAAGTCGGGTCTGAATCCATTCATTTTTGTTTATACCTGCATCCTTCATGATTCTCAGAGAAGGGATCTGGACCTTGACGGGTACAACAACTTCCATACTGTATACAAGAGAAAAAAGGGTTTCCCCTATTGATGTGTGCACTGAGGTACAGTAACCATGAAGAGAAAATGGTAACATCTCATGCCAGTATTTATATGTTACCATCATCTTCTGTATAATCTTCTTTATATTCTTATTGGCAGCTTCCACAGCGTCATTCATCTTCGGCCGGTAAGGAGAAGAGTTATGATGTTGGATTTTAAATTGCTTACAGAGCTCGGTGATCATGGTATTATTGAGGTTGGTACCATTATCTATGATAATTATTTCTGGAATACCATACCAATAGATAAGATTGTGTCTGATGAACTAAGCCACGATGTTCTTGGTAACAGAAGCAAATGAGGTTGCCCCTACCCAATTTGTGAAGTAATCAATAGCAACAAGTATGAAGCGGTGTCCATTGGAAGCGGTAGGTCTAATCTCTCCAATCATATCAATACCCCATATTGCGAATGGCCAAGGAGCAGTCAAGACATTTAACAGAACCGGAGGCACATGTACTTTGTCAGCATAGATTTGGCATTTGTGACAAGTTCAGAAGTGATGATGACAATCTATTTCCATGGTGGACCAGTAGTATCCTTCCTGTAGAATCTTCTTACCCATTGTGTGTCCACTAGAATGGGTTCCAAAGGTACCTTCGTGCATATCCTCCATAATCTTCTCCACTTCTCTCTTGTCCATACACCGCAGCAAAGTGGAATCATGGTTGCATTTATAGAGAATCCCGTTACTCAGAAAGAACTTGGTAGAGAATCTTCTTAGAAACTTCTTGTCATTTATGGATGCCCCCTCAGAATATTCTTGGGCTTCAAGATACCTTTTTACCTTGTGGAACCAAGGCTTTTCCTCTACTTCCTCGGTATCAACCTCATAACAGTGTGTCGGTTCGTCTAATCTTTCGATATTGATCTGAGGGGCTTCGTTATCCCATCTGACCTTAAACATGGATGACATGGTAACTAGCGCATCCGTTAACTGGTTTTCTTCTCGTGGAATATGTTCAAAGGTAATCTCTTCAAAATATGGGACCAAAGTCATCACATGCTCTGGGTAAGGGATGAGATTAGTATGCTTTGTGTCCCATTCCCCTTTAACTTGGCTGATCACCAAGGCCGAATCTTTGTATACCTGTAAGAATTTGATCCTCGTGTCAATAGTATCCTTGATACCATAAAGCATGCCTCATATTCGGCCATATTGTTGGTACAATTAAAACAGAGTTTGGCGGTGAAGGGTGTATGGCAGCCCTCGAGGGAGATAATCGCAGCACCAATGCCATTACCGAGTGTGTTGGAAGCCCCGTCAAATACCATAATCCATCGGGATCCTTTTTTAGGTCCTTCATTTGGTTCAGGTTCTTCATAATCGGTTACTAGCATAATGTTCTCGTTCGGGAACTCAAAATTCATTGATTGGTAATTGTCAACAGCCTGATGAGCCAAATGGTCAGCTAGTACACTTCCTTTGATTGCTTTTTGGGTAGTGTATTGAATGTCATATTCATTCAGGACTATTTTCCATCTTGCTATTCTTCTAGAGAGACCGGGCTTTTCGAATATATATTTGATAGGATCCATTTAGATATAAATAAGGTAGTGTGAGTCAACATATACTTCTCAGTCAGCGAGCAGCCCATGCCAAAGCGTAGCAAGTTTTCTCGAGTAGTGATTATCTTGTTTCACAGTCGGTAAAAATTTTGCTAAGGTAGTATATTGCATGCTCTTTTCGACCAGACTCGTCATGCTACCCCATCACACACCCCCATTGAATTTTCTAATACTGTTAAGTACATGATCAGAGGTTTTCCTTCAACCGGAGGCATCAAAATTGGAGGTTCTTAAAGATACTCCTTGATTTTGTCAAAGGCTATCTGGCAATCATCATTCCACTTTACTACTTGATCTTTCTTTAGTAATTTGAAGATTTGTTCACAAGTAATAGTTAGGTGGGAAATGAACCTAGCAATGTAGTTTAGACATCCCAAGAAACCTCTAACCTCCTTCTCGGTGCGGGGGGCTAGAATTTCTTGAATAGATTTAACCTTTGCAAAATCCACTTCAATACCTTTATCACTGACAACGAAACTTAGGAGCTTTCCAGATCTTTCTCCAAAGGTGCATTTGTTCGGGTTCAGTCTTAGCTTGTACTTCTTCAGCCTTTTAAATAGTTTTTGCAAATGGTTCAGGTGCTCTTCCTTAGTTTGAGACCTGGATATCATGTCGTCTACATAGACGTCTATCTCGTGATAGATCATGTCATGGAACAAAGCTACCATAGCCCGCTGATAGGTTACCCCAGCGTTCTTCAACCCGAATGGCATAACCTTGTAGTAGAAAGTGCCCCACTTTGTGACAAACGTTGTTTTCTCCATGTCTTCAGGTGCCATTTTGATCTGATTATAACTGGAGAAACCATCCATATAGGAGAATATCTTATGATGTGCGATGTTGTCAACCAGAACATCAATGTGGGGAAGCGGAAAGTCATCCTTGGGGCTTTCCCTATTCAAATATCTGTAATCCACATACATATGCACCTTACCGTCCTTTTTAGGTATCGGTACCATGTTTACAACCCATTGTGGATAAGAAGTAACAACTAATAATTCGACATTAAATTGTTTCATGACTCCAGCCTTGACCTTTTCTGACATCTCAGGACGCATACGACAGACCTTTTGCTTCACTGGACGGAATTCTTCTTTTGTTGGCAGACGATGAACCACAATATCAGTGTCAAGCCCCGTCATGTCTTCGTATGACCAGGAAAATATCTCAACATAGTCACGTAACATCTGAACTAACCATTCTTTAACACCATTATCTAAGTTGGCACCTATCTTGACTTCCTTTTTATTCTCTTCAATACCCAAGATTACTGTCTTGACCAGCTCTTCATGGGGTTGTATTGCTCTTTCCTCTTGCTGTAATAGTCTAGCAAGTTCTCCTGGTACTTCATAATCTTCCTCACCTTCACCCTTGGCTTGGTAGATCGGATATTCAAAGTCATAACTGGAAATAGCATAACTATTATCAATGGGATCCAGGGTGGATGTGGATCTACAATTTGATATGTAGGTGTGTCTAAGAGCACATAGCTATTTTGACAAAATAAAGTAAAAGAAAAATAGAGATCATAAAATTTGAATGAAAAACGTCCAATGATTTATTAATAACATATGAAAATGAAGTGTGATAACCCTCGCAAATAAACCATTGTGCCTCGGGTAAGAGACAAGGTTTTTGAGTTTAAATTGTTCAAAAATTACATATCCTTAAAAACAGAAAAACAATTACTCCAGGACAAAAGAAATAGGCACAAAATCTCTATTCGTCCGATTACTAAGTCCACCGTTGGTAGTAGGGAAGATCCAATTTTCCAGGTCATCGTCATTGTCAGCATCCTCCATGCCATTGACTCCATGGTTGCTGATGCGTAGTGGTGGTTCTCCAGCGTGAGCACGACGAACAGCTTTTTGAGCTCCTTCTTCAACTACAGCCCTAGCATCTTTTAGAGAAGCCATTTTAGGGGGATCTTGTAATCCTTGGAACAACAGCAGAAGCCTTGGTAACAGCGATCGTCTGAGGAATCTTTTCCAAATTCTGACAGGGGGTCTCAATGAACTCGCCGTCCATCTCGACATATATGAAAGAGTTCAAATGGCTTACCATATACTCTTCTTCGCCATGGACTGTAACAATCTTTCCATTAATCGGATATTTTAACATCTGAGGCAAGGTGGAAGTGACAGTTCTAGCCCCATGAATCCACGGGCGTCCTAATAAGCAGGAGTAGGACGGGCAGATGTCTATCACGTAGAAAGTGGAGTCAAAAGTTTGGGAACCAACTTTAATTACAATGTCCATCTCCCCGTGTACCATTCTCTTGGAACCATCAAAATACCTCACCACAATATTGTTGGGTTTCAATGTAAGTCCTTCACAATCCAATTTGTCTAAAGCACCCCTGGGTAGCACATTTAGAGATGAACCTGTATCAACTAAAACATGAGCTGGAGTAGTTCTTTGCCCCGAGAATTGCTTATTTAGGTGCCTCCGTCCGGGAAGGCTCAATATATACTTCTTTTCCCCGAGTCTCAGCTGACTCAGTAGCAAGAATAACAACAGGAGTAGCAACAGGAGTAACAACAAAAGTATTAGCAAGAATAACAAAAGGAGTCGCAACAGTCTTTGGAGAGATTTCAGGAGATAAAATCCTTCCACTTCTGGTAACTTTACTGGTCCCAACAATGTTGTCAATGTTAGGATCAGTATCTTTAGTAACTTAATTCTTGATGGCCAATAGGTCTTTCTTGACGCCATGATAATAAACGTCAGCTCCATAATTCCAAGGAACGACTTTGTCAGAGGAATATGGTATGGGCCCTGGAGAGGTAATGATCAGGGGAGCAATTTTAGGGTTGTCAGTAATCCTTATAGGCCTTTTGGAGGAGACCCTTGTAGGATTATTAGAGATGGTAATAATTGACACATCTTCATATCTTACATCTTTATATAGACTTTTCATAGAGGGAGTCTTCTCAAACAGAATTTCCCATTCGTTCATCAGGCGTTGGACACCTATCTTCAACAATATACAACCTTTGGGCAGGGATGCATAAAGGTGACAATCTTTATTACAGCCCGAAAATAAACCGGCTCGTAGGAGGTTCTTCTTAAGGGAGAGGAGTAGTCAAATCATTCATGGAAGAAACAAAAAGTAAACCATCAACAACATTGATACCTTTGTCATGTTTGGGCATCGGGGAAGTTATTACATTGGGAGTCTCATGAGGGTTAAATTCAATCTCCTTTTCATCAATAAGGTCTTGAACTTTATTCTTTAGAGCCCATAAATCATTTGTATCGTGCCTCGGACTATTGGAGTGGTAAACACGTCGTGCATTCAGATTGTAACAGGGAGAAGAAGTGTTTGGGTTTTGGGGAGGATCCTTCAGAGTGACCAGGTCATCCTTCAACAAATGCTGCAATGCCTGAGACAAAGGCATGTTGATTCAAGTGAATTATCTTCTAGGAGCATCATGCATGCGCTGATTATTTTATCGTTGAGTTGGTGCAGGGTTGGAGATCATTACAGCTCCTATCGTTGGACGATGTTCAACTTTATCATGATTTCTTTGATCATAGGCAGAACTAACGTCCTTATTTCCACTGAACGGCTTTCTCGCAGTACTTGAAGAAGCAACCCCTTAGATTTTACCACTCTTGCTACCATCTTCCACTTGTTCTCCTATCAGTATCAGCTTGGTGAATCCGGATGAAGAGCTTCCAATCAAATGGTTGAAAAATGGTCATGTCAGAGTACCCAAAAACATGTCCACTAACTCCCTATCAGACAGGGGAGGCTGGACTCTACCGGTGAGATCTCTCCACTTTTGGGCATAATCTTTGAAACCTTCACTAGAACCCATAGACATGCTTTGGAGTTGTGTACGGGTAGGAGCGAGGTCAGCATTATATTTATACTGCTTGTAAAAAGTAGCAGCCAAATCTTCCCAATTACGGATGTTGGTCCCTTCCAACTAATAGAACAACTCTAACTATGTTCTTGACAAACTCTCCTGAAATAAATGAACCCATAACTTCCTATCAGTTGTATGGGGTTGGATCTTCCTAAAGTAAGACCTCAGATGAAGCTTGGGACAAAAACCTCCGTCATACTTTGTGAAGGCGGGAAATTTGAACTTTTGTGGGATAACCACTCCCGAGACCAACCCTAGATCTTCAAAGTCCAAACCAGGTACCCTCTAAATCTCCATAGCATTGAGACGATTCTCCAGTTGTTTATACTTATCCTTAGCAGGAGGATATTGTTCTTCAGCATATTTTCTTCCTCTTCATCAGTCTCTGGGTTGTTATCTTCTTCTTTTGCCTTTTTGTCATCCTCTTCCTGATTATCCCCCTCATTTGATGGAGTTGCAAATTCTAGAGCTCGCTTGGCTTGTCCTCTAAATCTTTTTCCCATATTCAGGATGCCAACTGGTTCTTTGCCTTCTTTGTTTTCTCTTTAAGAATGAGATCCTTTAAGTCTTCTTATCTCTTAGCCAGAGCCAGGAACATCTACTGGAATTGAGCATTCTGTGCTTGAAGATCCTTAACTGTTTTTCCAAGAGCCATTTCTTTTTGCTGAAATAAACAGCGAAAAGATAAGAAACCTGCTTTGAATTACCTGCTTATGTAATGATATGCATGACATGTTTATGCAATGTTTTCAAGGACCTCATAGGATTTAAACTCTTTTAATCAAAACAGAAAGAAAGACTTTTTATTAGTAAGTTCAAATGAAATTAATGTTTACAAATAAATAACAATTAAAACTTCTAAAACCTTTAGGGTTCCCATGGATGCTTCCTTTTTGTGTTGATATAGGCATTAAGACTCTGCTCATCATGAAGATGCTTCGTCAGTTCCAACACTTTCTTCACATTGGCATAGAATTGGGTCTCAAAGGTGTCTCGTTCTTCCTTGAGTTGGATCCAAGATCTTTGCAATTCTTCGAAGTTTGTTGGCATATCAGGATGAAGAATGATGTGAGACTCGTCCCCTTGACCAATAGGCTCTAAGATCACTGGTAAGATGGAAGTATATGGTATCATAAGACTTTGAGCAGGAGCTCGCACCCATTTGAGGTAAGGTTCCAAAGGGATGGAGTTCCTATGCCCTAAAGTCTTACTATCAGTCTTCTTAACCATGCCTCAAGCGCATATGAACCTATAACGATAACCTTGCACATCATTTGAATAGTCGAACACAATACCTTGGATGAGCATATCAGGAGGACTATCTCTCTGTCTGTAACCAAACTGGCGTAGGGCTAAAGAAGGGTTGTAGGTGATGCCTCCTCTAATTCCAAGGAGTGGCACATTAGTAAATTCTCTGCAGCAATCAATATAAGAGGTGTCTTCTTGAAAGCGAGAACCCCAATAGATATCAGAGTGAGAAAGAGACATTAACCTTTGATTCCACCTTAAGCCTAACTCATTCTTCATTACTAATCGAGGAAGGTACGAAATAAACCACCTATAGAGTAAAGGCATATAACACATAAGAGTTCCTCGTTTCTTTATAGTACGGGTGTGGAGTGAATGCAGAATATCCCCGACCAATGTAGGTACTGGATTGGGAGTAAGGAAAATGTTGATGGCATTTACGTCTATAAGTTGGTATGAATTAGGGGGCAAAACCAACCCATAGATCAAGAGAGCCAAGATATCTTCAAAAGCATGGTAACTCATGGCATCTAGGAATACCTGAGCTTTCTCCATCAGAAACTTTACAAGAAGACCTTTAACCCCACTTCTTCTTTCCCAACTAGATTCAATGTCAGATGGCTTCAAATGTAAGGCTATGGAAACATTTTCAGAAGTTGGATTTTGTTCTAAACTGGTGAAAGATATCTGCTCCAATATAGGCAAACCAAGTAGCTTAGAGAATTCTTCCAACGTGGGCACCAACTGATAGTTTGGAAATGTGAAGCAATGGTGCTTAGGATCGAAGAACTGGAATAGGACGCTCATTAAACCTTCGTCAAAACCGGTAGTAACCAAACTGAGCAAGTGACCATATCTTTTGTTGAATGGTGAGTGTGATACGGTGGGAGAACTGACTTATGAATTTTGCGTTTGTTTTCGCAAATGTGAGGTTGAGCAAGAGTCGCCACCGACTTTTTATTTTATCCTAAGGAAAGGTTTAAAAAGCACAGCAAAAACCTTTTGAGATGTTTTCTTGGGTTCGGGGAGTAGATTATAGAAAGGGAAGGTATTAGCACCCTTTCTATCCATGGTTATCCATGGGCTCTTAGTTACTTGCTTAGATCACTTGCCTTTTTTCAATTGTTTGAAATGGTGTTTATGTGTGTGGGTTTGAAAATGTTTTGAAAAGAGGCCAATGTGGTGGCAACCTTTGTAATGATCCATGTTGGGATGTATACAAAGGTGTATGTCTTTTGAAAAGGTTTTCATTTGTTTTTTGAAAGTTGTTTTTGAAAGTGTTGTGAGGTGTGAAAAAACAGGCAAGTGTTTTCATTTTGCAAATTGACAAGTACTTAAGAGCGATCTACCCTAAAGTTCTCAAAGGTTTTGTTATGTTTTTAACCCTTTTAACAATTTTGTTCCACCATTGTATTTGGTGGACAATCTTGTGTTAGGATGTGAAAGGGACGGGCGCGGGTCATCGTTTAGACCATAATTGCAATGGTGCCAAGTATCTTTGGGCAATTTCTCCTTGGAGGGACTTGATCATTTTTTAGGCAACTTTCGAAAGCGTCATCGAGGGACTATGATCATTTGAATTGTGTTTGTTTTGCCCAAAGAGACCTAACATGCAATATGGCCCAATTTTGAAAGGCAACAAGTGGATATAACCCTAGTGGTGTTAGTGTGCAAGTGTGTTTTATTGCATACAAGAGTTTTTTTTTCTTTGAATTAGGTTTTTCTATTTCATTGATTTTATCTTGTCATACACGTCCTAATTACTAGCAATAAGAAGCGGAAATGTAAAATCCTACGCTATTACAACAATTAGGGGAGGGGGATACACATTTGTACATGGGGGGTTCAACGAGAAAAATAGACAAAAAAGAAAATAGCGAAAAACAAGATATAGAGAGAGAGAGAGGGAGCCCGCGCGCTGTTGGGAGGCCATCAGAAGTTCTGACCCAGATCTGCTGTCAGATGATCAACCTGTTGGTGAAACTGGATGAGTCAGAACTTCTGACTCTAGAACCTGCAAAACAGAACCTTGTTAGTGGGGAAACCAGAAGTTCTGATTTCCCTGCGCTGTAAGACAGAAGTTTGTTAGTGGAGAAACCAGAAGTTCTGATTCTGCTGAAAAGGCAATAACTCTCAGAGGTTCTGATGTCATTGACAGCAAAACAGGCTTCAGATGTGCTAACGTCAAAGTCAGCACTTGGCTTTTTCCTGTACTAATCAGAACATCTGCAATCCTGTTGTTACTCCACAAAACAGGAAACATATTTGGAACAGATCCAGCAAAATAACAAAAATGTTTCAGAGGTCAGAATCACCAAGGTCACGGGCAAATCCTATATTGGCTCAGAACGTTCTGAGGTATGAGAGTCCTCAGAACATAAACAGCAATAACATGAATATTTACATTATGTTACTTGAATATGCACAGCTGATGATGCTTAACAGTGTGGTGAGGGCCAGCAGGTGCTTACCTGACTGTCTGGAAAGTGGTGGGTGAAAGTTAGCTTTTGGTTCTGGTGGTGTTCTGGACAGATTTGGAAAAGGGGAAGTGAAGGTGTATACGTGTATAGGGTCAGAAGTTTGGAAAGAACGTTTTTTTGGTTTATAGAAAAGAGCTGGATGTTTGATGAAATTGAAGGTAAGAAACTTAAAGTTATGAAACAAAGCTGGAGATTTTGGCAGAGTTTCAGAATGTTACGTTGCTAGGAGTTTCGTTTCTCTCTTAGCAATTTTTCTGTTTCTCTTCTTGAACGTCTTTTGCAGTGGTGAAAGCTCTCTATTTATAGGCAAAGTTCTTGTGGATGCCTTGAACATTTAAGGCGCCAACAGAGTTTGAATTTGTTCTTTGACAGAAATTCCTGGGAAGTTGTGATAACAGCTATCTTTCAGCCTAGGTAGCAGCAGCAGGCGTAGATTGGGGAGAAGTGACCTCTGAAGTGGGCGGTGGCGTGAAGACCCATGCCAGAATCTGTGCAAAAGCATTTTCCAAGCCACACGTGAATGCTCAGGAGTGGTTGGAAGCATTAATGGGCATTAAATGGTGACAAGACCTGTCAATACCAACATTCTGGTAATGGAAACCAGCGTTGAATCAGCAGCGTAAACCATGCTCTGGCCTTGGCTATCTGTTGTCTTAGCAAGCTCTGGAGATTCTCCTGGTTTTCTGGTACGTTCCTTGGATCTACTTCTGGACAATCTGGACTTAGAGATTCTGTATCAATGTGACACCTATCCTTCTGACCTTTCATCTTCTGATTTCAACCTGTTCTGAAGGAGCCTTCATACTTTCCTGTTTCTCTTGCATTCCTTTAGCAAGTTCTGACTGAGCTTGTGTAACTGCAGAAGGGGCATGTTCTGTTTGAGGCTTACACTCTGAACCACGTTTACAACTTCTGATTGAACTGATGTAGCTGTTGAAGAGCCAACTTCTGACCACGCTGAGCCAAGCTTGCAACTTCTGACCGTCTTCATCTGGAATGGGTCCAGAAGTTCTGAAGCGCTGATTTTTCTAAAAACACTTATTTTAAAGAAACATTCTAAGCACTTAGAATTTGATTTTCCTCAAGACGAAAGTGTTGTTTCTGGAGTTTGTGAGATCATCTTGCTCTTGTAAGTGGCTTGCTTGGGCAAAAGGATAACCCAGGACTTGGATTTGTTTCAGGGGACTTTGAAAAATCTAAGATGGTTTCCTGAAGAAAGGGAGGGCAAATTTTGGGGTACAACAGTTGCCCCTGTTCAATCTTCTTGAACCTGAAGAGTTAGATTGGCGAGTTTGCCTTTCGTGACTCGAGGGTAAAAGGAGATTGGACACCAGAGTGCCCGAAAATTTGCACTCGCCTAGTAGAGTATCAGCAATGGGAATGGGCTTACAGATGCCATTTGGAGAGGCGGTAGATAGGGAGATGGGCTTACAGATGCCATCCGGAGACGTGACAGAACTTTGTCGGGAATGGGCTTATAGATGCCATTCGGAAGTGTCGATCGCATAAGAGATTCCTTAGCGAGAAATTTGTATATTTGAGAAAGACGGATGTTCTCCTGGCTTGTTACAGGTGTGTGATCTTCAATCTCTTTGTGCAGATGTGCCCTGGCTAGATACAGGTATCGAATCTACAATCGGTTGCTCACAGATGTGCCCTGGCTGGATACAGGAATCGAATCTTCGAACTCTTCAGACGTGCCCTGGCTAGATGCAGGAATCGAGTCTGGAAATGTGGTCCACAGATATGCCCTGGCTGGATACAGGAATCGAATCTTCGAACTCTTCAGACGTGCCCTGGCTAGATACAGGAATCGAGTCTGGAAACGTTGTAGTTGATAGATGTGCCCTGGCTGGATACAGGAATCGAATCTTTGAACTCTTCAGACGTGCCCTGGCTAGATACAGGAATCGAGTCTGGAAACTGATCACTCTCAGATATGCCCTGGCTAGATACAGGTATCGAATCCGGAATTTGTGAAAGTTGAAGGTAGTTGTTGTTTTTTTTTTTTTTTTTTTTTGGGATTGTCTTTTTCCTGAAAAGGCAAAAACATAAGTTGTACGCAATGTCATGATGTATGATATGCATGATGTCATGATGTTCAACATGAGATTGTGTTGTATGCACTTTATCATGTATGTAAGCAAGATGTATGAAAGTGTGAAATGCTTATGAATGTATCTTCGTCTTAGGAAAATAAATCTTTGACGATCGGCTGGGGAGTTGCCCTGTGGCCGAGATACTTTGCTGAAGCTTGGATGAGAGGCCTGCTTGAGGACTTTTAATGGTGGATCCTGCTGGGGATAACAAAGATAAAATCCGTTGGGGATTTGAAAGATAAACTCCGCTGGGGATTTGAAAGATAAACTCCGCTGGGGATTTGAAAGATAAACTCCGCTGGGGATACCAAAGATAAAATCCGCTGGGGATTTGAAAGATAAACTCCGTTGGGGATTGAAAGAACTTTGTTGGGGGCGATCTTCCGTGGCGATTAGCTGAGGATAACCCAGTTATAAGCCCTTGTGAGGAATAACTCTGAATAACGTTAGGGAGAGACGTCTGTATTCTGCAGGGAACAAGCTTCCAGAATCTACTGGGGATAAGCTTTAAGACCTGCCGGGGTGGTTTTGCCTTTTCAGGATTGACGGGGAATCAACTCAGCTTGGGGAGAGTATTGCCGACTCTTGTCTTACTCTGCGGGGCGTTGAGATGATTTGGTCACATCCTTCAGTTGAATCTAACCGGGTACCTTGGCGGATAAAGCAATCAGACTGCATCGGACAACTTCACATTGCCCCTGTTTCCGATGTCACCTGTAATTGATCTTTTGCAAATATTTATGAATCAGCAATTTTAATGTCAAATGCATATATCAAAAATGAACATTGGACGTTCTTCGCAAGACAAAACAGAAAAAAGAAAACAATGGTAGTTTGTATGGACAAGTGAATTTGTATTGATTTGAACTTTGCCTGTGAATAGGCGTTTTTATACAAGAGGCTGACATCCTAGTAAGAGGACGCCGCCAAATAACATAGAATTTTGAAAAGGAAATAAAACAGCTATGTGAGCGATCCCACTGGGTTCCAACTCTGCTATTGCCTTTATGTCTCCGGGCGTCTCATCGCTTTGCTGTCTGGTTGAAGATGAAGCTGATTGGTCGATGCCGAAGTCTGAGCCAGGTAGTTGATACTGAATTCTGGATGCGATGTGATCCAATGAGACATAGTGTTACGCTTTTATCCCTAACTTTTGCCTGGACCGCCCTTTCGGGTTTTCAGTCCACCGGGATACCCATTTTTGCCCAAGCCGCCTTTTCGGGTTTTCGACTTGCCGGGTGTACATATTTTTATTCATTTCATCCCTTATTTTTGCCCGAACCCTTTTGGTTCGCCGGGAAGCCCTTATTTTTGCCTAGGTATGTCAACCTAGCGGGTCTTTTATTTATGCGTAGTATTTTTTCACTATGTCTGCATTGGCGGGGTGAGGAAGGTCGTCACCATCCATGGTGGTCAGGATCATGGCTCCTCCTGAGAACACACGCTTAACCACAAATGGCCCTTCATACGTGGGGGTCCATTTGCCCCTGGGATCACTTTGAGGAAGGATGATGCGTTTGATTACCAGGTCCCCAACTTGATACTCTCGTGGTTTGACTTTCTTGTTAAATGCCCTGATCATCCGTTTTTGATACGTTTGACCATGACAGATAGCAGTGAGCCTCTTTTCGTCAATCAGATTTAGTTGATCAAGTCGAGTCTGGATCCAATCATCTTCATTCAAGTCTGCATCCTTCATTATCCGGAGAGAGGGTATCTGGATTTCAATTGGCAAGACGGCCTCCATGCCATAGACCAAGGAGAAGGGAGTTGCCCCGGTTGACGTTCTGGATGAGGTGCGGTACCCATGAAGAGCGAACGGTAACATCTCGTGCCAATCTTTATAGGTCACTGTCATCTTCTGCACAATTTTCTTGATATTTTTATTGGCTGCCTCTACAGCCCCATTCATCTTCGGCCGGTAGGGAGAAGAATTGTGGTGTTGTATTTTGAATTGTTCACAGAGTTCAGTGATCATTTTGTTATTGAGATTGGTACCATTGTCCGTAATGATTCTCTCCGGGACACCGTACCGACAGATCAGGTTATGCCGAATGAAACGCGCCACGACGCTCTTGGTTACTGTGGCGTAGGACGCTGCCTCAACCCACTTCGTGAAGTAATCGATCGCCACCAAGATGAAGCGATGCCCATTGGATGTCGTCGGTCGGATCTCACCGATCATATCGATGCCCCACATTGCGAAAGGCCAAGGTGCCGTCAGGACGTTCAGAGGAACTGGCGGGATATGCACCTTGTCAGCATAGATCTGGCATTTATGACAAGTTCGGGAGTGTTGGTAACAATCAGCTTCCATCGTGGACCAGAAATATCCTGCCCGAAGGATTTTCTTGGCCATGGTGTGTCCACTGGAATGTGTTCCAAATGTGCCCTCATGTAATTCCATCATAATTTTCTCTGCTTCAGCTTTATCCACACAACGTAGCATAGTTGAATCATGATTCCTCTTGTAGAGAATGCCGTTGCTGAGGAAGAATTTTGCAGCAAACCTCCTCATGAACTTTTTATCATTGACAGATGCACCTTCAGGGTATTCCTGAGCTTCCAAGTACCTCTTCAACTCATGATACCAGGGTTTTTCAATAACCTTCTCAGTCTCGAGCTCGCAGCAGTATGCCGGTTCATCCAACTTCCAAATAATGATTCGGGGAGCCTCATTGTCCCATTTAACTTTGAACATTGAAGACATCGTAGCTAGGGCGTCTGCTAGCTGATTCTCCTCTCTAGGGAAGTGTTCGAAAGTTATCTCTTCAAAGTGGGGAAGCAAGGTCGACACATACTTCTTGTAAGGGATAAGATTCGGGTGTTTCGTATCCCACTCGCCTTTGATCTGATTGATTACGAGAGCGGAATCTCCAAAGACACTTAGAAATTTGATCCTCAAGTCGATTGCAGCTTGTAAACCCATGATACATGCCTCATATTCTGCCATGTTGTTGGTGCAGTTGAAACATAATCGGGCGGTGAGTGGAGTATGAGTTCCCTTAGGAGATATGATTACAGCGCCGACGCCATTACCCAAAGTATTGGAGGCTCCATCAAAATGCATAGACCATCGGGATCCTTCCTCAGACCCTTCATCCGGTCCAGGTACTTCACAGTCAGTTACCGACATGATGTCTTCGTCCGGAAAATCAAAATTCAGTGATTGGTAATCGTCCACAGGTTGGTGTGCCAAATGATCTGCCAGTACACTTCCCTTAATTGCTTTTTGAGTTGTATACTGGATATCATATTCTGTCAAGATCATTTGCCATCTCGCTATTCTTCCAGACAGAGCGGGCTTTTCAAATATGTACTTGATGGGATCCATCTTTGAAATCAATAAAGTAGTGTGAGTTAGCATATACTGTCTCAGCCGGCGAGCAGCCCATACAAGAGCGCAGCAAGTTTTCTCAAGCAGTGAGTATCGAGACTCACAGTCGGTAAACTTTTTGCTCAAGTAATAAATAGCGTGCTCTTTTCGGCCAGACTCGTCATGCTGCCCCAGCACACACCCCATTGAATTGTCAAGCACTGTCAAGTATAGTATCAGAGGTCTTCCTTCCACCGGTGGCATAAGAATGGGTGGCTCTTGGAGATATTCCTTTATCCTTTCAAAGGCATCCTGACATTCATCGTTCCAGCGTACTACTTGATCTTTCTTCAGTAATTTGAAGATTGGCTCACAAGTAGCAGTTAGATGTGAGATGAATCGGGCAATGTAATTCAGTCGTCCTAGGAAGCCTCTGACTTCTTTCTCTATTTTTGGAGTCGGCATCTCTTGTATGGCTTTTACCTTGGCAGGGTCCACCTGAATACCTTTATCACTTACAATGAAACCTAGCAATTTTCCGGATCTTACCCCAAAGGTGCATTTGTTGGGATTCAACCCCAGCTTGTATAACTTGAGTCGGTCAAATAACTTCCTCAGATGGTCAAGATGCTCCTCCTCAGTTTGAGACCTTGCAATCATGTCATCAACGTATACCTCAATCTCATGATGGATCATATCATGAAATAAAGCAACCATGGCACGTTGATAGTTTGCCCCAGCATTTTTCAATCCGAATGGCATGACCTTATAACAGAAGGTCCCCCACTGAGTCACAAATGTAGTCTTCTCCATATCTTCCGGAGCCATCTTGATCTGATTATACCCTGAAAAACCATCCATGAAGGAGAACACCTTGTGTTGAGCTGTATTGTCAACAAGGACATCAATGTGAGGTAGGGGGAAGTCATCCTTGGGGCTGGCCCTGTTCAGATCCCTGTAGTCAACACACATTCTGACTTTACCGTCCTTCTTCGGTACTGGCACCACATTGGCAACCCACTGAGGGTAAGAAGTCACTGCAAGGAACCCGGCATCAAACTGTTTCATAACCTCGGCCTTGATCTTCTCAGACATCTCTGGCCGCATTCGTCGGACTTTTTGCTTTACCGGAGGGCAATCTTCCTTGGTTGGCAGGTGGTGAACTACAATGTCGGCATCCAAACCAGGCATATCTCCATAGGACCAAGCAAAAATTTCCATGTAATCTTGTAGCATCTGGATCAATCGTTGCTTCACGCTGAGCTCTAGATTGGCACCAATCTTGACCTCTTTCCTGTCTGTCTCAGTACCCAGGTTAATTGTCTCCACCGACTCTTCATGTGGTCGAATAGCTCTCTCTTCCTGGAGTAGCAGTCTTGCGAGTTCACCAGGCATTTCGCAATCATCTTCACCTTCGTCTTCGGCCAAGTTGATCGGATTTTCGAAGTCATAACTGGCGGTAGCAGAGCTGTTACCAGTGAGATCCAGAGTGGATTGAAACCTGTATAAGTGAGTGTGTGTAAATATAGCTGTTTTGCAATATATATAACACAGAAAGGAAAAGAGCACAAGATTTGAAATGCAACAAACGTCCAATGCTTTGATTGATGATATATGAAAATGTCATACAAAAAGCCCTCACAAATGGAGCTACGATGCCCCGGGTAGGACACCGAGCCAACAAAGTTTTAACATATTGTTTGTTACAAATTTGGAAATCAAAAGAAATCAATTACTGCGTGACAAATGTGATAGGGGTAAAATCCTTTGTCGTCCAGTTGCTTGGTCCGTCGCTGGTAGTCGGGTAGATCCAACTGTCAAACTCTGCTTCCCCTACATCCTCCTCAATAGCATTCACCCTTGAGCTGGAGATAAACACCGGAGCCTTTCTGATCTTCTCTTCGCGCACAGCCCTCTGAGCCTCTGCAGTAAAGCACAGCCCAAACTTGTCGTTCTTCTGAGCGAAGTCAGGAAGCTGACCCCAGTTTGCACAATTGCCTTTCTGAACCACAGCCCGGGCATCCCTTAGGGAAGCCATCTTTAAGGAAACATTCTCTTCAACTGTTGCCTCTGCTGCTGCTGAAATTGGATGCACCTCCTCGAAATGCTGAAAGGGGGTTTCAATAAACTCCCCATCCATCTCAATGTATCTGAAGGAATTCAAATGGCTCACCATATACTCCTCTTCTCCTTGCACAGTGACAATCTTCCCCCTGACAGGGTACTTCAGCTTCTGGTGCAAGGTGGAGGTCACTGCCCCAGCTTTATGGATCCAAGGTCGACCCAGTAGACAAGAGTACGATGGACGTATATCCATCACATAAAAAGTAGAGTCAAACACTTGAGAGCCCACACGAATAGGGATGTTAACCTCTCCATGAACCATCCTTTTTGAACCGTCAAAGGCCCTGACGATGATATTGCTGGGTTTCAATTCCAGGCCTTCACAATCTAAATGGTCTAAAGCCTTTTTTGGTAGAACATTCAAGGAAGAACCAGTATCCACCAATACATGCGCCAGAGTAGTTCCCCTGCATTCGATAGAGACATGCAGGGCATCATTGTGGTCTTTTCCCTTCGCAGTCAAGTCAGCATCTGAAAAACCCAAGCCATTGTCTGCTGTCAGATTTGCTACGCAATCAGCGAACTGGACTGCAGATGTCTCCTGTGGTACATGGGCCGTCTTGAGAAATGAAATCAAGGCTTTAGCATGGGCCTCGGAGCATAGCAATAAAGAGAGCATGGAGATCTTGGAGGGCGTATGCCCCAGCTGCTCGACAACATTGAAATCACTTTTCTTTATTATTTTCAGGATCTCCTCCATTTCTTGTTGGGAGGCCTCAGCATTTATAGGTATTGGTGCCTCCCTCCGGGCAGGCTCCTCTTCAATCCCTTTGCCCCGAGCATTTGATGACTCGGCAGCAGGAGAGACAACTTGATCAGCAGTAGGAACAGGTAAACTTGTAGGTTTTATAAGGAGGGGTTTTCGAATAGCGGGCGGTGCAATGTCAGGCGAGAAGAGCCTGCCACTGCGGGTGACCTTGGCTGGACCAGTGATATCGCAGATACTGGCGCCAGTGTTGAATTCTTGTTTGATTCCATTCACATATACGTCTGCCCCATAATGCCAGGGGACAGCTTTATCAGACACATAGGGGAGAGGCCCCGGAACAGTAATAACCACAGGTGCAACAGTCATGATTTGAACAGGCTTCTTCGGGAGAGTCTTGATTGGATTATTGAAGATGGTAACCACGGAAACTTCTTCTGCCGGAACCAACTGAACAGCCGACTTCTTAAACAGAATCTCCTTGCTACCCATTAGGCTTTGGATGCCTATCTTCAGCAAGGGACAACCAGATAGGGAAATAGCACAGAGCAGGCAACCTTCACTGCAACCCGGAAATAAACCGGCCAGTAGTAAGTTCCTCTTAACAGTCTTCAGAGGGGTAACAACTTCATTTATCGAAACAGCATACAAATTTTCCTCAATGGCACTTACTCTATGCTGGGGCATAGGAGCAGTTGCAACATTTGGTCTCTCCGGCGCTTCAAACTGAATTTCCTTCGCGTCGATCAGATCTTGCACTTTGTTTCTTAAGGCCCAGCAATCATCAGTAGTGTGCCCGGGACTATCAGAATGATAAGCACACCGGGTATTTGGGTTATACTTAGGAGATGCAGTGTTGACGACCTTAGGAGCTTCTTTGAGGGTCACCAGGTTGGTGGATAACAGTTGGGGTAAAATTTGAGATAAGGTCATACTCAGCCGAGTATACTGCCTCTTGGGTCTTTCGCTTCTTTGTTGATTGTACTGCTGAGGAGCAGCAACAGGTTTTGAGATGACCAAAGCGTTGATGGCTTGGCGACTTTCGGGCTTGACTTGTCTTCTAGGACCATAGACGGCACTTGCTTCTTTCTTAAACGGCCTCTTCTCAGCACTTGTGGAGGCAGCCTTTTGTATCTTTCCTGACCTGATGCCAGCTTCAATTCTTTCTCCCGTCAATATCAAATCGGTAAACCCAGCGGAGGAGTTACCAACCAAATGATTGAAAAACGGACCAGACAACGTCCCTAGAAACATATCAACCAGCTCTCGATCAGTTAACGGAGGCTGCACCCTGCCAGCTAAATCTCTCCATTTTTTAGCGTATTCTTTGAACCCTTCACCCGTTCCTAGAGACATACCCTGAAGTTGGGTACGCGTAGGTGCGAGATCAGAATTGTATTGGTATTGTCTGTAGAATGCGGTTGCCAAATCTTCCCAGTGTCGGATGCTAGCTCCATCCAATTGGTAAAACCATTCAAGCTGTGACCCTGAGAGGCTATCTTGGAAGAAGTGAATCCAGAGGTTCTTATCCGCCGTGTAAGGTTGGATCTTCCTTACGTACGACCTCAGATGCAGCTTTGGGCAGGAGACCCCATCATACTTGGCGAAGGCAGGCGCCTTAAACTTGTGTGGAATTACTACCCCAGAAGATAACCCAAAATCTCCGAAATCCAACCCTGGCACATTCTGAATTTCCATGGCGCTCAAGAGGTCCTCCAATTGCTTGTATCTGTCAGCAGCAGGTGGATATTGTTCGTCGTTATAGTCTGTCTCGTTGTCGGAGACTGCGGGACTAGGAGCTCCTCCCCCTTGGGGACTGTTCTTCTCAGCAGAAGAAGTAGTTGGATCAGCTTCATTATGGAGTGTGTTCCCAAATCTGCGTCCGGTGTTGAACAACGCAGTCCTCTTTTTCTTTTTCTTCTTCAGGAGTAGAGTCTTCAACTCTTGCTGACCCTGGGCTAGGCTTAGGACCATCTCTTGAAACTATGCACTTTGGGCCTGAAGGGCCTTGATTGCTTGCTCACTGGATGAGTCTGGATTCATGATGACTGACTGTTCCAAATAAACAGCGAAGAAGATTTAGCAACCTGTAGAAAAATGGGTACCTGTTATGCACATGATGCATGAGATGCTATCTATGCAATGCATTCAAGGGTTTTGGAAATTCACAATTGTTGTAGACAAAAAGAACACACGTCATATTAATAAGAAAAGATTTGTTAGTACATAAATGCCCCATGGGCCAAATATTACAAAATAATTTCTCAGGGTAGAAAGACATTGCGCATCCTTTTTGGTGCGATGTAGGCGTTGAGGACCTCTTGCTCATGGAGTCGGCGGGTAAGCTCTAGAACCTTCTTCTCACTGGCGTAGAAGCTAGCCTCAAAAGTATTACGTTCCTCCTTGAGCTGAATCCAGCTTTTCTGCATCTCCTCCCACGATGTAGGCATGTCTGGATGTAGGATGGTGTAGGGAACCTCTCCTTCATTGACGGGCTCTTTAATCACAGGGAGAATATGAGGATAAGGCATCATCAATCTTTGGGCTCGGGCTCGTACCCATTTGAGATAAGGTTCAAGAGGGATGGAGTTCTTGTGTCCCAAAGTCTTGATATCAACCTTGTTGAGTTTTCCCCAAGCTCTGATGAATCTTTGGCGAAGTCCTTGCGCATCGTTGTCGAAGTCAAAAACTAAGCTAGGAATCAACATATCATGAGGGCCATGCCTCCGGGCATATCCAAATTGCCTCAAAGCTAGGCAAGGATTGTAGGTGATACCCCCTCTAATTCCAAGTAAAGGAACATTAGGAAATTCTCCGCAACGATCGATAATGATGATATTTTCTCTGGACCGAGAACACCAATGCACATCAGAATGAGTAAGAGCCATCAATCGTTGGGACCACCTTGTACCTTGATCATTCTTCAAGACAGATTGTGGAAGGTGCGAAATAAACCACCTTGCAAGGAGGGGAGTACAGCACATGAGAACACCCCTCTTTCTCATTGTTCGTGTGTAAAATGAGTGAAGGATGTCCCCAAGCAATGTTGGTATTGGATTTCTGGATAAGAAGATTTTGACAGCATTGACATCTACCAATTGGTCAGGATTTGGGAACAAGACCAACCCATAGATAAGGAGTGTCACAATCTCTTCAAAGGCTTGTAGGTCCAATGAGTTCCAACATTCTTGTGCCTTCTCAAACAAGAACTTGGCTAAGAATCCTTTGACGCCGCTTCTGGTTTCCCAATGCCCCTTGATGTCGGATGGTTGTAGATGTAATGCTCGAGCAACATCTTCCGGCTTTGGTTCCTTTTCCGTACCATTGAAGGGTAGTTGATTAAGGATAGGAATTCTCAGGAGTTGAGAAAACTCCTCCAGAGTGGGTACCAACTGATAATCGGGGAAAGTGAAACAGTGGTGAAGAGGGTCAAAGAACTGGAATAGCACTTTCATCATGTCTTCTTCAATGTTGGCGTTGACTAGGCTGAGCAGTTTACCGTGTCTTTCACTGAAGGATGAATTTTCCGGAATTCTTGAGGTGAGCTCCTTGAGTTGAGGAGAGATTCTCACAAGGCTGACTTGAATGGTATTTCTGCGAGGAATCTCCATGTCCTGCAAAACAAGAACAAAGATGAAGATCCAAAACCCTTGAAATGGTTAGTAAATGCATATGATGCTTCATGATGTTTATGATGTATGCACAAAACATATGTACAAGCAAATCACACCAAACCCTAGTTTCAGGCTGGCATGGGGTTTCATAGGTAAGTACCCTCTTGAGTGTAGTTGGCTTAAAAACCTGTCCTATAAATAGTAACCGGGTTCTAAGGAGCTCAATATCATTGGATTGTTTTCAATGTTCATTGTTTCGGTTTAGCCACTTAACTAGGGACCAAAATATTCCAAGAAAACAACCCTCAATGAGTGTAGTATCGAGTATCTACCAACTTCGGACTGCACCAAAGCCGGTCATCTCACTACCCCTAATGAAAGGCCAAGATGGTCAAGTAAGGTTCTAGGTCATTAGTGCTTAGTGACATCACTCAGCGGCCCCGTACTCTCCTTGATTGAACTCAAGGGTTACCGGTACTCACAAATATGTCACACTAATATAGCTATTGCTTAGACCGTGTCGGTATACCCCGCACAGTTTCCACAACGTATTGCTATCTATGAATGTTTCCCAAAATCCGGGCGGAGGATTGTAAACCCAAACAATAGAGCCAAAGTATAAAGCAAGCAAATCAAACAATTAGTCATGCAAGAGGGTGATCTAAGCCCTAAGGTTACTCCACTTTTAAAGAAATACTCCCCAGCAGAGTCGCCAGTTCTGTGATACGGTGGGAGAACTGACTTATGAATTTTGCGTTTGTTTTCGCAAATGTGCGGTTGAGCAAGAGTCGCCACCGACTTTTTATTTTATCCTAAGGAAAGGTTTAAAAAGCACAGCAAAAACCTTTTGAGATGTTTTCTTGGGTTCGGGGAGTAGATTATAGAAAGGGAAGGTATTAGCACCCTTTCTATCCATGGTTATCCATGGGCTCTTAGTTACTTGCTTAGATCACTTGCCTTTTTTCAATTGTTTGAAATGGTGTTTATGTGTGTGGGTTTGAAAATGTTTTGAAAAGAGGCCAATGTGGTGGCAACCTTTGTAATGATCCATGTTGGGATGTATACAAAGGTGTATGTCTTTTGAAAAGGTTTTCATTTGTTTTTTGAAAGTTGTTTTTGAAAGTGTTGTGAGGTGTGAAAAAACAGGCAAGTGTTTTCATTTTGCAAATTGACAAGTACTTAAGAGCGATCTACCCTAAAGTTCTCAAAGGTTTTGTTATGTTTTTAACCCTTTTAACAATTTTGTTCCACCATTGTATTTGGTGGACAATCTTGTGTTAGGATGTGAAAGGGACGGGCGCGGGTCATCGTTTAGACCATAATTGCAATGGTGCCAAGTATCTTTGGGCAATTTCTCCTTGGAGGGACTTGATCATTTTTTAGGCAACTTTCGAAAGCGTCATCGAGGGACTATGATCATTTGAATTGTGTTTGTTTTGCCCAAAGAGACCTAACATGCAATATGGCCCAATTTTGAAAGGCAACAAGTGGATATAACCCTAGGGGTGTTAGTGTGCAAGTGTGTTTTATTGCATACAAGAGTTTTTTTTTCTTTGAATTAGGTTTTTCTATTTCATTGATTTTATCTTGTCATACACGTCCTAATTACTAGCAATAAGAAGCGGAAATGTAAAATCCTACGCTATTACAACAATTAGGGGAGGGGGATACACATTTGTACATGGGGGGTTCAACGAGAAAAATAGACAAAAAAGAAAATAGCGAAAAACAAGATATAGAGAGAGAGAGAGGGAGCCCGCGCGCTGTTGGGAGGCCATCAGAAGTTCTGACCCAGATCTGCTGTCAGATGATCAACCTGTTGGTGAAACTGGATGAGTCAGAACTTCTGACTCTAGAACCTGCAAAACAGAACCTTGTTAGTGGGGAAACCAGAAGTTCTGATTTCCCTGCGCTGCAAGACAGAAGTTTGTTAGTGGAGAAACCAGAAGTTCTGATTCTGCTGAAAAGGCAATAACTCTCAGAGGTTCTAATGTCATTGACAGCAAAACAGGCTTCAGATGTGCTAACGTCAAAGTCAGCACTTGGCTTTTTCCTGTACTAATCAGAACATCTGCAATCCTGTTGTTACTCCACAAAACAGGAAACATATTTGGAACAGATCCAGCAAAATAACAAAAATGTTTCAGAGGTCAGAATCACCAAGGTCACGGGCAAATCCTATATTGGCTCAGAACGTTCTGAGGTATGAGAGTCCTCAGAACATAAACAGCAATAACATGAATATTTACATTATGTTACTTGAATATGCACAGCTGATGATGCTTAACAGTGTGGTGAGGGCCAGCAGGTGCTTACCTGACTGTCTGGAAAGTGGTGGGTGAAAGTTAGCTTTTGGTTCTGGTGGTGTTCTGGACAGATTTGGAAAAGGGGAAGTGAAGGTGTATACGTGTATAGGGTCAGAAGTTTGGAAAGAACGTTTTTTTGGTTTACAGAAAAGAGCTGGATGTTTGATGAAATTGAAGGTAAGAAACTTAAAGTTATGAAACAAAGCTGGAGATTTTGGCAGAGTTTCAGAATGTTACGTTGCTAGGAGTTTCGTTTCTCTCTTAGAAATTTTTCTGTTTCTCTTCTTGAACGTCTTTTGCAGTGGTGAAAGCTCTCTATTTATAGGCAAAGTTCTTGTGGATGCCTTGAACATTTAAGGCGCCAACAGAGTTTGAATTTGTTCTTTGACAGAAATTCCTGGGAAGTTGTGATAACAGCTATCTTTCAACCTAGGTAGCAGCAACAGGCGTAGATTGGGGAGAAGTGACCTCTGAAGTGGGCGGTGGCGTGAAGACCCATGCCAGAATCTGTGCAAAAGCATTTTCCAAGCCACACGTGAATGCTCAGGAGTGGTTGGAAGCATTAATGGGCATTAAATGGTGACAAGACCTGTCAATACCAACATTCTGGTAATGGAAACCAGCGTTGAATCAGCAGCGTAAACCATGCTCTGGCCTTGGCTATCTGTTGTCTTAGCAAGCTCTGGAGATTCTCCTGGTTTTCTGGTACGTTCCTTGGATCTACTTCTGGACAATCTGGACTTAGAGATTCTGTATCAATGTGACACCTATCCTTCTGACCTTTCATTTTCTGATTTCAACCTGTTCTGAAGGAGCCTTCATACTTTCCTGTTTCTCTTGCATTCCTTTAGCAAGTTCTGACTGAGCTTGTGTAACTGCTGAAGGGGCATGTTCTGTTTGAGGCTTACACTCTGAACCACGTTTACAACTTCTGATTGAACTGATGTAGCTGCTGAAGAGCCAACTTCTGACCACGCTGAGCCAAGCTTGCAACTTCTGACCGTCTTCATCTGGAATGGGTCCAGAAGTTCTGAAGCGCTGATTTTTCTAAAAACACTTATTTTAAAGAAACATTCTAAGCACTTAGAATTTGATTTTCCTCAAGACGAAAGTGTTGTTTCTGGAGTTTGTGAGATCATCTTGCTCTTGTAAGTGGCTTGCTTGGGCAAAAGGATAACCCAGGACTTGGATTTGTTTCAGGGGACTTTGAAAAATCTAAGATGGTTTCCTGAAGAAAGGGAGGGCAAATTTTGGGGTACAACAGTGAGCTTTCGGGAACTCTTAAGACCAGCTCCTTAAGTTTTGGAGGAATTTCTACGAAGTTGATCCGAATGGTTTTTCTGCGAGCAGAATCCATAACCTACAAAACAGAGAAGAGATAAATCCCCAGGTCCTTAAAATGGTTAGTGTAAATGAGATGTTATGATGTTCATGATGTTATGATTATGCTTTAAAACAGAGATAGAAAACACAAGTAAGTCACACAAAGACCTTAGGTTTAAAGGCTTGCATGATGTTTTAAAGGTAAGTACCCTCTTGAAGTTTCAGTTGGCTCAACCTGTCCTAGTAATATTAACCGGGTTCTAAGGAGTCTCATATCATTGACCTTTCTCTCAGGCATTGTTTCAGCTCAAGCATCGAAATATTGTGGACGAAACATCTCAAAAGTCCAATCTCAATGAGTGTAGCATCGAGTATTAACAAATCTTCATTCGGAACCAAAGTCGGCTATCTCAATACTTTATAATGGCTAGGATGAGTCAATTAAAGGTTCTAAAGGTAAGTTAGCGCCTAATGACACTATGAGGAAGCCTAATGTTATCTCTGACTGACTCAAGGAACATTAGTACAAGCCAGAGTATCACGCTAACATAGCCATCACTTCGTCCATATCGGTCGACGCCGTACAACCTCCATGATTTATTGCTAATTACCTAAAAAGGTTCCCCAGATCCGGGTATATGATCTTTAATAATAACCCCAGCAAACCCTTTAAAAATAAAGCAAACAAAGCAAACAAGGAAAGAAATTTAAAATGATCTAACTCTAAGGTAACCCCACTTTTTATAATTCCCCAGCAAAGTCGCCAGTTCTGTAATACGGTGGCAGAACCGAATGTTATACTGGTTTTGCATTTTTTATTTGCAAATGTTGCAGTAAGCAAGAGTCACCACCTACTTTTCTTTTATCCAACAAAAGAAAGGGTGAAAAGAACAGAAAAATACCTTTCAAGATTATTTCTGACTAAGGGGGTAGATTATGGAAAGGGAAGGTATTAACACCCTTTCCATCTGTAGTTATCTGCGGGCTCTTAGTTGCTAGCTCATTTGAAAATGCCTTGTGTTTGTATGTTTGAAAAACTATTTTGAAAAGACGCCTTAGTGCAGAGAACTTTGTAATGTTTGTCATGTCATGGAGATCGTATACAAAGTGTCTTTGAAATTATTTTTTAGAAAAGAGTGTATGTGTAGAAAAAAATTTATTTGAGCAAGCATCTAAGAACTATCTACCTACTCGAAAAGGTTTGTTCTTTTCCTTTTTTCCTTTAGACAGTGCTATCCTACTATTAGTGAGTAGGTAGCCCTATCGTCGGATGTTTTTGAGGGACTAGCGAGGGTCATCGTACGGTCATCAAGGCAACTAGTAAGATATCTTAGTAATTACCCTAGAGTTTTAAGATCATTTTACCGAGGCAACGTCAAAAGGGTCATCGAGGGACTTATGATCTCTTAAACCAAAGGGTAGCCACTAAAATCTCTTATATCCTAAAATCGTGACCGTTTATTCCGAAGGCAACAAGTGGGGAAACCTTAGAGGTGCGCGTGTGCAAGTGTGTTTGTTTCAGTTATGTTATCTTGAAAATTAGGGTCAACTACCATTTTTGTTTTAATTCTTATCATACAAACCTATTAGGCATACATCTAACCGTTTAATATCAGTGCGAGAAATTAAAGTGCGAAAATTAAACGTAACTATTACATAGCTTCGGGGAGGGGAAAATTACAAGTCCAAAATTGGGGATAAAGACAGTAAATAAAATTCTAGTTTTTAACTATTACAAACCGGGGGATGGATACAATAATAATATGAAAAGTAACAAATGCGCAAGAAAATAAAAAGAGAACGTCTAAAAACCCTAAAAAGTTCTAAGGACATTAAGACAATTTTCGTTTTTTAAAAATTAAAAAATCCCTAAGTCTAATTAATTTAAAAAAATGATTAATAAAAATTAGTTTAATTAAAATAAACTAGTTCTAATATTTTTTGGATTTTTATTTGGAAAAAAAGACTTGAAATTAATAAACCTAATTCTAATTAGTTTTAAATTAATCAAAAATAATTAAATTAATTAATTTATAAAAAAATAAATTTAATTAAAAAACCTAAGATCTATTTTTGGTGATTTTTTTTGTAAATGAGAAATTAATTAGTTTAAAGAAAAAAATAAAAAAAATGAATTAGTTTAAATAAAACAAAATAAGGTAAAAAATAAAAAAAGATTATGGGCAGCTTGCAATCAGCAATTAGAGGGGGTGAGATTTGAAATTATTTGGCCCAAACTAAATAGACCCAAGTGTAGAAATCACCAAATAGAGGGGTGTGAACTGAAGTCACTAAGCCCATCAGCGTAGAAGCCCAAACGCTCCAAAAAACCTAAAAAAAGAAAATGTTGAAAAAACACAATGTAGAACCTGGGATCGAACCCAGGCCCTACAGGCTTACACACGCGCTTCTCACCACTAGGCCATCCGTTCATTCGTTAATTAAAAAAACAAGACAATATTATATACGAAATCAGTCCATTTTCCAAATTCTCAAATGCGCGCCAGATCGGATTCAAATGGACCAATGCGGGAGTGACGCGCCTGCCACCGTAGTCAGCAACAATCAACGGTTCCGGAGTCAAACTCCGGTCACCTTCTCCAATTGGCCAAAACTCAATCCTACAAAAAACGCAATTTGAGACAAAACAAAACACCCTTTCCTACATAAAATCAAGCCCTAAGCTCGATTATGGCCTTGGATCAATCTGAAAGTCCTTATATTGAGAGATCGAGCTCCAACAGCCATGGATGTCCTAACAATGGCATCTGGTGTTATGGGTTTCAACACTCTCATGCGAGGCTCCATCATGTCCTAATAAAGGTCCTGAACACAAATCAAAGCATCAAAGCATTCAACAACGTATAAATTGAGAATTTGTTTTTCAAAAAATTACCAAGGAACTGGTGGGTTGGCTGGGAGAATTCTGGGGCACTTCAGGCTAGTGCAAGGTGTGGAGATGACTCCTGGAGATCTCAGGAGCAAGCTTGGGGCCTTTGCTTTGACTGAAAATGGATGGGAATTAAGTTTCTAATTCTTACAACTTTGTTATTTTTTTTTAATTTTTGAGAGCTTCTCTTAGGCAATGTCTGCGTGTCCCTTGCTTGCACTTTTGCTCTATATTTATAGAGGAATGTGAGGACAAACAAACATGGCAAGAATCATTTCAATTAACCATGCTTTGAATACAAAATCACAAATTGAAAATATGCCATTTTTTTTAATTTTCTTGCCATTCTTGAAACATAATGAACCTGGTCCTTTTTCCACATGCTTTGCACGAATTTTGGGTCCTCTTGATGGGTCAAGTCAGACCCAAATGTCATGGCCCTTAATTATTGCATTTTATCTTCATTTATTTAATTTTAAATTAAATAAAAATCAAAATAAAATACAAATAAAATCAAGGCCATGTAAAAATTGAATTAGGGGTCCTTTAAGACATTATGGACATGCTTGAAGTAAAAAAAGTAGGCCTATTAGTCTAAAATTGTAATTTTGCTCAATGTGTATTTCTTGAAATTCCTTAAAATCAACCAACTTCTGTAATGCATATCTTGCTCAATTTTTATCCTTTGGAGATGATCTTTGACTTTTTGGAAAGCTCGAGATATCCCCTATAATATATCTTTTTTATCATTTTTGCATTTGGAGAATTTATTTTGATGTAACTTGCCTTGACAAACAATGCCTTTTTGTTGACTTTCAAAAAGACTTGTAACGTATTGGCTCATATCTTTCTGATGATGCATTTTTTGAACTTGAGGACAAACGAAAAGTTATAGGAAATTGAGTTTTCTTCATAGTGAGCTTTTGTTGGGGAAAAATGGATGAAGCATGTGAAAGTTATGCCTTGTAAAAGTTTAATTGACTTTTTCTAGGAAACCCTAACTTAGCAAGTTTTGATTCTTGATGATTTGAGAGCATTCCTTGAGGAATCATGATCAACCCCTGATAAAATGATGTAAATCACTTTAAAATGTTGATGTTGACCAAAAATCTTGAAGTTTGACTTTATATTGACCACAATTGACGTTTGACCTAATACAATTGGTTTCTAGTCATCTGAGCAATTGACTGAGCAAACTTGTAATGCAAGGCATAAAAATTGGCATGAGCATTCTTGAGGGAATCTTAGGAACCATGGAAATCACTTGAGGCCTTTGAAACCCAAACTTATTTGTGAAAAATGAAACCCTAGCTGGAGATCCATTGCTTGGGAGGACAATTTGTCTGGTCAATTCTTTGTCAACCTTGAGCACTTAAGGACCTCTAGGAGTATGTTTTGAATAAAAATGAGAGGGAAAATTTTGGGGTACAGCAATTTGTTAGAAACAATTTAATAATAATAAATAAAATATAAAAATAACAGAAAAGAACAATTTTAGTTGTGGAGTAACAAAATTTTAATTAAACTCAAATTACACTCAATAACTTGGCAGTCCCCGTCAACGGAGCTATAAACTTGATGGGAAAAAAATAGAAAGTTTACTAATTTTTCCCTTTTTAATAATAAGGAAATTCCCCGAATGTTGATCTCAAGGACTGCATACAATTATCAAGTTCAATTCACGTTTAATTAAACAAAAACTTAATTGGGGTTTTGGTTTAGGAATTGTCACTTAACATAAATTAAAAATAAGCAGAATGTAAATTATTGCTTTTCGCAAGTATGAGAAACATGATAGGGTGTGGTGTGTAATTTTCCTTGTAACAACCTTGAATCCTGATTTCTTCAACAAGTTCATAATAACCAATTACCAACCCTTTAGGTCATTTCCCCCTAAGTCCTTAGTGAGAAAAAATTTGAACATTCATCCTACATCCTAAGTCCTTAGAGATATTTGATGGATTCAAGCCTTTATTTTATCAAGAGTTTCTGATAACTTATAATGTATCCCTACTAGGTGATATCTAATATAATCTAATCATACAAAAACCTTAACAACCACGGTCCAGCTGGTTGTTAACTGTTGATCAATCCTAATTGGTCCGATCAGGAAAGCATAAAAACATTGCACGATTAAATTGAATATTAAAAACCACAGAATTGATAAAATCAGAAATTCAAAGTAATTACAGATTCAAATCAGGGACACCCCCTAGTATTGAGGGGTTAGCTACTCATATTGTTCAAAAGAATTTCAATGATATAAAGATTAAATATTATAGATAAATGATGAACTTTGATCTTTAATCGTTGCGGCTCATGAAAAATATTCGTCCTCCAAGAATCTCATATGTTGCTCTCTTCAATCCTCTATTCTTCGCGTGGCAAAAAGTCCCTCAATTCATCGTGGAAACTTTGCTAAATAGTGAACAATCCATTTGTCTCGGTCCTGAATGCCCAAAATACCCCTCTGGGTCCCAAATCATAAAAAATCATAAAAACACTCAAAATCAGCGTTTTGGACAATACGAATCGTGTCACCTAACATGAGCACCCTTGTCGGCCTCTGTCCATCGCTTCACAAAAACATAACTTATCCAAACCTCGTGAGATGGGCCGTGTCAACTGACACTGACACCCGTGTTAGCCTCTGCATCTTCTTCCAAATTGCAGCTTTATATTCTCTCCTAACACGTCTTGTGTCAGGTGATACAGGTGGTTGCGCTAGGCACCCTGTAGCTTTGTTTTTGAGACTTCCTCTGATACTCCGAATTTTCACTTTTCGCACTGATTTTCCTGGTTTTATCCTTCTGAGCCCGAAAACAATGACATACACAACCAACACATAAAACATAGAAGAATGAAATAAAACACTTGACAAAATAAATAAATGGTAATTAAAATCAAATGTAAATAAATATAGAGAAACCACTGATCAAAAACCAACTGGTTATGCTTTAAAAACTTATTCATCTAAGGGGACATTCAGAAATGCATATTTCATATCAATCTGACACATATACCAGTTGTTTATAT
The DNA here is from genome assembly GCA_948472305.1 of Vicia faba. Classification (NCBI taxonomy): domain Eukaryota; kingdom Viridiplantae; phylum Streptophyta; class Magnoliopsida; order Fabales; family Fabaceae; genus Vicia; species Vicia faba. Next base: position 1,645,326,596 of record OX451739.1, on the reverse strand, counting down.
TTTCTAGGCCAACAACTAACTTGATTGTTTCAATCCTAAAAACTAATGTAAAAACTTCTTCACATTTGATTCCTTGTTTTTGAAGAAATCCTTTGGCTATAAGTCTTGTTTTGTGTATGGTTACTTCTCCTTTTGGATTTAGCTTCACTTTTTACACCCACTTCACATTAATTTCCTTCTTACCTTGTGGCGATTTTACTAGTGACCATGTTTTATTAACCTCTACGGATTTCAGTTCCTCCATCATGGCTTGCATCCACTATAAGTCTTTCAATGCCTCATTTGCATTGATTGACTCAGTATCTGCATAGAAATCATAGTGTACTAGCTTACCTTCATCATTGACATCATCATCTGATGTGATCACACATTCCTACAGCCTTCTAGGCATGTTTCTTGTCCTTTAAGGTATATTTGTATCTCCTTGAACCCTGCCTCCTTTTGGTCAAATTTCCTTGTCATCTTCAATAACTGGTTCATCACATAGGACTCTTATTAAATCCTTCTTGACATTGTCATTTTAATCCAACTCCTCCAACTCATTTATGATCATATCTCTCAGATCACAATTTTCTTGCTCAAGGGACCAAACAATTTGTATCCATCAATTGAGTGATATCCTATCAGGATCATCTACCTTTATTTATCTTAACTTTCGTTCTCAACGGTTCAGGCACATGTCTATGTTCTATGGACGCAAATACCTTAAAGTGGCTAAAGCTAGATTTGACACCAGAGCAACATTCTTCTAGTGTGATTCCTTCTATCTTATTAGTTGGGTATCTATTCAAGATGTATGTTGTGGTCGAAACAACTTCACCCCATGACTCATTTGGTAGATGCTTTCCCTTTAGCATACTTCTTACCATGTTTATGATGGTTTTCTTATTCCTTTTAGCAACACCATTTTGTTGAGAAGTGTATGGTGGTACCACCTCATGCAAATCTATTATGTTTCATATATTTCATCAAAGTCTCTTGAAACGTATACTCCACCACCATCAGTCCTCAAGGTCTTGATCTTGTGGCCACTTTGTCTCTCCATTATAGCTTCTAACTTGATGAATACCTCAATCACTTCACTTTTCTTCTTGATTAGGTAAGCCCACAGTTTTATGCTACAATCATCTATGAATGTAAAAAAGTACTTGTTACATCCAATTGAATCTATCTGAAGAAGACCACACACATCTAAGTATATGACCTCAAGGGTGGCTTTATAATTACTACTTGCATCTTTGCTGAAGTTGTTCTTGTGTTGCTTTACCTGAGCACATTTTTCATATACTTCATTTAGAATCTAGATTTCTGGTAGACTTGAAACATGTTTCTTCTCTTTAGATTGTTGATAGCTTTGAAGTTGAGATGGGCAAGTCTGTATTTCCATAGCCATTCATCCCTGCCAGTTGCATCTTCCAGACACTTGTGTTCTATCGCATCAAGTTAAATGTTGAAGGTTCGGTTTTGAGGCATAAGTGCCTTTAAGATTAACTTTCCACTTGAGTCGAATACTCTTATCGTCTTATCTTCTATCAACACTTTAAAAAAAATTCTCAACCAGTTGCCCTATGCTGAGCAAGTTGCTTTTCATAACTGGTATGTAAAATACATTGGAAATAATTGATCTTTTGCCATCTTTCCTCGTGATTAGAACATCACCAATACCTTCAACAACTAGGGTATTCTCATTTTTAAATTTCACTTTGTTCTTCATAGAGGTATTGATGATGACTTCCAGTCATGTGTGATTAGAAGCCTAAGTCTAAGTATCATTGATCTTGGAATCTTTCTTCTTCTTTTGTTGTGACCATCATCAACACTTCTTCATCTTCTTATTTTGCAAGCCTTGCATCATTTTTTTAGTTATTTCTTTTTTTTCATGGAAATCATTAACATAGTGACCATGCTTCTGACAATTGTAGCACTGAATATGACATTTATCAGGTTTTCATCCACCACCTCTTCCTCTACCTACAACACCACCTCTATAATTGCTTTATTTTGTGGATTGTCTCTTATTTGAAAAATTTCTTTCTTGTTGGTGACTTATACCATTTGAATTGGTGTAACCTCCTCTACCTTTTAGTCAATATTTGTTCATGAGATTCAATCATCCCTTAAAGCTCTTCTTTTATCATGCTTAATAGGTCATTCGGTTCTTCTATGGCTACAACCACATGATCAAATTTTGGAAGCAATGACCTCAAGATCTTTGTAACTATCGACATTGATGTCAACACTTCTCCATACATCTTGATTTGATTCGCTAGTCTTGTTACCCTAGTGAAAAAATCAGCCACACTTTCACTTTCTTCTATCTGAAGAAACTCATATGTTCTTTTGTAAGTTTCCAACCTCACTTCTTTCACCTTCTCATCACCTCTGAACGACTTTTCCAAGGTGTTCCAAGCATCCTTTGATGAGTCTGCATCACTAACTTTCTCAAAGTTTTATGAATCAAGGCATTGATGGATTATAAATAGGGCTTCATAATCTTTCTTCTTCAAATCTTTATATTCAGCCTTTTGTTCATCTGTGGCATTGTCGCTAATTGGTGTCAGTCCATTCTTCACAAGATCACAAACATCTTGATAGCCAAAGACAACCTTCATCTGCTTATACCAATTATCATAATTCTTGCCATTCAAAATGGTAAGATTTTATATAAAATGCATGTTTGGATGAGAAGTCATTGCTTTATGCTTCCCAAGAATCGCAGTCAGTGCTCTAGATATAAGTTATTTATCAAATTAGAAGTTTTAATTGATTAGCGGATAAATAAAATTAAAAAGACTAATTAAATTTTTATTTAAAAATTAATTAATTAAATAATTGAAGATGGATTTAAATATGAGTAATTTTAGGATGCACATTTAAGAATAATGAGGTTCGTAATTGGTTAGCAGCATATATAATGGTTATGTTTCCCACTATACCGTATAACAAGCTTATTATATGAAGAATGTTTAAGGTATTAGGATATTGATTGATAAAGATCCACAAATCAATAAGTGTCAGTTAATTGTCTCTCTACTTTTCTTTTATAAATTATCCATTGGAATCGATCTTGATAGAGCAAGATTCAATCACTTTCTTAATTGATTCAAGATCCTTGTTCTTCACTCTTCACTCGAGTGATTCAACCACAACTTGTTTGCAAGATGATTCCCTCGCACAATGATTTGAAAAGAAAAGAAAATTGTATTTATGGGAGAGAAGATAGAATTGAGAGAGTATGAGTTATTGAAGTGAAAGGAAGAATGTATTTTCTCTTGATCTTACTTATCCGATCTCTCTCTGATCTTTTTCACTACTTCTTCTTATGAAATGCAAACAACGACTTCCTATTTATAATGAGACTACTTGCACATCAAACAATCTCTAACTAACTAACTAACAATTTTTGACAAGTTGTATTCGACTATTTGTCGAATACAAACCCACTTCAACTATGTCAAATAGTACCATATTTGATTACTAGAAGATACATCTGACTCTATCGAATATATGCAGATTTGACTCTGTCGAATCATACATTTACAAACATGGTTAACACAAAGAATTCCATATTTAACACACCACCTAGTTCATTATGTCTAAATTATCTACATTCATCATATTTTTTATTCTCTTAAACAATTCCACCTACACGGCCTTGGTCATGATGTCTATAATTTAATTTTCAATTTTGTAGTGTTCTAGATTCCACTTCTCTTTTGTTACTTGCTCTCTACAATAATGAAATCTCAATTCAATATGTTTATTTGTTCCTCGTGTTAAAGGATTCTTTATCAAATTGATAACATACATTAATATCTCTCTTCATGATTAATCTTTGTGTTTAAACATAAAACATACATTGATTATTAAATAAGTTCCAACAAATAATACATTATTAATAAAAAATGAATTATATTACTTATTTAAAATACTAATAGTTCGTAAATTCTAGCTTAACTGATAAAAATATATATTATTACATAAGATGTTAATATCATAATTCGAATTATGTTCTTACAGTTGTATGCAAATTTTTTAGTAGTTATTATCGCTTTATTTATGAGTTAAAAAATAATTAATATAAAGTATATTTTCAATAAATTAACAAATATTTTATATTTTAGTCACACTCGTACCTTAATGTAACTACATAACATGTAACAATTTAGAATTAATTATCTTTACATATTAGATTTTTTGATATTCATTAATCTTAATTGGTGCCTAAATAAAAACCTGTCATTTAAGTAATTGTTTGAATGGTTTCTGACGTGTACAAATTCTTTTCAAGTGGACAATTTATAAGAAATGGATAATTTGATGGATACCCAACTAATGACAATTTGCAATGGATAATACGAAGAATGTTATTTTCAATTCATCTTTTTCCCTTTAAACATGCAGTGGTAGAACAATGATAAGATTTTATATGCTTTTCCTACCTTATGAGATTTTAATTAATTTGTGGTGGATTCCACTTAACTATCAAATAAATACGCATATAAGGCAAATCTTTATCCTTTCATTCCCCGAAGTGACACTTAACAATAAGTTGACCTTACAAAATGAAACAAATTATATATTTGGTGGAACTTGTTCTTTGCGTTTTATCAAAACATTGGTTTTGTTTGATTCTGTTGCGGAGACAAAAATACTTAGTCTCTGGGATAATATTATTAAAAAACCTAAACTCTCACTAGGTTTTATTGTTAGATTAAATAGTTTTCGGTTTTTCTGAATATTTCAAATTTCGTTTTTAGTCTCTTTAAATTTTTCTTTTAAAGAATAGACCTTTTAAAAAATTAAATTTTAATTTTTGGTCCCTCCAGACAAAATCGTAGTTAAAATGGTCTTTAATTCGGTCGCTAAATAAAAATCGTCGCTAAAATCGTCGTTAAGTTGTAAAAACCGTCGCTAAATTGTAGGAGGGACCAGAAGTTAAAATTTAATTTTTTAGGAGGACCATTCTTTAAAGGAAAATTTTAGAGGTAAAATCAAAATTTGAGATATTTAGAAGAACCAAAAATTTATTTAACCCTTTATTGTTTTCAACTCACTCAAGGATTGATTTGCCCTTACCGTTATGGTGTCAAAGACATGTATAAAGAGAATAATGATAGTAATATTCTAGTGATGATAATAACAAATTAAATTTTTATGTTCGAACAAGTTTGATTCGCCAATTAATCTTTAAAATTGTGATGATAAAAAGTATATTAGTATGGAGAATAATTTTGTACTCTAACTGTTGTTAAGTATGTAGATCTAAAAAAAATCAATTATGACTCTGAATAAGTCTAACTTGAATGTTGAAGATTAGCATAATCTAAAAACTTGTAAAATCTGAAGTTTGGTGATATCTGAAGCAATCAGATTCTAGTGTAAGAGAATGACTTTGAATTCTGATCAACCTTCATCACTATTTATCTGAAGTATTTGATTCAAAAGGATAATGTCCGAAAGAAGATCTTGAACAAACAACAAATCAAATAAAGCATATGAGTTATCAAGTCATTACATCTACTAGAATCTTTCCAAAAGATATCTGAGATAGACTCTAACTTTTTGCGACTATGATATCTCAAAGCTCTAAAGAACTTATTTTGAGCAAGCATTATCATAACCTATCAGAAGCCTCTAACTCAAGAAGTTAAGTGTGAAGATAAAGATAGTGACTCTGACCTCTGATCAAGCTTAATCTAATTCTATCAAAAGCCTCTGAATCATGAAATTAGTTGTGAAGAAAGTTTATGTGAAAATATTATAAAAGTAAAAGATCATGTGACAACAATACAATATCATATCCACACTACCCTGAAATTCAGGATAAAGGACTAAACTTTGTACTGTCGTTGCTTTCACACGTCACATCCTAATGCTACAAGCGTCACTCTACTCGGGTACTAGATAACGTCTCCAATAACTATATTTGTTATGTGGATACTCAATCTTTTATTCTCCGGAGGGTCTATTTCTTTATATATTTAAAGAGAAATTGAAAGATTAAAAAAATATGTAGACAATATACACAAAAGAATGACAGACACGGAAAGTAGAGAATGAAGTTGCACAGGAAGAAGATATTCACAAGAAAAATACAGGAGTGGAGAAAGCTAAGAAGTAGAAAAAAATAAAGAAGGTGCTCACAATAAAAAAGAGACGATATGTGCAAAACCATATGAGAGTGCGAAATGAAGGAAAATAGAATTGAAGAAAATCAATGAGGATATTCAATGAAGATATGCTTAGGTGTAGAAAGTTGATCAAGCAAAGAAGGGAAGAATGTTGCGCCTAGTACACAAGTAAAATTATACACAACCAGAAGCAACCATGCAAAATAAAATGAGAGACAAGGAAAAATGTTAAAAATATGATTACCATCTGAAAATGTTAGTCTTCAAAAGTTTTGTTGCTTCAAAGTTGCAAAAATTGCACAAAATTGCACTATCAGACAGTTTGAGTCGACTCAAACTTAGCTCCGGTTGACACAAAAATGAACAAAAACCATTTTTCCACCCGCGGGAAGTGTCGCACTGACCCTATGAATCGACTCAAATTTGTGCGTCGATGCATACAGTGCTTTGAGTCGACACAAACTGGAAAAAAACCAATTCTGGCCACTTGCAGGAAGTGTCGCACTGACCCTTTGAGTCGACTCATTTTTTGAGTCGACTCATCCCATCTTTGAGTCGACTCAAACTATCAGCGTTTCTTTTTTTCTGTTTCTTTTGCATTGGTTTTGCCTTGCTTTCTCCAAGCACTCTTCTACTCTTTTATACTTTAATTTTCCTTGTTATTTCTAACATGTGTGTTGATTGTGTAAGGTACATTGGGATAGTTTCAGATCATGTAATTATCTCTTGATTATGTGATCAGAAAGCTTATTCGGACTTTCGATTTATGTTCTGATTTTGCGTTCGATACGCATGCCATTGTTTTGTGCCCCGTATCTTGTATAATTGTATTTTGTGCAGGCACTTTGTGATACGAATGTGTCTGTTACACCTTACAATCTGGCTTATTGATGCTTCAACTCATATTCTCACTGGATTTCTTTGTTGATTCTATAACCTTACAAAGTTTTCCGGGTTTCTTTGCTATTTCTCGGTATTTATGGATTGATATCTGTTTGGTATTTCTCTCATACCTTTTTACCGCATTCGTTATCAAATTATTTATTACTTTCAAGAGATCATGAGAAGTAGGAAGCAGGAAATAAAGAGCGTGCGCTCGAAGTATTTGTTTAAAGTCCTGTAGCAGGCACCACTTTCTGTATGCTAATTATGATATCTTAAAATCCTACCTTTGAAGTAGGTATTTTGCACGTGTGTTTACATTTGTATCTGCATTGTATTGCGGGTGATAAGTCCTCAAAAGGAGGCGAGCGAGGAGGGTCCGTAATCTACCCCCGTACATTCTAGTCCGTGTCATCCTTAGCTCACGTGGTACGTCGATGCTTTAGAGTCATGTAGATCATATGCATCGAGTCTGTCAAGTGGGGAAGGGTTGTGTAATCAAACCCCCACGTTTTGTCAGGATTTCGCATTGGCCGATGTTAAAACTCTGTGATCGTTCATATTGTCTTCTGTCGCCTACCTCGATCTTCTATATCTTGGTTACATGTTCAGTCGCTTTGGATGTCACATTTTTGTTCTTTTCATCTGTCTCCCGCTTGTTTACTTCGGGTGATACGCTCCCCTTGGCTAAAGCATTTCTCTTGATTCCCCTATACCTTTGAGTTAATATAAGTTATTCATGGTTGTGTGCTTTTGCTAAAGCATTTGTTTGCTTATTTTTTTGCTATACCATGTTCCCTTAGAATAGGAACTTGTATGCTTTGCCTAGGATCGCTCGATTAGAGTAGTTTTCGAGCTAGATAGTAGGATACTTATCCATGCATGCTAACATAAGGTATAAACTTCTCCCTTTCATCCTCAACCTTAGGGTCATTCATTGCATGATAACATTAGAGCTAGAGATTAGGATAGTCTCTCTTAGTTGTTTCCTTTCTTTTGCATTATTGCATCTTAAAACTAAAACTTCTTCTTGGCAAATCATAAAAAATGTCTCTAATAAATTTAAATCCTTATTCAAGGTAAAAGATACAAACCAATCCTAATTGTTTGTGTGTCTTTTGGACTTTTTTTAAATCTTGTCAAATTGATGCCTCTCCATTTTTGCCGTGTTACCTTACTACCTTTTTAGCCGATGTTTCTCCATCGCATACCTTTTTAGTCGATGCTTCACCATGGCATATGTTTTTAGCCAATGTTTCACCATCTCGTCTATTTTTAGCCGATGTTTTGCCATCGCATATGTTTTTATCCGATGTTTCGCTATCGCATATGTTTGTTACCGATGTTTCTCCATTGCGTATGTTTTTTATCCTACCTTGATTCTCAATATCATTGTTAGCTGTGATATTTTATCATCTGAATTGTGATGCCTCGCCATCCTTACCATGTTATCTTTCCATATTTTAGCCGATGTTTCGCCATCACATATGTTTGTTGTTGATGTTTCGTCATTGCGTATGTTTGTTATCCTACCTTGATTCTCAATATCATTGTTAGGTGTGATGTTTTATCATCTGAATTGTGATGCCTCACCATCCTTACCATGTTATGTTGCCATCTTTTAGCCGATGTTTCGCCATTGCATATGTTTGTTGCCGATATTTCACCATCGCGTATGTTTGTTATCCTACCTTGATTCTCAATATCATTGTTAGGTATGATGTTTTATCATCTGGATTGTTGATGTCTCATCATCTTTGCCATGCTATCTTTCTTTCTTTTTGCGGATGTTTCGCCATCGCATATGTTTGTTGCCGATGTTTCTCCATCCCGTATGTTTGTCATCCTACTTGGATTTTCAATATCGTTATTGGGTTTAATGTTTCATCGTCTTGTCTGATATTTTGTTATCATGCTGACATTTTATCATCTTATCTGAGTTTGTGTTACCATGTGATATCTTGTCATCCTTTTTTGTTGCTTTATCATCGCTATTGATGTTTTGTCGTTTTATCTGATGTTTTGTCATCTTGATTGTTGCTTTTGTCTTCTTAACTAAAAAACATAAACCAACTAAAATATATGAGCCAAACTATGGATGCTCTGATTCCTTAAAAAGGATACGTAGGCATTGGGGTAGGGCCCAAGCAAGCACAACTTTTATTTTCCCTACATTATTTTCTCCTTTCTTTTGCATGTATTCCTTGTGCAGCTTAGATATATATTCTTACACACCCTTAGATTAGAACAAACAAGAGTGGATACCGTAGAGTACTACGGGCGTGTGGGGGTGCTAATACCTTCCCCTCGCGTAATAGACTCCCTTACCCGATCTTTTGGTCGCTAGATCGTGATTTCACCCCCCAGGTTTTCTCGATGTATACCTTTCCCTTCCTATTGGGATTAACGACGTTCGACAGCGACTTCATTAATATTTTATCAGATGACGGTTCAGCCGGTTGCTTCAGCTGGCGACTTCACTGGGAACAATATTGCAAGTCTATTGCTGGTCCGTCTCATAGTCGATCCTAGCTCTTGTTTGTTTACTACTTTGGGTGTTTATTTATTTCCAGTTATTTATAGAATTATATACACTTCTTGCATATGTTTGTGCATGCATTTTATCATTTTCCATATATTGGTATTACTGCTGTGTTGGATCTGTCCTCATGATTGGGTGGGTGTTACAAGAGGTAAAAGGTCCAATACACAGGCTAAGTGACAACCATAGGAATCCTATGAATAGAGTGGAACATGTCGGCTAGTTGACTTAGGTTTCACTATTTCCTTCATGACATCCACGCTTAGATGAGGTATAAATAAGAGGATATCATTTTCACTTAGGTGATATGGTGATAGTTTTCCAGGAGTACCCTCGATTCTGAGTGATCCTACCTTACCTTGACCTAGTTTTCACCTGTGAGTGGGGAGGGACTTGATTATCACAGGTACAATTGGTGACTTTTGTTCTAAGGGTGACCATGTTGTTGCTCTTGGTCCTCAAATTTATTTTCTGAGTTACTGGTCTATTGTCCAAGAATTCATCCAGGGTTCATGTTCCAGATTGGTTATATTCAGTATGATCAGAGATGGAAAAACAATTAACCGATTTTGTGGAAACTTTGATCCCATGTTTGTTGCATTTACATCATGGCATGTTTAGTTTTACAAAAGAAACGCAAAAAAAAAGTATCTAACCTGCATGCGCATTTCATTTCCAGGATTATTCTAATGTTTTTCACTAGCATCAATGGCAAGTAACAACACGGAGACAAGCATAGAATCTCTCAGAAGTACTGCTGCCTATCATTTTCTATGCTTCGATGGTCGATTGTGAGAAGTAGCTACCCTTGTAAGAGGTCCGAATGAAGAGGTTTTCATAAGACAGTATGGGAATTTGTTGCCTTTGGTGTGTGACGATTTTGAAGAATGGGTTGTGAGAGAGTTTCTTCAGTTTTATGATCCACAGTTGCATTGCTTTACCCTACAAGACTATTAATTGGCACCAACTCTTGAGGAATATGCATACATTATGGGTATCAAGTTGACTAATAGCATTTCTTTTGTTCAAGTTCCAGAGTCTCCGGATTATATGGCAATCACCAAAGCTCTTTATTTGACCTTTGGCGAGGTTAAAAGTAATTGGATCAATAAAAGTGGCACGAGTGGTCTCCCTTTGAGTTATTTAGTGTCAAAGCCCATGATTTTGGAAAGGGATTGGAATTGGACCACATTGAATGCACTTATGGAGGCTATTATTTATGGTTTAGTTCTCTTTCGGGTCTCCAAAAAGTTGGTCCATGTATCTGCATTATATGTCTTTATGAATAATAACCCAATACCAACTCTATTTGCTGACACTTATTACACCATCCATTCTCGGCATGGAAAGAAAATTGAGGTTATATGTTGTGGGATTGTGTTTTACAAGTGGTAATGTCACACATGCCTTCCAAAGGACCTTTTGTTCAGAGTGTTGAGTCATCTTTATGGTCTCACCGTATCATGGGACTAACCTCTTACGACATTACTTGGAGAAGTGTGTTAGGTGTAAAAGAAATCGTTGTAGGATGTGGTGTGTGATACTGTGGCAGAACCAACTGTTAATACTGGTTTGCATTTTGTATTCGTAAATGTCGCGGTAAGAAAGAGTCGCCACCGGCTTTTCTTTTATCCAATAAAGGAAAAGGTGAAAAGAATAGAGAAAAGACCTTTTTCGAGAGTTTCTGAGTAAGGGGGTTGATTATGGAAAGGGAAGGTGTTAGCACCCTTTCCATCCGTAGTTTTCTACGGGCTCTTAGATGCTTAGCTCATGTTTTGAAAATTTCTTGTGCTTTGTGTGTTTTGAAAATTGTTTTGAAAATGCCTTAGTATGGCGAATCGCTTTGTGATAACTCTTGTATCAGTCCTCAAGAGTGTTAACTAGGCGAATGTTTTTGAAAGTGTTTTGAAATATTTTTGTGTAGGTGAAAACAGTTGTTTTGAGCAAGCATCTAAGAACTTATCTACTTATACTCAAAAAGGTCGTTCTTTTCTCCCTATCATTTAGACAGTACTATCCTACTATTAGTGAGTAGGTAGCCTTATTGTTGGATGTATGAGGGACATGCGCGGGTCATCGTTATGGTCACAGAAGGCAACATATAGGGATACCTTAGCAGTTCGAAGGGACTTTCATCATATATCCGTAGGTAACATCGAGGGACAATATCATTTCTCGTAGGAAACTCGAGGAACATTGAGGGACTATGATCTTTATGATGACTTTAACCGAGGGTCTTTGCTAAGGGTATCCCTACGTTCGAGGGACATGGCCATTATTTTTCCGAAGGCAACAAGTGAGGTTACCCTAGAGGTGCGAGTGTGCAAATGATTCAGTTCGGTTATTTATCTTGAAATTAGGGGTTTTTATCGTTCATTTTTATCTTTCCATACAATCCTATTAATCTAAGCATTGTATAAAATATAGCAGCTGAAGGTAAAGGCGGAAATGTAAACCTAGACTATTACAGAGCTTTGGGACAGTTACATAATAGTGAAGAGTGCGGAAAAGAAATCCTAAAACTATTACATCCTGGAAGCAATTACATGATAATGATAAAATAAACGGGAAAAATAAAGCTACGCTATTATAGTTGAACGCTCTATACACTTTATCTAGGAAAATAAAAATAAGATGAAAATAGCAAAGAAAATGTTTTGGTGATTTTTTATGAAAAAAATGATTTATGATAATTAATTAAATAAACCTAAAAAACCTAATTAATTTTAATTAATAAAAAATATTATTTTTAAAAAAAACTTAAAACCTAATTAATTTTAATTAATAATAAAGAAGGTTAATTTTGAAATAAAAGTTAAAAAATCTAAAAGCTAATTAATTTTAATTAAAAAAAGCTTAATTTTGAAAAAATAGGTTAATTAAAAAAACTTAAAACCTAATTAATTTTAATTTTAAAAAAAGTTTATGTTTAATGATTAACAAAAAATAATTAAGTTTGCCAAAAAATAGATAGGGGAAGAAACATCAATGGAAAATAGGGTTAGAAAATAAAAATAATGCAAATTTCAGGGTTGGGTGTTGAACCAAAAATTATTTAAAACCTAAAATTAAATTAAAAAACCTAAAATTAATTATTCGAGTTTATTATGAAAAATCAAAGGTTTGTGAAAAATATTAGGCTTTATGAAAAAAGTTTTAAACAGAAATGATGAAAATAGGTAAAAGGATAAATAGAATGGAAGAAAACCAAAACCAATAGGAGTGGGTGCCTTGCCTTACCATGCATTGTGTAAAAAGATGAGCCTGATCCGATAAAAATTTACCGAGTTATGAATTTTTGAAGTTTCGACCCAGATGAAATAATATTCAGCATTCAGGATTTTCGACGCGCCATGCGCATTCTGGGCAAAAAACGAAGGCCTTTTGGATACCGTTCGAATTCGATACCTCTTGTGAAGACGTAGCCAACTCAATTTGTGAAATTTTTGCGCTGAACCAGCTCAATACGATGAAAATCTACAAAGTTATAATTTTCTGAACATGACGCAAATAAACTTCTGTCACAAATTTACTGTACGAAAATACTTGATAAATCCGCATTTTTGAAGACCTTCTGATTGAAATTGGCTTCCAACCGTGAGAGATGTAAACATAGATGACGTCAAGACGAAATTTTGGCCACCGGAACGGGTTCAAAACGAGCCACAATCTTCAAGGTATGAGTTTTTTAGTGCGTAAAAACTGCACTTTCAGCACACTTTTTCACCATATTTCTTCGAGAAAAATTTGCACATTCAGAGACCTTCTTTAAAGAATTGGCTCTCGAGCCGAATCTGAATTTAAGAATATGTTATCATGGATATCTTGGTGAAAGAACACCTAAATATGACGCGTCGGGTTCGACTTGTGAATCTTTGAACCCTGAATCGTTGCGTAACGACGAACTGATTTTCAGCACAGAAAATACTCTGAGAACATCAATTGGAGAAATAAACGTCACTTGTAACCTAACGAAGCTTGCTAAACATATCTTGATTCCATAACCATAAAACAAATGATATGCGTGTATGTAATAATGAAAATAAAGAGGGTAAATTTTGGGGTACAACAGTTGCCCCTGTTTAATCTTCTTAAACTTGAGGATTTAGATTGGCTTGTCTGCCTTTCGTGATCTGAAGGTGGAAGAGGATTGAATACTAGAGTGACCAGAAATTTTCACTCGCATGAAGTAACATTGTTGGTCGATGCTAATCGGTAATGGGCTTATAGATGCCATTTGGAGAAGATGACTGAAAGTCGTCAGAGATGGGCTTAAAGATGCCATCCAGAGAATATGACGGAGAGTCATCGGAGATGGGCTTAAAGATGCCATCTAGAGTAGATGCTGAATTCATAAGAGGTCTCTTTATGGGGATTCCTGTTCCCGTTGTCTGAGGAGGAGTCCACTGTGGGGTGTTGATAGTTGTTGTTTTCCTGTTTGAGGAAAACTCTGTGGGGAATAGAGTCTAGGAACTTCAGTTGTCCATGGCTCTACTGAGAGGTTATCTCTGGATTAGAGAGATGAAAGTTTGTTGTTTTCTGGTTGAAATCCAGGCTTTGCAGTAATTTGCTAGGGAGAATGAAATTAACTTCTATCTGGAAATGTATCAAAAGAAACCTATGTAGGGCTATTTCAGGATGAGTCCGGGTAAGAATTCATCTGGAAGTGTATGAGAAAGAACCTGAGTAGGGCTGTTTTAGGAGATATATGAGAGGGAGCCTGGGTAGTGCAGCTTCAGGATGAGTTCGGGTAAAACTGCATCTAGAATTGTAAGAAGGAACCTGGGTAGGGTTGCCTCAGGATGAGTCCGTGTAAAACTGCATTTGGAAATTGTGAGAAGGAACATGGGTAGGGTTGCCTCAGGATGAGTCTATGTAAAACTGCATCTGGAAATTCATGAGAAGGAACCTAGGTAGGGTTGCCTCAAGATGAGTCCGTGTAAAACTGCATCTGGGAATTCAAGAGAAGGAACCTGGGTAGGGTTGCCTCAGGATGAGTCCGTGTAAAACTGCATCTGGAAATACAAGAGAAGGAACCTGGGTAGGGCTGCCTCAAGATGAGTTCGTGTAAAACTGCATCTGGAGATTGTGAGAAGGAATCTGGATAGGGTTGCTTCAGGATGAGTCCGTGTAAAACTTTAGAAGGATGGAGAAGGAACCCGTGTAAGATTGCTTCATGAATAGCATGTATAAAGCTGTATTTGGAAGTCAGAAGAAACCCGTATAAGATTTCTTCATGATGAGCCTGTGTAAAGCTGTATTTGGAAGTCAGAAGAAACCCGTGTAAGATTTCTTCATGATGAGCCCGTGTAAAGCTGTATTTGGAAGTCAGAAGAAACCCGTGTAAGATTTCTTCATGATGAGCCCGTGTAAAGCTGTATTTGGAAGTCAGAAGAAACCAGTGTAAGATTGCTTCATGATGAGCCCGTGTAAAGCTGTATTTGGTCGCACAGATAATTACTCTGTTTTGTTTCAGGAGCTAATCCTAGACCTGTTGAAAATTATTGATGATAAAAATCTATTGATTGATCTTTTTTGAAAAGGTAAAGCATTAGATGTATGCAATGTCATGATGTATGAAATGCATTGTGTGATGGTCTTCACAAAATAAATGAGATTGGGATGTATGCATTTGTACTGCAGATGCTATGACGTTTGTAGAATGATGTATGAATGCAATGTATGAACGTATCAACTATTCTATTGCAGTATTATTAAACCATGGAAAATAAATCTCTGATTGTTACTGGGGGTGAAGAATGTAGGTATTCAAATATGTTGAAGTTAAAACGCTCGGAGATAATTTTATGTTGTTAGAGAAATAAACTCTGTTGGGGAAGGTAAACTCCATGAACTGAACTGTTTCTAGAAGATAGTCTGGAATAAGTATCAGGATGACATCCGTCTTTGGATCGTACCTAAACCGTTTCTAAAAGATGGTCTGAATAAGTATCAGGATGATATCCGTCTCTGGATCGTACTTGAATTGTTGCTAGAAGATCGTCTGGAATAAGTATCAAGATGACATCCATTTCTGGATCGTACCCAAACCATTTCTAGATGAGAATCTGAAATAAGTGTCAGGATGACATTCGTCTTTGGATCGTAGCTGAACCATTTCTAGATGAGAATTTGGAGTAATTTTCAGGATGACATGCGTCTTTGGATCGTACCTGAACCGTTTCTAGAAGAGAATCTGGAGTAAGTGTCAGGATGACATCCGTATTTGGATCATACCTGAGCCGTTTCTAGATGAGAATCTGAATAAGTATCAGGATGACATCCGTCTCTGGATCGTACCTGAACCGTTTCAAGATGAGAAACACTTACAATTAATTAGATGGAGTTCTTCCCCTGGCTATTTTCCATTTTTGAGAGATTCTTTGCATATTGGCTTGACTTCCCCATATTAATTAGACACCATGTCATGCCCCTTATTATGAAAGGCTTATTATTGGGAATGTTTTTTTCCGTCTGAGGTGATTCCGTCCATTGAGGGGGTCTTCGTTCACTGAATATTCATTGTGTGAATTTCTCTGCCATTTGAATAATTAACCATATGCAAACAATGTCATTTAAATAATACAAAGCTTATGTATATCTATAAAGTTTTTTTTGAAAATGCGTTTTTTTTAGTAAAACAAAATTCGCAAGAATGTGATATCAACTCATGTTTTATAGAAAACCTTACAAGAGTCAGGATACCTTTGTAACAATATGCTCTCTAACTAACCCATGCTCCAGCTAGGACTTTTAAGGGTTGTAACGTGGTCTGGTTCACAGTTTAAGAAACAAACGATAAAGGCTCAAAATTTATTTGTACCCACTCATTCTTCATGATGTTCTTCAGTCCTATGCTCAGTTAATTGTGCATTTTGAATCCCAGTTGAGTTATGGAATGTTGTCCCCGATATTTTGGTGTTGGCTTAGAAATTAAACATTTGTTTGAGAATGCAGTCATTTTTGATTTTGCTATCCCTGTATTTTTCCTGAACTATTTCTTTTGTGATTACAGTCAGCGGGATACCCCCAGTTTTTTTCTTAAGTCTTCTTCACAGGTTTTGACTTAATGGGCTTTTATTTTGAGAGATAATGACTTCCTGTTCTTAATGATTATGTGGAACCACCAGCATCTTCTACACTATTTGTCGTGTATGAAGGGAAAACATGCGACTAAATTCACATCTGAATTAACTGAGAAAACTATCCTACCCTAGGTTATGATTATGGGTTTTAATTTGTGTGAAAAGAAAACTCCTACTTCTTAGGCTCAAAGGGGTTGACTGGGGATTATATTCCTTATAACTTCACTATTTAGGATTTGAAACAACGCCTGTACATCGTCAGCGGGGTCTGTTCAAAAGCATACTGTAGAGATTATGGTATCGTTCTTGTCATCCTCCCTCTAAAGGCTTAGAGCTTTTAATCAAGAGTTGAATATTACAAAAGGGAAGTAAGAAAGCAGTTCAAGCATAGCGCAAACAAATTAATTCAAGACAAACATGTGCAATACATTAATGAAATAAAATTGTTTGATATGAATAAATGTTCGAACAATCAAAAGAAAACTACAAATTGAAAATTCTAATGAACAAAAGCCTCTTCGTCTGATCTTGTCACTTCAGATGGTGTGCCTTGGAGGGATAACAAAAGAATCCCAGTTGACCATCTTGTACGAATTCCAATGCTCCCTCATTGATTAGGTCTTGAATTTTGTATTTTAATGTCCGACAGCTATCAGTATCATGCCCTGGACTGTTGGAGTGATATGCATACCTTGCATTTGGATTGTACATTAGAGAGGTAGTATTGGGATTTGTAGGAGGATCCCTCAACGTGACCAAATTCAATTTCAACATGTGTTGTAAGACTTGCGACATTGGTATGCCGAGTTTGGTATATTTCCTAGTGAATGAATCCCGCTTACGCCGATTACCCTGTGGTTATTTGCGAGGTTGTGGTTGAGCTCATGATGTAGTAGCAAATTGGAAAGGTCCACTCTCAACCAAGCCAACTCCTTGTCTCATTAGTGGCTGATTAACGACTTGATCCTCAGCCTCGACCGTTTGGTTCATACGGTTGTGACCGTCTTGATGAAGTTTGTTGATAAGGATTCTTAGCTCCTCTTGTCCCCGGGCTAGGATTTGGATAAGAGCCATTTGACTGATCATTTGGGTTCTAATCCTTTCCATCTCAGCTTGCAATTTTTCAACCTGGTCATCCTTGTTGTTGTCAGGATGTTTCTTGGTCAGATTCCCAGCGAGGAGTGCTTTCAATTCTTCTCGCCCCTTGTATAGGTTTAGGGACATTTCCATGAACTGAGCCTCTTAAGTTTTGAGATCTCTGTTGTCTTGTTTGATAGCCATTGCTAAAATAAACAGCGAGAACATGAGAGACCTGTACTGGAGACTACCTGTTATGCAATGACATGTATGATATGTAAATGTTTCAAGGATCTCGCGGGGTAAACAAGAAAAATGTTAGGCGTTGAACTTTACAACTTTGATTGAATCACTTCGTATCATTGAAGGTCCTTCTACAAGAGTCAATCTCACCATATCAAGTGGGTCATAGTGCCTGACTCAAGTTGTCACTTTGGTCTTTTGACAGCGTTGGCTAGAGGAAAATGAATCCCCTTGCCCCTTGCTAGATGTCTTCTTTATCATAACTTGCATCACAGGCCCTTGAGATCCTTGAAATGGTTAAGGAAATGCTATGGTATGATGCAATGATGTGTATGCTATGCATCAAGAAAAAATGCAGGGTAAGAAACCAATTTATTGGATTTATACAAACAAGGTCCTACAAGGAATACAAACAAAGCCCTGCAATGAGTTCAAATTGTTAGGCAAAGAAAGAAAAAAAGTCACACAAGTAGCTTTAGGTTTAGCCTTGCATGGATTCCATATGTAAGTATCCTCTTGAAGTTTAGTTATCTCAACCTGTCTTAGAAATAGTAACTGAGTTCTAAGGAGTCTCAATATCACTGATCTTTCTTTATCGAGCATTATTTCAGCTTAGCAATCTTTTCTTTCGGCTGAAACATCCCGAAAGTCCAATCTCAATGAGTGTAGTATCGAGTATCAACCGATTCCTAGCTTTACACGGAGGCCGGCTATCTCACTACTTTATAATGGCCAAGTTTGTTTAACTAAGGTTCTAAGGTTCGTTAGTGCTTCACGACACCATGCGGCGGCCCCATATTCTCCTCGATTCAACAAAAGGGATACCGGTACCAACCAAAGTGTCACACCAACACAGCTATCTCTTCAACCATATCGGTCTATGCCGTACAGTCTCCATGATCTATTGTTGTTTACCTAAAAAGATGCCCCAGATTCGAGTATAGGGTCTTTACAAGAATACCCCAACAGACCCTCAAAGATAAATCAGTCAAAGCAAACAAATAAAGCAATTTTTAAAATGATCTAGATCCTAAGGTAAACCCCACTTTATAATTAACCCCAGTAGAGTCGCCAGTTCTGTGATACGGTGGCAGAACCAACTGTTAATACTGGTTTTCATTTCGTATTCGTAAATGTCACGGTAAGCAAGAGTCGCCACCGAATTTTCTTTTATCCAATAAAAGAAAGGGTGAAAAGAACAGAGAAAAGACCTTTTTTGAGAGTTTCTAAGTAAGGGGGTAGATTATGGAAAGGAAAGGTGTTAGCACCCTTTCCATCTGTAGTTTTATACGGGCTCTTAGATGCTTAGCTCATGTTTTAAAAATTGTTTGTGCTTTGTGTGTTTTGAAAATTGTTTTGAAAATTCCTTAGTGTGGCGATTCTCTTTGTGATAACTCTTGTAACAGTTCTCAAGAGTGTTGACAAGGAGAATGCTTTTGAAAGTGTTTTGAAATATTTTTGTGTAGATGCAAAAAGTTGTTTTGAGCAAGCATCTAAGAACTTATCTACTTATACTCGAAAAGGTCATTCTTTTCTCCCTATCCTTTAGACAGTGGTATCCTACTATTACTGAGTAGGTAGCCCTATTGTTGGATGTATGAGGGACATGCGCGGGTCATTGTTATGGTCATAGAAGGCAACATATAGGGATACCTTAGCCGTTCTAATAGACTGTCATCATATATTCATAGGCAACATCAAGGGACAAGATCATTTCTCGTAGGCAACTCGAGGGACATTGAGGGATTATGATCTTTATGATGACTTTAACTGAGGGTCTTTGCTAAGGGTATCCCTACTTTCGAGGGACATGACCATTATTTTGCCGAAGGCAACAAGTGAGGTTACCCTAGAGGTGCGAGTGTGCAAATGATTCAGTTCGGTTATTTATCTTGAAATTAGGGTTTTCTATCGTTCATTTTTATCTTTCCATACAATCCTATTAATCTAAGCATTGTATAAAATATAGTAGCTGAAGGTAAAAGCGGAAATGTAAATCTAGGCTATTACAGAGCTTTGGGGCAGTTATATAATAGTGAAGAGTGCGGAAAAGAAATCCTAAAACTATTACATCCTGCAAGCAATTACATGATAATGATAAAAAACGGAAAAAATAAAGTTACGCTATTACTGTTGAACGCGCCCTATACAATTTATATAAGAAAATAAAAATAAGATGGAAATAACAAAGAAAATGTTTTGGTGATTTTTTATGAAAAAAATAATTTATGATAATTAATTAAATAAACCTAATTAATTTTAATTAATAAAAAATATTAATTTAAAAAAAACTAAAACCTAACTAATTTTAATTAATAATAAAGAAGGTTAAGTTTGAAAAAAAAGTTAAAAAACCTAAAACCTAATTAATTATAATTAAAAAAAAGGTTAATTTTGAAAAAAAGGTTAATTAGAAAAACCTAAAACCTAATTAATTTTAATTAAAAAAAAGGTTTTAAAAAAATTATGCTTAATGATTATCAAAAAAGAATTAAGTTTGTCAAAAAATATATAGGGGAAGAAACATCAATGAAAAATAGGGTTAGAAAATAAAAATAATGCAAATGTCAGGGGTGGGTGTTGAACCAAAAATTAATTTAAAACCTAAAATTAAATTAAAAAATCTAAAATTAATTATTCGAGTTTATTATGAAAAATCAAAGGTTTGTGAAAAATGTTAGGTTTTATGAAAAAAGTTTTAAACAGAAAGAATAAAAATAGGTAAAAGGATAAATAGAATGGAAGAAAACCAAAATCAATAGGGGTGGATGTTGAATCCACGCCCTTAACCTCCTCAGGATGCCTGCCTTGCCTTGCCATGCATTGGTTGTTGTTCTGATTTGGCTTCAGCATTTAGTAATAAACCTGCATGAGATCATATCTAAATCTGCAACGTTGAATCTCATGAATACATTAAATAAATCATTATATCATGAAATACAAAGAAAGCAAATATATGAAATTTTTTAATGTTAAAACTAATATGATATGTATGAATGTTTCTACACTATTTTGATCATGGAGAACAAAACAGTCTTACCCTTACTGAAGAATGAGATGGCTTGTTTGTAGTGACATGGGGGTTTGTAACAAGGATTTCTAGATTTCTAGGGTTCTTGAAAGAATTTCATATTTTGACAAGGTTGTGGAAAAGACTTTTTTCTCGTGTTTGTGTGAAAAGAATGAGATTATATAATGGAAATTAGAGAAAAGATATGGGCTTTGAATGTGCAATTGGGCCTCCAATAACCACAAGCAATATTGCAGATTTTTTTACTTGAGTCTGTCACGTTCCAAGCTAAATCTCAGGGACTTAAGTGCAATTTTTGAAGTTGAAATGTGAAAACAAAATGTTGCCGACATCAATAAAAAACTCGTGTCCGAAAATGGACTCAATCAGATAAACGGTGAATTAGTTATGAATTTTTAAAGTTTCGCCTCAGACAAACTTATTTTGGGCTCCAGTGTCAACTCTGACACATTCTTCAATAAACAACTGGTATTGATTGGAGTAGAACATGGTCTCGACTTTGGAAGAAAAGTTATAGATCTCTAAGTCAGTGACCTTGTGTAAAAAGATGAGCCCGATGCGATAAAAATTGACCGAGTTATGAATTTTTGAAGTTTCGACCTAGATGAAATAATATTCAGCATTCATGATTTTTGGCGCGCCACGCGCACTCTGGGAAAAAACGAAGGCCTTTTGGATGTCATTCGAATTTGATACCTCCTGTGAAGACATAGCCAACTCAATTTGTAAAATTTTGGCGTCGGAACCAGCTCAATACGATGAAAATCTACCAACTTATGATTTTCTGAACATGACGCAAATAAACTTTTGTCACAAATTTACTATACGAAAATACTTGATAAATCCGCATTTTTGAAGACCTTCTGATCGAAATTGGCTTCCAGCCTTGATAGATGTAAACGTAGATGACGTCAAGATGGAATTTTGGCCACTGAAACAGGTTCAAAACGAGCCACGATCTTCAAGTTATGAATTTTTTAGTGTGTAAAAACTGCACTTTCAGCACACTTTTTCACCATATTTCTTCAAGAAAAAGTCGCACATTCAGAGACCTTCTTTAAAGAATTGGATCTCGAGCTGAACCTAAATTTGAGTATATGTTATCAGAGATATCTTGGTGAAAGAACACCTAAATATGATGCCCTGGGTTGGACATGTGAATCATTGAACTCCGAATCATTGCGAAACGGAAAACCGATCTTCAGCACAAAACATACTCTGAGAACATCTATTGGCGAAATAAACGTCACTTGTAACCTGACGAAGCATGCTAAATATACCTTGATTCCATAACCATAAAACCAATGATATGCGTGTATATAATAATGAAAATAAAGAGGGTAAATTTTAGGGTACAACATGGTGAATTCCCTAATGTTCTGCTCATGGGAACGAGAGGCTGCATTAATTATAATCCTATCTTGGCACGCTGTCAATTAGGATTCCTGATGATGGATCGTCCTACTAATCAAGAAGTGCTAGAAACCGTTTATTTCAATAATGGAGAGAATATGGCCTTTCTTGAGAGGGTGAAGAGGGCGTAGGAATACGTTTGCTGAAAGGGGAAACTTTTCTTTAGCCAGAATGAACATGTGACTCATGATACTTATGCAGGTTGGATCCAAGACCGCGCGAAGAAGATTTTATTACCTTATAAAAGGGAAGAGTTTCTATATCCTCAGCCTGACTTCGACCTAATAACTAATGGGCAGGCGACTGATCGCTTATCTAATGAAGGGTCACTTTCTAGGAGGTCTGCGATAGGAGGGTCAAATGTTGTTCCCTTGGTATGTTTCAAGAATGTCAAGGCGGAGAATCTCAGACTTCAAGATAAACAGAAGGATTTAGACATGGATCTCTCTTTTGCATTGCAAGATAAAAAGAGGCTCATGAAAGAAATCAGAGTGAAGGACCAACTGTTAAAAAATATGGTTTACTTGAGCTGTCAAAGTGGCTCAAGGTCGGGGTTTCTGGTGTAACTAGTCGACAAGATGAAGAATTATGGGGTTGCCATCAAGAGATAGAAAAGCTTCAGTCAGCTAAGGAAAAACTGGAAGCTGAGCACTGTGAAGAGGTTAAGACATTGAAGGAGAAGTTTCAAAATAAAGATATACGCTTGACTCAAGTTGTGAAAGAATTACCAACCATTAGGGCCCAGATGGACAATACAGACAAGATTCCAACAGAGGAGACTGTGATGGGAAATGGAGATTCTGAGGATTGGGAGCTCAAGTACCATTGTTTGTTGGCTTTGGAAAAGAAGAGGGGTTTTGTGAATGGAGATCCGTTCCCAAGGGATGCTTAGCCAAATGTTTGGGTTTAGGGAGAAGTTTGTACTACACTTCTTTTCATGTTTTTGTTAACAAGATCATCATCAGTCTTGTTGGACGGGATCTATTTGTCGATTGACTTTATCGTTACTGCATGGATGCTTATTTGACTTATAACATGAGTAGTTTTTGTTCCGATACTTTTTCCTCAATATGCTTTATCTCTTTGTTTATCTTATTTGATGATTAATTAAAGACCGTAAGATTTTCCTAAAAATAATAAAAACATATCATGCATGTCATGCACCTCATAGATTACAGGTCATCTCATGACATTATTTGAGGTGTTCTAAGCCAGAGGTTCAGATTGAAGATAAAAGGTATCAGCTATTGGAGGAACGATTGAAGGATGTATAAGGGAAAGGAGTCCTTGGTATGGATGCTAATGATTTTGGGCTATTATCTAGGGTGAAGGTTCCCCAAAGTTCAAACCGCCGATATTTGAAAAGTATAACGGTTCGTCATGTCCCGTTACTCACGCAACTGCTTATTTTTGGAAGATGTCAGTACATACCGAGGATCAGGGGCTTTTGATTCATTTCTTCCAAGATGGCCTATCCAGGGCGTCCTTGGAGTGGTACATGAAGCCGGAAAAAACTCATATTTGATGCTGGAATGATCTTGCCTGTGCTTTTGTCAAACATTATCAGTACAATATATATATGGCGCCTAATCTCACTCAGTTACAGAATTTGTCACAGGGGCAAAAAGAGTCTTTCAAAGAGTATGCCCAAAAATGGCGTGAATTGGCTGCAAGGGTTCAACCTCCACTCATGGAGCGAAAACTCATTGATATGTTTATAAGCACCTTGCAAGGGCATTATTATGATCACATGATAGGAAGTGCTTCAACAGGATTTGCGGATTTGGTTATGGCTGGTGAGAGAATTGAGGTGGGTTTGAAATTGGGGAAAAATCAAGTTGGTAATTCCAGTGGTTCATCAGGAGGAGGTGGTAAGAAACCATTCAATGCTTACCCTAAGAAGAGGGAATGAGATGCAAGTGTGGTGTAATCTCATAGAGGAAAGGGTGAAGATCGTCAGCACCAACAAGTTAATGTTGTCTCTATTCCTATTAATGCTCCTCTATAGCAAAGACAAAATCTTGCACCCCAGCAATAAAGACAGCCAGATGCTCCCCATCAGTATAATAATCAACAACAAAGGCAGCCAAGAAGGTTTGATCCCTTGCCAGTATCTGTTACTGAAGAACTCCACCATTTTCTCGATCTGAAGTTGATTAGTTTGAGGAATGTGATAACCCCCACCAGTAGGCTTCCTGCTAATTCTGATGCTAACGCAAGATGTGAAATCCATTCTGGCGGAATTGGTCATTCTACGGACAACTATTTTGCATTGAAATGCAAAGTATGAGACTTGTTGGATGCCAAGGAAATTGAGTTTACTCTAGTGAATGGTCTGAATATTGTCCAAAACCCAATGCGTAAACATGGATGGGTTGTTGTTAGTATAATTGATGATGATGGTGAAATTCTAAATTTAGTTATGGATGTAGAACATGTGACTACTCTGTTGTTGTATGTTAAAAGGTATTTTCTCGATAATTCTATTTTCCCAGGCTATGTTTCAGACTGTGTCAAATGTAAAGAACATCCAGAGGGATGTGATGATTTGAGAGTTGGCATCCAGTTCATGATGGATGAAGGTTCCCTACAGTTTGATAGAAAACCAAAAGTATGGAAAGTTACTAAAGAAGATGTTGTTGTGATATCTATTCCTTACACCCCTGTGCATATTCCTACCCCGTCTAGGGCGCCTCCTTTGATGATTACAATACCTGGTCCCATGCCATATACTATTGAGAAGACCATCCCATGGCATTATGGTGCTAATGTTTATTACCATGGGGTGAAGCAAGAGACAAATCCTCGTCCTTCTGACGAAGAATTTACTGAAGACAATGAAGGAGATGTTCATGATTTCTCTGGTGTGGGTCGAATGACTAGAAGTGGAAGAGTGTTTGGCCCTTCCAATATACAAGATGCGGCAGATGCCTCTGCGAGAGAAAAGGGCAAATAGTAGGTGATTATTGGTAATCTGAGGGTTACACCAGCCAATGTGACTCTGCCAATTCCAGTGCTAGAAACTGCTTCTGCTCTTGATGAAGTTGAAGAGTTGATGCGAATTATCAGGAAGAGCGATTACAACATAATTGATCAGCTGAGTCATACCCCTTCTAAGATGTATATCTTGTCATTGTTGATTTATTCCGAGCCCCACAAAAATGCTTTGATGAAGTTGTTGAAGAAGGCGTTCGTGTCGCATGAGATAACAGTCAATCAATTTGAAAATATATGTGCTAACATATCTACTGAAAATGGTTTGAGCTTTACAGATTTTGACCTTCCTTCCAAAGTAAGAGACCATAACAAGGCGCTACATATTTCTATGGAGTATGGAGGAACAATTTTATCCCAGGTATTGGTGGACATGAGGTCATCTTTGAATGTATTGCCTAAATCGGCGTTGATGAAAATTGATTAGTCTGGTCTTGAGCTGCGTCCTAGTGACTTAATGGTGAAAGCATTTGAAGGGTCCCAGAGATTAGTGTTCGGGGAGGTGGAATTACCTATTAAGGTTGGTCCTCCCACCTTCACCGATATGTTTTTTGTTATGGATATACAGCCAGCACATTTTTGTTTGTTGGGGTGGCCGTGGATTCATAAAGCAAGGGCATTCACTTCTACTCTTCATCAGAAACTCAAATATCGTGTAGATGGAAAAGTGATAACTGTGTGCGGTGAAGAGGAATATATTGTGAGTCATTTGATGTCATTATGTTATGTTGAAGTTGAAGGCGAGATACATGAGACTCCTTTCTAAGCCTTTGAGACCGTTTATAGGTCAACATTCCTCCTCCAGTACAGAAAAGAAAACCGGAAACTGCTATGTCTTCTCTCAGGGATGCTAGAGCTATGTGGAGAATGGTAACCCTGAAGATTAGGGTCAGGCACTAGATGTTGTCCCCATGTTCAACAAGTTCGATCTTGGTTTCGGTCCAGGTCAGCAGAGTGCAACTCCCAGAGCATCTGGTCTATCTACTCCTGTGAAGTTTTCCCATCCTAGTGCTGCTCAAGAAGGACACACCAATGTGGTTGGAGACGATGGGGTTGATGGCTACAATATTGAAGATTGGATTCGTCCAAGTATTCCATGACAAGAACTCAACAATTGGACTTATGTGGATGTTTTCCAAGTTTCCAGCACTGAGGAGTAATTTTTGAAGGAAAATTGCGATAAAAAAACGCAGCGGAATATAAAATTTTCCTTTAGAGATCCTTACGAATGAGCATGGTCAATGATAGAAATATTTACCTCTTGTGGCGATTCAGACCTTTGATGTCGTGATCACGAGCGTTGATGAAGAACAACGCCTCTACTCAGTCCACACGAACAGATCGCTTCCGTTCACAGTGCTAGCTGATCACGAACGGAAACCTTGAGTGAGAGAGAGAATCAAAAACGAAATTGCATCAAGTGAAATTTCTTCATCACAAGGGATCTATTTATAGAATGACTCGTGTGGGCTACAAGCTAAAATCCCAATTAAGGCTATAAGATAAAAGCCCAATTAAGCTTATGGACATCATACCTTATGATGTACCATATATCACTTATCCACGTGGTACCTTACCACTTTCTGTATTACACTTAAGTGCACCGTACCTTACGGTGTTCCTTATTTATTCTATCTCTCATCAACCTGTCCTTATGTGTGTGACCCTGTAGGTTTTCGCGACGTTGGCAATTATATTAAATCACACATTTAATATAATAAACAGTGAGCGGTATCTAGCAACACATCACTGTTACCCAAGTCACGAAAATGTCATGTGATCTGACCAAACCTTTTCGTGATAATATTTGTGTTGGACAATTACCCTTTTGCCCTCATGTCTATATTGAACACAAGGCATACACTATGTCACCCTTGTCCAGTTCAATATTGGGCCCTTAGACATTTATCCTGTTATGCAGGATGATCAAATTCCATCTAGGTCACTCATGTCCCTTAGCATGCTTTGTGAAGTACCCATCAACCGTCTTTATAGTCATCCAGTTATGGATGACGTTTGATCAGCAATAAAGTACTTGACTCTACATCTAGGGTCCATAGTGGTTTCAGGTCGAAGGGTGGTATACACCATTATCATCATGAGAATAACTTATGACACTTTGCATAACATTCTATGTAGTATTCTCATAGCGGGTCAATCCAGTATAAATATTACTCCTAATATTCATACCTATGTCAAGACTTGATAACTCCTTATCTATGATCCATGAGATGTGATCATCAATCTATCTTCATAATAATCTTAATGCTTTAATGTTATCCCACTTCACATTAAAGCTTTACTACAGATACTTTAAGAATAGTTTCTTATGTTTAATGGGATCTCATGATTAAGTCACACTTAACATTTCATTAAACCAATAAACCATTCTAGGGACTTTATTATTTTTGAAAGCAAACATAATAAAGAAATGCCTTTTATTATTAATAAATAATTCGATACAAGTACCAAAATTATTGGCCTCTAGGGCTTACACCAACAATCTCCCACTAGCACTAGAGCCAATCAGGCATACCCCTAATACCCATAGATCTAGTATGTCCATCATGCTTTAGCTGCGCAAGAGGCTTTGTTAATGGGTCAGCAACATTGTCAAGTGTAGGTACTCTGCATATTTTCACATCTCCCCGATCGATTATCTCTCGAATGAGATGATAACGCCTAAGTATGTCTTTGGATCGTTGGTGAGATCTAGGCTCCTTAGCTTGTGCGATAGCACCATTGTTATCACAATAGAGATCAATGGGATCCACAATGCTATGGACTATGCCAAGTTCACTAATGAACTTCTTGATCTAAAAAGCTTCCTTTGCTGCAGTTGAGGCAGCAATATACTCAGCCTCGGTTGTACAATCAGCAACTGTATCTTGCTTTGAACTTTTCCAGCTCACAGCGCCACCATTTAAACAAAACACATAACCAGATTGCGATCTAAAGTCATCCTTATCTTTCTGGAAGCTAGCATCGGTTTATCCAATTACAGCAAGCTCTTCCTGACCTCCATATATCAAGAATGAGTCCTTAGTTCTTCTCAAGTACTTAAGGATATTCTTGACAGCTACCCAATGAGCATCACCGGGATTTGACTGGCACCTACTCGTTGCACTTAAAGAATACGAGACATCTGGTCGAGTACATAGCATGGCATACATGATAGATCCTATTGCAGATGCATATGGAATCTTATCCATGCGATCCCTTTCTTCCTTACTTGAAGGGGATTGTGTTTTTGACAGACACATGCCATGTTGCATAGGTATGAATCCTTTCTTGGAATCATGCATATTAAAGCGTCTCAACACTTTTTCTATGTATGTACTCTGACTTAGGCCAAGCAGTTTTTGTGACCTATCTCTATAGATCCTGATTCCTAATATATAGGCTGCTTCACCTAGGTCCTTCATTGAAAAGCATTTCCCTAACCAAGTCTTCACTTGTTGCAAGGTAGGGACATCGTTTCCAATGAGTAATATGTCATCTACATATAATACCAGGAATACGTTCATGCTCCCACTAACCTTCTTGTAGACACAAGGCTCATCTTCATTCTTGATGAATCCATACTGTTTTACTATTTCATCAAAACGAAGATTCCAGCTTCTGGAAGCTTGCTTCAATCCATAAATTGATCGTTGTAACTTACATATCTTTTGGGCTTCCTCTGGTATGTCAAATCCTTCAGGTTGTGTCATGTACACATCCTCAAGAAGATTCCCATTAAGGAAAGCAGTTTTGACATCCATCTGCCATATTTCATAATCATGATATGCAGCGATAGCAAGTAAAATCCGAACAGATTTAAGCATTGCAACTGGTGAAAAGGTTTCATCATAGTCAACCCCATGAATTTGTTTATAGCCTTTTGCAACCAGTCTTGCCTTATAGGTATGTACCTTACCATCCATGTCAGTCTTCTTTTTGAAGACCCACTTGCATCCTATAGGGTTAACTCCTATAGGAGGCTCTACCAAGGTCCAAACCTGGTTTGTGTACATGGAATCCATTTCAGATTTCATGGCTTCTAGCCACTTCTCGGACTCAGGACCAGTTATGGCCTCTTGGTAGGTCACAGGCTCATCTTGATCCATGAGTAATATATCACCCTGATCACTTATGAGATATCCATATCTCTCAGGTTGTTGACGTATCCTGCTTGACCTACACTGGTCTAGTTCTACTTGAGCAGGTTGCTCTTCCACAACTACTTTTGTTTCCTGCTCTAATTCCTCCATAGGTGTATCAATGCTTTGTGGTTCTTGAATTTCTTCAAGCTCTATTTTCCTCCCACTGATTCTTTTGGAAATAAAATCCTTTTCCAGAAAAACTCCAGTTCGAGCGACAAACACTTTGGCCTCAGAAGGATTGTAGAAGTAATACCCTCTTGTTTCTTTAGGATACCCTACAAATAAGAATTTGTCAGATTTGGGCTCAAGTTTAGTTGAAATTTGTCGTTTCACATAAACTTCGCAACCCCAAATCTTCATGTAAGACATATGTGGTTTCTTACCACTCCATATCTCATATGGTGTCTTCTCAACCTTTTTGGATGGAGCTCGGTTAAGTGTGTAAGCTGCAGTCAATAGTGCATGTCCCCAAAAGGAGTTCGGAAGATCGGCGTGACTCATCATGGATCGGACCATGTCTAACAAGGTCCGATTTCTTCTCTCAGATACACCATTCCATTGTGGTGTTCCGGGAGGAGTAAGTTGGGATAAAATCCCACATTCCTTTAGATGGTCATCAAACTCTAGGCTTAAATATTCACCGCCTCGATCTGATCGAAGAACTTTAATATTCTTACCTAGTTAGTTTTGTACTTCATTCTTGAATTCCTTGAATTTTTCAAAGGTTTCAGATTTGTGTTTCATTAAATACACATAACCATATCTACTAAAATCATCAGTAAATGTGATGAAGTATTGAAAACCTCCTCTGGCTGGTATGTTCAGTGGTCCACATACATCAGTATGTATGAGGGCCAAAAGATCATTAGCCCTTTCACCTTTTCCTGTGAATGGGGACTTTGTCATCTTTCCAATTAAACAAGATCTGCATGTCTCATATGATTCATAATCAAAAGAGTCCAAGAGTCCATCTTTATGGAGTTTGGAAATGCATTTCTCATTTATGTGGCCTAAGCGACAGTGCCAAAGGTAGCTTGGATTTAACTCATTAGGTTTAATCCGTTTAGTATTAATGTTATAAATTGGCATTTCAAGATCAAGGACATATAGTCCATTGTTCATTTGTGCAGAAGCATAGAATATATCATTCAAATAAATAGAGCAACAATTGTTCTTTATTATAAATGAAAAACCAAACTTGTCCAAACAAGAAACGGAAATAATATTCCTACTAATTGCAGGTACATAATAACAGTTCTCTAACTGAATTATTAAACCACTAGGTAAAGTCAAAACATAAGTTCCTACGGCTAAAGCAGCAACCTTTGCTCCATTTCCAACTCGTAGGTCAACTTCACCTTTTGCCAAATCTCTACTCCTTTTTAGCCCCTACACATTAGTACAAATGTGAGAACCGCATCCAGTATCTAATACCCATGATGCATAAGTAGATAAATTAATTTCAATAACAAAAATACCTGAATTTGAAGTCCCTACTCCATTTTTCATATCTTCCAGGTACTTTGGGCAGTTTCTCTTCAAATGTCCGGTCTTACCACAATGGAAGCAAGTGCCCTCCTTTGCTATGCCTCCACTAGGATTCAAAGCAGGAACAGTAGGTTTAGGCTTGGCAAATTCCTTGCCTTTCCCTTTACCAACCTGCTTGGTAGGCCTCTTGTTCAGCTTCTTTCCATTACTGACCATCAGAATGGACTTCCCTTTTGTCTTCATATTCTGCTCAGCAGTTTTCAACATGCTTAGCAATTCTGGAAGACTCTTATCCATGTCATTCATGTTGAAATTCATGACAAACTGATTAAAGCTATCTGGCAACGATTGCAAGATAAAATCAGTTGCAAGTTCCTTTCCAAGCGGAAACCCTAACCTTTCAAGGTTCTCCACATACCCAATCATTTTGAGTACATGGGGACCTACAGGGTTTCCCTCAGATAACTTGCTGTTAAAAAGGGCCTTTGAAACCTGAAACCTCTCATTTCTTGCCTGCTCTTGATAGAGCATTTTCAGATGTCCGATCATATCGAACGCTGACATGTTCTCGTGTTGCTTTTGCAACTCCGAGTTCATAGTAGCTAGCATGAGACAAGCGGCTTCATTAGCATCATCAAGATGCTTCTTATAAGCTTCTCTTTCTGCCTTAGGTGCCGAACTAGGCGGTTCCTCTTCAGGAACAGGTGTCTCCAAGACATACAGCTTCTTATCGTGCTTGAGGACAATCCTCAGATTTCGGTGCCAATCCAGGAAATTTGTCCCAGACAATTTTTCCTTATCTAGGATTGATTGCAAAATATGGTTGTTTGTTGTCATGGTAATCTACAAAAAAATGAAAATATAAGTATCATTAAAACAACATATTTAATTAGGCCTTTAATCAAATATGCTCCCACTATTTTACTCAAACCAAATGACCCTCATCATTTGATTCGGAAAATCCCGTTGGAAGACTTTCTAGTGGGTCGAGATCCACATTTCACTTCGTTCTAAGTCAGCGTTAGGCTGATTACACAAAACTAGGTTATTTAGGTAGGAACTCCTTCCAATTGTATCTCATACAACTCTCGAATATTTTCAGTTGGGTGAATAACTCCTTATTCTAATTCATCATATGAATCATTCCCAACTCTTGCTTCAAACATGTATAATCTTATTATAATGTGTTTAGTTAAGTTTGACCCATTGTTTTAGCAGTTGGATATTACAATTATCCCATCGCACCTTACTAATATAGAACATGCACCTCGCGTAGGCGAAACCTACATTATTCGATACTAGTCTTTATGAGTGCTAAAACTTGGAAAGCATGAACTTAATATTTAACTTGAGGGATTTTGTTATTAGTTTGATCTCACCGGCTTAACATGCAATTCGTCTCTCTCATGCATCAACATACAAACACATGCATCAATATACATAAAAGGATACAGTTATGGCCCCTAGCGCAATTGTTCTCCCAAGCCAATGAGAGAACCTAAGCTAACCTAATAATGATCTAAACTTCTCCAAGCAAGATCTCCAAGGTTATCCTCTTTTGATATTGTATTCTTCTCTTTCTTCATAACATTACATTACATAAAAGAAACTCGTTTTACATACGAGGGAGTGAGATGAGAAAAGAAGTTACATCAAGAATTTTAGAGAGAGGCACGACACGCAGGCCGTATTTTACAATCCCAAAACAAAATAAAGGAAAGAAAAACTAAGGCCATAACTGATCACCACAAGACAGTAATAATAAACACACTTTTATTATTAGTTTAAATTTTGTTAATTAAAAAAAGGCAAATTAAATTTCGACGATTGATCACACTACGCAGAGTTAGCCGGGGGTTCCGCTGAACGGGGGTCAAGGGGGCAGCGCCCCTTTGCGGGGTTGTCAGGGGCAGCGCCCTGGCGCAAAATTTTAATGAACAATTCATTTGAAATCAGCGTCATTTTCGCACAACTCTTGTGCATTCACAACCCTAATCGCATAACTCTGCAACAACACAACCCTTGTGCCGTCATGAACCCTAATGCAACAATTTCATGCTGTCAAACACATTTCGATTGATAATTCAGTATGATTAATCACATGCCATTGCTTCACCATACTAATGTTGGATTCCGAAGCATATGAACAGTGATTGGTCAAAGGAATAACAATCATCAAGTGTTTGAATGAAAGAAACAGAAACAGTATATCCCATATACCATCGTTGCATCAGATTTACTTATATCATATATAAAAGTGAT
The DNA here is from genome assembly GCA_948472305.1 of Vicia faba. Taxonomy (NCBI): domain Eukaryota; kingdom Viridiplantae; phylum Streptophyta; class Magnoliopsida; order Fabales; family Fabaceae; genus Vicia; species Vicia faba. The sequence continues at coordinate 1,645,293,300 of OX451739.1, read as the reverse complement.
CGATCTTACTTGTGTAACCTATGGACGATCGATGTATCGCTGCTTCACCATACTAATGTCGGATTCCGAAGCATAGTCAACATCAATCATCCAAATCGTACACAACAGATGCCAAATTTAATTACTCGTTTATATTCAATTCCTTCTGGTTTTAATCGAATCAAAACAGAAAATATAGAACATAAATAACTATCAGATCCATGGTTTCGTAAGTGGCTCTGATACCACTGAAGGAAAATTGCGATAAAAAAACGCAGCGGAATATAAAATTTTCCTTTAGAGATCCTTACGAATGAGCATGGTCAATGATAGAAATATTTACCTCTTGTGGCGATTCAGACCTTTGATGTCGTGATCACGAGCGTTGATGAAGAACAACGCCTCTACTCAGTCCACACGAACAGATCGCTTCCGTTCACAGTGCTAGCTGATCACGAACGGAAACCTTGAGTGAGAGAGAGAATCAAAAACGAAATTGCATCAAGTAAAATTGCTTCATCACAAGGGATCTATTTATAGAATCACTCGTGTGGGCTACAAGCTAAAAGCCCAATTAAGGCTATAAGCTAAAAGCCCAATTAAGCTTATGGACATCATACCTTATGATGTACCATATATCACTTATCCACGTGGTACCTTACCACTTTCCGTATTACACTTAAGTGCACCGTACCTTACGGTGTTCCTTATTTATTCTATCTCTCATCAACCTGTCCTTATGTGTGTGACCCTATAGGTTTTCGCGACGTTGGCAATTATATTAAATCACACATTTAATATAATAAACAGTGAGCGGTATCTAGCAAGACATCACTGTTACCCAAGTCACGAAAATGTCATGTGATCTGACCAAACCTTTTCGTGATAATATTTGTGTTGTACAATTACCCTTTTGCCCTCATGTCTATATTGAACACAAGGCATACACTGTGTCACCCTTGTCCAGTTCAATATTGAGCCCTTAGACATTTATCCTGTTATGCAGGATGAGCAAATTCCATCTAGGTCACTCATGTCCCTTAGCATGCTTTGTGAAGTACCCATCAACCGTCTTTATAGTCATCCAGTTACGGATGACGTTTGATCAACAATAAAGTACTTGACTCTACATCTAGGGTCCATAGTGGTTTCAGGTCGAAGGGTGGTATACACCATTATCATCATGAGAATAACTTATGACACTTTGCATAACATTCTATGTAGTATTCTCATAGCGGGTCAATCCAGTATAAATATTACTCCTAATATTCATACCTATGTCAAGACTTGATAACTCCTTATCTATGATCCATGAGATGTGATCATCAATCTATCTTCATAATAATCTTAATGCTTTAATGTTATCCCACTTCACATTAAAGCTTGACTACAGATACTTTAAGAATAGTTTCTTATGTTTAATGGGATCTCATGATTAAGTCACACTTAACATTTCATTAAACCAATAAACCATTCTAGGGACTTTATTATTTTGGAAAGCAAACATAATAAAGATATGCCTTTTATTATTAATAAATAATTCGATACAAGTACCAAACGTATTGGCCTTTAGGGCTTACACCAACAATTTTCTTGTTTTCTTTTATTATCATGTCATAATTCATGCGCTCTGCCCAAGGTGTAGTGGAGCATTTGTGTAGGGCCACCATGTTTGTTTCCAATATTTATCATGAAATAAAGGACGTTTTTGCATTCAAATATTTTGTCCCCTTTCTTTATTTTTACTTTTTTAAATGGTGATGTTTCCTTTTCACACACTGCCACTAAAACACCAAAATATCATTTATGCAGACGCACTTCCACCATGAATTATATTGATAACGACTCTGCTATCATTCACTATGACTTTGATAATCCAATATACCATGCCAAAGAGGAGACATATGAGGATTGTAACCTTCCCGAATAATTAGCAAGGTTATTGAAACAAGAAGAGAAGGTTATCCAACAAAATCAAGAGTCAATCGAGGTGGTGAATATTGGCACATAAGAGGTAAGAAGAGAGGTCAAGATAGGGGCAGATCTCGAAGAAAGTATGAAGGTCAGATTGATTGAGATGCTTCGAGAATATTCTGATATTTTCGCTTGGTCTTATGAAGATATGTCAGGGCTGGATACAAATATCGTGGTATATTGTCTACCACTCAAGGAAGGGTGCTTTACTGTCAAGCAAAAGCTCCAAAGAACTCATCCGGAGATGTCCAAAAAGATTAAAGAAGAATTTCAGAAACAGTTGGATGCAAATTTCTTGAAAGTCATCAATCATCCTCTGTGGATTGCAAATATTGTGCCTGTGCCTAAGAAAGATGGTAAGGTCACGATGTGTATGGATTGTAGGGACTTGAACATAGTAAGCCCTAAGTATGATTTTCCTCTTCCCCATATAGATGTGTTGGTCGATAACACAACTCACTCTAAAGTATTCTCCTTTATGGATGGTTTTTCGGGCTATAATCAGATTAAGATGACACTAGAAGATATAGAGAAGACAACATTTATCACGCCATGGGGAACCTTTTGCTATAAGGTGATGCCATTTGGTTTGAAAAATGTAGGGGCAACACATCAGCGTGCCATGGTTACTATCTTTCATGATATGATTCACAAGGAGATTGAGGTCTATGTGAATGATATGATTTCTAAGTCTGACACTGAAGAGGAGTATCTTGTCCATCTAGAGAAGTTGTTCAAAAGACTGAGGCAATTCTTGTTGAGGCTGAATCCAAATAAGTGCACCTTCGGGGTGAGATCTGGCAAGTTATTGGGTTTTATTGTAAGTCAAAAAGGTATCGAGGTTGACCCTGCTAAGGTGAAAGCGATACAAGAAATGCTTGAACCAAAAACAGAAAAAGAGGTCAGCGGTTTCTTGGGGAGGTTAAACTACATTTCTAGATTTATCTCTCATCTCATAGCCACATGTGAACCTCTTTTCAAGTTGTTAAAGATAAATCAAACGATTAGGTGGAATGAAGATTGTCAAAAGGCATTCGATAAAATAAAGTAATATTTGCAGGAACCTCTGATACTCATGCCCCCGGTGGAAGGAAATCCATTAATCATGTATTTAACTGTATTAGAAAAGTCCATGGGTTGTGTTCTCAGTCAGCATGACGAGACGAGAAAGAAAGAACAGGCCATTTATTACTTAAGTAAGAAGTTTACGGAGTGCAACTCAAGGTACTCATTATTGGAAAAAACTTATTGTGCACTTGCTTGTGCTGCCAAACGGTTAAGACAATATATGTTGACCCACACCACCTACTTGATATTCAAAATGGATCTAATCAAGTACATTTTTGAGAAGCCGACTCTCACAGGCAGGGTAGCCCGTTGGCAGATGATACTCACTGAATATGATATCCAGTACACTATGCAAAAGGCAATCAAAGGTAGTATATTGGCTGATCATCTCACTCATCAACCCGTGGATGATTATGAACCGATGAAGTTCAAGTTTCCAGACAAGGAAATAATGTATATTCGGGATTGCAATATCGCAGGCCCAAATGAAGGACCCGATCCAGGATCGTGTTGGACGTTTGTGTTCGATGGTGCCTCCAATGCTATGGGAAACAACGTTGGAGGTATTATCACCTCTCTTGAGGGATTTCACATTCCTTTCACACCTCGTATTTTTTTCGATTGTACTAACAACATGGCCGAATATGAAGTTTGCATTTATGGTATTGAAGCGGAAATCGACTTGCGAATTAAATACTTGAAAGTTTACGAAGATTCTAATCTTGTTATCATCCAGATTAATGGAGATTAGGAGACTCGTCATTAGAACCTGATTCCCCATCGTGATCATGTTATGAAGTTGGTTTCGTACTTCGAGGAGATCACGTTTGAACACATTTCCGAGGAAGAGAACAATCTAGCTGATGCACTGGTAACTTTGTCCTCCATGTTCAAAGTTAAGTGGGATAACGAAGCACCTTCCATCACCATCAGAAGGTTAGATGAGCTAGATTTTTTTTTGAAGCCGACTTTGAGTTAGACAGTAACCCATGGTTTTATGATATTAAAAGATATCTTGAAACACAAGACTACCCCGAAGAGGCGTCTGTCACAGACAAGAAGTTCTTGAGAACATTTAACCAAATTTTTCCTTAGTGGTGGTGTGTTGTATAAAAGGCATCATGATGGTTTACTGCTCAGATGTGTTGACAAGAGAGAAGCAGCTAAATCATTGAAGAGATACATGAGGGTGACTTTGGAACTCACTCCAGTGGACATACCATGGCCAAAAATATTTTAAGAGCTGGCTATTATTGGTCCACCATGGAAACTGACTATTATAACCATGCACAGATTTATGATAAATGTCAAGTCTATGCTGATAAAGTACATGTGTCTTCGGTGCCACTGAATGTTTTGACTTCTCCTTGGTCGTTCACAATGTGGGGAATTGATATAATCGGCAAGATCGAACCAACTGCTTCCAACAGACACTGTTTCATTCTGGTTGCCATTGATTATTTCACTAAATGGGTCAAAGTTGCATCTTTTACAAACGTTACCAAGCAAGTGGTAACTCACTTTATTAAGCATAATATTATTTGTCGTTACAGAGTGCCTGAAAAGATGATTACCAACAATGGGTCTAATTTGAATAACAAAATGATGAAGGAGCTTTGTGAGTCCTTTAGGATCAAGCATCACAACTCTTCTCTGTATCGACCGAAGATGAATGGCGTTGTTGAAGCGGCCAATAAGAATATTAAGAATATTTTAAAGAAGATGGTAGTAACCTATAAAGATTGTCATGAGATGTTACCTTTCTCTTTGCATGGTTATCGTACCACTGTGCGTACTTCGACTTAGGCAACCCCATTTTCTTTAGTTTATGGCACGGAAGCAGTGTTGCCTGTGGAAGTCGAAATTCCTTCTCTAAGGATCATGAAAGATGTTGAGCTTGACTAAAGTGAATGGGTACAGAATCGGCTGGATCAGTTAGAACTTAATGATGAGAAGAGGTTGACGAATGTGTGTCATGGTCAGGTATATCAACAAAGGATGAGGGAGGCTTTTGATTGGAGGGTGTGGCCTCGGTGTTACAAACCGGGTGACCTTATGCTAAAGAGGATAATTATTCCTGAGAGTGATCCTAAAGGCAAGTGGGTGCCAACTTATGAAGGACCATTCGTCGTCATAAAGGTTTTCTCTGGTGGAGCGATGACGCTCATAACCATGGATGGTGAATACTTCCCACTACATGTGAATGCTGACGTAGTTAAAAAATACTTTGCATGAAACAAATCCGCTAAGTTGAAAACCCGAAAGGGAAGCTTAGGCAAAAAAAGGGTATCCCGGTGAATCGAAAACCCGAAAGGGCGATTTAGGAAAAAGTTAGGGATTTAAAGACAATGACTGCGCTCAGCATTGGATCCCATGTTTGTTTTTCATCTGTTATTGTTCGATCATCTGGAAGGGGTTTGGAACAAGTCCAAAAATGCTTCGTCAGAAAACAAGGAGGTGGGAGCATTAAGGTCATAAAAGCTATAGTAGAGTCGTAACTTGATGGATATTCGTATTCACATTTCCATTTGTAAACACTTGTTTGATTTCATTTTTCAATTACCTATTTTTTAGGAAGTGTTTCCAAATGTAAATGACTTTTTCACAGGCTAATTTTTTCAAGTCAATAAAGGATCTTCTTTTATATATGTACTTGTAACTTCCTTTTACTATTTTGTTTGTAAAAACGTCCAATATTTTGATAAACATTTGCATATAAATTTTGTTGGCCCTACATAAACATGATAATCTAAGTTATACTTTATTGGTTTTTAAAGTTTCTTGAAATGTGGATAATAAATACAACTATCATACTATGCGAGGAGCATGTTCGATTTTCCTCTTGATGAAACACTCATCTACTTGTTTGTGAATATTTTAATTTTCCCTGAATTGTTTCATTGCCCCGTGATAGTGGAAAAAGTTTACTTTCCCCAATGAATACCCATTTCTCCAGGAGGACAAACAAAAGGTACTTAAGGATATTTTGCCTAGGCTTGTTCGCGTGTCCCCATTGAGGTTGCTTTAGGGATGTCCTTTTATACAAAAGCTCTTATTTCCTCAGTAAAGCCTTTTGCAAATTCCCCTCATAACAAAGAAGTCATGTGCCAGAATAAACATCAAGATTACAGTGCGTCAAGATCAACAAGTCCAGACGAAGTCAAGTCTCCTTTACAATGGCATTCTTATGATTATTCACGGCATTGTCACATGTATCTTGTTTGTTTGTTTGTTTAAACATTGTGTGCATGTAGAAACTTATTTGTTTTGTTGAAAGCTAACCCTAATGCGATGAGTATGTTTTCCTTGAAATAATCCTTTCGTTTTATTTAATCCATTCATTATCACTCTTTAAATGATTTTCTGGCATTTTGATACCAACTGTACCAAATCTTTTGCGTAGCCAAAGATTAGAGGGAGGATGATAATGGTTAAAAGCAACATCTCTGATTGTATGCTTTGGAGTAGACCCTGTTGACAATGTGCAAGCCTTGTTTCAAATCCCCAAACACTGGATATATAAGGGAGATACACCCTCGTTAACCCCGCTGAGCCTTTGAAGTAGGAGTTTTATTTTCTGTAAAAAATAAATAATAATAACCTTGTTTTCAACCCGGGGCAGGGTAGATGTTCAGTTAATTTGATCGAGTATTCAATTTTCATAAGAGTTGTCCTATCTGAGGACACACCTTCTCCCTCGCATTATGAGATAAGAAAATATCAAAACCATAATGGTTATTTTCCTCACAAAAATCCCAAGGTCGAGAACGAATCAATACAACAATGGTTATCCCTCGCAGACCACGGAATGAGGCAGTCACTTTCTTCCAAAAAAAAGGAAAACAGTTCAAAGACTTAGGGTCGCACGACTTGTTCAAAAGGGAAAGTATGAATAGAAAAGAAACAAAAAACCCTACTAAGTAAAACTTGAAAACAAGTCGCTTAGGCAAAAGTTAGGGTATCCCGCTGGACTTCCAAGTTGCAATTCAAAAGAATTTGTCTAGGAAGAAATTAGGGAAAGTGGAAAAGAATTTGAAAATCCCGAGAGGAAGAAAAGGATTATCCAATAAAAATCCTAATCAAAAGAAAATTCGTGTGATCGAACACCCAAAACCCCAAGGTTAAGTGATTATCGTGTTCAAGATATCACTGTGGTTCCTCAACCATCATAAACTCTTTTGACAAATGAGTGCTCGTATCGAGTCAACTGAACTTAGGACTGGAGAACATCACGAAGGGGGTGGGCACCAAATAACTTGAGCCTTAAAATCTTTTTTCTAAAAAACCATGAACCAGGCCACGTTACAACCCTTAAAAGTCCTAACTGAAACATGGGTTTAACTCGAAGGCATACTACAACAGGATAGCGTTTCCTAACTCCAAAATATGTGTTAATACCCATGTTGGTATCTTATTGCCTGCATCGTGTTTATTTCCAAAAAAATGGAAATGTTGCACTCTAGTTAGTGATTCATTCACAATAGAGTTGCGACATCTTTTTCATTCAAAGTTTTCAACTTTAATGTTTACGTAACTATCGCATTAGAATTGTCATTCTTATAATAAACATTTTTCTCCATGCAAAACAATTTCTTGACATTAAAAGAGATTACACAATGAACATCAGTAGAGAGCTTAATTTTGTCAAAGAGGGAAGATTTTATCACTCTGTTGGATACAAGGCCATTTGTTTCACGATAAATGATAGTATCAAAAGGCATGGTGCCCAAGGATTCCTTTGAGAATTATACAAAATGTTTTCCCAGTCGAAGTTTCACCAATCTGGGGCAGTCGGGTTGGGAATCGATCTCTCAAATTTCCAGTACTCTGGGGAACCATATCAATGATGGTACAGATCCCCTGAAGTCCTCTCGAGGAATTATCGTTCACTCTGTAAGTTGCAATGTGACAGCACCCATGCAAGAGTCTTACCTCTAATTTTTGAACTTTGGAATAGGGAATTCCCCGTGGAGTTATTTCTCCCTAACATTGTCATATGAGGGATTCTTGAGGCGAATAAGGTTTTTGGATACCTTCATTCCCCAACCAAATCTTGACGAGCTTTATCTCTTTTCTTAATAAATACTATTCCCAATAGAGTTTACATTCCGATTTGAATTTTCATTGAAGTTTGCATTTAGAAATTCTCATTTTTTTCATCTGAGTTGTTTTTTGGGGCATTCAATATCAAAAGAATCTTTTATCATCCTCAGTAGGGTTGATGTTGGCTGATATTTCCATTTCCCCAGTAAAGTCGATATTGTTTGACTATCTTCATGGTCTATTTTATGACTGCATATCCAAGGTTACTTTAATCCCTGGCAGTCAGGTTCTTTGTGAAGAAATCCATGGCAGAAGCATTCCCAGCAGGGGTTTCCTCTTTTAGAGTTTGGTATCTCTTATCCCCAGTAAATTACTCCCCGACAGAGTTTGGTATCCTCAGTGGAATTTTGTTTCTTCAGTAGGGTTTTATTTCCTAGAAATCTTTTTCAAGAGAAAGGCTTCGTTCTGAGACTTCAAGTTTGAAGACGTCTCATGTCCCCACTAGAGTTTCTTAGATGAGAATCCATAGTCTGAAGAAGTTTCAATTCCCTAGCAGAGTTGCCAATCAGAGATTCCTCGTCTTGATCTCTCGTTTCTCAGCTAACTTGCTACTTGGGGCATCCTTATTTAAGGATCTTTCCTTATCCCCAGTATCGTTGATGTTGGTTGATTAATTGAGATTTTGTTAATCCTCGGAAAATGGTAAAGGACTTTTTGGGCGGAAGTTTCCCCAGCGTGGGCTCTAATTCCCATATCTAATCTTTTATTTTGGTGTCATTATCAACACGACAGCACACCAAATTTTCCATGAGATGACAGTCTTGCCCTGATCTTCTCTAGCCACAGCTGATTCTTATTTGGCATTCTCCTTCAAAAGCTACAGTCTCGCCCTGATCTTCTCCCACAACACCCAATCTTCATTTGTCATTCCTTCTCGCAGTTGATCAGTTTCGACTCGATCTTCTCCAACAGAGTTTGCAATTTATTTTTACAACTCCTCTCAATGGTTGTAGCCTATTTCTACCAGTTACTCAATTGTTACTCCCCATGGAGTTTCATCTCTTCAAGGGTTTTCTTTCCAGCGGTTCCTTATATTTTCTCTTCTCCAGCAGATTTTGCATTTTATTTTTGCAAGTCTTGTCAGATCCTGACTTCTTGGTTGTTGGCCTCTCGATTGGCCATTCCCTGGTGAAACATTTAAAACATGCATCATTATATTGCATCTACCAAAATGCATAGAATTTCCATTATATAGAGCATTAAGCTATATAAAAAATTCAAACATGCATAAGAACATAAGCCATTACTGTTTATGTTTCCCCTAGTGAATTTTCTAATACTTCGGATTATATCCCCAGCGAGGTCTTCATCCTCATTATCTCAGTTTCACCTCCATACAAATATCCTTTTGTTGTTAATCATTTGAATGGTTCAGTGTCTACTCTTGATTGTAGTTTAGTTTTTCCCTGGCGCAGTCTTCTCGGGTTTAGTCTTCACTACTCGTTGGTTCATTCTAATGTCTATTGATGTACCTTTAGGATACCAGTTTCGTCCTGATATTTGCTTTCAGCAGGTTTTTAGTAGTACGCCCTAATCACCTTTCTTTGGGTCGAGTTTTGAATTTCGTCTCCTCACCCGCACATGAAATCTAGTTTTCATGTTGGTACTCATCTATTTTAGTTTCGTCTAACTAGTTATAATGAGTCGAGTTTTGTCTCGTTTTGTTTCTTACTCCTGGGATTCTTTCAGTTCCTTCATATTGTCTATCTTGGGTTGAAACATTGTCTCTTTTATAACTTTTGGGATCTTTCAGTTCCATCTCACTGTCCTCCCTTGGTTAGAGACCAGCAAGTGCTCTGAGAAACATGCGCTCTCACCACTTTGCTTTGGGTCGAGTCTCAATCTCATCGCCTGTGCATGAAATCTAGTTTTCATTCTGGTACTCATCTAGTTTATTTTCATCTAACTAGTTATAATGAGTCGAGTTTCGTCTCTTTGTTTCTTAGTCCTAGGATTCTTTCAGTTCCTTCATACTGTCTATCTTGGGTTGAAATGTGTTTCTTTTATAAATTTTAGGATCTTTCAGTTCCATATCACTGTCTTCCCTTGGTTAGAGACCAGCAGTTGCTCTGAGAAACATGCACTCCAATCACTTTTGCTGTGAAATTGAGACTGACGAGGTAGCAGATAAACCCTGGTTTCACGAGGTAAAGAGGGTCCTTGAGGCTCAAGAATACCCCGAGGGGGCATCTATTAATGATAAGAAGTTTCTGAGAAGATTCGCTGCGAAGTTGTTCATCAGTAATGGTATCCTCTATAAGCGTAACCATGATTCAACCCTACTGCGGTGCATAAACAAGAGCGAGGCAGAAAGGATCATGGCAGAGTTACATGAAGGTACCTTCGGAACCCATTCCAGTGGACATACTATGGCAAATAAAATCCTACGGGCAGGATATTATTGGTCCACTATGGAAGCCGATTATTATCATCATTCTCGAACCTGTCATAAGTGCCAAGTCTATGCTGATAAGGTGCATGTACCTCCGGTTCCCCTAAATGTGTTGACAGCTCCTTGGCCCTTTGCAATGTGGGGTATCGACATGATCAGCGAGATCAGACCTACTGCGTCTAACGGGCATCGTTTTATTCTGGTGGCTATTGATTACTTTACTAAATGGGTTGAGGTAGCTTCCTTTGCTACATTAACCAAGAACGTCGTGGCGCGATTTATCCGGCACAATCTGATCTGTCGATATGGTGTACCAGAGAGGATTATTACTGACAATGGTACAAATCTCAATAATACGATGATCATCGAGCTCTGCAAATAGTTCAAGATTCAGCATCATAACTCTTCTCCCTACCAGCCGAAGATGAATGGTATTGTTGAAGTAGCTAACAAGAACATCAAGAAGATTGTGCAGAAGATGACGGTGACGTACAAAGACTGGCACGAGATATTACGATTTTCTCTTCATGGGTACCGTACCTCGGCAAGGACATCGACAGGGGCATTGCCCTACTCTTTGGTGTATGGAATGGAGGAAGTCCTACCCATCGAAGTCCAGATACCCTCTCTCAGGATCATGAAGGATGCAGGTTTGAACAAAGACGACTAGATCCAAACCCGGCTTGAACAACTGAATCTAATCGATGAAAAGAAACTTACTGCTATCTATCATGGTCAGACGTATCAAAAGCGAATGATCAAGGCTTTTAACGAGAAATTCATACGTCAAGGATATCAAGTCGGGGATCTAGTGATCAACCACATCATACTACCGCAAGGTGATCCCAGGGGCAAATGGACCCCCACATACGAAGGGCCATTTATGGTTAAGAACATTTTCTCGGGAGGAGCTATGATTCTAACCACCATGGATGGTGACGACCTTCCTCACCCCGTCAATGCTGACATAGTGAAAAGATACTACGCATAATCAAAGACCCTCTAGGTTGACTGGCCTAGGCAAAAATAAGGGCTTCCCGGCGAACCAAAAGGGTTCGGGCAAAAGTGAAGGATGAAAATGAAAAAACTGTACACCTGGCAAGTCGAAAACCTGAAAAGGCGACTTGGGAAAAAAGGGTATCCTGGTGAACTGAAAACCCGAAAGGGCGGTCTAGGCAAAAATTAGGGATCAAAGCATAACACTATGACTCATTGGATCATCTTGCAACTAGACTTCGGTATCAACTATCAAGCTCAGACGGTGCCAATCAATCTGATCCATCTTCAACCAAGTGGCAAAGTGATGAGACGCTTAAAGATATAAAGGCAATAGCAGGGTTGAAACTCGATGGGATTGTTTCACATAACTGTTTTTCTTTTACAAAAGATGAAATTTCTCTCTTTCGGCAGTGTTTTCTTACTAGAACGTCAGCCTCTTTGTATAAAACGCCTATCACAGGCCAACTTCAAAAATCAATACAATTCATTTTTACAAGAAATTTCAAATTGTTTTTCTTTTTCTGTTTTGTTTTGCAAGAACATCCAATGATTCATTTTTTTTATATATGCATTTGAAAATAATTGTTGCTCATAAATATTTACATAAGAAACAAAAGGCAATTGCTCGTAATTCCAGGAACAGGGACAAACAAGAAGTGCCCGAACCTTACAGTTACTCCACCCATTAGGTATCGGGATAGAGCCAGCTTGAGAATATGAGCAGTGGTACCTATATTCCCCACAGAATAAAAAGTATCCAAAGATAGTGGTGCTAGCTCTCCAGAACAGGACATAACTCTCCCCAGCTAAGGTTCACAATCGCGAGCGAGTCAGCAAATTTCTCCCCAAGCAGAAATTCAATCTCCAACAAAATTCATTATCACCAGCAACAGAAATTCATCCCCGACTGAGTTTATTTCTCCAAATCAGCGATCTATCAACATATTATCTCCTCTCCAACCGAGTTATTCCCCACAGAGTTATCCTCAGACAGGGTCTCGTCCGGCAGAATATCTACCGCCAAGGGGGAAATACCTAGCACGGTCATCTTTGTTCACCATCCCTAGAGATAGAGGAACTACGGTTTCCATAGCAATCAGGGATTTATTTTCCCAGATTCAGATTATCACGTCAGCATTTCATGTTCATACATCATGACATGTGCATGCACCACATATAACATAGCCTCTTTTATTTTGAGACCGTCAGCATAAAATGCATCTCATGCATCACATATAACTAACCCTGTATTTCTTTCAGGAAAGACAATTATTATCAACAGTTTCCACCAAGTCCATGATCAACACTCAAAGCTAAACAAAGTAATCATTGGCGCGACAAGAACAACCTTACCCAGGTTCCCTCTATAGTTTTATCCAAACTCATTCTGAAGCAGCCTTACTATCCAGGCTTTCATATCGAAGTAACCCTACTATCCAGGTTCCTTCTCACAACCCTACTACCCAGGCTTTCATATCGAAGTAACCCTACTATCCAGGTTCCTTCTCATAGCCTTACTATCGAGGCTTTCATATCGAAGTAACCCTACTACCCAGGTTCCTTCTCACAGCCCTACTATCTAGGCTTTCATATCGAAGTAACCCTACTACCCAGGTTCCTTCTTAGAGCCCTACTAACCAGGCTTTCATATTGAAGTAACCCTACTACCCAGGTTCCTTCTCACAGACCTACTATCCAGGCTTTCATATCGAAGTAACCCTACTATCCAGGTTCCTTCTCACAACCCTACTATCCAGGATTTCATATCGAAGTAACCCTACTACCCAGGTTCCTTCTCACAACCCTACTATCCGGGCTTTCATATCGAAGTAACCCTACTACCCTGGTTCCTTCTCACAGCCCTACTATCCAGGTTCCTTCTCACAGCCCTACTACCCAGGATTTCATATCGAAGTAACCCTACTATTTAGGTTCCTTCTCACATCCCTACTATCCCGACTTTCATATCGAAGTAACCCTACTATCTAGGTTCCTTCTCACAGCCCTACTATCCAGGCTTTCATATCGAAGTAACCCTACTACCCAGGTTCCTTCTCACAGCCCTACTACCCAGGCTTTCATATCGAAGTAACCCTACTATCCAGGTTCCTTCTCACAGCCCTAATATCCAGTCTTTCGTATCGAAGTAACCCTACTACCCAGGTTCCTTCTCACAGCCCTACTATCTAGGCTTTCATATAGAAGTAACCCTACTACCCAGGTTCCTTCTCACAGCCCTACTATCCCGGATTTCATATCGAAGTAACCCTACTATCCAGGTTCCTTCTCACAACCCTACTATCCAGGTTCCTTCTCCTAACCTTACTATCCAGGTTCGGCCTCCCTTATCCCCAGACAGTAGTCCATAACACTGTCAGACCGGGACCCGATCAAACACACTTGATTTCACATTTCCCCAGTAAGTCGCGGTGCAACATATCCCCCGACCAAACACACAGTTCACTTTCGCTTCCCAAACCGGAATTATTCCCCAGTAGAGTAACGGATAACTGAAGCTCCTAAAACTCTATTTCTCTCAAGACAAAGACCAGCTTTCCCCAGCGAAATCCTCCTCAATAACAAGTATACGGGTTCTCTCTAAGGATTCTCTTATGCGATCGACACTTCTTCGGATTGCATCTTTAATCCCATCTCTGACAATTTTCTAGCAACTACCAAATGACATCTATAAGCCCATTCCCGATATCACAAATCAAGTATCACTTCATGCGAGTGCAAATTTATGGGCACTCTAGTGTTCAATCATCTTCCACCTTCAGATCACGAAAGGTAGACGAGCCAATCTACATCCTCAGGTTTAAGAAGATTGAACAGGGGAAGTTTTTGTACACCAAAATTTGCCCTCCCATATTTCTCAACAAATGTCAAGTGAAGTCCCCAAGTTGCTAAAGGAAGTTCAAGAGTTAACCAGACAAACTCTCTCCTAAGGAAGTCTACCTCAAATTAGGGTTTCATTTTTCATCAAGATGCTTGAGTCTAAAGGATCCCAAATGCTCACTATTTTCCTAATTTGTTCTCAAGATCATCCATGACAAGTTTCAAGCCTTGCAGAAGAAGTTTGCCCAGTCAATTGCTCAAATGCCTAAAAATCAACTATGTTAGGTCAAAAGTCAACTATGGCCCACATGCAGTCAAACTTCAAGATTTTTTGGTCAACATCCTCATTTTGAAGTATTAGCCATCATTTGATTAAGGGTTGACCATGATTCCTCAAGGATTGCCCACAATTCATCAAAACCCAAAAGTTGCTGAATTAGGGATTTTGCAGGAAAAATCAACTCAACTTTGACCAAGCATAACTTTCTCATACTTTATCAAGAATTACCCATCCAAATCTAATTTTTAAGAGGATGCAATTCCCTATAATTCATATTCAGCTCCCAAGTTCAGAATATGCACTTACAAGAAGATATGAATTTTGACATTATAGGTCATTTTGAAAATTCAACAAAAACACCTTTTGGGTCAAAGCTTCATAGATGAACATGGAAGACTCAATTGAGATGAGACTAGAAGGATTGCTTATTGGACATCCTAATCTTTCTAAAAAGTCAAAGAACACCCCTCTAGGGTCAAAATTGAGAGAGTTATGCATTGGCCAAGTTGACCTTTTTTGCAAAATTGCCAAAAGTCAAATATGCTCAAAATTGCATTTTTTGCTAAATGAACCCAACTTTTTATGCTTGCACCTCACTTATAACATGGTCCACGACCCAAATTCTCACCCACATGTTATTTGCTTCATTATTTATTTTATTTTGATTTTTTATTTATTAAAAATTGAATTAAATCAAATAATTAGTAAATAATAGCAAAGATTTTCTTTGATTGGGTTTTTGGACAGAATCACAACCTCATAATACTGGCATATCAGAATCAAATCACATCAATGGCAATTGGTACAAGAAAGGCACGATTGGCATGAAAATAGAAAGATATCCTATGCATTGAAAATAAAATCAAATCTTGGATAAATACAAAGATTTAATCCAAGTTTGTTAACCTAGTTCATTCTAGGTTATATAAGAAAGGTTTACAGACCAAAGAAAAGGGCTAGAGGCATGAAACTTCCAGAAAAGGAACTCATAATTCTTGACAAAAAGTGAGATCCAAAATCTGGAATAGAAGGCTAATCAAGGAGTTTCAAAGCCAGAAATCAATTCCATGACGTTGCAGGAAGCATTCCCAATCAGTTGTCGGCGTCAACACATCCATAATCTCCTCCTACCATTCTCACGGTTTGCAAAATTATCCACCTTCAATTCCTGTAATTCTTGAATATTCAACACATTTTAATTGCGTATTTGTATTCATCATCGTGTTTGCAATGTTTCTGGATAGTTTGATTTGAGTTACAGTGCAAGAATAAGCGTTTGCCATTGTTAGGTTTTCGTGCTCCAATTTGGGGTTTTGGTTTTCAAGCGAAATTAGACAGACTAATGGGTACCATGATGATCAGAGTTTCAAATCCAGCTGATCCATGGTCCCCAATTGAATTCATATTGCATATACTTGATTTTTGAATGACACAGGTATCAGCAACAGACCTGCGTCTGTACATAAAGGAATCAGAACTTAAAATGATGGTTCCAGGGAAGAAGACAATCGCGTGTCACTGCCTGATTGGCTGATTCAAATTCTGGCGCATTATTCTGGCCAGAAACCTGTTGTTCTGATATATATTATTTGATTTTATTGTATTAATAAATCAACATCCAGCGTAGTTGGTCAGAAGAAGGAAGTCAGAAGCTCATCGTTTTGGGTTTGATCCCAAGCGTGAGCTTTTGGTACTTTCTCCTTTGTTTTCATTAGATTCAGTACATGCATCTTCTGAAGCGTATCACCTTCTGGATCCACTAGCCAGGATCAGATCTAGTGCCTCATCTTCTGAAGAGCAACATCTTCTGATCCACCAGCCAAGATCAGATCCAGCGCCCCCCATCTTCTGAGGGTCACCATCTTCTGATCCACCAGCCGGAATCAGATCCATCGCGCCCCACCTTCTTAGAGCAGCATCTTCTGATCCCATCAGTCAGAACCAGATCTGCTGACAGCAGGCTTATTCGGTTATTTATATTTCTTTATTTTCCTTTCTTTAATTATTTTGTTTTTTTAATCAACACAAGAATCATTTTATTTTAAATCAACCGATCAAGATAATAAAAAAATTTATTTTTCTTAATAAATATTTTAATTGATTACTTTGATTAATTTAGGGAAATTTTAATTTCTTTCACAATTAAAATTCAATTAGAAAATTAGGTTAATTCTTGATTTAATTTCTTTCTTTCGCAAATAAAACAAAAATACAAAAATATGTTTTAGAATAAATTAATTTATTTCTTAATTTAAAATTTAGAATTAGGATTTTATTTTTTAGCTATTTCATTATTTCCTTAAAACATGACAAAGACATTTTTTTCCGGTTACAATTAGGTTTAGGCAAGGGTCAAAACCCTACTTGTTTCATATTTGATTCATCGCGCGCGTGTTATTTATTTTTGCCAATATTTTGTAACTGCTCACTGGTTTGTAATAGTTTAATTTAGGACTTTTTACTTATCGCTTTTCCTTGGGTTTTTGGCTATGTAATTAATCCCCTCCCCGAAGCCTTGTAATAGCATAGATTTACTTTCTCGCATTTTAATTCTCGCAAATATTTTATTTTTTAGATGTATGCTAATAGGATTGTATGACAAGAATGCATGATAAATTTAACACAGTTAGAAAACCCTAATGTGCAAAGATAAATAACTGAAACTAATCACTCGCACATATCACTCTTAGGGTATACTCTCACTTCGGTTGCCTTCGGTAAATGATCATTAAGTATACGGTATCTTAGTGGTTTCCCTCCTGTCTAAAAAGATCAAATGTCCCATTCAAATGTTGCCTCGGAAATGTTGCCTCGGAAATGTTGCCTCGGAAATGTTGTCTCGAATATGATCTTGAGACTCTAGGGTTATTACTAAGGTGTCCTAATATTGCTTTAGCGACCGTACGTCCCTTTCGAATTGACCCTTACAACTCCAACGACGGTGCTACCTATTTCTCAATAGTGGGATAGCGCTGTCTAAAGGTAGCAAGAATATAAATGATTTTTTTATTGAGTAGGTAGGTGCTAGTAGGTACTTGCTCAAATCAAAACTTTTCACACTTACACTTTTCAAACAAATTTTCAAAACAACTTCGTCACACCTTTGAGGACTGATACAAGGGTTATCACAAAGTCAAAATTTTCAAAAACAAAGCACAAACACAAGCATATTTTTTAAAAGATGAGCATGTACCTAAGAGCCCATGGAAAACCATGGATGGAAAGGGTGATAACACCTTCCCTTTCTATAATCTACCCCCCGTACTCAGAGTATCTCGAAAAAGGATTTTTTTCTGTACTTTTTTCCTTTCCAATTGGATGAAATAAAAGTCGGTGGCGACTCTTGCTTACCGCGACATTTTGCAAACACAAAACGCAAAACGCAAACCAGTATTACAAAACAGTCGGTTCTGCCACCATATCACAATGGTATTGACAATTAGTGTAAGAAGGCAGCTCATTCTCTCAAATTTTGTATTTCGAGAGACACAAAAGTCTCTCATGTCTCAAGACATTTCATCTATCTGATTAGCTCATCAGAAGGTTGAAGATTGTGTTGATTTGAAATGGAATCACATTCTCTTAATTCATCAGTTAAAATTAGGGTTTTTTCCAAATTGAAGTAATTGGGACTTATATGAGTCAAGTTTTGAAGCATAATTTTCTCATCATCATTTGAATCAACTTTGTTCAAGAAATCTCTCAAGATGCCCAGTGGAATTAAGATTTTGAAGTTTGATCAACTATCTCCTAACAGAAGGTGCAAATTAGGGTTTTGGATTTAATCAGGATTTCTATGACTTTTTCACTCAAACTTGTTTCCATGCTTCACTACATGTTATTAAGCATCTTTGACTGAAATATTGAGGTTCAATTTGGATTGGAAATGGTCCAATTGATTAGAAGGGGCAAAATGGTAATTTTGGTCACAATCAGTCAAAATCAGAGGTTGACCAATTTAAATTTTGGTTAACCATCCATACAAACATCCTATTTTCATTTTTAAAAGTCAATTTCATCACAAAGTCAAGAGAAGTGGAAGATTGGAATGTAACTTGTTCATGAAGAAGCTTGGAAAGTTACTAAAAATGGAAATTTTACACCAAATTTCAAAAATTCATAACACTGATTTGATTCATCATCTCAAGATGGTTTTTGCATCAAAATAATCGTATTGATATGTACTCCATTTCGTGTGTTTGTACCATGAGCCAATTCCTCAGGGAAAGCCTCCAAATAAGTGTATTTTCTAAAGATGTACAAGTGAAAATATTGTGAAAGGTGCTGAAGGTGCGGTTTTTGGACACTAAAAAATTCATAACTCGAAGATCGTTTATCATTTTGAAACCGTTCTGGTGGCCAAAATTCTTTATTGATGTCATCTACATTTTGTATCACACGTCCGGAAGCTAGTTCTACTCAGAGAGTCTTCGAATATATGAATTTATCAAATATGTTCGCACAAGAAAATTGTGGCAAAAGTTCACCCGCTTCATCTTCAGAAAATCATAATGCGGTTGATTCTTATCGCATCAAGCTGATTCTGGTGGCATTAGTTCACGAATCAAGTTGGATAAATATTGCTTTCAACTTTCCAATCCGAAGGGTATCACGAAGGTCTTCGTTTTTGGTCCAAAACACGTGCAACTCCTTTGAAAATCCTGAACCGAGAAATATTTTCTTCTAAGACGAAACTTCAAAAAATCATAACTAAATTACCGTTTATTCGATTGAGCCCATCTTTGGAAACTATGTTTTTTATCAACATCGGCTACATTTTAGTTTGACATTTCAACTTTGAAATTTGCACCAAGGGACCTGCGAATTTGACCTTAAGGTGTCGGACTCTGATGAACTGAAAATTTACACATTTGCTTGTGTTTATTGAAGGCTCATTCATTCAAAAAAGGGCACACTATATATTCTTAGTCACTCCAATTTTCAAGGGGAGGCTCATAATTTACCAATTCTCAAAAACACTTAAAAACATTCTCTCATCTTGCTCAAGGATCAAAGAGCAACTTTCTCTCATTTTTATCAAGAACACCAACAATTTTTCCAACAATTTTTTCAAGATCCAAAAGTAAAAGAAGCTCAATTCTTCTCCGATCTCGAATCTGATTGTTGTAATCTCTATACCTAAGCTTCCCCTTCAATTTTACGGTAAGCTTTTGTTAGAACATAGGGTTGTACCCCAATTTTTTCCCCTAATATCCCTTCATCATACCATGTTGATTCAATCACAACAATATCACATTAAGGCTTTTGGTTCTTCTCCCTATCTCTAGCTTTGATCTTTGAGGAATCCCAAAGCACCTTGACTTGTTTTCTTTTGTGATCATGAATATTTTGCTTTGATTTTATTTTTAATATATCAAATGCAATGTTGGTTTGTCTTACTTGTTAATAATGTAGGTAAAGGAAATGAGGTTTAGCAAGTTGCTTCATGGGTTCATGAGTTTATTTCAATGCCCTGGTCAATAAATCTTGATAAGTTCAAGCCTCACCATTGGATTGGTTTTGGAAGAAATGGCATGACAAGGCTTATTTTGGATCAACATATTTCAAAGTTATCAAAATTGATTCAAAAGTACAAGCGGTTGAGGGAAGAAGTTGTCATGATTGGACAAAGTCTTGTTCCTATTGGTCACAAGAGCACATTTCTCTCAAATTTCAAGGTATGGAACTAGTTTTGGTGGATACGAGTCCTCATCATCATCCTCAATAACTTTTATTCATAAAGAAAGAATATTGGCACAAGAAGTTTGTTCAAACTTGTCAAAGTTCCTCAAAGTATTCTCTTGATCTAGAGGCTAGGGTTTTGAACTTCAAAGGAGCATATCTTGGTCACCTTTTGGTATTTTTGAGTGATTCCAAATACATATTTCTCTTCAAAGAGTTACCAACAAATCACTTCAAAAGTTCCAAGGAGTTTTCATGTGGAAGTAAGTTGGTGAAGAAGAAAGATTACAAGTCATCCAGATGAATCCACAACTTTCCATATGTGACTTCAAATGGTCATAACTTGGTCAATTTTTATCACCTTGAGTCCATTATTTCTCCATGATGATCTTAAAGATGTTTAATTTATGCCTTCTTTTATATGCAAAGTGAGAAAATGGATGGAAGTTGCCTTAAGAATGCAAAAGATTATAGGTCATTTCATGATTTTTGGCCAACTTCAACAAGTCATAACTTGCTCATTTTTTGGATATTTTGAGTGGTTCAAATTCCAAAATGTCATTAAAGAGATATACTTCATTCCATCTTTTTTGGTCCAGAGCAAATTCTAAGTGGAAAGCCATGTTTGGATACAAACGATTATAGGTCATTTTAACGAAGAATTTGAAATATTTCTAAGTATGGAAAGTCAACTCTTTTTCTTCAACTTTGACTCCATGTAACTTTCAGCTAAAGCATCCATTTTATTCCATTCTTTTACCATTGCAAAGCTTGTAACCTCATCTTTCCAAAGCATCAAGAATTATGCCCTAGGACCCCTTGAGTTGGAAATGCCATGGATTTGAATTTGGTAACTTGAAACTGAACTTTTCACAAAGTCAGGATTTTGAAATCTTTGTTTTGGCCTCTAATCACAAGTTTTTCATGCAATTTTGTTTCTAATCATGATTAACAACTTCCCAAAATTGTTTAGCATCATGAAACGCATAATTTAGCTGAGTTTTGATCAAAATTAAGTCACACTTTCTTCATGAGGCAGACCCACACGACTTCCCTCCAAAACGCATCATTCACTCTTTCTTTTGATCCCATTTGCTTCCCTATAAATAGAGGGTCATCCCCCATCCATTTTCCCAAGCTTAGAGAGCCAAAAATACCCTGCCAAAACCTCACACGAACCCACTTTTGTTGAATTCAGTTTTTGAAATTTAAGCTTCCTTTTCCAAAATTCTTTGCGCATTCATCATCCTCGAGCATCATACAAACTCTCCAACACTTAAATCAATCAAAACAACCCATAATTCAAGCTACATAAGTCCAGTTTCAGAGCTTCTTACTTGAAATTCGAAAAGGTGGAATTCTCCACCATTTGAATCCAAATCAAGCACTAATCTATTCTACTCCTTTGTCTGATTCTAATGCTGCTCACAATTTTTAAATCCATTGAGAATTGAGAGAGAAATCTCAAATTGAAGGTGCACACTATTTTCTGGGTTTTTGATTCATATCTCTCTCCATACCATATATAAATTTGGCGCGATGGTTGTTTTAGAATCGTCTTGAAGAGACGAGTTCAATGATGCTAGACTGGGATCCTAATTTTTTCATTTGAAGGATCTCACAAAATCCCCATTGCAGGGTGTCTGGAGGTTGAAGACGATGACATGTCTCGTCTCAGCCAATGATAGCGTGCCAAACGTTTTAATTTCATTGGTTGCACTTTTTCTGATCACATTGGATTAGCTTACTAACCCGTTTTGACTATGATCTGATGGTCCACATCTTTTTGGTTTTATTTTATTTTCTGATTTTATATTTTTATTGATTAAATTTTCAAAAATTCATAACTCTTTTATTTTTTATCCAAAAATTATGAAAAAATTCACAAAAATACTCTGAATTATATTTGATCTTATGAATATTTTTTCAAATTTTTATTTTAATATTTGGTATTTTTTATATTTTTTGTATTATTTTCTTTCTTTTAATTACTTAAAAAATACGTTCTGACATTTTTTAATTCTGGAAAAATTCATAAATATTATTTTGCATATTTTTGACTTTCTGAAAATTTTATAGAATTTTTTGTTGAGGTTTACTATTTTTGATCTATTTTATGTTTGTTTTAGCAATTTTAAATGGCTTAAAAATAGTTTCTGACTTCCAAAAATTATCAAAATTTTTATAAACATATTTCGATCCATTTCTGATTTTTCTATGGCCTTATTTTTCATTTCTTGATTAATTTGAACATAATTGATATTTCCCTCATTATTTTCTATTTTTGAACATTTTTCTTAACCCTTTTAATGTATATATTAAATATAATATTATTTTTCTGATTATTTTCTGGCTGTCTTTGGTTGATTTTTTTTATCATGACTTTATTAACCTCATTGGATCTTGGGTGTTGAGTTCAACTCCACCAAAATGGATGAATGATTTTAATAATAGTTTGATTAAATTTTTAATTCAAAAGTGGTTTATTCATCTTTTTTCCCTAATCCTCTTCATCTCATCCCCTTCTTATTGCACTAAATGTTGTTAAAGCATGATCTTTATATCATGTCTCAAAACAAATGGTGCATAGATTGCTATTGACCGGCCTCAAAATAGGTGCGACTTTTATATAAGTCCACTTACGATTGCTTAACATAGCGCTAAATTTTGTCCCGATTCGAATAAATTATCATTCGTGGCCCAAACTTATGATTGCAAGCTCAAGTATGTTAATTTGATCTCTTTGATCCAATAACCTTGAGATTCATTGTGTGGAGGCTTTGGTTCTATCAATCCTCTAATGGATCTACAACACCTTTGGTCAACGCGGATCACTTAAACAACGTTGATCATTAAATGGCACTTGTGAGAATTCCAAATGGATGATATACTTGACAAAATGCAAATGCAACTTGTTGTGTGGAGGCTTTGGTTCTACCAATCCTCTAATGAGTTCCAAATGCAATTTTCAAGTTGGTCATCCAACTAACCACTAATTATTGACTTGTTTTATCTTATGCTTTTATTATTTTTTATGCTTTATGTACTATTTATTTTTATCATTTTCATTTCATGCCATTTTCATCTTTGCTCATTTGAGCATTTATTTTCTTGCCATTTTTACTTTGCTCACTTGAGATTTTCTTTTCTTTTCTTAAGATACTTAATAATCAACATAAACCCTAAAAAACTCTTAATGGTACTTGGATTATTTGGTTACTATCCTTGGCATTATGGAGCATGGGACTTTTTCTTGGACTTAGGATTAGAAACCTTGGCCTATCTTGGAGACCTTGTGACCTTATTTGATTATTTTGTCTAGAGTTCTTGAGGTTTACCTCAAGACATTGGGTTGTTTGTTTGTTTTGTGTGCAGGTTATTGTGATTACATTCTTTGTTTGTAATATGGAATTCACCCCTATACAGTCGTTACTCTGCCCAATTTCTGTGAAGACTTAATACACCTGAAGTTTGATTCTCTCAAGAGGTGTAGTATCTTTGCTTGCTTGGTTTCAATCCAAATAATGGAAATTCTATCTTGGCTCATAATGTCAAGCTTTGGCTTCTTGTTGGTTAGATGGATCTTATCCTTAGCTTTTACCTTATGCTTTAGGATAGTCTCTTCTTCTCCTCCCATCTTCTTTAATTTCAAAAATCTTCTCCCTCCTTTTGAAAATTCTTCTTATTTCTGAACTTAAAACACTTTCATAATAAACTTGGACTTATGTCCATGCATTTTCAAAATATTTTCATAAATAAACTTCAATCAATTTAATAATACCTTGACATTTTTTTGTGAGAAGACTAAAAGTCAAACAATCTCATTTCAAACCATTTTTGACACTTTGGCTTTTATCTTTAAACTTTTCTCAAAGGTTAGACTCTTGTCAATCCTTGTAGTGATGCAAACAACTATACTTCTACAATATGTAGTGAAGTGAGATATTTTCCACTTGGGTGTTGAGTGAGGCATTGTTGATTTTAAAATCCAAGCCATATCCTCCACTTTGAGATGATGTAAATTCTCCTTTCTCATGATTGTGGGTAGTAAGTATATTTTTCCACACGGAAAATGACGATGATGTTTTATCTCATAAAATTAACCAACACACTTGTGTTTCAAATTTTTAAAAGAGGCACTACGTGTACCCTGATCCCCTATTACATGAAAGGTGGTAGGTAGGTACTAAAGGTTCGCAACCGCGGCGGGTGAAAAAATCATAAAACATAATTCTCTTCTCACCTCTACCATCCATTTTCTATACAACACATTTTCATAGCCAAAATATAAAGATTTTTTTCAAAGAGGTTCCTGCGGAGTACTGTAGATGTTTAGGGTGCTAATACCTTCCCTTTGCATAACAAACCCCTTTACCTTGAATCTTTCCCCCTCTTTTGGGTTATTCGCTCTTTTCCCATTCCTTTGGAAATAATAAAGCGCGATGGCGATTTTTATTTTGATTTGTATAAAGTCTAGTCAATCCAATGACATAGTCTTGAACATTTCTACCGCTATAGAAAAATGGCGACTTCAATGGGGAAAGATTGACCTCTTGCTGGTCCATCCCTAAGTGGGTTGAGCCTATCTTTGTTTATATCTGTATATGTGTTATTATTGTTTTTGTGTTATATGTTGTATATATGTTTGTCTGAATTTTCCCGGTTTTCAGGGTGCTTGGTGATTACTCATAAGTCCTATTCCCGGACTTGGGCAAACTTTAAGATAGGACGGGCGGTATAGTCATGTTAACTTTGAGGGAGTAATCCCAAAAAAGGAGGCATGAGATCCCCCACTCAGTGGAGGCCCCTTTGACTGTAGTGTTGTTTACCGAGTAATCGGGAAGACGTACTGCTTTCGACCTGGGAGCCTGCTGAAACTGAGGACCATAGAATACCAAACCCATCTTGGCCTTTTAGGTGTAGTTCGGAAGCTATGACGGAGTAATTCGGAAATAGTTGTCACGCGATACTACACTCAGACGAGTCTTTCTTGAGAATATTACTAATTACTGAGTTAATCGGGAAGTTGGTAATATCCGAAGGAAGGATGTAGACTCTGGGAACCTCTAGAGCCTTGTTTGGCAGGTGATAACTTTTTAGACCAACACCTTATGGGTAGTACCTTCGACCTCATTCTCGTGACGTTGAATCTATGAAACCTATATGTTTGATCTTGTGTGTGATTGTTGCATCATGCATCCATGCACTCATAAGCATCTTTTGAAGAAAACAATATTTCAAGGGATTTAAAGGTTGACTATTTGTGAATCAGGTACTTTTAACCATGGATTATGGAAAGAGAAAGACCGGGAAATATAATTTCAAGGATCCTAAGATAGATGAGTTGGTCAGTCTAATTCCAGAGATCGAGTGTTCTGCAGACTTTCGGAAGAAGTATGGATCCATTATTCCTCTCATGAAGCTGAAGATGAAGGAGGGTATTCTCTTGACCTTGGTCCAGTTCTATGATCCGGTGTATCACTACTTTACTTTTCCCGATTATCAATTGATGCCTACACTGGAGGAGTATTCTTATCTATTGGATTTACCTGTTATCGATCATGTTCCTTTTACTGGTTTGGAGGGTGAGCTAAAACCACATGAGATTGCTGCTTTGATTCACTTAGGGAAGTCTGAGGTGGAAGCTCATATGACTACCAAATGAGGGATTAGAGGATTACCAGCTCAATTCTTATTGGAGAAAGCTCGTTACTTTGCAAGAATTAAGAGTACGGTTGCTTTTGAGGCCCTCTTTTCTCTACTTGCTTACGGATTGTTCTTATTTCCTAATGTGGACAAGTTTGTCGACATTAACGCTATCAGGATTTTCATGATTGGAAACCCAGTTCTTACACTGTTGGGTGATACTTATTACTCTGTTCATCTTCGGAATTCTTATCATGTGGGAATGATTATCTGTTGCACGCCTTTGTTGTACCGGTGGTTCATCTCTCATATGCCTCAGTCTGATGCTTTTTGGGATGTCAAGAAGGAACCCCGTTGGGCTCCTAAGATCATGGCACTTACTCACTCGGATATTGATTGGTATCATCGAGCTTATCAGGATATGGAGATTATTTACAGTTGTGGTAGTTTCCCCAATGTACCGCTTCTTGGTACAAAGGGAGGAATTAACTATAACCCTGTTCTTGCACGACGACAACTTGGTTATTCGATGAGGGATAAAATGAATAACATTCATCTGAGTAGTTTCTTTATGAAGGAAGGAGAAGACCATAGGGAAGCTAGGGAGCAGATTGTGAAGGCCTGGCATCACATTCATAAGAAGAGTAGGAAGGATTTGGGACCTAGGGGTGCTGTTTCTTTGAAGCCATATCTTCAGTGGGTCCGATTGAGAGCCATTCAGTTGAAGATGCCATATACTCGGGAGACACCCATGCCTGATCTATTTATGAAGACCACTCCTCCTTTATTATATGATCTAGAAGAACTGCAGCTCGCTTTGGTTAGGATGCAACAGGAAAGGGATGCTTGGAAGAACAAGTTCCAGACTTTAGAGAGTTCCTACAAAGCAGACCTGAAGGAGAAAGACGATTTGATCGAGATCCTTAAGAGTCAAGAGGCAGAGTCTATGGAGAGGCAAGGGAATTTATTTTCCCCTAAGCCTCAGACAGGTACTGATTACTCACTTTCTGATCCAGATGATTGGAAGGAGATTTCCATCAGACATATGGAAGAAAACCAAAGGTTGAGGCCTCAGATTTCCAGGCTCAAAGGGAAGCGCCAGCGTACAGATTGATCTCCATCAGTTCTTTTTCTCAGTATTTTAGATTGTATTTTCATCTTGTACTTGGGATCATTGAAACTTGTAATCCATTTTGAAGTTATTATAATAAAAAATTTCAGTATTTCAAATGCGTTATTATGTTTGCAATATGTCTATAAATCTTAAAATCCCTTGAAATATTAAAGAATAAAGAAAAAATAATCATGTGCATTGCATGTCATGCATCATATTGCACATACTTCTTGCATTTATTATGCATATCCAGGTGCCTTACCCAGCTTCTTTACTTCATTCAGCAAGTTGACTCATCACTACAACACGGGCTAATTTCAAAAAGAAGATGGACAACTTAGAACAGGAGAATCGCGAGCTGCGCGAAGAATTTTCTGCTTTGAAGGCCGGCTTGGCCAATTTGACTACTCTGATGGAAGCTTTGGTGGTTGCTCAGAATCAGCCACCGAGTGTTCAACCTTAACCAACAAGGGAAAATACTGAAGTTCCGACTGTTCCTTTATCCGCTACTCCGACTGTTGTTCAAAACCGCATGCCTCAAGGTTATCCGTGGGGAATGCCAGAGAATTTCGCACCTGAAGGTTTCAATCTTGGCCCTCAAGATGCTCCAGTGGTTCAGACTGTTGTTACTCCTGCACCTCCTGTGGTGCATACTGTTCCTGCTGCACCTCCTTCAGTGAATTTGGTTTCGTTTGTTAATGATGATGTGTGTCGTCCTTTCCTTCCACCGAGTGAAGACTTGGGTCTTTATGATATAATGGATGATTTTCAAGAGCAGTTTGATAGAATGCAAAGAGAGATGAAGGCTCTTAGGTGAAAAGAGCTATTTGGGCAAAATGTGAATGAGTTATGTTTGGTCTTGAATGTTAAGGCACCTGCTAAGTTCAAGGTCCCGGAATTTGAGAAGTATAAGGGCAACACTTGCCCTCGTGCTCATTTGGTGATGTACATGAGGAGAATGTCTATCCACAGCGATGATCAGCGTCTGCTGATTCACTTTTTTCAAGATAGTTTGATCGGCGCATCGTTGAAGTGGTATATGAGTTTAGACAGCGCTAGCATCCATACTTTTAATAATTTGGGAGAAGCATTCATCAAACAATACAAGTATAATGTGGACATGGCGCCCGACCGTGACCAGCTTAGGGCCATGGTTCAGAAAGACAAGGAATCGTTTAAGGAGTATGCGCAGAGATGGTGTGAAGTAGCTGCCCAAGTGATTCCTCCCATGGAAGAGAAAGAAATACTAAGATTTTTCTGAAGACGCTGGGTGCTTTCTACTACGAAAGGATGGTAGCAAGCGCACCAAGTGATTTTACAGAGATGGTAGGAATGGGTGTCCGCCTAGAAGATACTGTAAGAGAAGGCCGTTTGACGAATAGTGAAGGATCTGGAGGTGTGAAGAAGCCATCTTATGGGTTTATCAAGAAGAAAGAGGGGGATACAAATGTTGTTATACAAGAGTAGGGGGTAAACGCTCCTAGAAGGAATTATCAGCGTCACCAGCAAGTCACCTCAGTTACTCCTGTAATGAGTGCTGCTCCGATTACCGTCGCTTATCAAAGACAATCCCAATAAGGGAACCAAGCGAATAATCAGAGAAGGGAGAACTATGACCCTATTCCCATGAGTTATGCAGAGCTACTACCAGCATTGATTCAGAAGAAGTTGGTCCAGACACGACCACCTCCCGCCGTACCATCACCATTGCCTTGGTATTATAAGGCAGACCAAACGTATGCTTTTCATCAGAGAGCACCAGGGCATAATGTTGATAATTGTTATCCTTTGAGGACTGAAGTGCAAAGGTTGGTGAAGTCTGGAATTATATATTTCAAAGACATGGGACCTAATGTGAAAGATAATCCTCTATCCAAGCATGGGGGAGTAAATGCTGTAAATATGGTGGGCGGTTGTCCAGGTGAATTTCAGATTTTTTACATTAATCTGGTTAGAGGAGATTTGGTGAAGATGCACACAGACCTCTGTGAATTCAACTATTATACGCATGACCATGCCGGTTGTGTTGTTTGCAGTACAAACATACAGGGTTGCGAGAAGATAAAGGCTGATTTACAAGAGATAATGGATGAGGGTTTAATCCATATAATCAGGCCTAGGGAAGAATATGAAGATGAAGTGAATATGGTTTCTGGATGTCCTGGTGAATTCAGAATTTTTAATGTGGAGTATTTGAATGGGGATCTCGTGCAGTTGCACGCTACCTTCTGCCGTACTGCTGGTTAGGTGGAACACCAATATGGGTCTTGCATGGTTTGCTGTCGAGACCCCCGAGGATGTTCTATTGTGAGGGAGGGTGTTCAGTTGCTATTAGACAATGGAATTATCAAGATCACGAGTCAGAGGGATGATTATCATGAGATTGATATGGTTGAAGTTTGTTTAATGGAAGAAGAGTCAGAGGAAGAGTATGCTTCTGCGGATGAGTATTTCTCTTCAGACGAAGATTTGTTTTCCAGAAATGACTTTTTGATGTCTGATTATGTTGAAGAAGGGGTAAACGTCATTGTTCCTTGTTTTGGTGCACCCGCTCATCTTGAAGTAGAGTACCATAGCAAACCAGTTGTTACCCCATTAGTAATTAGTTTGCCAGGTCCTATTCCCTACAAATCAGATAACGCTGTGCCTTACAAATACAATGCTACAATCTTAGAAGATGGGGTGGAAGTTCCCATCCAGCCAATGCCTGATGTTGGAAATATAGCTGAAAATAACAGGGTGACCCGTAGTGGTCGTGTGTTTGCGCCGGTAGTATGAAGATATGTTTTTGCTGGAAAGAAAATTGTTGAGAATGATGAGCCTAAGAAGGCTACAAAAGAGACTAGTGGAGCTACATTAGAGAAAGAAGTGGACGATATTTTGAAGATAATTAAGATGAGAGACTACAGAATTGTAGATCAGCTACTGCAGACTCCTTCAAAGATATCTATCCTAGCTTTATTGATGAACTCCTCTGCTCATAGAGAATCACTGATGAGAGTACTAGACCAAGCTTTTGTGGAGAGTGACATGCCATTAGATCAATTCAGCAGCATAATTGGAAACATTACGTCATGTAACAACTTGAGTTTCTATGATGATGAATTACCAGATGAAGGGAGGAATCACAACCTGGACCTCCACATATCTATGAATTGCAAGAATGATTCGCTGTCCAATGTGCTAATTGATATTGGATCCGCACTGAATGTTATACCGAGGAGTACTCTCATGAAGTTAAAGTATCAAGGAGCACATATGCGCCCGAGTGGCATCATTGTGAAGGCTTTTGATGGGTCGAGAAAATCTGTCATCGGTGAAGTGGACTTACCCATCCATATAGGACCCCATTTGTTCATGATAACCTTCCAGGTCATGGACATTATTCCCGCATATAGTTGTTTGTTAGGACGGCCATGGATACACGAAGCAGGGGCTGTCACTTCAACTCTGCATCAGAAGCTAAAGTTTGTGCGTGAAAGGGAAGGTAGTGATCATAAATGGGGAGCAGGCGTTGTTGATATCCCATCTATCCTCTTTCAGTATTGTAGAAGCGTATGAGGTTGCTGTTGGAACCCAGTTCCAAACCCTATCCATTTACAACATAAGGAGAAATGAGAATTTTGTGGTTTTGCTGAAGGACGCGCAACAGGTTGTGCGCAATGGTCATAATGCAGTTTGGGGACGACTTGTGGATCCACCTGTGAACAAGAACAAAACTGGTTTGGGTTTCTCTTCGAAGAATGTCAAAGGCGAAAGTTTGAAGTCAAAGTCTTTTGTGAACAATTATCATGATGTTTTTCACAGCGGAGGCTACCTCCATCAATTGGTTCTAGAATTAATGTTGTTGAAGAGGATGAAGCAGAGCAGAAAGTACTGGATTATGTGACGCATGGAGTCCGAGTTCAGAATTGGGTCACCATTGATGTTCCTTCTTGCATACATGTTTCAAAGTAATTTGTTTTGTTAATCTGTTTCTTTCTTTTGAAAAGCTTTCACTCTGCCCAAGGTGGAAGTATTAATGTTGTAGGGCTTATCTGTTTGTTGTGACTTTTAAGATCATTAATAAAAGTTGTCTTTGCTTCCCAAATTATGTATTTATCTTCTGCTTTTTCTTGGAAAATGGTAATAAAAAAAAAACCTTTCAAAATAAATAATAACTAAAAATTAATCTGCATGATCACTTGTTATATGTGTCAGTTTCTAAAAGCAATCATAAATCATATGTGTAGATTAATTAAAAAACTCGTTGAATACAATGACCCGCACCCTCTCCCAACTTTGAATGTCCTGTGTTTGGGGCTGAAGAAGAAGATTATGATAAGATTCCAGAAGGGGTCTCACGGTTTCTTGAGCACGAGGAAAATACCATTCAGCCATATAAGGAGCCTCTGAAAGTGATTAATTTGGGTTCAGAAGAAGATCCAAAGTGTGATCGGTGGAAATAGAACTGACTGTTTTTTAAGCTGGTTCGCGAAATGTCGCGGTAAGCAAGAGTCGCCACCGTCTTTTATGTTCTCCAACATGGAAAGGACAAAAGCACAGCAAAATTCCTTATTCGAGAATGTTTCTCGGTTCGGGAGGTAGATTTATAGAAAGGGAAGGTGTTAGCACCCTTTCTATCTGTGGTTATCCACGAGCTCTTAGGTACTTGCTCTTATGTTTTCAAAAATTGTTTGCTTTTCAAGTGTGTGTGGGTTTTGAAAAAGTTTCGTTGAAAAATTTCTAAGTAACTCTTGTATCTGTCCTCAAGAGTGTATGAAAAATTTGTTTGACAACCTTTTGAAAGTGTGAGGTGTGAAAAGATGTTTTTGTTTGTTGGAAATAGAAAGTACCCATGAGAATCTACCTAATCTAAGGAATTAAGCTGTGTAAGAGTCCTTTAGATAGTGCTATCCCACCATTGAGAGGTAGGTAAAACCATCGTTGGAGGTGTTCGGGTCAATTCGATTATCGGGACAGTGTGGTCACCGAAGCAATGGTAGGACATCTTAGAAGTAACCCTAATGTCCTAGATCCTTTTATCCGAGGCAACCGTTTCGAGGCGACTGGATCTTTAGACAAAGGGCGACCTCTAAGACACCCTATACTTGATGACCACGTTTCAAGGCAACGAGTGAAGCGTACCCTAGAAATGGCATGTGCTTGTGTGTTCAATTTCAGTTTATGTTTGTCTTTGATCATGCAATTGTGAGCTACGGATTAATTTTATTTACATACATTCTTTCATGCATTGTTAACAGTTAGGGGTGCGGAAAATTAAAGTGCGGGAATGTAAAGCTACGCTATTACAAGGCGCGGGTCTATACATCGCTAAAAATACAAAGACCCGTTTTGATAAAGTGTGGAAAGTAAAGAAAACAATAAACCTAATTACTATTACATTCTTGAAGCAGTTACATAATAATCAAAATAAAATAAATGCGCGTGAATAAAAATTAATCAGGAATGTCTTAAGGGTTTTGACCCTTTTAAGAAAAGAAATGAATTTTTTTGTCTTTTTTGAATTAAATGCAATTAATTAAATAAAGCCTAATTACTAATTAATTAATTTATTAAAAGAAAATATTTTTTTGTGTTTTTATGTTTTTTAATGAAATAAAATAAAAAGGAATTAAAATTAAAAGTTAATAAAATCTAATTCTAAATTTATTTTAGTTATTAAAAAAAAGATTAAAATTGCCTAGTTAAACTAATTAATTAATTATAATTTAATTACAAAACAATGAATTAAAGTGAAATTAATAAATAAGAATAATAAAATATTAGTTTTTATTTATTTTTTTGTTTATGAAAATAATTATCTATGAATTAAATAATAATAATAATAATAGTTAATAATAATAATTAGTTAAAAGAAAATAAAAAAGGAAAAGAAAACAAAAGAAAATATGAAAGAACCATGGGGGTGTTGGCCCAGGTATGGAGGTTTGAGGAAGCAATATGGCCCAATAAGCTTAAGCCTTTGTTGACTTTAGGAATCGCCTGCACGTGCTTTGACTTGGAGCATGGTATCCAGCATCTCATAGCCCCTGGATTGATCTTTGAGGCCACTTGGCGCATGATCGTTTGATGCACATGGTGGAAAGCCTTTGTGAAACCTGCACAGGAACATGTTAAGGAAAAATAGAAATAAGCATTTGGGGGACCTGGGATGTTGATGGAGTGCTTGGAAGTATTTGAATCTGGCTAGATCAGGTCTTTCGAGCTTGACAACTTCAAGGAAATTTTTGCAATTTTGGGGCGTTCTCTAGGCTGTGTGTATTTTTTTTTTCGTTTTTGAATGAGGCTTGCAAGGCCTGTATATATAGTAATGAGTGAGAATCAGTCACTATTATGAGCTCTTAACCATTGCAATTAAACTTTGGATTTCTCCATAACCACCATTAAAGGAACTTGCCAATTTTGTTCAAAATTTGAATTTTATGCTTAAAATGGACCTTACACGAATTTGGTAGGTGCATTATGCTTCATCAAGGTCATTCAAACCACAAGATATCATTGAATTAATTTTTTTGATTTTTATTTGAATTTTATGGATTTAAAATGAATTAAATCAATAAAATTAAATAAAAAATAGAAAAATTAATGTTTAATCCTGAAATTAATCATGGGACACGTGGGTGGCATGACAAGGCTGAACCAAGTGGAAAAAAGTGGGCCCTTTTGTCAAAAATTGAAGTTTCAAGGATAGTTGACTTTGGCCATTTCACAAAAATTTCCCAACTTCTCCAATGCATATCTTGCTCAATTTTGATCATATGAACATGTTCTTTGACATTTTGGAAAGGTCTTGAAGTCCTATAACCAATGCCTTTGGTCCCATGTCATTTTGATTTACCAATCTCAAGTTATGGTCTTTGACTTAAAGTGCCCTTTTGTTGACTTTTGAAAATGACCTATAATGTTGAAATTGATAACTTTTTGTGAGAGCATTTCTCAGACTTGGAATGTGAAGATGAGTTGTAGGAAATGTCCTCCCCTTCAAAATGAGAATTGGATGGGATTTTTCTGACGAACCATGAAAAAGTTATGCCTTGGTCAAGTTACAGTTGACTTTTCAACTGTCCAAAAATAGAAACCTTTGACACCTTGATGATTTTTGAGCCATTCTTGTGAAATCATGATCAAGACTTGATCAAATGATGATTGTGGCTTCAAAATAAGATGTTGACCAAAAATTTTGACTTTTGACTGCCAAATGACCATTTTGCCCCTGTAGTTGACTGTGGAGCAATTAGGGTTTTTGACTATGCAACTTGACCTTGTGAGCCTTGAAACTTGACATGTAGGTGCTTGACAATGTATATGAGCATATGTGACTTGATTGAGCCCTTGAAAACCTCCACTTCCTTGCAAGAACCAAAACCCTAATTTGACTGGCTTTAGGAGAGTGGTTGACTGTGTAGCCCTTGAGTAGACTTGAGATGATGCTTGTCAAAACTTTGAAGAATATGGGAGGGCAAATTTTGGGGTACAACAGTTGCCCCTGTTCAATCTTCTTAGACCTGAGGATGTAGATTGGCTTGTGTGCCTTTCGTGATCCGAGGGTAGAAGATGATTGAACACTAGAGTGCCCAGAAATTTGCACTCACATAGTTGAGTATCAGCAGTGTGATATCGGGGAATGGGCTTACAGATGCCA